>CAJGYO010000016.1:57221164-57821164 GCA_904845875.1 Miscanthus lutarioriparius
GATGGGGAAGGCGGAAGGGAAACGGCGCCGGTTACTACAAGGGCGGGGCGGACGCGGGGGCGCGGGCATAAAGGGAAGGAGGACGCAGGGTATGTCGGATGCGATCATACCAGCACTAAAGCACCGGATCCCATCAGAACTCCGCAGTTAAGCGTGCTTGGGCGAGAGTAGTACTAGGATGGGTGACCTCCTGGGAAGTCCTCGTGTTGCATTCCCTTTTTTGTTCGTTTTTTTTTCAAAATCGTCGCCTGGCCCCTTCGTCATGTTATCTTCGTTTTCCTAGGCGGCACCGTCCAGGTGATGGGGAAGGCGGAAGGGGAACCGGCGCGCCGAAGCCACGGGCGGGGCGGACGCGGGGGCGCGGGCATAAAGGGAAGGAGGACGCAAGGTATGTCGGATGCGATCATACCAGCACTAAAGCACCGGATCCCATCAGAACTCCGCAGTTAAGCGTGCTTGGGCGAGAGTAGTACTAGGATGGGTGACCTCCTGGGAAGTCCTCGTGTTGCATTCCCTTTTTTGTTCGTTTTTTTTTTCAAAATCGCTTTCGCCTGGCCCCTTCGCTATGTTATCTTCGCTTTTCCTAGGCGGCACCGTCCAGGTGATGGGGAAGGCGGAAGGGGAACGGCTGCCGGAGGCCACGGGCGGGGCGGACGCGGGGGCGCGGGCATAAAGGGAAGGAGGACGCAGGGTATGTCGGATGCGATCATACCAGCACTAAAGCACCGGATCCCATCAGAACTCCGCAGTTAAGCGTGCTTGGGCGAGAGTAGTACTAGGATGGGTGACCTCCTGGGAAGTCCTCGTGTTGCATTCCCTTTTTTGTTCGTTTTTTTTTCAAAAATCGTTTTCTGCCCGTCCCTTCGTCATGTTATCTTCGTTTTCCTAGGCGGCACCGTCCAGGTGATGGGGAAGGCGGAAGGGGAACCGCAAGCGCCCCGGCCGGGTTACTTCGTGGTTGGCGGGGCGGACGACGCCTGTGGGCGCGGCATAAAGGGAAGGAGGACGCAGGGTATGTCGGATGCGATCATACCAGCACTAAAGCACCGGATCCCATCAGAACTCCGCAGTTAAGCGTGCTTGGGCGAGAGTAGTACTAGGATGGGTGACCTCCTGGGAAGTCCTCGTGTTGCATTCCCTTTTTTGTTCGTTTTTTTTTCAAAAATCGTTTTCTGCCCGTCCCTTCGTCATGTTATCTTCGTTTTCCTAGGCGGCACCGTCCAGGTGATGGGGAAGGCGGAAGGGGAACCGGCGCGCCGAAGCCACGGGCGGGGCGGACGCGGGGGCGCGGGCATAAAGGGAAGGAGGACGCAGGGTATGTCGGATGCGATCATACCAGCACTAAAGCACCGGATCCCATCAGAACTCCGCAGTTAAGCGTGCTTGGGCGAGAGTAGTACTAGGATGGGTGACCTCCTGGGAAGTCCTCGTGTTGCATTCCCTTTTTTGTTCGTTTTTTTTTTTTCAAAATCGCTTTTCTCGCCTGGCCCCCCTTCGCCATGTTATCTTCGCTTTTCCTAGGCGGCACCGCCTGTGTGATGGGGAAGGCGGAAGGGGGAACGGGCGCGCCGGGTTACTTACGGGCGGGCGGACGCGGGGGCGCGGGCATAAAGGGAAGGAGGACGCAGGGTATGTCGGATGCGATCATACCAGCACTAAAGCACCGGATCCCATCAACTCCGCAGCTTAAGCGTGTTTTGGGCGAGAGTAGTACTAGGATGGGTGACCTCCGGAAGTCCTCGTGTTGCATTCCCTTTTTGTTCGCTTTTTTTCAAAAAATCGCCTCGCCTTGGCCCCTTCGCCATGTTATCTTCGCTTTTCCTAGGCGGCACTGGCCCGTGTGATGGGGAAGGCGAAGGGGAACATCGTAACTCCGCGCGCGCGCCGGGTTACTTGGGGCGGGGGTGGACGCTTTTTGGCGCTTTTTTTTTTCAAAATCGGGCATAAAGGGAAGGAGGACGCGGAAGGTATGTTTGATGCGATCATACCAAAGACTAAAGCACCGGATCCCATCGTAACTCCGCCGCAGCTTAAGCGTGTTTGGGCGAGAGTAGTACTAGGATGGGTGACCTCCTGGGAAGTCCTCGTGTTGCATTCCCTTTTTTGTTTTTTTTTTTCAAAATCGCTTTTCGCCTGCCCCTTCGCTATGTTATCTTCGCTTTCCTAGGCGGCACCGCCTGTGTGATGGGGAAGGCGGAGGGGAACCGGCTGCCGCCGGGCCAAGGGCGGGCGGACGGGCGGGCGGGCAAGGGAAGGAGGACGCAGGTATGTTTGATGCGATCATACCAAAGACTAAAGCACCGGATCCCATCGTAACTCCGCAGCTTGTTTGCGTTTGGGCGAGAGTAGTACTAGGATGGGTGACCTCCGGAAGTCCTCGTGTTGCATTCCCTTTTTGTTCGCTTTTTTTCAAAATCGCTTTTTTCCTTCGCCTGCCCCTTCGCATGTTATCTTCGCTTTCCTAGGCGGCACCGCCCCGTGTGATGGGGAAGGCGGATGGGGGAAATCGGCGCGCTAGGCGGCACCGCCTGTGTGATGGCGGGGCGGAAGGGGAAGGGGTACTTGGCGGGCGGGGGACGCGGGGCGCGGCATAAAGGGAAGGAGGACGAAAGGTATGTTTGATGCGATCATACCAAAGACTAAAGCACCGGATCCCATCGTAACTCCGCAGCTTAAGCGTGTTTGGGCGAGAGTAGTACTAGGATGGGTGACCTCCGGAAGTCCTCGTGTTGCATTCCCTTTTTGTTCGCTTTTTTTTTTCAAAATCGCTTTCGCCCGCCCCTTCGCCATGTTATCTTCGCTTTTCCTAGGCGGCACCGCCTGTGTGATGGGGAAGGCGAAGGGGAAACCGCGGCGCCGGGTTACTTCGGGGGGGCGGACGCGGGGCGCGGCATAAAGGGAAGGAGGACGAAGGTATGTTTGATGCGATCATACCAAAGACTAAAGCACCGGATCCCATCGTAACTCCGCAGCTTAAGTTGTTTGGGCGAGAGAGTAGTACTAGGATGGGTGACCTCCGGAAGTCCTCGTGTTGCATTCCCTTTTTGTTCGCTTTTTTTTCAAAATCGCTTTTTTCGCCGCCCTTCCCTTCGTTATGTTATCTTCGCTTTCCTAGGCGGCACCGCCTGTGTGATGGGGGGAAGGCGGGAGGGGAACCGCGTAAGGCCGGGTTAGCACCGGCGGGGCGGGCGCGCAAAATCGGGCATAAAGGGAAGGAGGCGAAGGTATGTTTGATGCGATCATACCAAAGACTAAAGCACCGGATCCCATCATCAACTCCGCAGCTTAAGCGTTGTTTGGGCGAGAGTAGTACTAGGATGGGTGACCTCCGGAAGTCCTCGTGTTGCATTCCCTTTTTGTTCGCTTTTTTTTTTTTTCAAAATCGCTTTTCGCCTGGCCCCTTCGCCATGTTATCTTCGCTTTTCCTAGGCGGCACCGCCTGTGTGATGGGGAAGGCGAAGGGGAACGCGCCGGGGTTACTTACGGGCGGGCGGACGCGGGGCGCGGCATAAAGGGAAGGAGGACGCAGGTATGTTTGATGCGATCATACCAAAGACTAAAGCACCGGATCCCATCGTAACTCCGCAGCTTAAGCGTGTTTGGCGAGAGTAGTACTAGGATGGGTGACCTCCGGAAGTCCTCGTGTTGCATTCCCTTTTTGTTCGCTTTTTTTTTTCAAAATCGTCGCCCCGCCCCTTCGCCATGTTATCTTCGCTTTTCCTAGGCGGTGTGATGGGGAAGGCCAGGTGTGATGGGGAAGGCGGAAGGGGATAAAGGGCGCCGCCGGGTTACTTGGCCAAGGGACGCATCGGCGGCGCGGCATAAAGGGAAGGAGGACGCAGGTATGTTTGATGCGATCATACCAAAGACTAAAGCACCGGATCCCATCGTAACTCCGCAGCTAAGCGTGTTTGGGCGAGAGTAGTACTAGGATGGGTGACCTCCGGGAAGTCCTCGTGTTGCATTCCCTTTTTGTTCGCTTTTTTTTCAAAAATCGATTTCGCCTGGCCCCTTCGTCATGTTATCTTCGCTTTTTTCCTAGGCGGCACCGCCTGTGTGATGGGGAAGGCGGAGGGGGGGAGGCGCGCTGGCGGCCTGGCTTAAGGGGGGGACGGCGGGCGCGGGCATAAAGGGAAGGAGGACGCAGGTATGTATTGATGATGCGATCATACCAAAGACTAAAGCACCGGATCCCATCGTAACTCCGCAGTTAAGCGTTGTTTGGGCGAGAGTAGTACTAGGATGGGTGACCTCCGGAAGTCCTCGTGTTGCATTCCCTTTTTGTTCGCTTTTTTTTTTCAAAATCGTCGCCCGCCCCTTCGCCATGTTATCTTCGCTTTTCCTAGGCGGCACCGCCTGTGTGATGGGGAAGGCGGAAGGGGGAACGCGCGCGCCGGGTTACTTCAAGGGGCGGACGCGGGCGCGGCATAAAGGGAAGGAGGACGCAAGGTATGTCGGATGCGATCATACCAGCACTAAAGCACCGGATCCCATCAGAACTCCGCAGTTAAGCGTGCTTGGGCGAGAGTAGTACTAGGATGGGTGACCTCCTGGGAAGTCCTCGTGTTGCATTCCCTTTTTTGTTCGTTTTTTTTTTTCAAAAAAAATCGTCGCCTCGCCCCTTCGCTATGTTATCTTCGCTTTTCCTAGGCGGGCCTGTGTGATGGGGAAGGCGGAAGGGGAACCGGGCCGGGCCTTTTTACGCTGGCGGGTTAAGGGAAGGGGCAAGGGACGCGCGCGGGCGCGGGCATAAAGGGAAGGAGGACGCAAGGTATGTCGGATGCGATCATACCAGACTAAAGCACCGGATCCCATCAGAACTCCGCAGTTAAGCGTGCTTGGGCGAGAGTAGTACTAGGATGGGTGACCTCCTGGGAAGTCCTCGTGTTGCATTCCCTTTTTTGTTCGTTTTTTTTTTCAAAATCGTCGCCTGGCCCCTTCGTCATGTTATCTTCGTTTTCCTAGGCGGCACCGTCCAGGTGATGGGGAAGGCGGAAGGGGAACCGGCGCGCCGAAGCCACGGGCGGGGCGGACGCGGGGGCGCGGGCATAAAGGGAAGGAGGACGCAGGGTATGTCGGATGCGATCATACCAGCACTAAAGCACCGGATCCCATCAGAACTCCGCAGTTAAGCGTGCTTGGGCGAGAGTAGTACTAGGATGGGTGACCTCCTGGGAAGTCCTCGTGTTGCATTCCCTTTTTTGTTCGTTTTTTTTTCAAAATCGCGTTTTCCGCCGCCCGCCCCTTCGCTTTATGTTATCTTCGCTTTCCTAGGCGGCACCGCCTGTGTGATGGGGAAGGCGAAGGGAACCGCGCGCCGGGTTACTTCTGGCGGGGCGACGGGCGCGCGGGCATAAAGGGAAGGAGGACGCAGGTATGTTTGATGCGATCATACCAAAGACTAAAGCACCGGATCCCATCGTAACTCCGCAGCTTAAGCGTGTTTTGGGCGAGAGTAGTACTAGGATGGGTGACCTCCGGAAGTCCTCGTGTTGCATTCCCTTTTTTTCGCTTTTTTTTCAAAAAATCGTTTCTCGCCTGGCCCTTCGTCATGTTATCTTCGTTTTCCTAGGCGGCACCGTCCAGGTGATGGGGAAGGCGGAAGGGGAACCGGCGCGCCGAAGCCACGGGCGGGGCGGACGCGGGGGCGCGGGCATAAAGGGAAGGAGGACGCAGGGTATGTCGGATGCGATCATACCAGCACTAAAGCACCGGATCCCATCAGAACTCCGCAGTTAAGCGTGCTTGGGCGAGAGTAGTACTAGGATGGGTGACCTCCTCGGAAGTCCTCGTGTTGCATTCCTAGGATTTTTTGTTGTTTTTTTTTTTCGCTTTTTTTCAAAATCGCTTTTTCGCCTGGCCCCTTCGTCATGTTATCTTCGTTTTCCTAGGCGGCACCGTCCAGGTGATGGGGAAGGCGGAAGGGGAACCGGCGCGCCGAAGCCACGGGCGGGGCGGACGCGGGGGCGCGGGCATAAAGGGAAGGAGGACGCAAGGTATGTCGGATGCGATCATACCAGCACTAAAGCACCGGATCCCATCAGAACTCCGCAGTTAAGCGTGCTTGGGCGAGAGTAGTACTAGGATGGGTGACCTCCTGGGAAGTCCTCGTGTTGCATTCCCTTTTTTGTTCGTTTTTTTTTCAAAAAAATCGTCGCCTGGCCCCTTCGCCATGTTATCTTCGCTTTTCCTAGGCGGCACCGCCCTGTGTGATGGGGAAGGAAGGAAGGGGAAGCGCCGGGCGGGTTACGGGCGGGCGGACGCGGGGCGCGGGCATAAAGGGAAGGAGGACGCAGGTATGTCGGATGCGATCATACCAGCACTAAAGCACCGGATCCCATCAGAACTCCGCAGTTAAGCGTGCTTGGGCGAGAGTAGTACTAGGATGGGTGACCTCCTGGGAAGTCCTCGTGTTGCATTCCCTTTTTTGTTCGTTTTTTTTTCAAAAAATCGTCTGCCCGTCCCTTCGTCATGTTATCTTCGCTTTTTCCTAGGCGGCACCGCCTGTGATGGGGAAGGCGGAGGGGAACGGGCGCGCCGGGTTACTTGGCGGGGGCGGACGCGGGGCGCGGGCATAAAGGGAAGGAGGACGCAGGGTATGTCGGATGCGATCATACCAGCACTAAAGCACCGGATCCCATCAGAACTCCGCAGTTAAGCGTGCTTGGGCGAGAGTAGTACTAGGATGGGTGACCTCCTGGGAAGTCCTCGTGTTGCATTCCCTTTTTTGTTCGTTTTTTTTTTCAAAAATCGTTTTCTGCCCGTCCCTTCGTCATGTTATCTTCGTTTTCCTAGGCGGCACCGTCCAGGTGATGGGGAAGGCGGAAGGGGAACCGGCGCGCCGAAGCCACGGGCGGGGCGGACGCGGGGGCGCGGGCATAAAGGGAAGGAGGACGCAAGGTATGTCGGATGCGATCATACCAAAGACTAAAGCACCGGATCCCATCGTAACTCCGCAGCTTAAGTTTTTTGAGAGAGTAGTACTAGGATGGGTGACCTCCGGAAGTCCTCGTGTTGCATTCCCTTTTTGTTCGTTTTTTTTTCAAAAATCGTCCGCCCCCCCTTCGCCATGTTATCTTCGCTTTCCTAGGCGGCACCGCCTGTGATGGGGAAGGCGGGGGGGGAACCGCGCGCGCCAAGTTACTTCAAAGGGGCGGACGCGGGGCGCGGCATAAAGGGAAGGAGGACGCAGGTATGTTCATGATGCGATGCGATCATACCAAAGACTAAAGCACCGGATCCCATCGTAACTCCGCAGCTTAAGCGTGTTTGGGCGAGAGTAGTACTAGGATGGTGACCTCCGGAAGTCCTCGTTGCATTCCCTTTTTGTTCGCTTTTTTTTTCAAAATCGCTTTCTCGCCCGCCCTTCGCCATGTTATCTTCGCTTTTCCTAGGCGGCACCGGCCCGTGTGATGGGGAAGGCGGAAGGGGAACCTACAAGGCCGGGTTACTTGGCGGGCGGACGCGGGGCGCGCGGCATAAAGGGAAGGAGGACGCAGGTATTTGATGCGATCATACCAAAGACTAAAGCACCGGATCCCATCGTAACTCCGCAGCTTAAGCGCGTTTGGGCGAGAGTAGTACTAGGATGGTGACCTCCGGAAGTCCTCGTGTTGCATTCCCTTTTTGTTCGCTTTTTTTCAAAATCGCTCGCCTGGCCCCTTCGCTATGTTATCTTCGCTTTCCTAGGCGGCACCGCCTGTGTGATGGGAAGGGAAGGCGGAAGGGAACCGGCGCGCCGGGTTACGGGGGGCGGGGGGGCGGGGCGCGGGCATAAAGGGAAGGAGGAGGAGGCAGGTATGTTTGATGCGATCATACCAAAGACTAAAGCACCGGATCCCATCGAAACTCCGCAGCTTAAGCGTGTTTGGGCGAGAGTAGTACTAGGATGGGTGAAGTCCTCGGAAGTCCTCGTGTTGCATTTTTTTTTTTTGTTCGCTTTTTTTTGGGGAAAAAATCGCTTTTCCGCTGGGCCCTTCATGTATGTTATCTTCGCTTTCCTAGGCGGCACCGCCCTGTGTGATGGGGAAGTTCGCTTTTTTTCAAAAATCGGGGATCTTCGTTTTCTAGGCGGCCGGGTGATACGGCGCGCGGGGGGGCGGACGCGGGGGCGGGCATAAAGGGAAGGAGGACGCAGGTATGTTTGATGCGATCATACCAAAGACTAAAGCACCGGATCCCATCAACTCCGCAGCTTAAGCGTGTGTTTGGGCGAGAGTAGTACTAGGATGGGTGACCTCCGGAAGTCCTCGTGTTGCATTCCCTTTTTGTTTTTTTTTTTTCAAAATCGCTTTTCGCCTGGCCCCTTCGTCATGTTATCTTCGTTTTCCTAGGCGGCACCGTCCAGGTGATGGGGAAGGCGGAAGGGGAACCGGCGCGCCGAAGCCACGGGCGGGGCGGACGCGGGGGCGCGGGCATAAAGGGAAGGAGGACGCAGGGTATGTCGGATGCGATCATACCAGCACTAAAGCACCGGATCCCATCAGAACTCCGCAGTTAAGCGTGCTTGGGCGAGAGTAGTACTAGGATGGTGACCTCCGGAAGTCCTCGTGTTGCATTCCTTTTTTGTTCGCTTTTTTTTTCAAAATCGTCTTCGCCTTTGGCCCCTTCGTTATGTTATCTTTCTTTTCCTAGGCGGCACCGCCCGTGTGATGGGGAAGCGGAAGGGGGAACCAAGGCCCGGATCCCATCCGGTTTTGCGCGGGCGAGAGTAGTACTAGGATGGTTCTGGAAGGGGTTGGGACGCTTTTTTTTCAAAATCGGGGGGCGCTATGGCATAAAGGGAAGGAGGACGCAGGTATGTTTGATGCGATCATACCAAAGATGCGATCATAAGACTAAAGGATCCGGATCCCATCGAACTCCGCAGCTTAAGCGTGCTTGGGCGAGAGTAGTACTAGGATGGGTGACCTCCTAGGAAGTCCTCGTGTTGCATTCCCTTTTTTGTTCGTTTTTTTTTCAAAATCGTCGCCGCCTGGCCCCTTCGCTATGTTATCTTCGCTTTCCTAGGCGGCACCGCCTGTGTGATGGGGAAGGGGAGGGGAACGGCGGCGCCGGGGTTACTGGGCGGGGCGGACGCGGGGGCGCGGGCATAAAGGGAAGGAGGACGCAAGGTATGTCGGATGCGATCATACCAGCACTAAAGCACCGGATCCCATCAGAACTCCGCAGTTAAGCGTGCTTGGGCGAGAGTAGTACTAGGATGGGTGACCTCCTGGGAAGTCCTCGTGTTGCATTCCCTTTTTTGTTCGTTTTTTTTTTCAAAAATCGCTTTTCGCCTGGCCCCTTCGCTCGCCATGTTATCTTCGCTTTTCCTAGGCGGCACCGCCTGTGTGATGGGGAAGGGAAGGGGGGGAATGCGCTGGCGCGCGCCGGGTTACGGGGCGGGGACGCGGGCGCGGGCATAAAGGGAAGGAGGACGCAGGGTATGTCGGATGCGATCATACCAGCACTAAAGCACCGGATCCCATCAGAACTCCGCAGTTAAGCGTGCTTGGGCGAGAGTAGTACTAGGATGGGTGACCTCCTGGGAAGTCCTCGTGTTGCATTCCCTTTTTTGTTCGTTCTTTTTTTCAAAAATCGTCGCCTCGCCTCGCCCTTCGCCATGTTATCTTCTTTTCCTAGGCGGCACCGTCCAGGTGATGGGGAAGGCGGAAGGGGAACCGCGCGCCGGGTTACGGGCGGGCGGACGCGGGCGCGGCATAAAGGGAAGGAGGACGCAGGTATGTTTGATGCGATCATACCAAAGACTAAAGCACCGGATCCCATCAGAACTCCGCAGCTTAAGCGTGTTTGGGCGAGAGTAGTACTAGGATGGGTGACCTCCGGAAGTCCTCGTGTTGCATTCCCTTTTTGTTCGCTTTTTTTTTTCAAAATCGCTTTCTCGCCTGGCCCCTTCGTCATGTTATCTTCGTTTTCCTAGGCGGCACCGTCCAGGTGATGGGGAAGGCGGAAGGGGAACGCATCACGGGCGCCGGGCCAACGCGGCACGGGCGGGCGGACGCGGGCGCGGCATAAAGGGAAGGAGGACGCAAGGTATGTTTGATGCGATCATACCAAAGACTAAAGCACCGGATCCCATCGTAACTCCGCAGCTTGTTAAGCGTTGTTTGGGCGAGAGTAGTACTAGGATGGGTGACCTCCGGAAGTCCTCGTGTTGCATTCCCTTTTTGTTTTTTTTCAAAAATTTTTTTTCTCGCCTGGCCCCTTCGTCATGTTATCTTCGTTTTCCTAGGCGGCACCGTCCAGGTGATGGGGAAGGCGGAAGGGGAACCGGCGCGCCGAAGCCACGGGCGGGGCGGACGCGGGGGCGCGGGCATAAAGGGAAGGAGGACGCAAGGTATGTCGGATGCGATCATACCAGCACTAAAGCACCGGATCCCATCAGAACTCCGCAGTTAAGCGTGCTTGGGCGAGAGTAGTACTAGGATGGGTGACCTCCTGGGAAGTCCTCGTGTTGCATTCCCTTTTTTGTTCGTTTTTTTTTCAAAAATCGTTTTCTGCCCGTCCCTTCGTCATGTTATCTTCGTTTTCCTAGGCGGCACCGTCCAGGTGATGGGGAAGGCGGAAGGGGAACCGGCGCGCCGAAGCCACGGGCGGGGCGGACGCGGGGGCGCGGGCATAAAGGGAAGGAGGACGCAGGGTATGTCGGATGCGATCATACCAGCACTAAAGCACCGGATCCCATCAGAACTCCGCAGCTTAAGTTGCTTGGGCGAGAGAGTAGTACTAGGATGGTGACCTCCGGAAGTCCTCGTGTTGCATTCCCTTTTTGTTCGCTTTTTTTTCAAAAAAAATTTCATGTTTCGCCTGGCCCCTTCGCCATGTTATCTTCGCTTTCCTAGGCGGCACCGCCTGTGTGATGGGGAAGGCGAAGGGGAAACACGCGCGCCGGGTTACGGGGGCGGGCGGACGCGGGCGCGGCATAAAGGGAAGGAGGACGCAGGTATGTTTGATGCGATCATACCAAAGACTAAAGCACCGGATCCCATCGTAACTCCGCAGCTAAAGCGTGTTTGGGCGAGAGTAGTACTAGGATGGGTGACCTCCGGAAGTCCTCGTGTTGCATTCCCTTTTTGTTCGTTTTTTTCAAAATCGCTTTTCTCGCCTGGCCCCTTCGCTATGTTATCTTCGCTTTCCTAGGCGGCACCGCCCGTGTGATGGGGAAGGCGGGGGACGGCCGCGCCGCCGGGTTACTTCGGGGGGCGGACGCGGGCGCGGCATAAAGGGAAGGAGGACGCAAGGTATGTTTGATGCGATCATACCAAAGACTAAAGCACCGGATCCCATCGAATCCGTAACTCCGCAGCTTACTAGGATGGGTTGAAGGGCATTCCTTTTTTGAGTAGTACTAGGATGGGTGATCTTCGCTAGGGGAAGTCCTCGTGATGGGGTTGCATTCCCTTTTTGTTAAAGGGAAGGAGGACGCGCAGGTATGTTTTTCATCAAAAAAGCGATCCCATCGTAACTCGCCCCGAGAGTAGTACTAGGATGTTATCTTCGTTTTTCCTTTTTGGCGGCACCGCCCCTTCGCTATGTGATGGGGGCGGCACCGCCGTGTGTGGGAAGGCGGAAGGGGCGGCGCCGGGTTACACGGGCGGGCGGACGCGGGGGCGCGGGCATAAAGGGAAGGAGGACGCAAGGTATGTCGGATGCGATCATACCAGCACTAAAGCACCGGATCCCATCGTAACTCCGCAGCTTAAGCGTGTTTGGGCGAGAGTAGTACTAGGATGGTGACTCCGGAAGTCCTCGTGGTTGCATTCTTTTTTTTGTCGCTTTTTTTTCAAAAAATCGTCGCCTGGCCCCTTCGCCATGTTATCTTCGCTTTCCTAGGCGGCACCGCCTGTGTGATGGGGAAGGCGGAGGGGGAACGCGCCGTTGGTTACTTGGCAAGTGGACGCGGGCGCTGGGCAAAGGGAAGGAGGACGCAGGTATGTTTGATGCGATCATACCAAAGACTAAAGCACCGGATCCCATCGTAACTCCGCAGCTTAAGCGTGGTTTGGGCGAGAGTAGTACTAGGATGGTGACTCCGGAAGTCCTCGTGTTGCATTCCCTTTTTGTTCGCTTTTTTTTCAAAATCGCTTTTCGCCTTCTTCCCTTCGCATTATGTTATCTTCGCTTTCCCAGGCGGCACCGCCTGTGTGATGGGGAAGGCGGAAGGAACTGGCGCTGGCCGGGTTACTTCGGGGGGGGACGGGGCGCGGCATAAAGGGAAGGAGGACGCAGGGTATGATTGATGATCATACCAAAGACTAAAGCACCGGATCCCATCGTAACTCCGCAGCTTGTTGTTTGGGCGAGAGTAGTACTAGGATGGTGACCTCCGGAAGTCCTCGTGTTGCATTCCCCTTTTTGTTCGCTTTTTTTTTTCAAAAAAATTTTCCGCCTGGCCCCTTCGCCATGTTATCTTCGCTTTCCTAGGCGGCACCGCCCTGTGTGATGGGGAAGGCGGAAGGAACAAGCGGGGCTTACTTACGGGGGCGGACGCGGGGCGCGGGCATAAAGGGAAGGAGGATTAAGGTATGTTTGATGCGATCATACCAAAGACTAAAGCACCGGATCCCATCGTAACTCCGCAGCTTAAGCGTGTTTGGGCGAGAGTAGTACTAGGATGGGTGACCTCCGGAAGTCCTCGTGTTGCATCCCTTTTTGTTCGCTTTTTTTTCAAAATCGTCGCCTGGCCCTTCGCCATGTTATCTTCGCTTTTTAGGCGCACTTTCAGCAGGCGGCACCGCCTGTGTGATGGGGAAGGCGGAGGTATGGGAACCGGGCTAAAGCACCGGGGCATACTCCGCAGCGGGCGTGTTTGGCGAGAGCGCGGGCATGGGTGAAAGGGAAGGAGGACGCAAGGTATGTTTGATGCAAAATCATACCAAAGATGTAAAGCACCGGATCCCATCGGAACTCCGCAGCTTAAGCGCGGACGGGCGGGTTAAAGGAAGGAGGACGCAGGTATGTTTGATGCGATCATACCAAAGACTAAAGATCCCATCGTAACTCCGCAGTTTAAGCGGTTTGGGTAGTACTAGGATGGGTGACCTCCTCGGAAGTCCTCGTGTTGCATTCCCTTTTTGTTCGTTTTTTTTCAAAATCGATTTTCTCGCCCGGCCCTTCGCTTATGTTATCTTCGCTTTTCCTAGGCGGCACCGTCCAGGTGATGGGGAAGGCGGAAGGGGAACCAAGGCCGGGTTACTTCAAGGCGGGCGGACGCGGGGCGCGGGCATAAAGGGAAGGAGGACGCAGGTATGTTTGATGCGATCATACCAAAGACTAAAGCACCGGATCCCATCGAACTCCGCAGCTTAAGCGTGTTTTGGGCGAGAGTAGTACTAGGATGGGTGACCTCCGGAAGTCCTCGTGTTGCATTCCCTTTTTGTTCGCTTTTTTTCAAAAAATCTTCGTCGCCTGGCCCCTTCGCTCATGTTATCTTCGCTTTTCCTAGGCGGCACCGGCCTGTGTGATGGGGAAGGCGGAAGGGAACCGCGGCAAGGCCGGGTTACTTCTGGGCGGGGGACGCGGGGCGCGGGCATAAAGGGAAGGAGGACGCAGGGTATGTCGGATGCGATCATACCAGCACTAAAGCACCGGATCCCATCAGAACTCCGCAGTTAAGCGTGCTTGGGCGAGAGTAGTACTAGGATGGGTGACCTCCGGAAGTCCTCGTGTTGCATTCCCTTTTTTTGTTCTTTTTTTTTCAAAATCGCCTTTCCTTCGGCCCTTCGCCATGTTATCTTCGCTTTCCTAGGCGGCACCGCCTGTGTGATGGGGAAGGCGAAGGGGAAGGGAAGGGCGCCGCCGGGTTACTTCTGGCGGGGCGGACGCGGGGCGCGGCATAAAGGGAAGGAGGACGCAGGTATGTTTGATGCGATCATACCAAAGACTAAAGCACCGGATCCCATCAGAACTCCGCAGTTAAGCGTGCTTGGGCGAGAGTAGTACTAGGATGGGTGACCTCCTGGGAAGTCCTCGTGTTGCATTCCCTTTTTTGTTCGTTTTTTTTTTCAAAATCGCTTTTCGCCCGCCCCCCTTCGCCATGTTATCTTCGCTTTTCCTAGGCGGCACCGCCCGTGTGATGGGGGAAGGCGGAAGGGGAAACCGCCGGCCGGGGTTACGCGGGGGGCGGACGCGCGGGCGCGGCATAAAGGGAAGGAGGACGCAGGTATGTTGGATGCGATCATACCCAAGACTAAAGCACCGGATCCCATCAGAACTCCGCAGTTAAGCGTGCTTGGGCGAGAGTAGTACTAGGATGGGTGACCTCCGGAAGTCCTCGTGTTGCATGCATTTTTTGTTCGTTTTTTTTCAAAAATCGTCGCCTGGCCCCTTCATTATGTTATCTTCGCTTTTCCTAGGCGGCACCGCCTGTGTGATGGGGAAGGGGAGGAACTGGCGCGCCGGCCGGGTTACTTCAAGGGCGGACGGGGGCGCGGCATAAAGGGAAGGAGGACGCAGGTATGTTTGATGCGATCATACCAAAGACTAAAGCACCGGATCCCATCGTAACTCCGCAGCTTAAGCGCGTTTGGGCGAGAGTAGTACTAGGATGGGTGACCTCCCGGAAGTCCTCGTGTTGCATTCCCTTTTTGTTCGCTTTTTTTTCAAAAAATCGCTTTCCGCCCGCCCCTTCGCCATGTTATCTCTTTTCCTAGGCGGCACCGCCCTGTGTGATGGGGAAGGGGGAAACGGCGCGCCGGGTTACTACGGGGGGCGGACGCGGGCGGGCGGCATAAAGGGAAGGAGGACGCAGGTATGTTTGATGCGATCATACCAAAGACTAAAGCACCGGATCCCATCAACTCCGCAGCTTAAGCGTGTTTGGGCGAGAGTAGTACTAGGATGGGTGACCTCCGGAAGTCCTCGTGTTGCATTCCCTTTTTGTTCGCTTTTTTTTTCAAAAATCGTCGCCTGGCCCCTTCGCATGTTATCTTCGCTTTTCCTAGGCGGCACCGCCCTGTGTGATGGGGAAGGCGGAGGGGAACCGCGCGCGGCGGGTTACGGGGGGCGCGACGCTGGGCGCGGCATAAAGGGAAGGAGGACGCAAGGTATGTTTGATGCGATCATACCAAAGACTAAAGCACCGGATCCCATCGAACTCGCAGCTAAGCGTGTTTGGCGCTCGAGAGTAGTACTAGGATGGTGACCTCCCGGAAGTCCTCGTGTTGCATTCCCTTTTTGTTCGCTTTTTTTCAAAATCGTCTTTCGTCCTGGCCCCTTCGCCATGTTATCTTCGCTTTTTAGGGCAGGCGGCACCGCCTGTGATGGGGAAGGCGGAAGGGGAATGCGGCAGGCGGGCATGCATAAAGGGAAGGAGGATTTCGGTATGTTTGATGCGATCATACCAAAGACTAAAGCACCGGATCCCATCGTAACTCCGCAGCTTAAGCGTGTTTGGGGAGAGTAGTACTAGGATGGGTGACCTCCGGAAGTCCTGTTGCATTCCCTTTTTGTTCGCTTTTTTTTTCAAAAATCGCGTCGCCTTGCCCCTTCGCTATGTTATCTTCGCTTTTCCTAGGCGGCACCGCTGTGTGATGGGGAAGGCGGAAGGGAAGGCCGGGTTACTTCAAGGGCAAGGACGCGGGCGCGGCATAAAGGGAAGGAGGACTAAGGTATGTTTGATGCGATCATACCAAAGACTAAAGCACCGGATCCCATCGAACTCCGCAGCTTAAGCGTGTTTGCGAGAGTAGTACTAGGATGGGTGACCTCCGGAAGTCCTCGTGTTGCATTCCCTTTTTTTGTTCGCTTTTTTTCAAAAAATTTTCGCCTGGCCCCTTCGTCATGTTATCTTCGTTTTCCTAGGCGGCACCGTCCAGGTGATGGGGAAGGCGGAAGGGGAACCGGCGCGCCGAAGCCACGGGGGGGCGGACGCGGGGGCGCGGGCATAAAGGGAAGGAGGACGCAAGGTATGTCGGATGCGATCATACCAGCACTAAAGCACCGGATCCCATCAGAACTCCGCAGTTAAGCGTGCTTGGGCGAGAGTAGTACTAGGATGGGTGACCTCCTGGGAAGTCCTCGTGTTGCATTCCCTTTTTGTTCGCTTTTTTTTTTCAAAATCGCTTTTCGCCTGGCCCCTTCGCTATGTTATCTTCGCTTTCCTAGGCGGCACCGCCCGTGTGATGGGGATGGGGAAGGCTGGGAGGGGGAACTGGCGGGCGCGGGCCGGGTTACTTCAGGAGGGCGGGATGGACGCTGGGACTAAAGGCATAAAGGGAAGGAGGACGCAGGGTATGTCGGATGCGATCATACCAAAGACTAAAGCACCGGATCCCATCAATCTCGCAGCTAGTTTGCTTGGGCGAGTAGTACTAGGATGGGTGACCTCCGGAAGTCCTCGTTGCATTCCTTTTTTGTTCGATTTTTTTTTTTTCAAAAAATCGTCGCCTCGCCTTCGCCCTTCGTTATGTTATCTTTTCCTAGGCGGCACCGCCCTGTGATGGGGAGAGGGGAAGGCTGGAAGGAACCACGCCGGGTTACCGGCATGGGCGGGCGGACGCTGGGGCGGGCATAAAGGGAAGGAGGACGCAAGGTATGTTTGATGCGATCATCATAAAGACTAAAGCACCGGATCCCATCGTAACTCCGCAGCTTAAGCGTGCTTTTTGCTTAGAGAGTAGTACTAGGATGGGTGACCTCCTGGGAAGTCCTCGTATTGCATTCCCTTTTTTGTTTGTTTTTTTTTCAAAAATCTTTTCTCGCCTGGCCCTTCGCCATGTTATCTTCGCTTTTCCTAGGCGGCACCGCCTGTGTGATGGGGAAGGCGGAGGGGAACCGCTGCGCCGGGTTACTTCTGGGGCGGACGGGGGGCGCGGCATAAAGGGAAGGAGGACGCAGGTATGTTTGATGCGATCATACCAAAGACTAAAGCACCGGATCCCATCGTAACTCCGCAGCTTAAGCGTGTTTGGGCGAGAGTAGTACTAGGATGGGTGACCTCCGGAAGTCCTCGTGTTGCATTCCCTTTTTTTGTTCGCTTTTTTTTCAAAAAAATCGCTTTTCTCGCCTGGCCCCTTCGCATATGTTATCTTCGCTTTCCTAGGCGGCACCGCCTGTGTGATGGGGAAGGCGGAAGGGGAACGCGCGCCGGGTTACTTTCAAGGGGCGGACGCGGGGCGGGCATAAAGGAAGGGACGCAGGTATGTTTGATGCGATCATACCAAAGACTAAAGCACCGGATCCCATCGAACTCCGCAGCTTAAGCGTGTTTGGGCGAGAGTAGTACTAGGATGGTGACTCCGGAAGTCCTCGTGTTGCATTCCCTTTTTGTTTTTTTTTTTTTTTCAAAAATCGCTCGCTCGCCTGCCCCTTCGCCATGTTATCTTCGCTTTTCCTAGGCGGCACCGCCCGTGATGGGGAAGGCGAAGGGGAACCGGCGCGGCGGGTTACTTCAAGGGGGGCGGACGCGGGCGGGCATAAAGGGAAGGAGGACGCAAGGTATGTTTGATGCGATCATACCAAAGACTAAAGCACCGGATCCCCATCAACTCCTCAGCAGCTTAAGCGTTTGGGCGAGAGTAGTACTAGGATGGTGACCTCCGGAAGTCCTCGTGTTGCATTCCTTTTTTTTGTTTTTTTTCAAAAAATCGTTTTTCGCCTGGCCCTTCGCCATATGTTATCTTCGCTTTTAGGCGGCACCGCCTGTGTGATGGGGAAGGCGGAAGGGGAACTGGCGCGCCGGGTTACTTGGGGGACGCGGACGCGGGCGCGGGCATAAAGGGAAGGAGGACGCAAGGTATGTTGGATGCGATCATACCAAAGACTAAAGCACCGGATCCCATCGTAACTCCGCAGCTTAAGCGTTTTGGGCGAGAGTAGTACTAGGATGGGTGACCTCCGGAAGTCCTCGTGTTGCATTCTTTTTTGTTCGCTTTTTTTTTCAAAAATCGCTTTCGCCTGGGCCCTTCGCTTCATGTATGTTATCTTCTTTTCCTAGGCGGCACCGCCTGTGTGATGGGGAAGGCGGAAGGGGAACGGGCGCGCCGGGTTACTTCGGCGGGCGGACGCGGGCGGGCATAAAGGGAAGGAGGACGCAAGGTATGTTTGATGCGATCATACCAAAGACTAAAGCACCGGATCCCATCGTAACTCATACCAAAGCAGTTAAGCGTGTTTGGGCGAGAGTAGTACTAGGATGGGTGACCTCCGGAAGTCCTCGTGTTGCATTCCCTTTTTGTTCGTTTTTTTTTTTCAAAATCGTTTTCTCGCCCGCCGCCTGGCCCCTTCGCACCGCCCATGTTATCTTCGCTTTTCCTAGGCGGCACCGCCCGTGTGATGGGGAAGGGCAGGGAGGGGAACCGGATCGCGCCGCAGCGGGTTGGGCGAGACTAGGATGGGTGGGAGTCCTCGTGGTTGCATTCCCTTTTTGCGTCTGGGCGCTATGGGCATAAAGGGAAGGAGGAAGGCAGGGTATGTTTGATGCGATCATACCAAAGACTAAAGCACCGGATCCCATCAAAGAACTCCACCGGCTTAAGTTGCTTGGGCGAGAGTAGTACTAGGATGGGTGACCTCCGGAAGTCCTCGTGTTGCATTCCCTTTTTGTTCGCTTTTTTTTTTCAAAATCGCTTTTCCGCCTCGCCCCTTCGCTATGTTATCTTCGCTTTTCCTAGGCGGCACCGTCCAGGTGATGGGGAAGGCGGAAGGGGAACCGCGCGCCGGGTTACTTCAAGGGGCGGACGCGGGCGCGGGCATAAAGGGAAGGAGGACGCAGGTATGTTTGATGCGATCATACCAAAGACTAAAGCACCGGATCCCATCATCAACTCCGCAGCTTTAAGCGTGTTTGGGCGAGAGTAGTACTAGGATGGTGACCTCCGGAAGTCCTCGTGGTTGCATTCTTTTTTTGTTTTTTTTTTTTTTCAAAAATCGTCGCCTGGCCCCTTCGCTATGTTATCTTCGCTTTCCTAGGCGGCACCGCCCTGTGATGGGAAGGCGGAAGGGGAACCGGGGCGCTAGGCCGGGTTACTTCAAGGGGGACGCGGGGCGCGGCATAAAGGGAAGGAGGACGCAGGTATGTTTGATGCGATCATACCAAAGACTAAAGCACCGGATCCCATCGTAACTCCGCAGCTTAAGTTGTTTTGGGCGAGAGTAGTACTAGGATGGGTGACCTCCGGAAGTCCTCTTTTGTTGCATCATGTTATTTTTTTTTTTTTTTTTTGATGGGGAAGGGAAAAAAATCGCTTCGCCTGGCGGGCCCTTCGCTATGTTGTTATCTTCGCTTTCCTAGGCGGCACCGGGCCCGTGCATAAAGGGAAGGGGAAGGCTCAAAGACTAAAGCACGGGGCTGAGCTTTAAGGGCGAGAGTAGTACTAGGATGGTGACCCGGAAGTCCTCGTGTTGCATTCCCTTTTTGTTCGCTTTTTTTTTTCAAAATCGTCGCCTGGCCCCTTCGCTATGTTATCTTCGCTTTTCCAGGCGGCACCGCCTGTGTGATGGGGAAGGCGGAAAGGGAAGGACTTCGGGCGGCGGACGCGGGGCGCGGGCATAAGGAAGGAGGACGCAGGTATGTTGATGCGATCATACCAAAGACTAAAGCACCGGATCCCATCGTAACTCCGCAGCTTAAGCGTGTTTGGGCGAGAGTAGTACTAGGATGGTGACCTCCGGAAGTCCTCGTGTTGCATTCCCTTTTTGTTCGCTTTTTTTTTCAAAATCGTCGCCTGGCCCCTTCGCATGTTATCTTCGCTTTCCTAGGCGGCACCGCCTGTGTGATGGGGAAGGCTGAAGGGACTCAAGCGCGCGCCGGGTTAGGGGGCAAGGGGCGGACGCGGGCGCGGGCATAAAGGGAAGGAGGACGCAAGGTATGTTTGATGCGATCATACCAAAGACTAAAGCACCGGATCCCATCGTAACTCCGCAGCTTAAGCGTGTTTTGGGCGAGAGTAGTACTAGGATGGTGACCTCCGGAAGTCCTCGTTGTTGCATCCCTTTTTGTTCGCTTTTTTTTTCAAAATCGCTTTCTCGCCTGGCCCCTTCGCCATGTTATCTTCGCTTTTCCTAGGCGGCACCGCCCTGTGTGATGGGGAAGGCGAAGGGAAACGGGCGCGCCGGGTTACTTGGCGGGGCGGACGCGGGGCGGCATAAAGGGAAGGAGGACGAAGGTATGTTTGATGCGATCATACCAAGACTAAAGCACCGGATCCCATCGTAACTCCGCAGCTTAAAGCGTGTTTGGGCGAGAGTAGTACTAGGATGGTGACTCGGAAGTCCTCGTGTTGCATTCCCTTTTTGTTCGCTTTTTTTTTCAAAATCGTTTCGCCTGGCCCCTTCGCCATGTTATCTTCGCTTTCCTAGGCGGCACCGCCCCCTGTGTGATGGGGAAGGGGAAGGGGGAGGGGCGCCGGGTTACGGGGCGGGGCGACGCGGGCGCGGGCATAAAGGGAAGGAGGAGGTAGCAGGTATGTTTGATGCGATCATACCAAAGACTAAAGCACCGGATCCCATCGTAACTCCGCAGCTTAAGCGTGTTTGGCAGAGTAGTACTAGGATGGGTGACCTCCGGAAGTCCTCGTGTTGCATTCCCTTTTTGTTCGCTTTTTTTTCAAAATCGCTTTCCGCCTGGCCCCTTCGCTATGTTATCTTCGCTTTCCTAGGCGGCACCGCCTGTGTGATGGGGAGGGGAAGGGGGAACCGGCGCGCGCGGGGTTACTACGGGCGGGCGGACGCGGGGCGGGCATAAAGGGAAGGAGGACGCAGGTATGTTTGATGCGATCATCATACCAAAGACTAAAGCACCGGATCCCATCGAACTCCGCAGCTTAAGTTGTTGTTTGGGCGAGAGTAGTACTAGGATGGTGACCTCCGGAAGTCCCTCGTTGCATTCCCTTTTTGTTCGCTTTTTTTTCAAAAAAATCGTCGCCTGGCCCTTCGCTATGTTATCTTCGCTTTCTAGGCGGCACCGCCCTGTGTGATGGGGAAGGCGGAAGGGGAATCGGCGCCGCCGGGCTTCGGGGCGGCGGACGCGGGCGCGGGCATAAAGGGAAGGAGGACGCAGGTATGTTTGATGCGATCATACCAAAGACTAAAGCACCGGATCCCATCGAACTCCGCTTAAGTTAAGGAGAGAGTAGTACTAGGATGGGTGACCTCGGAAGTCCTCGTGGTTGCATTCCCTTTTTTTTCGCTTTTTTTTCAAAAATCGTCGCCTGGCCCCTTCGCTATGTTATCTTCGCTTTCCTAGGCGCACCGCCTGTGTGATGGGGAAGGCGAAGGGGAACCTGGGCCGGGTTACTTCAAGCGGATGGGACGGGCGGCATAAAGGGGAGGGACGAGGGTATATGATGCGATCATACCAAAGACTAAAGCACCGGATCCCATCGTAACTCCGCAGCTTAAGTTGCGTTTTGGGCGAGAGTAGTACTAGGATGGGTGACCTCCCGGAAGTCCTCGTTGCATTCCCTTTTTGTTCGCTTTTTTTTTCAAAATCGTCGCCTGGCCCCTTCGCTATGTTATCTTCGCTTTCCTAGGCGGCACCGCCCTGTGTGATGGGGAAGGCGGAAGGGGAATCCGGCGCGCCGGGTTACTTCAAGGGCGGACGCGGGGGCGCGGGCATAGAAGGAAGGATGACACAAGGTATGTTAGATGCGATCATACCAGCACTAAAGCACCGAATCCCATAAGAACTCCGAAGTTAAGCGTGCTTGGGCGAGCTTAGTACTAGGATGGACTGTGGCATAAAAGGAATTATGTATTCTTATATGTTGAGATGTAATCTTGAGTTGTTGAGGCTATTGTGGTATGATACTCAACTAAAATCCTGTGTTGTGGAGATGTGAATGGCATCTCCAAGGAATCACCGATGTTGGTTTGCTTAAATTGAGTTGGTTAAGTAGATGACATTTGATTTAGGTAAATTAATGTGGTGGGTCCTTACAGACAGCATTGGTTCCTCCCGTTCAATGACGCCAAGCCACCTCCTTTACTTCAACAATGCCGGGCCACCTCCTCTACTTCAAGGACGCTGACTGCCACCACAACCACGGTGAGGGTGGGCGTCCAACTAATTTGGCCTTAGCAGCAACGTGAATTTGATGAGGCGACGCGGATCTAGCTTGGCAGATTGAGCACTATACCGAGTGGTGACGCCGTGGTATTACGGCGAGCTTGACCACAAGGCAACATTTTTTAATTTTGTAATAGATTATCACTGCCACTTTGTGTAACCGTCCAGTTTGCAACCGGCGGTAATGAGCTCCACTATCACAGCTAACTTTTATCACCAAATCACAAAACTAGATGTGGTAATGATCTGGTTTGTAGCCGACAGTAATGAGCTCAATTATCACAGCTGACTTTTATCACCGAATCACAAAACTAGCTTTGGTAACGATCTGGTTTGCAGCCAACAGTAATGAGCTCAATTATCACAGCTGACTTTTATCACCGAATCGCAAAACTAGCTATGGTAACGATCTGGTTTGCAGCCGACAGTAACGAGCTCAATTATCACAGCTGACTTTTATCGCCGAATCACAAAACTAGCTGTGGTGGGGGTTCCTAACCGAAAATGATAATATATTTGTAGTATTGATTCTTGATTTTGCTAGTTGGAAGTTCTTCGAATTCTCGAACAAATCCAATCCAATAGAATATTTTTTTTGAAATTCGTAAATCATAAATTAAGTAATAAAATATAGAGAAATAATTAAAGAATACAATCCTTATCCATCTTTTCTTTCTTTTTTGCTTCATATACTGAAAAAGAATTCAAAAAGGGGAAATTTGAATTAAAGAAATTATCTAGGAGGATTCGTCTGCATCCGGTTAAACCCTTCCTAGAAAAATAGGTTCCTTCCTTTGGAGGTTGACTTTTCGAAGACGGTCAACATAATAAAGAATAATCAAAGCAGTAAATCTTTCAACGCGTAAAGAAATCCACTATTGAGCTCCTCTGCATGCCTCCATCCAAGCGAAATGGTACATGTGGCTCCTTACGCCGGGCGCGCCTCCCATAAGTGGAGGGCCCACACACATAGATGGCAAAACAAAGGACAATTTGTTTGTTATGATTTACAAATCTCTCACCGCATAAAAGAAATATGCTCCTCTAAGGGCCGCTGTGTGCCTCTGTCCAACTTAGTTGGAACACATGGTGTCTTCCGACGGTCACATCTCCCATAAGTGGATGGCCCCACATATGCACATGGCTCCATCTATTATAAACGGAAACAAAGGATTATTTGTTTGAATATGATTCGTAGTAAGAAGTAAAAGCTACCGTTTACACTTCCAAGCTGAAACAAATTGGGCTAAGTTGTGTTTGCGTAGTTGTATCACATAATTGGCCCTGTTCGCTGGGAGAAATTTGGAGAAATCTGAATGAATCTGTGAGAGAGTGAATAGTATTTTTCATCTGTGCATAGTGAAATCCGGCTGGTTTTTCAACCAGCCCAACGAGCCCATTATTTTTTTACAATCACCTTCTGGACTGGACTCTAAAGAAATAGTCATGGGCAGCAGAGAAAGATATATCGCCTCTACTATTATGCTGTTGTGCAGCTTCTGGATTGGGCTCACTGACGTCATGCCCTCACATGGAGTACGGTAGATAGGATAGTCACGAATGCCCGATTAAGGCCCTGTTTAGTTTCTATTTTTTTCTCCTATAGTAAAAGAACATGTTTGACACATGGAGTACTAAATATAGACGAAAAAAACTAATTATATAGTTCTCGATAAAATCGCGAGACGAATCTTTTAAGTCTAATTAGTCCATGAAAGCCTTAAGTGCTACAGTAACCCACATGTGCTAATGACTAATTAATTAGTATCATTAGATTCGTTTCGCAGTTTCTGATGGATTCTATAATTTTTTTTTTTTATTAATATCTAAAAACCCCTCCCGACATCCTTCCGACACATCAACGTGACACCAAAAACTCCCAACTAATCACACCTTAAACAAACAGAACAGCCATCGATTAACCTATTGCTCCCGCGAAACCGAACGAGAAAAGCACGCCCGGGGTCGGCTGTTGCGTCCAGCTTTCGCGCCGCAACGCCTGTTTCCTAAGCAAAGCAAAACCTCTATACAGCTGTCTCCAACCATTTAATCCCTCATTTACAGCATGATTAGCTTACTCTAACCACGAACTAATGACTGCGGAGTACGGAAAATAAAAATCAGGCGTTTATAAGCGCCCGCACACGAAGAAAGTGCTCATCGCAAAACAGAAAAAGAAAATCGAGGCCAGACAAGCGAGGGGAGAGCGAGCGAGACGAGAGAGAGCAGTTTCGAGCTCGCCGCAGCGAGGACCGGCCCGCTCTCAAGCGATAAGGGGCGTGGGCGGCCTCGGCATGGAGAGCAAGATGGCGGAGGAGTCGCCGGCCGCGGCGGCGGCGCGGGCCCGGCCACTGGAGGCGGTCGCGGAGGAAGGGCAGGAGGTGGCGGAGCAGAACCCGGTGGCGCCGGTGTGCTCCACCAAGACCATGGAGCGCGTGGCGGCCGCGAAGAAGTTCATCGAGGACCACTACCGCGCGCAGATGAAGAACCTCCAGGAGCGCAAGGAGAGGTACTGGAATCCGTGCCCGCTTCCAAATTTTTTCTGATATAGGAGGTCTCGAGCTAGCAGTGCTTGCCTGCGATTTGGCTAGTGCTTGAGCGCCTGCGATTTAGCTAGATAGATCTCGCGTGAGGCGGACTGATCGAGGTGTCCAACCTGCAAGTAGACGAGTTAGAGGTAGCCTGTATGCTTATGCTCCTGTGGGGTGGGTGCGAGGGTTTGGGCTGCACTTCTCATGCATGCTGAATCGGATTAGCATATCAGGGTAGCTGATTGTCAAATGTGGCCATAGGTACTACCAGTGCTGAGCTTTGGGTTGATGTTGGGTGGCAATTTTGCACTGGATTGAGCTGTTGCTCATTGCTTGCCTCTTGGGTGGCAATTTTGCAGTGGATTGAGCTGTTGTGCATTGCTGCGCCCGAGATAAAGCAAATTGTGACTTTGTGAAGTCTGAATTGCTTGAGCTTGACTGGCTAGAATCATTATGGCGTCCGTTGTAGGGCTTGCCATAATTGGAATAAAGCTGCCTGCCGTTAGCGGTTAGTCGGAGGATGCAAAGAAACAATGCTTGTGCTATGTTCACTTCCTCGCTTTTAGGGAGAGGGGACACACGGCAGTTGATCGTGCTCTCACGTGCTATGCGTTAGCGTTACCCTTTGGTCGCATGCTGGCAATTGGCTTTTGGCATGATAATGTGGATATGTCTTCGTGCACATTCAGCTGGACGGTTACTGAAATCAGGACTAGTGTTTCAGGGTGGTTGGTTGGGGAATGTGGCTGTAGGTTCTACTACTGCTGAGCTTTGGAGTGGGATTGCATGGCAATTTGGTATTGGATTGAGCTGTTGCTCATTGCTGCCTCTTGGGTGGGAATTTTGCAGTGGATTGAGCTGTTGTGCATTGCTGCATCCGAGATAAAGCAAATTGTGACTTTGTGAAGTCTGAATTGCTTGAGCTTGACTGGCTAGAATCATTATGGCGTCCGTTGTAGGGCTTGCCATAATTGGAATAAAGCTGCCAGCCGTTAGCGGTTAGTCAGAGGATGCAAAGAAACAATGCTTGTTCTTATGTTCACTTCCTCGCTTTTAGGGAGAGGGGACACACGGCAGTTGATTGTGCTCTCACGTGCTATGCGTTAGCGTTACCCTTTGGTCGCATGCTGGCAATTGGCTTTGGGCATGATAATGTGGATAGGTCTTCGTGTACATTCAGCTGGATGGTTACTGAATCAGGACTAGTGTTTCAGGGTGGTTGGTTGGGGAATGTGGCTGTAGCTTCTACTACTACTGAGCTTTGGAGCATGACTGCACGGGAATTTGGTATTGGATTGAGCTGTTCCTCATTGCTGTGGCTGATATATACCAGCTGTAGCTTTGTGGAGTCCAAATTCTTGAGCTTGACTTGGCTAGAATCAATATTGCCGGATTTTAAAGGGCCTGCCATTATTGGAATAAAGTTTCAGGCTGTTAGTGGGGGCATGCAAAGAAACAAGGTTTGCACTTATGGTCTCTTCCTCACCTTTTTAGGGAGAGGGGACATGAGCTGCTTGACGTGTGCTCTCACCTGCTAAACGTACCTTTTGGTCGCATGCTGACAATTGGCTTTGGGCATGATAATGGGGATAGGTCTGCATGTACGTTCAGCTGGACCCATACTGAATCAGGATTAGGATTAGCATGGGAGCGTGCAAGAAACTAGGTTTGTGCTTATGGTCACTTACTCAGTCTTTTTTTTTTTTGGGGGGGGGCGCATGAGGTGCTTGACATGTGCTCTTATGTACAATGCGTTACGTTTTGGTCACATACTGATTATCTCCATACTTAAGGAACTTGGGCCATATTATACCATCTGTGTCTGTAGGCGCTTGATTTTGGAACAACAGCTAGCTTCTTCACAAGTTCCCAGGGAGGAGCAGATCAACTTAATAAAGGATTTGGAGAGAAAGGAGACTGAATACATGAGACTTAAAAGACACAGAATTTGTGTGGATGACTTTGAGCTGCTCACTATCATTGGAAAAGGTGCTTATGGACAGGTTTGTAGTTCCAAATTTCTGCAATCATTTTAATGTTTCATCTTTTCTTCTTATTATACTTCAAATATTTCGTTAGACAGGATAATTGTTATATGCAGTTGTGCTACTCAGATACATGTAACAAGACCTATAACATCTCTGGAATGCCTGGTCTTCACAATACAACTGCTGTTTTCAACAGTCTGACTTGTATACCTTGAGTTGATAGCTTAAATTTTTGCTATTCTAACAGGTTCAACTATGTCGGGAAAAATCCACTGGTAACATTTATGCCATGAAAAAACTGAAGAAGACTGATATGCTTGTGAGGGGTCAGGTAAGACAAAGAAAACTGCACACTTATTATGGCTTATCTTTTTCTTTGTCAATACATATATGATGATAATAATTGTCCTGTGTTTTCAAGAAAAAAAAGCATATATGGCAATTAACTAATTCTTATATTTGTTATCTTGATATGCTTTCACGTTAACAATTATCAGCAATGTCAATAGTAACATCATTATGAGAATTGTTTAATCATTTGGAGTTTTATGAATTTTGTTAGATACTTTTTAGTGACAGGCTGCTTCGTTATGGTTTCTTAATTATAACTCTGACAAAAATTGTATGTGTTTCAGAAGACTACAAAATGGAAATGACTGAAAGAATTATTTAGGTAGATAGAGTTGTTTCCTTTTTTTTCCAAAACCACTTGGTATGTTAGTTATAGCTCCCTTTTTTTTCTTGCATTTTTTACATTCTTTATGTACTAAAGGAGTACCCCTTTATCCCCCCCTCCCCAAAAAAAAAGAACAGTAAGGGTGGATGTGTTTCAAGCTTTGAACTATACGATTTTCTGACAACCAGTTAGCCTAACCTCATATGATTTTAGTGATACAAAAGAGGTATTACTAGATTCGAATTTCAACATGGTTTTGTAATTGGTAAGAATATTATAAGGATTTTTTTTTTGGTAAATTTCAGTTTAAAAGTCCATACCAAGTCAAATTTTGCCTTATAAAAAGGGCAGAGGAAGTACAAGTATGTTTATTTGTCATTTCTTTTCATTTGAAGCTAATATTATCAAGTTTCTAATTAGGTGGAGCATGTTAGAGCTGAAAGAAACTTGCTGGCGGAAGTTGGTAGCCACTGCATTGTGAAACTATATTATTCTTTCCAAGACACTGAGTACCTCTATCTTATCATGGAGTATCTTCCTGGAGGTGACATGATGACCCTCCTGATGAGAGAGGATACTCTGACTGAAAATGTGGCTCGATTCTACATTGCTGAGACTGTTCTTGCCATTGAATCCATTCATAAACATAACTACATTCACAGGTTATATGTTTATGAATCTGATTTATTTATGTGGTATCCAGCATTGTTTGTTTGCTTACTGTTTTTTTGTTTATCAATGTTGTAGAGACATTAAGCCTGACAACCTACTTCTAGACAAGAATGGTCATATGAAATTGTCAGATTTTGGATTGTGCAAGCCAATTGATTGTTCAAAGTTGTCAACATTGAATGAAGATGAACCAATGACTGATGAAAACCTTAGGGACTCTATGGACATTGATTGTTCTCTCTCTGAAACTGCAAATGGTAGGAGGTGGAGCAGTCCAAATGAACAACTTCAGCATTGGCAGAACAACAGGAGAAAATTGGTACACATGTTTGCCTATTTGGTGTCTCCATAGTAACACTAATTCTCATGATCATGAACTCTCGAAGGTAATTTATTGTCACTAATTTTTCTTCACATGCTATATAAATGTTCTCCCAGGCATTTTCAACAGTTGGGACACCTGATTATATTGCTCCAGAGGTTCTACTAAAGAAGGGATACGGCCTAGAGTGTGACTGGTACATTAAGAAGTTAACTTGCTCACATGCTTGTTATCTCTTCATCTTCCAAAACCTGATCTCTTATTCGAACAACTGTAATGTTATTGTTTATTTCATTATTGTATACAGGTGGTCTCTTGGTGCAATCATGTATGAAATGCTTGTTGGTTATCCACCGTTTTATTCAGATGATCCACTAGTTACATGCCAAAAGGTTTAAGTCTTGGCCACTGAACGGTTCATCTTTTCATGGTGCAGATTGTCACATTATAATAGTATGGTTAGACTATTTTAATTGCTATTACAGCTAAGTTCAGATTTTATAGTTACTTTCAGGATTTTTTTTGTCTCGCTGAACTTTTTCATGCAATTTTTATGTAAGCCTGCTGTGTTAGAACACAAGTTTATTTCATGCCCGGGCCACTCTAATCAGGTATTGTGGGAAATAAAATAAAATGAGTATGCAGAAATGGCACCAAATGGATTTCCGCAAGTTCGCTTTGTTTTGCCAAATGTTGAAAGGGTTAGGCTCAGATTTTCTGTATAAAATGAAGAGGTCTAAAACAAAGTTGTTTTCCCTTTGGTTCTTAACTTCCTCTATGCTGATACAACTTGAAACCTGGACTGCTTATCTCTTTCATCAGCTTCTGTTAGACCCATATATTTAAACCCCCACTAATGGTTATATAATTGAGCAATGATTTACCGTGCAACTTCTATATTTTATATTATTTGCACTGATTATGCATTGTAACTTTACAGATTGTGCATTGGAGAACCTACTTGAATTTTCCAGATAATCCAAGGTTGTCTCTTGAAGCCAAGGATCTCATTTGTCGGTTATTATGTGATGTTGATCACAGAATTGGCAGCGGAGGGGCAGATAAAATAAAAGTATTTACTTCTCATTACTAAGATTACTTACTGATGTTCATTTTGGATTATACAACTCCCCTCTGTTTATATTTGGTAGGGTTATGTTAATCATTTCTTTTATCCTTTTCTTAGGCTCATCCTTGGTTTCAAGGAGTTGAATGGGACAAGCTGTATGAGATGGAGGCAGCATTTAAGCCCCAAGTAAATGATGAACTGGATACACAGAATTTCATGAAGTTCCCAGATGTAAGGAAATAGTTTTTAATTTGCTGCTTGTGCCGTTCTTCCTATGTTCGCAAGCTCCCTGGAACTTTTAATATGTATTTGATTTGTTTTTCTGTATACTGCTTACTTTATTCTAATTCGCATATATTATACGCACTAATTACCGCTTTGATTCTTTTCTGCAGTTAAACCCTGCTCCAGCAAGAGCAAGTTCTGGGGCTTCAAGGAAGGTATGTGTCGTGGACATAAACAGGAGATTCAACATAGCTAACCTTAACCGCATTCATCATTGCATTCATGTTCTGGAGTCATATTGAAGACTATGATACTGTGAATGCATTGTTAGTGTGTTCCTATTGTTTTCTTCTGTGAAGTTCTTTGTACTAACTATTTTGTGAGAAAAAAACAGGCTAAAAAAAGATCCACAGCAGCATACATAGTCTGTTTATAGACAGTATTTGGAGTACTGTTATTTAGTGCTGTGATGTTTGACAAACATTTTTATGGCTAGCAGATTTTTCAACTAAATAAAGTGACAAATGTTGGTTGACCCAAATTGCCCTAAAATATTTTGCAACTTGCATGACATTCATAAAGTTGCTAGCCTTTTCTTTTGTATGTGATTAAAATTTTTGGGTGTTTCTTTTTCTTCACATCTCTTTCATATGTCCATACGTAGAATCAATGTAACAAACTACATGCCATTATTTGTTTATTCACCCTGAAGTTTATCATTGTTTTGGAATGTTGTTGCAGATGATGCTTACTTCTAAAGATCTTAGCTTTGTGGGGTATACATACAAGAATTTTGAGGCTGTGAAAGGTTTGCATCAGTCTGCACATTTGTAAAATATAGTGGCAACTAACAATGTCATGTTAAGTACTATGATTGCAGTTGAACCACATAGTTTTCTTTTTATGATTTGTTCGCTAGCTTTGCAAATTATGTGTCTGATGAAACCATTTTGTTGACACAATTCATGGAAAGATAACTCCACTTTTACAGAGTTGTAAACTTGTACTTATGTCTAAACTTATCCTGCTGCCTTTATAACAGTGGTGGGAATTAATTTTTGTGGCCCCAGTTAGATTAATGCTAGAGATTATCTTGCTTATTCTTACAACTCTGATCCCTTCCGTCTCAGGCAGTAGTTGCCATAATATTCTGACTACTGGGTCCTTTTCAGATTCACATTTTCTACTCTCTGCAGTGGGTATATGAATTATGTCAAATAGTTATGGCTTATTAGTTTTGTTTCTTACCTGTGAAACATATATGCATGCAGATCTTCGGAGAAGCTCCTCATTTACAAGGCACTCTACTGGCTCCCCATCTGGTAGAGCATTTTATTTCGTGGCCTGTTCATAAAACTTCGTTTGATTCTCTGCTCTTGTCTTTATCTTATTTGGGTCGTCTATAATCCCAGATACAGCAGACATGGACTCATCAATGGAGCCTAACGGGACAGACGCCCACATGCGCACTGGTTCATCTGGCGACCCTATGGTGCCATGATCTGCCCTGTTATTTTCCTGAAGTACCCTGCCCTACACCGGCATCATGCATGCACCTCGACGACATGGCTACATCCGAAGAGACCTGGTTGCGGACTTGCATTTATTCAGGTCTCGTGCCCTTCTAATCGTTGGCGAGCACCTTTGTAGTTGTACAAACCAGAGGTATTTTTGCAGTATGTTTCAGGTGGGCAGGTCTGGCCCTGGGTATTTACTTCTTGACGCTGGTTGCCCAGGTTGGCATAGTATTAGGTCGTCGCCTTCCTTGTGGCTGCTCTTTGCCCGTTTATTTAATAACATATATAATATATGGTCATGAGGAAATGGAGAGATAATAACTGTGTTAGGCTAGCCATTGTGGTTGGTTGACTAATTTGTGCCGTTTGAGACCCCATCAGAGATTTCTGTGAACTGCCTAGTTTTGTTTTTCGTTTGGTAGTGCTCCGGTGTCGAGGAAACTGAATTGTTTCCTGCAGAACCCATTCACTCCAAAAGGGTCTGCGCTACGGTTTAGGCTGTGGTGTTGCAGCCGAGTCATTGTAGCTTGATTGTACTCCATAAATCTGAACGCGTGATGCAATAACAGGTTCCGCTGTGGACATTTTTGCCATCCGTTTAGCTGTCTAGAGTCCTGCCAATTAATCATGGCCGTGCCCGTCAACCAGGGAGTTCATGGGCTGGCGCACGGCGGCGATCGCGGTCAAGTCATAAACGAACGTAGCCGGACCGCAGGGGACGGCAATGTGGCCACGGAAGTTGTTAGCACCTGGCGTATATGGCCAGTTGGCCACAAACCCTTCCCAATCAATCGTTCCGTCGTGGCCACTTGTACCCACTTTTTTTTAAGCTCAGTTTACTCTGACCTAAGTTGCAGTCTTAATTGCAGGACGTCAGACAGATGAGTAGAAGTGTATGTTCTGGCTTAAGGGCATGTACAACCCACAGAGGAGGGGTCGTCTCTAAGAGCCTCGAATTAGACGTACAGATAGCTAAAAAGACAGGTCATACAACGACAGAAAGTCGTCTGCAAGCTGTTTAATGCTATGCATGTAGTTAAGATCACTTATGAATACCATTTTGTGTACCACTGTTGCTATTCGATAGATAATTGATCATAGCTGCGCTCAATTCACAGTAATAACATTCAAAATTCCTCATGTTGATCTTCTACTTCTCCAGGTAGTCATAACCGGAAGAAACAAGATCATATGAGATCTTAGCCAATTAACAACAACCAGCTATCAGGCATCATATAACATCAAAACAAGAAATGCGTCACCCACATCTAAATTAAGCTCAAAGATGGAATATTATTGCTTACGCCATTATTCAATACAAGCGCGACAGCTTAAAAACGCTGAAAGAAGAAATTTGATGCTGAAAGAAGAAACACAAGGATGCTGCAAGATGAGCTATCGAGTGAGGCATTGCATCGAGCGGCTGTCGGGCGTCCCTTTTTTTTCCTTTACCAACTCATGAATATTAAACTAGTTTGCCATTGCAACAAAATAGTTGAGGCATTAGCATGCAAACAACATCATGGAGTAAATACCAGATGTGGATCCAGAAAGCACGAGCAGATCAAATAATGCTACATGATGTAGTCTCTCAGCAACAAGAAACAGAGAAGGTGACTTGGGCAGCCGGGTCGAGCACTCGAGCTAGCGCATACACCCGTCGCTGCTCGTGCCTAGCCATCGCGGCCACGGCACCGTCAGGCGCAGTCTTGTCCCACCTTGCTCACGACGAGGTGCGACCGCAGGAGACGGGAGTAGCAGCCGCTGCCGTCGCCGCCACGCACCTGGACTCCAGCGCCGCCACCGTCGTGAACCTGGGCTCCGGCGGCACCGCGGTGCACCTAATCTCCAGCGTCGTTGTTGCGCGATGATGGAGAAAAGAGAAATATGGGTGGGTGGGGATTTTGGCGCGGAAGATTGGATTCTCCCACGCGCACAGACTGATCCGCCCCTCGTAGCTCAGAGACGACGATGCCGTACAACGCGCCCTCCACCGACGACTGAGCCTGGGAGCACGAGCCGGCATCGTCGTCTCGCGAGACGACGGCCTCACCCGCCTGCACGCTCGCGATGGTGTTTTCTATAAAAAATAAGTCATACACACGGCTCGAGTCCACCCGTTGTACGTGCCAGTTGCCGTTGCTGCCTCATTTAAATCCTATTTGACTAGGACTAAAAGAGAGGTGATATTGGGACTCTAGCGAGCACTCCTCTTGTTGTTCTCGCTTTCGAGAAATCAGTATTTTTAAACTTTAACCAATTACTCCCTCCGTACTCGTATTAGAGGTCGTTTTGGGCGAGCCGCTCGTTTTCGCAAAGGAAGTCGCCCAGGCTGCATGGGGCACCAGATGGAAGCGTTAGCCCCTGACGCTTTGTTCCCGCACGCCCGCCGCCAGCATGGCTCGACAATGAATTAATCACGGCTCTTCGTTTTGTTTACGCTCGCTCATGTCAAGGCTCTTCATCACGTGCACGCTTGCCTCCCGCAGCACGCGCTCGCCGCCGGTTCGTCTCCTGCAGCACACGCTTACCGCCAGCGCCATGAAGCTCGCTCGCGCCATGGAGGAGGCGCTGGACTCTGTCGAGATGCTAGACACCGTCGAGCAGGCGCTGAACAACGTTGAGGTGATGGACTCCGTCGAGCAGACGCTGGACAACGTCGAGCCGCTGGACACCGACGAGGCGGTGGACTCCGTGGAGTCGCTGGACTCCGTCGAGGCGCTGGACACCGTCGATGTCGTGCCGGACTCCGTCGAGATGGTGCCCGACTCCGTCGAGTCCCTATGTCCTCGCTGCGGCACGTTCCACGCTGGCAGCGTCTTCGGAGAAGCCTACTTCCAAGCTCGCCGCCACACTCGCAGGTGTGCGCGTTGTGGCCTTTTACATGAAGACTAGGATCTGCCATCAAGGTGGTTGCATGGCATAGAAAAGTTTGATTGTGAGTTCTATGTTACTGATGTGGAGAAACTTCAAATGGATGGTGACACAATACTGCTACCTTACGACGTTATCAAGAAGTTGGACGAGATATACAATATGAAGAAGTTGGAAGATGCAAAGATGAAGCAAGATGCAAAAGAACAGTAAGGTACATGTCCCATTCTGTCGACTTAACATGCATGCAAAAACTAATTTGCTACTAATAGTACTCTTGCTTTGGTTAGCATGCTGCAAAGACTAACATGCTTGCATCTCTTCTTCTAATTTGCTGCAGGAAGGCTCGCAATGGCTTCGGCTAGCAATGAAGCTTCACAAGAGATTTGCAATGGCAGCCTATCTTCTCTCTCTAGTTTTTCTTTTTGCATGTGAGGAATCTTCAACTTGTTGCATCCTTTAATCTTCATGGCTTCCATCAAAACAGTTTAAAGTGTTATAAAAATCTTGTTTGCTTTTCATGGAGAGTACTCTAGGAATGCCTAAAAAACTGTGTTGAAGAAACCAATCAATTAGTTGTTCAAGAAACAATGAAACAAGTGCATTATCTTGTTGTATGAAACAATTGATCATTACCTGTTGGACTGCTGGAACTAGATCGTTTATTGTTTCCTAGCTTTGCTCATACCAAGTTTACTAGACACATCTTCTATGGTCATTCTTTGCTTGAGAGGAATGTTGCGTAGTAGTTCCAAATCAAGAGGGACTACCTTGCGGCCACATCTACCCTTCTTTTTACTTGCAACCACAACCGGAATGTTTTGAGCAAGTTGGTGAATACCTCGCTTCCATAGGCACTGAACTGACCGAATGTGCAGTCCAAATTGGTCAGCAACAATTCTTGTATCCTTCTTGGCTAGTTTCTCATTCTTGCTTTTAGCCAACAATGCTTGATAAACTTGTTTTCTAACGTCTTCTGTCATTTCTTGTCTTCGATGGTTTGCTTCAATGGGAGCAGCATGTTCTAGTAAAAGAAAAAAAAGAATCACTTGTTAGCCACGACTTACATTAAAAATAATCAAAAAATTAAAAGAACAAACGGAGAAGAAATTATCACCCACTGCACCAAATTCATCTAGCGGCAGGTTCAAATCAAATCCTGTCAAAATAAGAAGCAATGATATGGGAAACGATTGAGAGAAAGAGATAGCACAGTACATGCACAATAGAAGAAGTAATACCGTTGCCATGCTCCAACGGAGGGTCGTTGAGATCAAACGCAGCGTCGCCGTCGTCATCTTCAGGCTCGTGCAAAGCAAAGCCAGTGTGGACGTCGTCATCTTCAGGATCGTGCAGAGCAATGCCAGCATGGTCGTCGTCATCTTCAGGGTCGTTGAGATCAAACTCAACGTGGCCGTCGTCGTCTTCGGATACAGGCTTGTTAAGATCGAACATAGGAAATGAATCGGCCATGTGTAGCTAGACTAGAGAAGATGGCTCAGTACATGAACAAGAGAAGAAGTGGCGTGGAGAAGAGAGAAAGCAAGTTGGCACAGTAAATAAGCACTCTGGTGACCCAAACGTCGGTCATGCAGCCATCCACCACCCACCAGCCATCCAAACGAGCGCGCAGGCAAAAACGCGCCATGGTACGAGCGCCACGGCAAATAATTTGGAAAACGAGCGCCATGCAGGCTCCCCTCCGCGCGCCATGCAGTCCAGGCCGAAAAAAATCAAATCTGAGCACGCGCCATGTATGGCAAAAACAGTGCCATGCAAAATGAAGATGTCAGCAAAAAAGTGCGGCGGCCAGGAGTCGAACTCGGCTGGCTAGAGCCAAGCCTCGATGCGCTAGCCATATGAGTTGGGAAGTTTTCTCGTATAGAATGCACCCGCAGCCCTATTTAATATGGACAGACAGGAAAAAATACCCTCTAATTAATCACTCCTTGGTATGCACAATCATGTCTAAACGACCTCTAATACGAGTACGGAGGGAGTATATATAAAAGAATATTAATATTTATAATATATAATTAGTATCATTAGATATATCGTTGAATATACTTTCATAATAAACTTATTTGAAGATATAAATGTTGCACATTTTTTCTATAAACCTAGTTAAAATTGAGAAAATTTGATTTACACGTATCTCATAACGACTTTCTTCGTGGCATGGAGGTAGGAGGACTAAAAGAGAGGTGTGCTATCTGGACTTTTTTTTTGTTAGAGCAATCAGGACCTTTTTGCCAGATCTTTATTTGAGCCCTCGTAATTAATAATATGGTTGTCCAGACAAAAACATGACTCCATCAGGGTCCCTGCTTCGGTTCCTCATTCCTGGGGTTCCAAAAGACAGCGTCTGTTTTCTGCCCACTTCTCTCCCGCTTGATCCGTCTCCACCCGCACGTACATCATTGCTAGCCACTCAGCATAAGCGATTAAGCTTCCATCGTCCAGCTTCACCGCTAGCTGCCCATGCGCTCCCGCGTACGCGGATTCGTCCTAGCGGGAGTGGACTCCTCCCTAAAGCGGACTCGCCCTGGTGGGAGTGGATGCGGCGGGCTCCTCCCCGGTGCTCCTTGCAAGAGCAAAGCGGACTTCTCCTGGCGCTTTCTGGACTGTTCCTCGGCGAGGCTTGTGGGAGCGGACTCCTTCCGGTGGGAGCAGATTCCTCCCCAGCACGGACTCGTCCTAGCGAGAGCCCCTGTAGCGAACTCCCTGGTGCTCCCTAGATTGCTCCCCGGTGAGGCCTACGGAGCAGACTCCTCTTGACGCGACTCGTCTTTGCTGGAGCAGATGGGCTCTGCATCCGCTCTAGATCTCGATGAGATTGAGGATTGAAAGAACACATAATGATGAGTGGGTCCCTTGTGTCAGTGTCTATAAAAAAGGAGTTGAGGGCTCCTGCTAGAGCAAATGCAAAAAAAAAAAAAAACAGGCCCTTAAAAATAAAGGGGGGTCTTCAAATCAAAAGTAAGAGGCTTAATTTGAGGGCTTTTTGTTGGAGTTACTCATAGGACTTTGTAGAAGTCTATTGGGAGTAAAGCTCCTACTTGTATATATGGGGTCATGGAGAGGACTATATAAACAAAGGGTAGAGATCATAGGCACCTGAGTCAATAGAAGAGTTTGGCTTGTAAGGAGCAATTAAGAGAGCTCAAGAGAACTATGCTAGACAGTTCTATTGTACTAGATACATGTATAGGATAAGAATCAGTGGGTCCAAGAGGGTAAGGAGGGTTGTAAGAGAGCGATAATCACTTGTACTTTTTTCAAGTTGTGCTTATAGAATTTGTTATTGGCCTTTGCTAAAATCCTAATCTCTTATCATGGTTGCTTCAATGTTGTCATCTAGGGTATTCTACTAGATTAGCCAAAAACGAAAGTTCTGTTCTTTACTAGTGGGTCATTTTAAATATATGCCTCTAAAAATAAATTAACAACATTTTAATAAACTCGTCTAAAAATAGTTGCATTAAATAATAATTCATAACTTTTTCATATGAAATCGGATGAAGACTAACTTTATATCATAATCATAGCTCTCGATGTGATCTACAACTTCGTAGTTGAAAGGCTTTTTATTTAAAATTTTAGAGTCCCAAAATATTGCTTAAAGTCCATAGATTTTAAATTTAAGATTTTCAAACAAACTCGGACGTTGACATGGCTACACCAATGTTGTAGTTCTGAATACAATCTACAAGTTTTTAGTTAAAAAGTTTTTGATTTGAAGTTGTTTATAGTCCCAAGTATGTGATGTTTTAATTTTATCGATTTTGAAACTCAAATTTTAGAATTTCCAAACGGCCTTGCAGTTGTTTACATGTTTGCTGTTGATATGTTTTTGTTTGAAGTTTTTGTGTCTTAGATATTTGTTTTAAATTCACATATTCTGAGACTTAAACTTTTTGAAATTTTCAAACAATTTTGGATGGAGATACATTCTATACCAATGTTGTAGTGCTTAACAAGATGAAAACTTTGTAGTTTTCATTTGAGTTCATTTGGTGATATATTTAATACAAGATTACAAAATGTCGATAAAAAATAACATTCTAGAAATGAGTGTTTGTTATAGTGGTAGGGAGGTGCTATAGGTGAGCAGTAGGTTGCGGGTCGGTCGAGAAGCATCAAAACACGCCCGCTTATGTAAATAGCATTATTGACAATAATAATTGGTTAGAGGCGTATATATGAGTATATGACTTCCTGAAAATTATTTTGTACAGTAATGAATGTTTAATGAAACATGTTTCTTACTGGGAGTCGAATGTTGAAGATGGAAAACCAGAGGCCTTGATGATATCTGGTGAAATTCAAATCTTGCAATTGAAAGTATTTGAAAACTATGTTGCCACTCGTAATTAGTATTGGCCATGGCCTAAGGATTTTTTTTAATTAATATGGAGTTAATTTGAGATAAACTAGAACCGTGCATGCAGTTGCACATTGTGAGAATCCGGAATTAAAATACAAAATTCCATGTATTTAGTTTAGTGGTATGATATCATATATTAACAAGATCGCCTAGTAGCAGCAGCTATAGACGGTTTTGTATTAGAGGACTGCCCAAAGTTGAGCTATATAAGTGACTTCAAACTGAATTATGGACTGACTGAACCCCCACCCACCCCACACACACACATCCACCCACCCACCCACACACACACAACAAATCAAAACAAAAGCCCTGAATTGCGGTGGTGCAGAGTGAGTTGCAGTGTGCAGACCCACACCTCGTAACTGATATGATAGGAGTACTATGTAAGTTCCTCGGTGCATCATGATATCATCATCACACATCACAGCCCAGGAAGGAGGCCAGCTAGAGGTAGAAATAGAATGGTGACGTCAGAAGCAGTCCAAATCAATCTAGGTGTGTTTGGCTGCTGACTGGTCCAACGCCTACTAATTAATCCGCTTGAACCTCCAAGCCAGGGCAGAGTTTTTGGTAAAACCCGCGCATGGTCAAACCAAATTAGGTTCTAATCCTGTCGTGACGGGAACAAATAAATCTGAGCAAGCCAAGCCAAGCCAAGCCAAACAACGACACCGCACCAGCTAGACTGGACGTACGCCTGGCCCGGTCGCCATCTCCCCGTGTACATGCATTCTGACGAAACGGAGACGGCGACGACCCACGCCCGCGCTGCGTCTTCCTCCGGACGGGCCGGTCTGCCGGAGAAGGCACGGCAGATCGAGCGCGCGATGACGACGGAAACGGACACCCCTCGGCCCGCCCGTCCGATCAAACGATTCGACGTGCGGCCCGGTGAGGAGCGGCAGCTGCGAACAGCTGGTCGCTCAGGGTACGGTGGTGTCAGCTTTCAACTGCTTGGTCTCCGGCCGGCCGGGCCAGCTGGTGATAGACGCCTAGACGGAGGCGGCCGCTAGCTTGGTGCGTGCAGCCCCTCTCGCTTTCGCACCAAGTGAAACCACGCCTCCAATCTCTTTTCTCTCACACACGTGTACATACTACGTGCTCTATCGTCTTTTGAAGCTCTTGGTTATTATAGCGCGCGCTTTCGGAGAAATTGAGTGGCATTATATGCTAAAATGCTAGTATATATGTGTGTTTTTAATTTGTAATAATAGAGGACCTTATATTGATTTATACAGATCTACTTCCTAATTATTACATGCTAACAAATAAAACCATTAAAAACATCAGTGTGTCATGTGTAAGGTGGGGGTTAACAAAGAACTCCACTATTCCACCAAGGGCGACATGTCTCCCAAACTAGAGTCAACTTGGAGCGATGTACAAAGATAGAAGCTTGAATAAGGGTTACATTGTAAAGAAAAAAGCAATACAGATTTGAAGTACAGACAATATAAATTTTTCAGCGGACAGGAAAAATCGTGTGAATAGTGGACTTATCATCGATAGTACTCATATACATCATTTGTCTATATTTATTTTGTTCTTAGACTTGGATTAATCTTGTGCTCGTATCGTCATTTTAGGTTGGATGCAGTTAATACAATTTAACCATCAATATGTTGTTTAATATTCCGACTGAAATTTTGAAAATGGCACAGGAATATACTTCTATATATGAAAAGTAACTTCAAAATATATAACTTTTCCTTACTCTGCAAAAAATGTATATACTTAACTAATAATAGTAACTAGTCAAAGAGCATGTATAAGTGGCCATGTGAGTGTCTAAAAGGACACGTACTCTTTTTATGACTAGTGGACACTATTAGATGGGGTAACATTTTGTACCAAAGGTAGGCGGACCAAGCTCTGCTACATCCCCATCATATTTGTACAAAAGTTGAACCTCACCTTACATGCTAAGAAAAATATTACACAAAAAAACGAAGCATGTAGATAATAAGCTTTTCTGATCACGGAAGGGAAAAAATAAATGCACGGCATTAATTAATAAATATTTCCCCGTGCTGTACTATTTACGTTTTCCTCAACCTATAAGTAGGGGGACTGCTATGCATTAATTAGTATTATGCAGCTTCTTCCAGTGTCTCGTACTACATATACTACACATACAGAGGTAAGGTCAAAACTGTACTAGCACAAATACAACATGGAGAAGAAGAGAATACATGCATGTATTCGTGAGAATTAATGCATGAATTTCATGTGGATGTTTCCTACGCGTATATATGCCCGTCTTGCATGCAAGATGAATTTTCCTTATTTACTACGTGGCAGCACACAGAACACACCCATAAAACCCAAAAGCTTTATAAACCACTGATGAAAATATGGCACCAGAAAATTCGCAATGTTTTTTAAACAAACGTTTTCCTCTAGAAAGAGCATGCAGTAGGAATAATCAGGGGAAAGCAGATACTTCTTTTACTTTGCTCTCCTTTTAGTCGTCCGTCCACTCTCCAGATGCAAATTATATTCCGTCGAACGTGGGAATTAACCTCTAAAAGAGTTTAATCAAGTGGGACAACGTCGTTAGCGATCTAGATGACAAGTACGTCGCCATCAAGCAACGCCTACCTCCCAAGCAATTAAGTGGACACATTAAACAAAAAGATGCAAGAGAGAGAAAGATACGAGAAAATCCGATAATTTGTCCGCGACAAGGGCATCTCGAATTGACCCAAGCTATATATATTTTTTTGGGAACAGACCCAAGCTATATCTTTAGGAACAGGACATCTATCATGCATAGATTTGTTCCATTATTATACAAATATAATCTCGGTGTGAATTATATTGTACTAGTTTTTTTATAAAAAAAGATATATACATGTATATATATATACACACACACACACACACATATATATGCATACCTACAACTCGTGGTTTGAACTGGCCTGGGGGGTGTGATGCGCTGACAGGTGACACACCAAATTAAAGACAATTAACCGGAAAAAAATACATCATATATTTACCCTCTTTCCCAGACCATAGTTTGCAACAGAGTATACTCGATCGAATATATACATGTTCACGTACTAGTACACAAGTTGTTGCACGTAGTATATATACAAATAAAAAGCTGATCCGATCCTTATGTGCGCCAACTGATATTGTCACAATCGGATCATGTATATCAGCACACATGGGTGGAATTGACATGTGACATATCTCTGAAAGCGGAACAGTAGTACTAGCAGTCCAAAGGAAGAATTGACATGTGACGCATCTCAGAACTTTCGGATCATCTAGCTTTCAGAAGCCTCCACGAAGGTTGCAGGTCGCAGGCCGCATGTATAAATTGCAGAGCCGGGCACGCCAAAAATATTATTCAGATCAGCAGGAACATTAACTGATACGACACACAAGCAAGGCGGCTAGCTACAGCGGCTAGTGCGTGGTGCAAGCAAACACAGCTAGCTGGTGCGTGCATGCAATGGCGGCTTCGCTGGGACTGAACCCTGAAGCTCTCTTCACTTCTTACTCGTCTGCCTACTCCTCCTCGCCGTTCATGTCCGACTACGCGGCAAGCTTCCCGCCGGCGGCCATTGACTATTCAGCCACGGCCTTCTCCGCGGAGCTCCTCGATGACCTTCATCACGTCGACTACTCACCGGCGCCCATCTTCACCGGTGCCGGAGCCGGGGCTGGCGGCGATCGCAACGAGAAGATGATGTATGTAATATTACGGTGTGCTACAGATACTTGCTAGTTACTATTGGTTGGTGTCCCCTGTTGCTTACTATAGTTTTGCTTCGGTGATTTTATTCATCAGGTGGTGTGAGGGTGGTGGTGATGAGAAGAGACTCAGAAGCAGTGGAAGGATCGGGTTCAGAACGAGATCAGAGGTGGAGATCTTGGACGATGGATTCAAATGGAGGAAGTACGGGAAGAAGGCTGTCAAGAACAGCCCAAATCCAAGGTACATATATATAACTGTGCAGATTTCAGTCTCTAGATAATAATTAATCTCGGGTTTGATCGAGTGCAACTAGATTTTACATATTTTCACCTGGAATGGAACAGTTAAATTAATTCCCAGAACAAGAAAGCCAAGAAATCAAAGAAATGAATCCTCGCAAAACAAAACAAAAAAAGAGCAAAGAAATGAAATGTTTACTCGATGCTGATGGCTTGTGCATGCGCACTTGTGCAGGAACTACTACCGCTGCTCGTCGGAGGGCTGCGGCGTGAAGAAGCGGGTGGAGAGGGACCGCGACGACCCCCGCTACGTCATCACCACCTACGACGGCGTCCACAACCACGCCAGCCCCGGAGCCGCCGCCATCATCCAGTACGGCGGCGGCGGCAATAGCGGTTTCTACAGCCCGCCGCACAGTGGCTCGCCGTCGGCCGCCTCCTACTCGGGCTCCTTCGTCTTCTGACTTTTCCGGGCCTAGCTTGACCCAGGGTGATTTACCTTTACCCCAGTCGTAGGATGAGAGGAATGTTCAGAGAGAGATCAGTTCAGCGGCCGGCTAAATTCCGACCTGCCTTGTAGATTTTTACACTTGTGCAGTACAAGTAATTAATAATATTTAAGTTAGAAGCAGAGTATTCTACTTTATTTACCTCAATTATTGGTTACCTCTTGTGATGATGCATCATCTATCATCACTAGGATAATTGATGACATCATGTTTTTCACTTAATTAGTTTCTTCGTGTATACGTTTGTAATATGCCGTGTACGTTTGTAATATGCCGTGTAGCTGAAAGGCTGCTGATTTAACTTGACTTCTCTTGTTCGGTATTCCGGTTATCCACCGCCCACAATGCGATTGATCTCACCTAGAAGATTTTTCTTGTAAGCGAATCGAGAACACAAGCAAAAACATGAAAAAAGTAATCTAAAATTGCAAATACATATATGAAGTGTATGAATCTAATATGAGGTCCAAGTCTTGATGTGAAAGGACTAGTCGACATAAGCGAACAAGATCAAGAACAAGGGTCCTGATTCACAACAGTCGAATCTTGTGATACAAGTGCTATGAATGATGTCTGTTTCGCGAGGAAAACAGAAACACAACAAAACACAAACCCTAACAAGTGCGATGGTGGCTAATTATATGTCTTAGGTGTGCAAACCCTTGAACACGCTTCCTAATGGGCTCTAAGACGATACACGGCCTAACGAACAAAAATAGGGTGTCACGACACCCTGACAGATTCTATATGCTGACGTGTTTCGATAATTCCCACTGACTCCGGATGAATTTTGACGTCAAACTAAAGCCATTGGTTAGCTTATGAAATTATCTTTCCAGTATATATGGATCGTAAAAAAACAAAGTATGTAAGCATCCTAGGCGTCGATTTTACCTAGGATTACTCCTAGAATTTGAGATGGACTCCAATCTAAGTTGGACTAGGCCTCCTCCATGACTTAGATAAGTTGGACACTCATGCTGGTCCTCTTCATCTCCTTGGCTTGTACCCGAAAGGAGTGATGTCCTCATCAACTTACCCCATGGATGATTGTAGTAGTTAGCCGGTGGTGACAACCTTATTTGACTTTCATAGTCCAGCACATTCGGTGTAGTTCTTAAAACATAGGGTTCTATTCAATCACCATTCTCACCCCTTTTCCATTGATATGCTAGGTATATCTCTCTGTAGTGTTCTTGTGCATGATCACTAGTATCTATAGCTATGTTGGGTTATATGAATAGTTTGTGCTACCTTAGTCCACGGTAGAGAGAGTTATAGGAACATTGCACTCATTCATTATCCTCCTAAACTAGCTACTCTATTTATCTTTATCTTTGTGGAACTTAATTCTATGTGTGTGTCACACTACCCTTTATTTATTGTTTACCCTCGCTAGGCTTCCCGTACATTTAATTGAAATATAGTCAAATTACATATTTATTGATACTCTTAGTCGCTGCTTTCTCTGTGGATGAAACAAATACAATACCTTGAAATACTCTCAGTGAAATGCTACAATGTACTTCTACACACTTGCAGAATTAACTACTTAAGTATAAGAAATACCAATAAATAAAGAATGCCTCATCACAGAACTTTTAAGGGCACAAAGGCATTGGTAAGGAGAGTTAGACCAACTTCGACAATGTGTTGGTGTTTTATCTCATCTGACTTGTTTTGTTGATGAGCATGTGGGCAAGATACATGTATCTTCTAGAAGAAGAAGTTCAATTTCCCATACTCCCCCCACCCAATCAGTTTACATAGTGATGATATTCCTATTAAATCTCCTCTCAATAATATTTTGGAAATTATGAAAGACATGGAAAACTTCTGAGTGGTTCTTCAAAAGATAGATCCAAGTATACTTCTAAATCATCAATAAATATTACATGATACGATTGCCATCTGATGTGGGTGCAAGACCTCATACATCCGAGAAAACAAGCTGCAATGACACAATAGACACATTTTCTATTTTAGGATAGGGCATCTGATGACATTTCCCTTGAAATGATCAAGATGCCCAATAGGGGGTGTATTGGGCTAATCTAAAATTCTTGGAAAATTAAAACCTACCGCTTAGCCCATTTCACCCCTAACAATTATTATTTCTAGCCTACCGCACAAAAGTTTTGTAACCTAGTTCCAACCTTAATCTAGCATGAAAATTGTAGTAGGAATGTAAAAACATGTAAGTAATTGCACAAATATAAATGTTCAAAGTAAAGAGAGGGTTAGGAACACAACGATGTTTCCCCGAGGTATCGAAGAGTCGGCACTCCCCATTAGTCCTTGTTGGAGCACCTCTTGCAAGGTATTGCTCCCCCTTGATCCGCACAAGGACCAAGTACCCTCTATGAGTTTTTTCTTAGCCACTCTAGCATGGTGAAACACCCACAACCCTTTACACCATGACTTGGGCCTATCGCAATCACCAGCGAGAGATCACCAAGCTCCTCAACACCACCAAGCTGTCTAGGTGGTGCCGATCACCAAGAGTAACAAGCATAAATCCCCACTTGACCTAAATAGGTCTAATGAGGAAGCTAGATGCACACTTGCTATGACTCCCTATGCTCTAATGGAATCCTTAATCTAGCACTTAGCAAATCCCAATCACTCCACTAGCCTTGAACTCTTCCTTGCTCTCCAATATGTGTAGCTAAAAGTGCATCAAGCCCTTTAGTGGGTTTTAGATGATTGAATGATAACGTGGTTAAATGTCTAACCTGTTTGCTAAGTGTGGACAGAAAATAGGTTATCTCACAGGTAATTGATGAAAGCCAAAATGATGTGTTGTTGTATAAGCAATCTAGTTCAAACACAAGACAACAATACAAATATAATTATGCAAGGCTTATTCATTGTGGGATTTTGATGATTCATATGAAAGCAAGCTCGCTGACAAATGATTAATGAGAAATGAGGGATTGCATATGGAATGGTCTCACATTCTAAACCTTGCTAGATTGAAAGACATTTATACAAATTGTAACACCCTAGGTGTTAAGCATGCATTTGGCATTGGCATTGCATGAGCAAAAGCATCATTGATCATTCATGAGCATGAGCATCTCAAATTTTATCTCTATGATTGCTTATATCACATGCGTTTGTTACTAAATGCTTTACATATGCTAGGGTTTGCATGTGACTAATGTATAAAATATTTGTGGGACCCTAGGAGTACCTTTAATATGTTTAGAATGTCATTTGGAACAACTTTGGTATTCATAACTTGGACCCAATTGGCCTCTAAGTCATGGTTACAGTGTAAGTTATCATTTTTAAGTTGCATGATTGACCTAAGTTGAACTATATCATAGAGTGTTTGTATGGCAGTGCACCCTTAAGCAAAGTTGTAGTATTTGACTTAAGTAACAACTTTTATTTTTGGGTCAAGACCTAATTCGGTGCATAGCATGCTAAAAAATAGTCAACAAGTAGCAATAGATTACTGTTTTCGACTTTGAAAATTTTCTAAGTCTTGAGCTGGTTTACCGTTTCAATGAACCTGCGTTTGATGCGCTGTAGTTTGTAAACTAGGCCAATCTAGACTAAACTCATTTAATCAAAGTTGTAGATCTCGTGTAGCTTTACAATTCTTGTTAAAGAAGTTTTTGCAAAGGACGAACGGTTTAGGAGTAACGATCGCGTGAAATTGCTCTGCCAGTCGTGTTCATCAGGGCCTGATGCCGTTTCGACGCTGGTGTCAGTGGCCGACTGAGGGTAGGCCTGGCACGCCGCGTGGCGGCCGTATGCCGGTGCTGGCCCAGTTGGTCAGGCCAGCGCGGAGGGATAAGGCGTGCGCCTCTGCTGCTTGCTCCATTTCACCCTCGCACCCCGCTCTCTCTCGCCCACGCCAGATCAAAGCGGAGCACCACGCCATCACCATCACTCTGTCGTGCCCACTCACTGCCATCATTGCACCACTGCCCAATCTAGCTCGCCAACAGCTCCGCCATCATCACCTCTTCCACCCCGACTCGCTAGCCCCACTTGTCGAACCAGGGTAAGGGCGCATTTCGCTTCGTCGCCACTGCGCCATTAATGGAGCGCCGCCGCGTGCTCGGCTCACCGTAGCCACGCCATTCCACCGCACCTCCTGTCCTCCTCTTTTCTGGTCTATAGCCGCTTTGTGGTCCATATGCTTTGGCTAGAACTAGGTTTGATGTTACTGCGCGGTCGTGCGGGAACACACCACCACTGTCGCCGTGGCCGCCATGGCTGTGAGCTTGAGCTCACCGTGGCCAGCTGTCTTAGGGTCACTATAGTCCCTACTCTTAGTCGTCTTTGCATGGCCTTGTGACCTAGATCCAGTAGGCTAGACGGAGACTCCTCTCTCACCGCTGGCTAGCCGGAACAGAGAGCCCTGCCATAGCGCACCATGCGCCGCCGCTTGGCCATGCACGTGGCCAAGCTTTTCCACTGCGTCACCATGGCCTAATCCTCGTCGTAGTGCTACGCCAGGCCACCAGGATGGAGTAGCCGTCCTCACCGGCGCATGCAATAGTCAGAGATGGCCGGCGCGCCACTGCACAGCTCTATCGTGCCGCCATCGCCACCGGCGAGGGTGCTCCAGTGCACCATTGGTCAATCGAAGGGTACCAGTAGGTGCGGGAGATCACGGGGAACACGTTGATGTCACTGTCGTCGTCGGTGATCTCACCACTGGCAAGATAACACTAGCTGAAGCACCTCCTCTGCTCTGGTATCACTGACACATGGGTCCTACTGACTAGCGGGCCCCATCTGTCAGTCTGTGTAGTGATTGATTTCTTATTTGTTTTCATAGATTTGAATGCATGTTTCAAAAATTCATATCTAGAGTTAGGAGTGTCCAAATGGGGTGAACCAAATTTTGTTGGATTCATCATGAAGTGTAGTATTTGATAGAAATATGAAATGCACTATTTCTGATATTTTTCTGGGAGAATAAAATAGAGCTAGATACATGCTTTTTAAATGGCTTCTATCTTGAAAAATGCATAACTTGAGCTTGGTATGTGAAAAATTGTGATTCAAATTTTGTTGAGTTTGTATTGACATACTAGCAACAAAAAATACTAAACTTGCAGTAAACTTGATTGGAGTAGGGTCTTTCTATTTATCTTTTAATAAATGGGGTTTTCTGAGGAAATTCATTAGGATAAAAATAAGTAACATATTGCCATGCAAATTTTTGTAAAGTGTTAATGGGTTTTAGGGAAGCTAAGAAAAATATGAAATCTATTGCTTGACACTTTTCAATAGGTAAACTATTTTTGCTAAAATAAACCTAAGCAACTTGTCATTTTTGTATAGAGGGCTATACTTATCCAATTGGCATAAAATTTGCACACTAGACATTTGGGGTCATATGTATGCTACTGTAATTTTCTCAGAATTTATGGAGCACTAGAAATATTTATCTCATAAATCACCTTATTATATAAAGAAATTAATAAATGTATCTAAATACATTAGTTTGGCATAAACATAATGTTTTCTGTAGTACTTGTGATGTGTATGATCTGCTAATAATGGTAGTTGTGCTTGAAGTTGATTGGTTATAAGTAGCTACTTAATTATTGCTTTATAATTCCGCTAGATGGCTGCAGGAGTAGTTTCTGTTGTATTGATAAATTCATGATGATAATTATATTTTCTGTGAAACTTGTTATTAACAAAGTTGTAGATAACTTACTTATCTTACTTGTGTCAAATTTTCATGGTAATAGACTAAATGGTTTGGGAGTTATAGCTGTTAGAAGTCTGTTGTTAGAATTTGCTTGTCTACTGGACAGATCTGGATGATTGAATTGTTTAACCTTGATAGCTATTAAATCATCTTGTGATGACTAAATGAAAGTTGTAAGTAATTTTATGAGCTTTCCATAAAGTCCTAGATTACAGCAATTTCTTGAGTAAAACTCTAGTTATGATCTAAACTTGTAGCTGCTGTGTTGTGGTCCAGAAATAGACTTAGTGTGGATTCTTGAAAATTCTAGAGAAGAGATATGCACCTACTCAATAAATAAGAATTCAACTTGGATATCATCTAAGTAACTTGATATAATCATCAGCATAGAATCATTCATGTTCTCATGTCATATCATTCACAATCCTTCTTATGTATCTATGATACTTACTTTATACATATGCATGCAATAGGTGCAGCGAAAGAAATCACGTTGGTGGAATTCAAAGACGATCCACAAGAGGAGAACTAGGAAGCTCAGCACCAAGAAGCTCTAGGCGAAGGCGAGCCTAAAGTTGATCATCTCCTAGAGTGCCCTGACCACCAGCCAGCCACGTTTGTGAAAGGCAAGCACCGGAGCATTCTAACATCCTATGTGTTCTTATACCAACTTGAGTCCTTTTGTTTTATGTTAATGCATTAAGTACTAGGAGTTGATTGGAACTACTTGCTGCATATACTTTCCTTGTCTAGAAATATCTATCTTGAATCCTATATATGCCTAGGATCGACCTTTATGCTTAGCCATGCTTAGACCAGTAGAAGTTGGGTGATTTTCTGTCACCTGTGAGCTATAGGTGGTGACTTGATAACGGTTGGTTGTATTGTGCTATCGTGGAACATAACCTGGTGATGTTGAACAATTAGAGACCGGGTGAAATCTTATATGTTAGGTGTGGTGACTATAGTGATTCCGTCTGTGTCATTTAAGGATCGGTCGTTGGAGGCCCTCTTGTCATGTTGAACGCATGCTTCTCACATAGTTGGCCGGATAAGTCGTTCCGACCGTGAAGCCGAGTAGCTCAACTTAGGCCGGGGACACGATCAGTTAAAGTGCGCACCTTGGAGACAGTAAGGATGTACGAAGAGCTAATGGCGTGAGTCCAAGGGCGGGTTCGAGTCCCGAGCTTCTTGGCAGATTGGTAGTATCTTTGAGGGTGCGGTGCTGGTCTTACCCACAATTTGGATCTAAGTTGTACCAAAGGTGACCTGATGTGATCCTGATAGGGGGAGTATGGGTGTGTGTGTTAGGAATAATTCCCCAGCTGGGTAGGAATCAATTCGAATCGCCATCTCTCCTGAATAGTGAGAAGTTGACATGAGCCCCCTTCATTGTAGTAATTGATGAAAGTAATGGTTATGCGGATTATGGAAATGCTCAACTTGATATGGTTACTATTGTGATGATTTAATGGTACACAACATATTTGGCATAGGATAGATGCTAATCTAGAATGGGACAGGAATAATAAACTTGTTATTTCAAAGTTAAAAGATACTAGATAAATATTGGCTTGTAGGCAAAGGATGTCGACCAGCTCCACTTATAAGCCTTACATGATCCTTTGTGTCTCTTATTTTTGGTTTATGAAGGATAAGTCTAGCTGAGTATCTTCTTGTACTTAGGGTTTATTTCCCTATTGTTGTAGATAACGTGATGTACCACGGTTACTGTAAGCACTGCTTTGCTCTTGCAGTGGATGAGGAATAAGACCATGGGCATGGTCATTCTATATATCATCTCACCCTTGTGCTTTTGGTTTGAGATGACTGTGAAAACTGGCTATGTATCTAAACTACTGTTGATGTCGTTCAGAACTATGTTGCTTTCGCTACTGTTAAACTAATGTTGTAATAATTGTGTTGGAACTCCGATGTATGACAGACTAATTGTGAACTTGTTGTAACATGTGACTTGTATGTTAAATCATGTACGATCTTGGCATGTATGTTGGTTGATTCGAGATCCTTTATGATACTCGATGGACTACCGGATTTATATGGGCTCAAGTGTGATGGTTTGACTACCCCGGTGGTTGCTATTGTACTTGTGCTCTTATAAATTGGACGGTTCTGTGATCTTAATGAATGATTCAACACCAAGTGTGACTTGATGGCTTGAGATGGTGAAGATAGCAAGGAAAGGCTTCAGGGTACTAAGCAAGGGTGAAGGGCAAGCGATGGCTTGATGACCGAGGAACCTAGCGAGGGTGAAGAAGGAAGTACTTGCATTTAGTTGAGGTATCAAATCAAACCATGACGATCATATTTGAGTGGAGAATCAAATCTTGGATGAATTGTTGGAAGAGACTTGATGCATTTGAAGTTAACTCACATTTGTTGAATGGAATCAAGTCACATGCTCAAGATGGCTATGCTTAAGGAGAAAATCAAGATTGACATGTTGACACCCTCACTTGTTGATGATTGAAAGTTATGGCATGTGGTTCAAAGGAAATAACCTCAAGCGGTTCAACCTCAAGTTTCATTTGATCATGAGTTTATAGGTATGCCGTACTATTAAGAAGGTGAAAGCTCTAGTTTGGTTTTTGGTGAATTGATGAAACCCTAAGTGCTAACCTAGTTTATCAAGTGATCATGAGATAGGTAGCACACTCCAAGTGATGAAGCAAATGAAGATCATAGCATGATGATGATGATACCATGATAATGATCAAGTGCTTGGACTTGGAAAGAAGAAAGAGAAAAATAAAAAGCTCAAGGCAAAGGTATAAACCATAGGAGCTATTTTGTTTTGGTGATCAAGACACTTAGAGAGTGTGATCACATTTAGGATTGATAGCCGTACTATTAAGAGGGGTGAAACTCGTATCGGAGTGCGGTTATCAAAGTGGCACTAGATGCTCTAACTCATTGCATATGCATTTAGGATCTAGTGGAGTGCTAACACCTTTAAAAATATTTGTGAAAATATGCTAACACTTGTGCACAAGGTGATACACTTGGTGGTGTTGGCACATTTACAAAGGAGGTGGTGTTTGCAGTGTTGAGATGGGTTTGGGTCCCTCTCTCCCTCCCGCCGAGCTTGCGAGGCGGGATTCGGCGCTTTCAGGAAAATGGAATGCCTATTTTCTATTGCGCCGGATGCAAATTCTTGGTGGTTGGCACATTTGAGCAAGGGTGAAGAAGTTAGAGTTGAAATGGAGTTGGTCGAAATGATGCTAGCGTCGGTCTATTGATCGGACGCTGGGTCACTTAGCGACCGGACGCTGAAAGGCTGCGTCCGGTCGTGCTGTCAGACGGCACAGTGGCTAAGTTTGAGCATCGGACGCTGGTCTGTGTCCGGTCAAGGTGGACCGGACGCGTCCGGTCAAAGAAATACGCCTCGGGGAGCTTACTGGAAATGACCGGACGCTGGGGCTTCAGCGTCCGGTCAGTTTTGCCGGAGCGTCCGGTCAGCTTCGTAGCCGTTGAAATCTGACGAACAGCGTTTGAAGCTGGTGACGCGTGGCGTCCATCGGGCGACCAGACACTGAGGGCCAGCGTCCGGTCAGTATGACTGGAGCGTCCGGTCAGAGCGCGTTTTGCCCAGTGAAGGAGTATAACGGCTCTATTTGATTGGGGCTCTATTTATAGCCCCATGGCTGGCTCAAGGGCTAACTCTTGCACATTTTCATTGACATAGCAACCTTGTGAGCTTAGCCAAAGCACTCCCACTCATCTCCATCATTGATCCATCATCATTGTGAGATTGGGAGAGAATCCAAGTGCATTGCTTGAGTGATTGCATCTAGAGGCACTTGGTATTCGTGTTGCGCTGCGGATTTCGCTTGTTTCTCTTGGTGGTTGCCACCACCTAGACGGTTGGAGCAGCGGTGAAGGATCGGCATGAGTTGGTGATTGTTCGTGGCCGCCTTTGGTGATTGTGAGGGGAGTTGTACCTTCCCCGGTGGAGTGCCGAAAGGTAACTCTAGTAAATTGCTCATGTCATTGAGTTACCTCACTTATGGGTCGGTTCTTGCAGTGTCCTATTGTGTGGACGAGGTTTGTGAAACACCTCTTAGCTGCCGAACCACCAAGTGTTGGTCGACACAATGGGGATTAGCGTGTTGGCAAGCACGTGAACCTCGGGAGAAAAATCGGTTGTCTCTTGTCATTTGCATTCTCCCGGTGATTGGATCAATCTTCATCTTGTGATTGGTTCATTCCACGACCCGACGGTATAATCGTATCACTTACTCATTTACATTTCCGCAAACTAGATATAGCAAGCTCTTTAGTGTAACTAGAATTGAGAGCTTGCCTTATGCTTTAAACATATCTAGTGGAGCTCTTTAGTGTAGCATTTGTGAGAGCTCTTAGTGAGTAGTAGTCAAGTAGATTGTGTGCCAATTGATCATTGCAACTAGAATTGTTGGACAGGTGGCTTGCAACCCTTGTAGAGCTAGAGCTAGTTTGCATTTCGCTATTTGTCTTACTAATCAAATTGCTCTAGTTGATTTATAGTTTTTAAATAGGCTATTCACCCCCCCTCTAGCCATGTTAGGACCTTTCAGAAGGATGCATCATGTTGATAGATATTTATTCATAAGTGCTCAAGCCAACCCATGTGAGGTTCGAGTGTTTTTGAGAGCCAAAAGAACTAACTCGTTTTGCTGAGTCTGGCAATACCGGACGTGTCCGGTATTTGCCCCGGCATAGCGACCCTCTCTATTTTCTTGGGTTGGTTTGTCGGGAGTTCCGATGCCTCGTAGCTTTACTGACTTTGTGACCGTTGGGGTTGTATGGCCGGACATGTTCGGTATTCGCCAACGACTATATAACGGCTAGTTTTTCAAAGGGGCTATAAATACCCCTTAGCCTCCACCTTTGGAGGCTGCTGATTCTGCTGACATTCTCACACATTTTTAAGCCTTAAGAACACTCTCCAACCCTCTCTTAGTGAGTGATTAATTCAAACTTGTAAAATCCATCTTGTGGGTTGAGTGATATGCAAAATTGAGAGCAAGCCACCATTGAGCACTTGTGCATATTTGTCGATCTCATGATTTGCATTTGTTACTCTTGGACTCTTCGATCCTAGATGGCTAGGCGTCATCAGAGAGCACCCAAGAGCTTGTGGTGTGCCTCGGAAAGTTTGTATCGGTTCGATTCCACCGTCGTAAGGGAAGGAATCATCTAGTGGAAGGAGGAAAAAGAGTTAGAAAAGACTCTAGCTAGAGTGGCCTTCATGGTCCTCTAGAGCTGACCTTCGTTGGGTCGCTCGTAGCCCCCTCAACAGAGAGTAGGACTCGACGGAGTCCGCACTTGGGTAAAACAAATACCGTGTCTCGATCTCTCTCTTTTTTCATTTTGTATTTGTTATCTTTTTGTGTTGCTTGAGCTTGCTAACAGGTTTCTAGTTGGTCCCTGCAACTTGGTGTGAAAGGTGAAACTGAAAGGAGCAAGTTGGGAGTTGATCTACAGAATTTGTGAATACCGGACGTGTCCGGCATCCATATCGGACGTGTCTGGTATTTCTCACCAGCACCCAAATTATTTATTCTCTGTTCTAATCTTTGTGTTGCAGGGTTGTAGCTCCTACACTTATTTAGTACTTGTTGTTTACTCTGTGGTTGACTCATGAGGGGGTTAACTCTCTGATTTGGAGTTTCCAAGAAATTGGAAACTCTAATACTAATAGTTTCCACATTTTGAAGGGTTGAATTTTAGAAATGCCTATTCACCCCCCTCTAGGCGGCATCCTCGGTCCTTTCAGTAGCACATTGTTCTGAATGGTAAGAGAGGTGCCATGCTCAGGATGGAGGAGTATAAATACTCCCCACTCCAAGAACTAGCCATTTGAATCCCACTCACTAAAAACGACAACACCGGATTTGTCCCGTGCCACTTTGAACCAAGCGCTGGACTAATCCGGTGAGTGCCCAACGACTATTTCACAAACTAGCCGTTTTTGTACGAGACATTAACTTATAGTCTAGAGCTAGGCACCAGACTAGATCAGTGGCCCTAAACCCTCTCTAGAACCTTAATGGAGAGAACTGGATCACTTGAGTCCCATCATCGGGAACCCAAGCTAGTCCTCTATAGTGCATAGTCTAGTGCTACTTTGACCAAGGCACTGGATTAATCTGGTGCATGCAATGTGCTTGCATTATCCTCCATTTCAAACACTTTTGAGAATGGCTTTGCTTCCAATTGATTCTTGGGCTTCCTCTTAGCTACCTAGTGCTAAGTTTAATAAATGTGCACCACACCTACTCATCACTAGACTCACCTAGTCAAGCTACGAGTTCATACCCCCTTTATAGTACGACCAAAGGAAAAAACAAAGTCATAAACTACTCTAAGTGTCTCTCAATGCCAAACGACACTTAGAACTAGTTTGTCCTTAACCTTGTCACATATATTTTGAAAACCAAAACAAATTCCATCAAATTGGGGCATGAAAGCCATTGATTACCCATTAGTCAATCATTATTGTGACATAACTTATAATGACTCTACAAAACACACGTTAGTCATAATAATTGTGTTGTCATTAATCACCAAAACTGCATTAGGGGCCTAGATGCTTTCATATCTTGTTCACATGGATCACAAATCGACTAGGAAACAAATCCACATCAAATCAACATGTTTCCTAGTTTTTAATTCGGACCGGGTAGCCGGGTTGGTGTTTTTAGACAAGCAACAACAAACCTAGCCTAGCCGACATTCTAACCCGGCCTGGCTAGTTTTGCTGGTTGGCCCAAAACAATTGTCAATAGGATTATAATAAAAAACATGGCCTAATATGATGAAGGAGACTATCTCTTCATCTTGAACGGGTTTCCTTGTTGTGACGAGTTCATCGCCAAGCGGTTTCATCTTGGTGAAGTAGGCTGGAGTTGATAGGTTACCCTTCCTAGTGTTTGATAGTTGCATCCGAACCTTGGTGACCCGTGCATGAGAGTGCACCGAGAACATGCTCTCGAGATGATCCACATGGCTATAGATGATGGCAGTGTGTCTACTTGCACCAAAACCTCCTTCATGGAGTTGAGGAGGTAGCTGAGCAGTTGTTTGTTCTGCACCAACCGGTGCTTGTACTGAGGGTTTCTAATGGCCTTCTCGGACTTGTATTTAATGATGACCTCCATGGTCATGGGTAGTGCTTCCGCACCTCTTTGATGACTAGAAGGTTATGTTCCTTCAAAAGCAAGAAGTCCTCAAGAGTTAATTTCTCGGAGACCAGAGGACCAGATTCATAGATGTAACATAGGACGTGGAGCCATGAGATATGTGCTTGTGGAAGAAGATGACTCTCATTACATTGAAAGATTGTGGAAACGTGGACACCAAACTTGACTCTCCATGAGTACATGTTATATAACCTTAGTAGGGCATAAGCCTCAGCAACCGGACTCAAAGATTATTACACAAAACTTGGTACACAAGCTATCCAACTAACCCTATCATATACAAGAGTAATCTAGAAGAATCTAGTTTGTTAGTACCCCTAATCAAGATCTTGTCATGCAGAACACAATATATGTACAAGACCCGATTACAAGATATTTTTAACAAGCGAGACACAAAGTATATATAGAGAGAATATTTCATACCGAAAGGAATTAAATCATTGTTTCTACATTTAATACTCCTACCTCTTCCTTGTTTGGAGAAATTCTAACTTGAGCTCGTATATCATGCCAAATTCCCTATTGAACACAAAATACAATGAACACCTCTTGTTCTCATGTTCATATGATTTTGAATAAAAGTGTTATTAGAGTAAAATTAGTCTGCAAAAGTTATTGGCACATAGGGAATTTTGGTTCGATGCCTGATACTTATTTTTAGAAATCAAATAGTTTTTTTTGTACTCGCCAAGAATGGAAGCAAGCACCCAAATTGGAGCCTAAGGGTGAATGGCACATAGGCTAGTAATGTTGGTTTCCCTTTGCCAATATCACCATGCCTATCTTTTAGGCACCTTTGATTGCTACCTATCATGTTATTTCTTGCCTGATTGTTTTTTTCCTTAATATTGTGGCTTACATTCCTATTAACAATGGCGGTCCACCGCTTGCTATTTCGTTCAAAGCTACATTTCTACATGGTAATCAAGTTTAACAAATATAAATAGTTGTCGTTATTATCGTTCTTGAATAATTTTTTTTATTATCATTCTTGAATAATGTTTTTTTTATCATTCTTGAACTTGAATAAAGAATTAAAGAGGTCGGTAAGTCATGCTGAACGAGTGTCGTGAACAACCTGGTCTTTTTGGCCTAACTATACCAAAATTCTGCCTACCTTTGCCAACCAGGCACCGTTTTATGCCGCGGTCATCCCTGCGGGGGCCCACCTGTCAGGCGAGCCCTCCCCGAGAAACCTCCCCAAATTCCCCAATTCACAGGCTGCCTCGCAGCCGCAGGCGGCAGGCCACCTTCGCGCGCCCACCTCGCCGCCGTACCCGCCGGCAGCCGCGCCGCCTCAAGATTTCCCTCCGCTCCTCCCATCGCTCGCTGCCTCTCAGGGGCCCGACGGCCAGTCTACTCCTCTCTCCCGCATCTGTCACCGGCTGCACCGTGGGATCTTCCCGGTTCTTGGATCTCTGGACGGCCGGCGCTGGGCACGATGGATGGAGGCCAAGATGGCCCCGAAGGCTCAGGTGATTTCAATTCCTCAACGCCAGCTCCGAGTTTTAAATTAATGCGATTTTTTCTTTCAATAGTAAAGATGAGCGCCTTGAGTGACTGGCCAGTTTGTTAGTGCCTCGAGTGCCTGGCCAGTTTGTTTATGTAACGCACAAGTTAAGGCTCCTAGCTTTCACGGCTCAGTTTGTTTATGTAATGCAGCTTACTAATCTCTGAAGCATAGCCTACAGACTTTTGGTTGGCACTACCCTTCCCTGAGACAATTGCTTTGACTCATTTGTGCTGCCAGCTTAAACAGGCAAACCGTCCTGTTCTCTGCAGGGTAGAGTTATATTTTATTCTGTTTTAAATGATTATCTGGTCTTCCGACAAGTTCTGAATTCTTATTTTGTAACTGACCTAGCAAGGAATGATTTTTCTTATATCTTGTTGCTGTAGCAACTTCGAGTCATTTCTTTTGAAGGGTAGAGTCATTTTTGTGATATGCACCAATCAGATGTAGCAAGAATTGTGCCATCAATATTTTTTATATGCCTTTTTATTAACTATTACCTGCGAATTATCTGCCACATTTATTGAATTTTGAAATGTGAACTAGTACAGGACAGCAAATTGATGGTGTTCATTTTCCAAAGAATAGTTTTTTACCTGTTCTTAGTTGTGTTCATGTATATTTCTGATTGTCATTTTCCATCTTAGGCAGTCCACATAACCTAGGAAAGAATCCAGAAAAAATAAGCGAGGCCTCTAGGTGTTTTAAAAAAATCTATGCATGGAGTCATTTTGCCCGAAGCAATGACAGAACATGCAAACCAAGTTGATCTTGCTTGAACACGGGTTCCAACTTCTAAAGGATGCCCTAAGCTAAGCAAAGCAAAATGGTTTACAGATTCCTCAAGGATGAAACGCAATATTTTAAGTGTGGGTGAGATGAGTTATAGACTTGTAATGTTCGCAATATAATGAAGTTGATGAATTTTATTTGTTGTAGGTAACTAGTACTTAGCTGATGAAGGTATGCAGTTAGGTCCCATATAACACCACCAAAAGATGTTTCCAATGCCATTTAAGTAAGTCCCCAGTTGATATGGTACTATCTTGCATGACAATTGAGAAAACATTTGTACCTAACTACTCGAAGTCTTTCTTTCCTCACAAGATTCTAGTGAATATTGTAATGTCATGTTTTGTGGCAGAATTAGATTGAAGAAAATATCTAGATGGATTTAGAATCTCCTCAATTGATTAGAGATTTAGAGTAGTTGCAGTCTTAGAGACCAAGCAGACCTGAACCGCCAATCGATAGTGTGATAGATCAAAGGGGATGATTGCCTTGTGCATATGGAGAAAAAAATCATGATTTTGCTGCTAGCTGCCTTTACTGTTGTGAATTACTCATTTATTTGTAATGAATATAAACGCTTTTTTATCTCGAACGCACAGGAGAGCTACACATTTATAATTAAAAGAAAAGGACTCTAAGAAGATTCATACACACCCCATAGGATATGGGTCTCGCCCAGAAAGTGAAGAGAAAAAACGCGACCATCAAAAATAATTTCAACTGTTTTTTTAGAGGAATTTCAACTGTTTCTGATACTTTCTGCTGTTAAAAACACAGTTTCAGTGTAATAGATTAAACCGGATGACTGTTCCTAATGATATGGGGAAAAAAAATATGATTTCCCTTGTGATGTACTAGTTTGCAATGCTGAATGCACTATTTTTACTCATCTCGCTACTAGCTGCCTCTACTGCTGTGCAGTACTTCTAATGAATTTCAATTGTTGCTGCTACTTTTTGCTAAGTTTGGTTGATCTACTTCTATTGACAACGTGGCTGCAAAATTAATCTGAATTCTTCTTACTTTCACCATTTCTTATTCATGCAGATCACAACATGGACCTAGAAGAAGGCAATGCCACCGCTAGGGTCAAAAGGGCAAAAGCAACAAATTGGCCCAGGGTGATGTCAAAGTTTTTGCTTGATTGGTACCTTGATAAGAAGAAGGGAATGCCACCCAAGACCAAGTTCAAGAAGAATCACCACGTTTGGTGCACATCTGCAGTAAATGCTAAATTCAGAACAACTTACTCTGTTGATCAGGTCCATCGCCATTTTAGACGTTTCAAGGAGATCTGGATCATTGTGACTCGGTATGCCAATGAGAGTGGGAGCAGGTTTAACAATAAACACAAAATGCTATTACTTCCTCCAGCCACTATGGCTAGTTTACCTGTAAGTATTGTATCATAAGGAAGGACAATTATTTTTGCATTGTTTCTCCACTATATTAATGAATATGTTTCTTTAACAGATAGCGGAGCGTGCTATCCTCGCTAAGCCCATTCCATTCTTCGATCATCTGCTTCATCTCTTCAATGATGGCCAGCTGGATGCAGTGTGCATGAGAGACCCTATTACGACTGATGATTCTGATGAGGAATTGGAAGCACAGATTGCCTTGAACATTATTGCCTCAGGTGCAGATACAAGGGACCAAGATGGGGCAGACTTAGATAATATGGGATTGGAGGGTGAAGATAACCATCATGAGGTGGCAGCAAGTAGTGGTGAGGTGCCTTGTGAAGTGATGTCTGATACTAGTCCACCATCTGGGTCCTTTGCTGAGAGCACAATGGCTGCTCTTAAGCCTAGCGCAAAGAAGTTGAAGATCATCAGCAAAACAAAACTAAGCCCAAAGCCGCAGGCTCCTCTGCCACATGATGGAAGGAACGTGGATGCACTGAACAGCACCTTAGTAGGGATCCGTGACAGTGCTCCAAAACCTGTTCGGGCAGCACCAACATCAGACCCGAATGCTCCTCTGTGGAACATGCTAAAAGAAATTCCACTGACACAACCTGATAGGCTATCTGTTGGAATGTATCTTTGTAAGCCAGAGTCTGAAGTGCATCGAAGCTTTTTCATGAACATGGGCAAGGAGTACCTTGAAGCATGGGCCCGTAAGTTCTTGGCTGGAGAGGAGCCTGGAGCCGTGTAGTTTGATAACTGAATCCATATGGAGCTTCTTGCCTGCAGCGGCGCATAGCCTATCCTGATGAACTTTCGTTTGTCAGGCCTTGTTATTGCTGCCAGTTTATGTTCTATGATTGATGCATATGTTGATCTCGAACAGTTGGTAAATACCATTTCATTAGCTGTCATGTAACTTAAAGTGTGTGGACAAGTTAGTTCGCCTTTCGGCCTTGAAGCTTTTCAAGGTTTATTTAGGTCTGATTCCCCCAGGTTGTAGATGATAACAATGTAATATATTTGTGAAGATCTAGTTCTGTTTTCAGGATATCATGTTCTTCTTCTTTGACTTCTCTGCAAATGTTCATTTTTCTCTCCTGCACGCTCTCAAATCCTAGAGCTGCTGCACGAATAGGTTTTAAAGCTTCTTGTTTTGGTTATGTTTAGGATGGTAAATTTGCGAAGTCTATGTTTAGGATGGTAAATTTGCGAAGCTTACTGTTTTTCTCCCTTGCTATGTACCATCAATGGTGTAACCGTTTGAGGCTTGTGGTTTTATAAGTTTTCAGAGTCTGAAATAGGGCAATGTAATGTGCATATAAGAACCATTCGATCCATTCATGGCAGATTTGAAGGTCCGGTTTTTTCAGGACCTTTGTAGCATCATTGCATCAACTAGGACTAGGGTTTTACTCTTAAACTGGGCCCACATCTCGCCGAAATGTCTGTTGTCCCCAGGCTCCTCTCACGCCTCCCACGCTTCGACACCTCGCTCGCTCGCCTCTCCGGAGCTGCGCCGCAAACCCAGGGAAGATGGCGACTACCAGCGATGGAGACAAGGAGTCGACGGCTTCGGCGTCTTCCCCGCCGCAGCTGGAGTCGTTTCTTTCCATCGGACTCGACCAGCGCACGGCGGAGAACGCCCTCGCTAACCGCAAGGTCACCGCCAACCTCACCGCCGTCATCGCTGAGGTACTCGCCATCTGCCTCAGTTCGCTCCTTCCGCTTCGATTCGATGAGATGAGAGAGAAAAATCTCTCCTAGCGTTGAGTTGGCGAGTAATTCGCAGTCCTAACTGTTGCTTGTGACGCAGGCTGGTGTTACTAGGTCCGACAAATCTGTGGGGAATCTCCTTTACACTGTAAGAAGTTCACATTGTCGAAATGAGTGATCACTGATGTAGCTTCGGTGATGCCTTTTAAATTGTATATAGTTGGCTGATGCTCTTGAATTTATGCTTGTGCAATTGATTAGGTTGCGACGAAATATCCCACGAATGCGCTAGTCCACCGCCCTGATCTCATTAAGTACATTCTGTCAGAAAAGGTGCCTTTTTTCTGGTATTCTCTACTCTCTGTTTATGTGATGTTGGGCGCTTGGGAAGAGTTTTAACTTGACCGTGCCATTTCCAGATAAAAAACTCTGCACAACTGGAGCTGCCCTGACGTTTCTTTCTACCTTGGGTCCTGATTCTTTGGATTCAGTGAAGTTTGAAGCGGCTTGTGGTGTCGGTATGTTTTCTTTTCTCAGATGTAGGTTTATCCATTACTGTAACATCTGTTGTTATATAGATTTGAAGATGTATGGCCACAAGCACTTTCTAATTTGCTATTAGTATACAAGAATCAGTCACAACTCACAACCTAGTATGCACTTTCGATAATTAAGTGAAATTTATATACTTTAAACATCTATCAGCTATTGGATTTCTTGAACTATATCCTCCTGTTGTCCATTCCGATACAATGTTCTGTTCACCTGATCCGCAATATTTCCTTTTCCTGCAGGGGTGGTTGTTTCGTTTGAAGAGATTCAGTCAACAGTCACGGATGTTTTAAATGAAAATATGGAATCCATAGTAGAGCAGCGATATCGTATAAATGGTTTGGGTTCCACTTCACCTTCCTTTACTTCAATGTTGCTGTTTTTCACCTTTTTTTTTTCCTTTTGATGTGGGACTGTAATAACTGAGCTCTATTTGTTCCTGATTTTTTCTTTCAGTTGGGAGCTTATGTGGACAGGTTAGGAAGAGGCATCCCTGGGGTGATGCTAAGTCAATCAAGGTTACAGAATAGCTGAATTTGTTATATTTTTCCCCTATACCTGTTCATGTGAACTTCACCATATGGCTTGCACTAAGTTATTGTTGGCCCACAGTTAGCCTTCCGACCATCGAGATGACCTCCAGACCACTACATATAGCCTCCAGACCAACGAGATGGCCTCTAGACCATTACAGATAGCCTCCAGACCACTACAGATAGTCTCCAGACCACCCTTGGTCTCATAGGATCATCGGCTCACGTCAGTAAACCACTCTAGCCGATCTTGCCGTGCACCGGCTCAGGCGAGAGGAGCACTTGACGGTCTCGCCGAGCACGCGCTAGTGTTGCCGAGTGTCGCAGAACCGACCAATTTATAAGAATACAAGTACAATGGCCATCCGCAAGCGGTCGCACTGTCATACTTGAATCCATATAAACCCGGTAGTCCGTCGAGTACCACGACAAGTCTCGATAAACGATTTACAACAACCAAGATCGTACAGGATTCAACATACATGCCACATATTACATAAAGTTCACAGATACTTTTCATCATCAGAGTACGAATAAAAGTTATTACAAATCGAGTTTGATAAATAAAGCGGAAGCAAATAAGTTCGAAGATAAAGTTTCCAACATAGTTTGATACAGTGCCAAGCTAGATCACGGTCCACAAAAGCAAGGATAGGAATTAATAAAGAAGCCTGCCCAAGGCTTACTCCTCATCCACAGCGGGATAGAAGCAACTCTTGCAATAACCATGATACACAGTGTCATCTGCAACAATGGGAAAATAAACCCTGAGTACGAGAAGGTACTCAGCTAGACTTACCCGTCATGAACCAGAAATAAAATGACTCCAAGGATTATGCAAGGCTGTATAAGTGAACGTAACTTGACAATATTTTGCGAAAAAGGCAACTGATCCGTTGTACAATTATGATTCCTTTACCAAGTTAATTATAACTATCCATTTCTAGATTAGCAACTATCCTGTGCCAAACATGTGGTATATCATTTAGAAGCATACAATAGTAACCATAGCAGGTATTGTAATTCTATTTTCATCCGAACCATCATGTTCCATAATACAGTTACTACGATGTTGGAGCTAGCCAAGTTTCTCACTATCCGGGAGAGACGACGATTCGAATCGATTTCAACCAGCTGGGAATTTATTCCTAACACAAACTCAGGTCTACCAGCCACGATAGCCTTAGGTCACCTTTGATACAACTCAGGTACACATTTCGCGGGTCCGTACCGCGCCGCACAATCTGGAACACCAGATGCCAGGATGCTCAGGCCAATCCTGCCCTTGGGCTCAGTTTGATCGTTCCCCGGAAGGAGCGCACAACAGAACGATTCCCGGCCTAAGTTGAATTACTCGGCTTCACGGTCGAAACGAATTATCCGGCCAGCTAAGTGAGAGGCATGCGTTCAATCTTGTCAGAAGTTCCAACAACGGTACGGTCCTTGATCGACATAGACGGGGATAGATCCACACCCAAGACCTCCATGTCTTGTTGCTTCTCTATCGACATCCCGCCCGGTCTCCAATTATATTAACCATGGTTCTTTTCCACGATAGCAATTATAACCAACCGTGCTCCGATATCCACCTATATCTCGCAGGTGACCGAAAATCACCCGACTTCTACCGGTCTAAGCATGGCTAAGCATATATTCGATCCTGGACCTATACCGGTTAAAGGTGTAATATCTGGACAAGGAATGTACATACATCAAGTGGTTTCATTCAACTCTTATAACCTAATGCAGCAATCATAAGTACTTAAGTAAACATTTGTAAATTACTGGGAAACTTATAATGCTTCGGGGCTTGCCTCGTAGAAAGGAAGTAGGGCGGTGGTCAGGGCACTCCGGAAGCTCTTCAGGGTTCTGCTCCACGCCTTCGGGAGCTGCGGCTTGCGGATCCTCCTGCTGGTTCCCTTCCTCAGCTTCTTCGAATTCCAGCAACGTGATCTCTTCCTCCGATCCTAGATGCATGAGTATGGCATAAGTATTACGAATGCATAAATGTTAACAAGTGCATCATATTTATTGAGTAGGTACATATCTCTTCTCGATTATTACTTAATTACTCCTACAATACATCAACCCTGCCACAAACAGTAGCTACTTGTTTCACTCATAACTGGAGTTCCACTAATCCAAATACAGTGATCCTGGACTTTCTGGAAAGCTTATCAAATTCTCTACAACTTTGTTATTAACCATTTTTACAGTACACATCATTTTCCACATGCAACTCATTGAACTCTAGAATCAGTCCGGAAACTATTTAATATGCAATATAAAGTAACGATAATTCTACTTCATGTAATCATTCAAAATTTGATCACATAGAATCTACCAACAGTTTAAGCATACCAAATACATTTAAGATCATATAATGGTGAAGCCCAAACTATTCATTTAATTACCTTTATTATTTTATTTATATATCTAGGTTAAATAATAAATATATATCAGATGTGCTTAATAAATTCTCAAAAATTTACAGTGCCTTACTAATGCTATCAAAGGACTGCTATAGAAATTTCATGTCATTTTACTAAGTAGAACATTCTACACAAAAATGATAAGGCAGCATGGCTTGAAAAAGCATAAATGGAAAACCCTATTGAAAAGTGTCAAGCAACAGATTTTCTATTTTTCTTAGCATCCGTATGGTACTAGGATTACCTCCAACAAATTTCATGAATTTTGGACTCATAATTAATTTATGAAAATTCATGCAAGGATTAACTAGTCATAAAAGAAAAATCTATAACTATAAATCTACCCATGCACTGGTCCCCAAATTTTTACCAGAGCTCATATATGCTAAGATTAGCTTACCACAAAAATTTCATAATTTTTTGGAGCACAGGAACTCTAGATATAAAATAAACAAATTTGAATGTATTCAAAAGCACATTTCAAATCCCTATTTAAATCTCCAAAACTTTCTACTGTAAATGTTAAAAACATATTTTTCTTAAATACTACACTTCCTAAGGAACACTACAAAATTTATTTCACAAATTTAGGAGCTACCAAACTGAAGATACAAAATTTACAAAACAAATCAAAATCTGGAATATAATGACCTATCCTATCTCTTACTGTCGCTGACAGCCGGGCCCCATTCGCCAGTTGGACCCACACGTCAGCGACGCGGCAACAGAGCAGCTACGCTGCGTGACAGTGGCGCGGCTAAAGCTCGCCGACGGTGAACTCGCCGGCGGTGACATCGTCACGGCATGACCTAGGTGACCTGGCGCATTGATTGAGCTACCTGGGTGGCCTTCTCGTCGTAGCTAGCAACTACGGCGACGGCTATGGCGGCACGGCGGGGCGGAACGACGGCGGCACGCCGGAGGAGGCCACGGTGAAGCAAGCTCAAGCTCGGACGAGCATATACTACCTAAGACGCACTCAACGCGCTAGCTAACGCATGGAGAGGTGGACGGTGGCGCTCCGGCCACGGTGACGGGGCTCGCGGTGAAGTTCCGGCAAGGTCGTACGCGTTGCGGTGGCTTACCAAGCTCGGTCAGCGAGCACGGGAGGAGGCAGTGGGTCGCTGGGGCACTAGTGGAGGCGTTGCCGGGGTGGAGAAGCAGCGAGGGCGAGCTGGCGTTGGCTATGGCGACGGCGGAGGTGCGGGCCGAGCTCGGCTGTCGCTGCGGCGAGGAAGACAGAGTAGAAAATGGGAAATGAGGCGCGGGGTGGCTCGGACGGGCGCTGGCGGTGTTAAGGCTGCGCTCGGGCGCGTCGTGGCCTGCGCGGACAGACCGGCGGCGACGCGCGGCCGTTTCCCGCGCCACGCGGCGTGCGAAGCCTGCCGATGTCGGCCACCGAAACGATTTAGTTCGTCAGATAAGTCCCGAAGTCGAGCCTGACAGCGAGTTTACACGGCTAATTATCTGCTAAACCAAAGCTCCAACGTGCAAGCGATCTACACGACTTGTGTAGTCCTATGTACCAGCTACAACTTTGGTTCAAGTACCTCGTTCTAATTCGCAACAGAAACGGAGTAATATCACCCCAAACATCGGCTGTCAGTCGGTCAGTCAGTCAACAACTTAGAAATTTTTGTTAAGTCATGAAATGCTGATTTTCCTGATTTTTGTGGGACCTATTCAAGCATGTTAGAAGCTAAATCAGTCAATGACCCAAAAATAAAAGTTGTTCCTTATGTCAAACACTACAACTTTGATTTAGTGAACTCCTCCATACAAGGTCTCTAACACCTAGTTCAACTTTAGTCAAACATGCTACATTCAAAAGATGACTTGAGCAAGAACTATGACTTAGTGATCTATTTAGCCCTAGCTCTAAATACCAAAGTTGTTCATGATGATACTCTAAGCATGTTTAAGCAATTTGCAAGGTCATTTAAGCATTTCATGTAGTAGTCATTCATAGAGCTATTTAAAGTAATCACATGAAATATGCCTTAAAGACTTGACCATGGAAAAAAATGACATTCATGATCTATGTTCCATTTGTGAACCTAAGCATTGCCAAAATATTTTGGTGACTCAAATCCACCAAGTACATGTTTACATTCATGATCATTTGCATATGTACAAAGAAACATGCAAAAACAAGCAAACGTTGCATATGTTTCAAGAAACACGAGATAACAAGCAATGTTTCATATGTTTCCATCAAATGTTTCAATTGTAAATGATGATTTATGAATGCTTGATGCTCATGCTCATGTTATGCAAGTCAAGTTATGCAAGGCTAACACCCGAGGTGTTACAGCCCCTCCCCCTTATAAAAATCTCGTCCCGAGATTTGCAAGACCTACCATTCTTGGAAAAAGGCGGGATAAACTTCTCGTAGATAATCTTCTCTTTCCCACGTAGCATCTTGTTCACTATGATTGTTCCACACCACCTTATAGAACTTAATAATCTTACTCCTTGTTACTCTCTCCATTTCTTTTAATACTCGAATTGGCTTTTCTTCATAGGTCAAATCCGATTGAAGCTGCACGTTGGTGGGTGCAATAGCTTCTTCCGGTACTCGAAGACATTTCTTTAGCTGAGAAACATGGAACACATCAAAGATTGCACTCATCTCTGGTGGAAGTTGTAGCTTATATGCAACCTTCCCTTTTCGTTCCAAAATTTTGTATGGCCCTACATATCTTGGTGAAAGCTTCTTTTTCATCCCAAATCTTTTCACACCTTTCATGGGTGATACTCTCAAGTATACATAGTCACCCACTTCAAAAGTTAGTGGTCTTCTTCTGTCTTGATTGAGCTGCCTTCATATGTTGTTGGATGATACGTACTTGCTCTTCGGCTTCATTTACAAAATCAATACCAAAGTACCTCCTTTCACCGGGCTCAATCCAATTCAATGGAGTTCTGCACTTTCTGCCATACAAGGCTTCAAATGGAGCCATTTTGGTACTCGCTTGATAACTGTTGTTATAGGAGAATTCAGCTAAAGGTAACCATTTCTCCCATGAACCTTTTGAAGATATAACACAAGCTCTAAGTAAATCTTCTAGGATTTGGTTCACTCGCTCTGTCTGTCCTGAAGTTTGCGGATGATAAGCTGAACTTCTGATTAGCTTGGTTCCCAAAGCCTGGTGTAAGTGCTCCCAGAAACGAGCTATGAACTGTGGTCCTCGATCTGAGATTATAGTCCGGGGTACTCCATGCAGTCTCACGATCTGGGAAACATATAACTCAGAGTATTTCCCCACGTGATATGTGGTGTGAACTGGTACAAAATGTGCTGATTTGGTGAGACGATCAACAATAACCCATATTGAATCATGACCTTGTGGCGTCGTTGGAAGGCACTGTGATAAAGTCCATTTGATTTCCTCCCATTTTCATCCTCGAATAGGCAATGGTGAAGTAATCCAAAGAGTTTTCATATGGACGACTTTTTACTCTACTACAGTTATCACACCTAGCAACATAGGCTGCGATCTCTTCCTCCATCTTAGTCCACCAAAAACGGGTTCTTAAATCTTGATACATTTTACTACTACCCGGATGGATAGACAATTTTGATGAGTGAGCTTCTTCTAAAATTTGATTCCTTAGCTCACGGTCTTTTGGTACCACTAGTCGGTCCTCAAACCATAATACACCTCTTTCGTCCAATCTAAAATATTTGGTTTCTTGCTCTTGCATTTTTCTCTTGATGTGACTTATTCTCACATCTGTCTGCTGTAGCTCTATGATTTTGCCCTCAAGTGAACAACTGATTGTGATATTGTGTAGTACAGCAGGATGTAACAAGTTGAATTCATCTTCCAACAATGCTTCCACAGTGTTGCAATGGGACTTCCGACTGAGTGCATCGGCTACTACATTTGCTTTACCCGGATGGTAATGCACTTCCAAATTGTAGTCCTTAATCAATTCTAACCATCTTCGTTGTCTCATGTTCAGCTCAGGCTGGGTAAAGATATACTTGAGACTTTTGTGGTCAGTATAGATATGACATACATTGCCCAACAAGTAATGTCTCCATATCTTTAATGCATGAACAACGGCTGCAAGTTCCAAATCATGTGTAGGGTAGTTGACTTCATGTTTTCTCAATTGCCGAGAGGCATATGCAATTACTCTCCCTTCTTGCATAAGCACACATCCCAAACCTATTCCTGATGCATCACAAAATACATCAAAAGGCTTTTCAATGTCTGGTTGTGCTAACACAGGTGCTGTAGTCAACAAAGTTCTGAGGGTGTGAAAAGCTGTTTCACATTCTGGTGTCCATTTGTACTTCTCATCTTTCTGAAGTAGTCTGGTCATAGGCTTAGTTATCTTTGAGAAATCTGGAATAAACCGACGATAGTATCCTGCTAACCCTAGAAAACTCCGAACTTCATGAACCGAAGTTGGGGCTTTTCAATGCATGACCTCTTATACTTTGGATGGGTCTACTGAGATTCCATCTCTTGATAAAATGTGACCTAAGAAAGGTACTTTGCTCATCCAAAATTCACACTTGTTAAACTTGGCATATAGCTTATGCTCCCTCTGTCTGGATAGGACAATCCTCAGATGCTCTTCATGATCTGACTCATTTTCTGAATAAATCAACATGTCATCGATAAACACGACCACGAACTTGTCAAGTTCGGGCATGAATACCGAGTTCATCAGGTACATGAAATAGGCTGGAGCATTTGTTAGTCCGAAAGACATAACCAAATACTCGTATAAGCCGTACCTAGTAGAGAAAGCAGTTTTAGGTATATCCTCCGGTCTGATCTTTATTTGATGGTAGCCTGATCTTAAGTCAATTTTGGAGAATACCCTTGCCTTCGCTAGCTGATCGAACAAGATGTCGATGCGGGGTAATGAATATTTGTTCTTGATGGTCACAGCATTGAGTGGTCTGTAATCTACACACATTCTCAGTGACTTATCCTTCTTTTTCACAAACAATGCTGGACATCCCCACGGAGATGAGCTGGGTTGGATAAGACCCTTGTCCAATAGATCTTGCAATTGAACCTTAAGTTTCGCTAACTCATTGGGTGGCATTCTATAGGGCCTTCTTGAAATGGGTGCTGTATCCTGGCAATAACTCAATCTTGAATTCCACCTCCCTATCAGGTGGTAAGCCTGGTAACTCCTCTGGAAATACATCCGGAAACTCACAAACTACGGGGATATCACTAAGTGTGGTGGCTTGGATAGCACAAGCTAAATGTTGGGGTTCGAAATCGCGGGAGAGTGGGACTAGAAAAGCATTTCCTCCCGTGGGTTCTCTCAACATGATAGTACGGGTGCTAGTGTCAATAAGAACACCATGATCCTTCATCCAATTCATGCCTAAGATTCACTTATTGACAACCCGGGCAATATTATCAAATCCGTGGTGTACTCCCTCCCTTTATCACGATGAGTACATTTTTGACTATCTTTTTGGTAGTAACAGTACCCCTGCTGAACTTATGTTAAAACCCCCTTTGTTTACTTCAATTATTTCTTGACCATGTCTAGATGCAAATGCTTGATTCATAAATGAATGAGAAGCTCTCGAATCAAATAAAACAACAGCAGGATACTTGTTGACAAGAAACATACCAGCCGTGACAACTTCTCCGGCGGGCACTTCCTCCACAACGGTATAATGCACTTGTCCTTGACGTGCCACGCATTCACCGCCTCGATTGTTACGATTTGGGTTGCCATTCCTCTTGGGGTGGGGGCATTCCTTGGACCAATGACCCAGTTGGTTGCAGTTGAAACATGGTTGATTACTTCTGAATCCGGTGGAGCTGTCCCGATTGCCATTTCCTTTTGGTAAGGCAATAGTGAACGGCCTTACGGAATGGTTTCGTGGCTGTCATTATTACGAGCTTCGGTGGTGGAGGCCTAAACTTGATGCAGGTGGACGGAATTGTGGCCTAGCTGTGATAGGAGCTTTTATTTGGAAAGATCCGGAGGCACCGGCCTCATATGTCCTCTTGCGACCCTTAGCAACTGCATGCATGTTGTTGTGGTTTTCTTGGGTCAAGGCATCACTAATAAACTCATTGTACGTGGCACACCTAGAATTTGCCATAGTCTTCATCAGTTTAGTACCCAAACCTCGCTTGAAACTCTCTATCTTTTTTTCCTCGGTATCCACAAAACACGGAGCATATCTGGACAAGTTGTTGAATGCGTGCATATATTTGATGAGTGACTTTGTTCCTTGAGTGAGCCTCATAAATTAAATTGCTTTCATGCGCATCAGGCGGGGAATATGGTGTCCCCTAAAAGCCAACTTTAAGCTGTTCCTGTGTCACTCGCGCATTAGCGAGCAGAGACGACACAGGAAGTGTCCACCAGATCCCCTGCCTGGTCCTTGCAATTGATGAGAAGCATACTACGCTTTCAGATGCTCGTGACCCTCAACAGACGGAATTTCGCTCAATGGTATTCAACCACTCATCGGCTCTGCAGTGGTTCTCTCACCACCTTGAAGATCGGAGGCTTCGTGTCCGTAAACTCCTTGAATGTCTTTGTGCTGATTTGGCTCGGCCCCTAGTTGCTGTGGGTGGCCACGAGCGGTGTTTTGCGCGATAAGGCGCAAAGCTTCTTCCATTGTTCTTTGGCTCCCCAAGAACTGAGCAAAGAACTCCTAAGCAGACGGCGGCGGCGGTGGTGGTAAGTCATCACCATTGCCATCGTGACTGCTACCAGCTCCAGCACGGGTGCGCGTCATCTGCGGAGTTGCAACAATAAGCGATTATTGGTTGATGTCAAGAGATTGCAGATGAATCATAATCATGCCAAACTGAAATTACTGAAGAAATTATCAAATTCACAATAAACACAGAGGCATAACAATTCATTCTCGCAACATGACATCCCCAATTTGACCACTTATCACGCTCATAACGCATGCAAATTTAAATCGTGATCACCAACAAGGAACGGAATTGCATTGATGTTCAACCAACGGTGCACTTAATCAACATTACATGATAGTCTGGTTACTAATGCCAACTTCGAACTACAGGTCCATTACATGAATAAAGGTGATACATTAGTCCTTCCACTAAGTGCTAAGCGATCTAATCCTCATCATGATCACTATCGAGGTCGACTTAAGATCATCTCCTTTCTCGTGTTCTACTTCTTCTTGAGCTCCACTTCTTCTTCTCCTTCCTCGTACCCTTCTAGATCCATTTCTGCGGCTCGGGTGGGACATAAGGGTGGAGCTGATTGTTCGAAGAGATGAACTTCTTCATGCAGATTATCGTTGTATTCTTCCGCATTGGCCAATTTCTTGTCCCGGCTCAAACTGTCGAGCTCTCAGGACATCTTCCCTTAACCAAGCTGCATTTCGCTGGTGAGTTAACCGAGTCATCTCTTCAGTGAGCCTTTCAATCTCGGTGTCGTGCTCCCTCTAAAGTCGACGTCGGTCCTCGCGGCATGACCAAGAGCACCGCAGACACACGCCCCGAGTCTACCTTCAACTCCATCCAACACTCTCATCATTGCGAACATGACGCTCATGGGGTTATCACCGTTTACGCCCTTCCGCCGCACCAATCTCCAAAGATCTTCCTCTTGCTCTTTGCCATGAGTCGGTTGGAGGTTACCCTCGGAAAGACTCCAACCAAAGCGGCTGCCAGCTCGAGGAAAACGATCCATGATGTCCCTCAGATCCCAAAGGCTGCCTCGCCAATGCTTCTTCAGCGAGCCTGCCATTGACTCATAACACCACTGTCCACTCAGAATCGTCACCTCGAGGACGAACAACGGCCTCCACAAGATAACTAAGAGACCTTCCCCAAGCGCTCATTCGCCCAGAAGTAGCGGGGCTCCATTCCATCAGGATAGCCGACATAGCTGAGCACCCTCCACAATAGTGTAGGCATCCCAAACTCTCCAAGAAACGTGTGACGTTGACGGGTACGTGGAGCAAGGCGATGGCGGGAGCTCGCCTCCGGTGGACTTGCGGCGATGGTCGCTTTGTGCGTGCCATCTCGCACCATTAACATGTACCACTAGGTGAGACAAGACCATGACGGATAAGAGTTACATAACTGAGTAAGAATTTTATAAGGGGAGGAACAATTTAATTATGTGCATGGTAATTATCATGATGCATGCTCGTTCCGTACGTCCTCACAAACTTAGGAAAATTTGTTTCTAGCGGTAGACACGGTGGCATACATACGTTCTCTCATAAATAGCGTAACTAGTCGAGCTACACGTTTCGTTGTTAGTGTACCTGCATAAAATTTCATTTCAGCCCTAAACCCATAATGAATATGCAAAATGTAATTGTAAATACTTCCATATATGTATACCCATACATATACTTCCGTATCAATCTACCCGACAATATTTTAACAAACAATTAAATACGTACCATATACACATGCAAGCATGCATACATAGCCGTACCAAAGCTACTCACCCCGACCGCATGCTCACATCTTGCGGTCATACACTCATCTTACCTTGGCGTAGAGGTATTTGATCCATACATTACCATTCAAGTGAATGGCATCCATACAATAGCACGCCGTATGGACGACGAAGTAAAAACCCCCATGTTAGTACTTAAATAGCCACCTAATAGTCCTTAATTTGGGCATAAGGAAAGTGATCATTGGCACACTTTAGATTTCAAATACCTATTATGTAACTATTAGTTGCTAGAGAAGGGTTTTCGGAAAACAAAAACTTTTGTTTTAAATACACTTGTGACAATTAATGTTGAATCTTGCTCTGATGCCAGCTGTCGCAGAACCGACCAATTTATAAGAATACAAGTACAATGGCCATCCGCAAGCGGTCGCACTGTCATACTTGAATCCATATAAACCCGGTAGTCCGTCGAGTACCACGACAGGTCTCGATAAACGATTTACAACAACCAAGATCGTACAGGATTCAACATACATGCCACATATTACATAAAGTTCACAGATACTTTTCATCATCGAGTATTTAATAAAAGTTATTACAAACCGAGTTTGATAAATAAAACGGAAGCAAATAAGTTCAAGATAAAGTTTCCAACATAGTTTGATCTGATTGCCAAGCCATCATGGTCCAAAAAAGCAAGGATAGGAATTAATAAAGAAGCTGCCCAAGGCTTACTCCTCATCCACAATGGGATAGAAGCAACTCTTGCAATAACCATGATACACAAAGTGCCATCTCGCAACAATGGGAAAATAAACCATGAGTACGAGAAGGTACTCACTAGACTTACCGTCATGAACCGAAATAAAATGACTCCAAGGATTATGCAAGGCTGTATAAGTGGACGTAACTTGACAACATTTTGCGTAAAAAGGCAATCGATCCGTTGTACAATTTTGATTCCTTTACCAAGTTAATTATAACTATCCATTTCTAGATTAGCAACTATCCTGTGCCAAACATGTGGTATATCATTTAGAAGCATACAATAGTAACCATAGCAGGTATTGTAATTCCATTTTCATCCGAACCATCATGTTCCATAATACAGTTACTACGATGTTGGAGCTAGCCAAGTTTCTCACTATCCGGGATAGACGGCGATTCGAATCGATTTCAACCAGCTGGGAATTTATTCCTAACACAAACCCAGGTCTACCAGCCACGATAGCCTTAGGTCACCTTTGATACAACTCAGGTACACATTTCGCGGGTCCGTACCGCGCTGCACAATCTGGAACACCAGATGCCAGGATGCTCAGGCCAAGCCTGCCCTTAGGCTCAGTCTGATCGTTCCCCGGAAGGAGCGCACAACAGAACGATTCCCGGCCTGAGCTGAATTACTCGGCTTCGCGGTCGGAACGAAATATCCGGCCAGCTAAGTGAGAGGCATGCGTTCAATCTTGTCAGAAGTTCCAACAACGGTACGGTCCTTGATAGACACAGACGGGGATAGATCCACACCCAAGACCTCCATGTCTTGTTGCTTCTCTATCGACATCCCGCCCGGTCTCCAATTATATTAACCATGGTTCTTTTCCACGATAGCAATTATAACCAACCGTGCTCCGATATCCACCTATATCTCGCAGGTGACCGGAAATCACCCGACTTCTACCGGTCTAAGCATGGCTAAGCATATATTCGATCCTGGACCTATACCGGTTAAAGGTGTAATATCTGGACAAGGAATGTACATGCATCAAGTGGTTTCATTCAACTCTTATAACCTAATGCAGCAATCATAAGTACTTATGTAAACATTTGTAAATTACTGGAAAACTTATAATGCTCCGGGGCTTGCCTCGCAGAAAGGAAGTAGGGCGGTGGTCAGGGCACTCCGGAAGCTCTTCAGGGTTCTGCTCCACGCCTTCGGGAGCTGCGGCTTGCGGATCCTCCTGCTGGTTCCCTTCCTCAGCTTTTTCGAATTCCAGCAACGTGATCTCTTCCTCCGATCCTAGATGCATGAGTATGGCATAAGTATTACGAATGCATAAATGTTAACAAGTGCATCATATTTATTGAGTAGGTGCATATCTCTTCTCGATTATTACTTAATTACTCCTACAATACATCGACCCTGCCACAAACAGTAGCTACTTGTTTCACTCATAACTGGAGTTCCACTAATCCAAATACAGTGATCCTGGACTTTCTGGAAAGCTTATCAAATTCTCTACAACTTTGTTATTAACCATTTTTACAGTACACATCATTTTCCACATGCAACTCATTGAACTCTAGAATCAGTCCGGAAACTATTTAATATGCAATATAAAGTAACGATACTTCTACTTCGTGTAATCATTCAAAATTTGACCACATAGAATCTACCAACAGTTTAAGCATACCAAATACATTTAAGATCATATAATGGTGAAGCCCAAACTATTCATTTAATTACCTTTATTATTTTATTTATATATCTAGGTTAAATAATAAATATATATCAGATGTGCTTAATAAATTCTCAAAAATTTACAGTGCCTTACTAATGCTATCAAAGGACTGCTATAGAAATTTCATGTCATTTTACTAAGTAGAACATTCTACACAAAAATGATAAGGCAGCATGGCTTGAAATAGCATAAATGGAAAACCCTATTGAAAAGTGTCAAGCAACAGATTTCCTATTTTTCTTAGCATCCGTATGGTACTAGGATTACCTCCAACAAATTTCATGAATTTTGGACTCATAATTAATTTATGAAAATTCATGCAAGGATTAACTAGCCATAAAAGAAAAATCTATAACTATAAATCTACCCATGCACTGGTCCCCAAATTTTTACCAGAGCTCATATATGCTAAGATTAGCTTACCACAAAAATTTCATAATTTTTTGGAGCACAGGAACTCTAGATATAAAATGAACAAATTTGAATACATTCAAAAGCACATTTCAAATCCCTATTTAAATCTCCAAAACTTTCTACTGTAAATGTTAAAAACATATTTTTCCTAAATACTACACTTCCTAAGGAACACTACAAAATTTATTTCACAAATTTAGGAGCTACCAAACTGAAGATACAAAATTTACAAAACAAATCAAAATCTGGAATATAAAGACCTATCCTATCTCTTACTGTCGCTGACAGCCGGGCCCCATTCACCAGTTGGACCCACACGTCAGCGACGCGGAAACAGAGCAGCACGCTGCGTGACAGTGGCGCGGCTAAAGCTCGCCGACGGCGAACTCGCCGGCGGTGACATCATCACGGCATGACCTAGGTGACCTGGCGCATTGATTGAGCTACCTGGGTGGCCTTCTCGTCGGAGCTAGCAACTACGGCGGCGGCTATGGCGGCACGGCGGGGCGGAACGACGGCGGCACGCCGGAGGAGGCCACGGTGAAGCAAGCTCAAGCTCGGACGAGCATATACTACCTAAGACGCACTCAACGCGCTAGCTAACGCATGGAGAGGTGGACGGTGGCGCTCCGGCCACGGTGACGGGGCTCGCGGTGAAGTTCCGGCGAGGTCGTACGCGTTGCGGTGGCTTACCAAGCTCGGTCAGCGAGCACGGGAGGAGGCAGTGGGTCGCTGGGGCACTAGTGGAGGCGTTGCCGGGGTGGAGAAGCAGCGAGGGCGAGCTGGCGTTGGCTATGGCGACGGCGGAGGTGCGGGCCGAGCTCGGCTGTCGCTGCGGCGAGGAAGACGGAGCAGAAAATGGGAAATGAGGCGCGGGGTGGCTCGGACGGGCGCTGGCGGTGTTAAGGCTGCGTTCGGGCGCGTCGTGGCCTGCGCGGACAGACCGGCGGCGACGCGCGGCCGTTTCCCGCGCCACGCGGCGTGCGAAGCCTGCCGATGTCGGCCACCGAAACGATTTAGTTCGTCAGATAAGTCCCGAAGTCGAGCCTGACAGCGAGTTTACATGGCGAATTATCTGCTAAACCAAAGCTCCAACGTGCAAGCGATCTACACGACTTGTGTAGTCCTATGTACCAGCTACAACTTTGGTTCAAGTACCTCGTTCTAATTCGCAACAGAAACGGAGTAATATCACCCCAAACATCGGCTGTCAGTCGGTCAGTCAATCAACAACTTAGAAATTTTTGTTAAGTCATGAAATGCTGATTTTCCTGATTTTTGTGGGACCTATTCAAGCATGTTAGAAGCTAAATCAGTCAATGACCCAAAAATAAAAGTTGTTCCTTATGTCAAACACTACAACTTTGATTTAGTGAACTCCTCCATGCAAGGTCTCTAACACCTAGTTCAACTTTAGTCAAACATGCTACATTCAAAAGATGACTTGAGCAAGAACTATGACTTAGTGATCTATTTAGCCCTAGCCCTAAATACCAAAGTTGTTCATGATGATACTCTAAGCATGTTTAAGCAATTTGCAAGGTCATTTAAGCATTTCATGTAGTAGTCATTCATAGAGCTATTTAAAGTAATCACATGAAATATGCCTTAAAGACTTGACCATGGAAAAAAATGACATTCATGATCTATGTTCCATTTGTGAACCTAAGCATTGCCAAAATATTTTGGTGACTCAAATCCACCAAGTACATGTTTACATTCATGATCATTTGCATATGTACAAAGAAACATGCAAAAACAAGCAAACGTTGCATATGTTTCAAGAAACACGAGATAACAAGCAATGTTTCATATGTTTCCATCAAATGTTTCAATTGTAAATGATGATTTATGAATGCTTGATGCTCATGCTCATGTTATGCAAGTCAAGTTATGCAAGGCTAACACCCAAGGTGTTACACCGAGCACCCACTAGCCGTGCAGACCACGTACCGGCGTTGTCCGTACCCACACACTACGGACGGAGTTGGGAGAAGAAGGGAGAACATAGCAAGCACGCACAATACAAGACAACAGCGTTGGCCGATGCCCTGTCTGTGTGATGGCAAATCTGAGCTATCTTTACTGAGTTGCCATACATGTCTATTTATACAACTCTAACTATCTAGTCCATGTGCAGCGTCCATGCTGGCACAGTAACTAGATAACCTGACAGGGCTGACTCTGCGCCGGCCACTGCCTGTTCCTACAGTGCTGCAGGTGAGCCGTGTGGTGCCTGCACCTACAGCGGCTACTGTATCACAGCAGGGGGCAAAGTTGGTGCCGCCTTCCCTTGCTGTGTTCACACAAGGTGGTAGTAGATTAGCTAACAATCTTCCCATAATCGTACTGCTAACCCTTGTACCCCCTCCATGCCGATCATCTCCTTCAGCTCCGTGAGTCGAAGTCATCCGAGCGGCTTGGTGAGGACGTCCGCGAGCTGCCGAGCAGTTTCGACGAACTCGATGACGATTTGCCCTCCATCAACACAGTCCCTGAGGAAGTGGAATTTTACGTCGATGTGTTTACTCCGGTCGTGTAGAACCGGATTCTTCGCGAGGGCGATGACGGGCTGGTTGTCCACCATCAGTGCTGGTGGGTGAGCTTCCACGCCGGTCAGCTCGCCCAGCAGCCGACGTAGCCACACAACTTGGCACGCCGCTGTGGCCGCCGCTACGTACTCTGCCTCGCACGTAGATAGCGCCATCATCTTCTGTTTCAGCGACAGCCATGAAATTGGGGCTGACCCGAGGAAGACGAGCACGCCAGAGGTGCTCCGTCGTCCGTTGATGTCCCCTGCCATGTCTGCATCGATGAATACCGTGAGCTGCAGCCTACTCCCGTCGGTCTTTGGGAAGATGATTCCATGATTCACCGTCCCCTTGACGTAGCGTAGTAGCCGCTTTACCGCAGCCCAGTGATCCTCTCTGGGATCCTCCATGAAGCGACTGACGTAGCCCACGACGAACGCAATGTCCGGCCTCGTGTGGACTAGATAGCGCAGACCGTCGACGATGCTCCGGTAGAGTGTTGCATCCACTTTTGCCGCAGTGCTGGCCTTCGTCAGCTTCAGCCGCTCCTCCATCGGAGTCACGCATGGCTTGCACTCCACCATGCCGCTCCTCTCCAACAGCTTGGAGGCATACGCGCTTTGCCCGAGCATGAGTTCCTCCTTCCCCTGTCTCACCTCGATGCCGAGGTAGTAGGAGAGAGCGCCGAGATCGCTCATTCGAAAACGAGCTGCCATCTCTCGCTTGAAGCTGTTGATATCCTCCGTGCGCGCGCCGGTGACGATTAAGTCATCCACATACACGCCGACCATGAGCTCTTCCTTCCCCCGTCGTCGCGTGTAGAGCGCGTGCTCGGTGGCGCACCTCTGAAACCCAAGCTCGCCCAGCGTGGTGTCAAGCTTGGCGTTCCATGCTCGAGGGGCTTGCCGCAGCCCGTAGAGCGCTTTGCGCAGTCGGAGCACCCTGTGCTCCTCTCCCTTGACAGCGAACCCTGGAGGTTGCCTGACGAAGACCGTTTCCGCCAGCTCGCCGTTGAGGAAGGCCGATTTAACGTCCAAGTGATGGACGCGCCAGTCCTTTGCTGCTGCTAAAGCAAGTAGCAAACGGACCGACTCCATGCGCGCTACTGGCGCAAAGACCTCCTCGAAGTCGATGCCCTCGCGCTGGACAAAGCCTCGGGCGACGAGGCGCGCCTTGTGCTTGACAATGGCGCCGAGCTCGTCCCTTTTGACTTTGTACACCCACTTCAGGCTGATCGGACGGCATCCTGGAGGTGGATCGACGAGCTGCCAAGTCTCGTTTTCCTCGATCGCCTTCATCTTCTCCAGCATCGCCCGTCGCCAATTTCCATCGCGCTCGGCTAGCGCGAACGTGGGTGGTTCCTCCGCCGCGACGAGTAGCGATTCTGCGTCGTTGAGCGACCTACCCGCCGAACGAGGACTGTGTGGCCGCGATGTCGTCCCACTGTGGAACCTCAACTCCTCACCTTCGTGGTAGGCGCCCACGAACTCGGTGATGTCACTTGGAGGTGAGGCGAACTCGATCGGGAGTGATGGAGTTCCTTCTTCCGCTGGAGTGCCTCGTGATAGCACCCGACGTGTTTCAAGATCGCTTCGGATCGCTTTCGTCATAACAAGCTGCAGATTCGCCACCTTTGTAGGAGTGCCTAGCCTCAGTCTTGGAGTGGTCGGAACCACAGTAAGACGTCTTGGCTCCGCCACGGGAGTGCTCGGCACCCGTCCTGAAGTGGTCGCCACCACTGCAGAACCTCCTGGCTCCACTCCTGGCGTGCTCGGCATCCCTTCAAAAGTGCTCGACACTCCTCCCAGAGTGCTCGGCATCCCTCCGGAAGTGCTCGGCACTGCCCCAGAAGTGCTAGACTCTACCGCCGGAGTGCGTGGCACCTGTTCCGCAGCGTCTCCACCGCCGTGGATGACCAAGTGCTCGACGACGAAGGTGTTGGGGAAGCCTCCTGCTTCCCCCGTGCTCGGACTGTTCCAGTCCCAAGCCGCCTCCTCGTTGAACACAACGTCGCGCGAGACAGTCACCTTGTCTCCGCGTGGGTCATAGAGCCGGTACGCCTTGGTACCCTCCGCGTAGCCTAGGAACACCATGGGTGTGCTCCTGTCCTCCAGCTTGGTGAGGTTCGGCTTCGTCTTCTTGACGTGGCCGATGCAACCGAATGTCCGGAGGAATGACACGTTCGGCTTGCTCCCGTACCAAGCTTCGAACGGCGTCTTGCCCGTTAGGGCCTTGGTTGGAGCGCGGTTGAGGATGAACACCGCCGTGGTCACCGCCTCTCCCCAGAACTTTGCCGGCATCCCTTTGGCTTTCATCATGGATCGGGCCATGCCGACCACTGTTTGGTTCCGTCGCTCCACCACGCCATTCTGTTGTGGCGAGTACGGCGCGGTGTGATGTTGTCCCACACCCTGATCCGCGCAGTACGTAGCAAACTCCACCGAAGTGAATTCACCACCCCGATCAGTCCTCAGTACGCGGAGCTTCTTGCCGCTCTCGGCCTACGCGCGCGTCTTGAACTTCTTGATCGCCACCGCCGCTTTGTCCTTGCTCATCAGGAGTTGCAGCCACATGTAGCGACTGCAATCGTCCACGAGTAGGAGGAAGTACCGCCGATCACCGCATGCCACATCCTTCGCGCGATACTTGGCCGCCTTTGGGAAAGTTAGCCTCCTCTGCTTCCCGGCCAGGCAGCTGTCACACAGCTCGCCTCCGTGCTTGATGTGGGGTAGCCCTCGGACCATGTCCCTCAGCCGACCAAGCGCGTCGAAGCTGAGATGTCCGAACCGGGCATGCCACATCCACGGTTCCTCGAGAGTGCCTTGCCGCCCGTAGCAAACCGGCTGCTCTACCTTCGGTCGGCGGTACAACCGATTCAGTGGACCTCTTCACCTTGGCGAAGTCGCTGCCCGGGTCTCTCGATCCTCGTAACGCCGTCCTTGATCGTAACTCGCTATCAAGCGCTCATCCACCGCCAATGCCGATGATATCGAGCCTTGTGCGCGGGATGTAGTATACATCCGTTAGCGCGGTGCTCCCCGTTCTAGCATCTGAAGATGATGGTGCCGCGCCCTTGGATAGCCACCCTTGAGCCGTCACCAAACTTCACCGTACCGGTAACATCACCGTCGAGTTCGGAGAAGGAGTCCTTGGAGCCCGTTATGTGGTTACTGGCACCAGAGTCCACATACCACCGCTGCTCCTGGTCGACGCCCACACGCCCGAGATGGACTTGGGCACGTGGTTCGTCGAGGTTGACGGTCTTCAGGGTCTTGCTAGATCCTTCCACCGTTGTCGCCTCTTCCCTCTCCATGGCCTCGACGTCGTGCAGTGCACAGAACGTCGCCATAAGGATAGTGGCCTCATCCTCATCATCGGCTTTCGCCAGGTGAGCCTGAGCCTTCTTCTCCTTCTTGCGATTTGGGCACTCCCGTGCCCAATGACCCATCTTCCCGCAACACCGACAGGCGTTTGAGTCGATTTGCTTCTTCTCCGAAGAAGCCCTGCCGCGGTGCTTGCCCTTGCCACCGCGACTGGAGGAGGCTGCCTTCCCGGAGTTTCGCCGAGCAGCCCACTCCTCTTCCGTCAGCAGGAGTTTCCCGCTGTCCTTCGTTGCTGTCGCCTGCCCCAGGCGCTCGTCCACCGCCCGCAGACGGCCTGCCACATCCTCAGTGGTGAGGGTGGACAAGTCCAGCATCGTCTCTATGGAGAGCGATCTGGATGTACTTTGCCGGCACGGAGTGGAGGAACTTGGAGACCGCCTCCTCTTCGTCGATGGTGACGCCGTGGCTCTTCAGCTTGCTGATGAGCGTCTGCAGGCGGAGGGAAAAGTCCTCCACTGTTTCACCATCCTTGAACTTGAGGTTTGCGTACTCGCTTCGGCTTGGCTGGGCCGTCGCCTTCTTTGCGCTGGTCGGGAACCGACGCGCAAGATCGCCGCAATGGCCTCCCACGCCTCCCTTAGTGAGCCTTTCGTCCCCAACGGTTCCTCAGACTCCGCAGACAAAGAAGCGAGGATAGCTTCCAACGCTGACATGTCGTCTTCTTCCACGTCGGTGCCCTTGTCAACAGCATTCCAGAGCCGTCGGGCTCTGAGCTTGACCTTCATGGTCACCGACCACTCTCCATAGTGCGAGTCAGCGTTGGCCAAGTGGTGCCGCTGACCTCCCGCATCGTGCGAACAACTACATCCGGTAGTGGCTGGGCAGCCACGACAGTGCCACTGCCGTCGCCCAACTCTGAACCGCCTGTCATCGCCATCGGTTAGAATGACGACGGCGCTTATACGGCTCCGATACCACTTGTTGGCCCACAGTTAGCCTCTCGACCACCGAGATGGCCTTCAGACCACTACAGATAGCCTCCAGACCACTACAGATAGTCTCCAGCACCCTTGGTCTCACAGGATCACCGACTCACGTCAGTGAACCACTCTAGCCGATCTTGCCGTGCACCGGCTTAGGCGAGAGGAGCACTTGACGGTCTCGCCGAGCACGCGCTAGTGTTGCCGAGCACCCACTAGCCGTGCAGACCACGTACCGGCGTTGTCCGTACCCACACACTACGGACGGAGTTGGGAGAAGAAGGGAGAACAGAGCAAGCACGCACAATACAAGACAACAGCGTTGGCCGAGGCCCTGTCTGTGTGATGGCAAATCTGAGATCTCTTTACTGAGTTGCCATACATGTCTATTTATACAACTCTAACTATCTAGTCCATGTGCAGCGCCCATGCTGGCACAGTAACTAGATAACCTGACAGGGCTGACTCTGCGTCGGCCACTGCCTGTTTCCTACAGTGCTGCAGGTGAGCCGTGCGGCGCCTGCACCTGCAGCGGCTACTGTATCACAGCAGGGGGCAAAGTCGGCGCCGCCTTCCCTTGCTGTGTTCACACAAGGTGGCAGTAGATTAGCTAACAGTTACTACAATTTGTACAGGAGGAAATTGAGAAAAGGCTTGTGGAAATTTTAGGTCCAAAAACAGAAGCAGATAATGCTAAACCAATGAAAAAGAAGGAGAAGCCTGTTAAAGTTGAGGTTTGTTAGCTGAAATTCCTTGAAGTTTAATATAGGACTATTTAAGTATCATATCAGTCATTAAGGTTTTCAACGATATACAGGAAGAAAAGACTGCAGTAGCAGTTGCTACTCCTGAGGAGGAAGTAAATCCCTACTCTATATTTCCTCAGCCAGAGGAAAACTTCAAGGTACCTTGACCATATGAAATTCCTACCATATTCATCATTCTACGGAATACCTTAATTAGATAATTTTGACATTTGTTGTTTTGGTGAGTTAGGTCCATACAGAAATATTTTTCAGTGATGGAAATATATGGAGAGCACACAACACAAAGAGCATTTTAGAGAAACATCTTAAAGCAACTGGAGGAAAAGTGATGACACGCTTTCCCCCAGAGCCTAATGGATACCTTCATATTGGTCGTGCCAAGGTTCTGATAATCCTCTTCATTGAAGATATAATTATTCTAACATGAATTCTTGAAATTGGAAATGATGCTTTCATGCTTTCTCATGTACAGGCTATGTTCATTGATTTTGGGTTGGCTAAAGAGCGTAATGGGCACTGTTACCTTAGGTATGAAGGAATTCTAATTGATCTCTATATATTTAGTTTTCTATCTGAAATGCTTATAGACTTTAAGTCCTCTTAATTATTTTTTTCGTGCACTTTACATTGCTAAAACGTGCTGGTATGATGCTTGAAATGACTTGCCAAACGCACTGATCCTCTTTGGGATCGTCTTCCATTTATAGAGCAATCGAATGGTTACAAACGTAACAGGGATCTGTGATCCAATCCAGCAGGAACATGCCTGCATGCTAGCTAACAGAACGTGCGTGCTAGCTATTGAATATTGTCAGTTATGCACACTAGAATTTGACATACGTCGTCCATCATACTACTGGCTGCTTGTAGCCTTGGGCCAGTATCAGCCATATGTATGGGAATATTCAAGGCTAAACATATCAAACAATGTTATGTCCAAAAGAAAGGTATACCAGTGAAACTCGTGAATGAAATGCCAATTTATGTAGTTCACAAAATTACGTAGTTAGATTTTGCATCCCCTCTCTTGCAGCTGAATCAACTTGTCACAGACAAGTGGGTAGATGGGTGGGATGATCCTCGACTGTTGACGCTAGCAGGCCTACGAAGGAGAGGAGTATCAGCAGCAGCAATTAACTCTTTCATTCGTGGAATGGGAATAACAAGAAGGTAAGAAAGTATTTTGCAGAGAAACATTTTCACAAATTGGGAAAAGAAATTGTCCATCTATGTAACCATCGTAAATTGGGAAACAAGGTGGATCACAGATCCCAATGCACTATGATTGGTTTAGATAACACCTAGAGCACAAAATCCATGTCCCTGAAAGTCGTTCTTTACATATCCATACATATCAGGAAAATCTGCTCTAGTTTTTTCATCACTGATACCACCGAAGTTTCTGTTGCAGTGACAATAGCTTGATACGCGTCGAACGCCTTGAATACCATATTAGAGAAGAACTTAACAAAGTTTCCCCTCGAGCTTTGGTTGTTTTGCATCCTCTAAAGGTTATGCGTTAAACAATTCCCTAAATCATTACCTTTTTTTCTTATTTTGTTAATCACTTAAACTGATGCACTGATGAGGTTTCCTGTTTTGGTGAATATAGGTTGTTATCACTAATTTGGATTATGGAATGGTTATTAACCTTGATGCCAAAATGTGGCCTAATGCTCCTGACAGTGATGCGTCAGCCCACTATAAGGTTCTTTTCAATTCTCACACATTATATGACATCTTTCTTAGAAAAAAAAGGTAGGCCGTTTTTATTATGGTAATGAAATATCATCATTCTGCTGAATTGCCTTTTTGTCTGTGTTGTCTGTCCCTACATTCCTAGGTTCCATTCTCAAGAATCGTCTACATTGAGCAATCTGATTTCCGCCTGAAGGATTCGAAAGATTTCTATGGGCTTGCTCCTGGTAAATCAGTAATGCTGAGGTAATACATTCAAAAGCATCTTAGTGGCTCACTTTCGTGCCCAATCGCCTGACATGTGTTGCCATTTGAATGGATAGACATGCATTCCCAATAAAATGTACGGAAGTTATCTATGGAGACAATGCAGATAGTATTGTTGAAATCCGAGCCATGTATGACGCATCAAAGGCTACAAAACCGAAGGTACATTGGCCACTAAAATCCTTCTATATACGGGAAGTATTTCTATCTGCAGCTTCTCCATTCTTAGTTGTCTGACAATCTGTGTAGGGTGTCCTTCATTGGATTGCCGAGCCTTCTCCTGGGGTTGAACCACTCAAAGTTGAAGTCAGATTGTTTCTTTCAGAGGTATAGTAAATTTTTACCATTCCTCGTTGCAATTGCCTGTTCAAATAGAAATTCTGCTCGGGCTGATGTCTCTGGATGTCTTTCATATTCTGTTGACCAGAATCCTGCAGAACTTGACAACTGGCTGGGTGATCTCAACCCACAGTCGAAGGAGGTGATAAAGGGAGCATATGCTGTACCTTCACTTGCAAGTGCCATGCTGGGGGACAAATTCCAGTTTGAACGCCTTGGTAACGTCACTAGGATTTTGTTTCCAGTTTAACTAGACCTTGAATAAAGAAGATAAAATTAAACCCTGTGTCCTTGTTGCTCATCACCCTCATGTGGTGATGTTACAGGATACTTTGCTGTGGATTCAGACTCGACGCTTGAGGAACTGGTGTTCGACAGAACTGTTACCCTTAAGGACTCCTATGGAAAGGCTGGACCCAAGTGATCTCACCTTTTGTTAAAGCGAGTTGCTCACAGTTTGTCAAGAGATTTGGTGCAATACTGATAGTGTTTCGAAAGAGTTGTAGGATGGTGGCCTTACTGAATACCAATTATTACCCATCAGATTTTGTTGGGTACAAAGTTTTGTTGCGACAACACTAACACTGAGTTTTCTTTTTCTTTTTCTTTCTTTCTTTTTTTGCTAATGCTTAGCGAAATCATCTGTACTTGTCAGTTAGTTGCGGTGGAACTAAAAATATTCATGCGAGACGTCATGTGGCATCGATGGGGATATACATATATATATATACCAGTATATAGTCCGACTCTTCAGTATACTCAGAGTTCGGCATAACGGTTTCTTTTTATGTTATCTGGTGGTGACTGGTGTGGCCCATATAGCGTCTGCATCAGCACAGACAACTGAACTCGGAGTATCTCATAAGTCATAAGAACCTTACAAACTTATCATGCTAACAAAATTCATTTGACGATCCCATATAGGATATGCAAGTATCTGTATTTGTCATGCCACCTAATAAGTGACCCAGGTTGATATTGAAAGCAGCTTTGTCGACATGTTGAATATTGGGTCAAAATTACTAGATATTGTTGACTTTTATTGTCTTTGATTGAAGTGCTACTTTGACTATGGTTTTACATATTTTTTATTGGAGATTATCATATATATTAGAATATTGTTACATATCAAAAAATGCATGAGATTGTTGAACTACTAATGAAAGCTATTAATTTTCTTTACTAAACTATTTTTAAGGTCATTGATTGTCAAATTTAAGGGGTCAAAGTGTCCCTTTATGAGAGCATGAGAGAGAGAGCGCGCGCAATCCCCTACACAACTAGTACACGTTTGTTCAACTAGTGAAGTCAAAGCAAGTGCATTTGTTCAACTAGTGCTAAAATAAGCTATCCCCTACACAACTACACGTTTACTTTATCTTTTAGGTAGTGTTTAGTTGGTAGCCATAATTTACCATGTCTATATGGTTAATCGCTTGTTTGGATTCCAACAACTAAGTGCCTGTTTGGTTCTCTAGTCCATGGACTAAAGTTTTATGCCACTTTAGTCTATGAACTAAAAGTGGACTAAAGTGGTGTTTGGTTTCTTGAACTAAAATAGACTAAATTCATTAAATAATGTGAAAGAAAGACTCTTTTACCCACTCTTTTACCCTGGGAGAGAGAAAGAATAATAAATGAGGGGCATGGGTGTCCCAACACCTTTTAGTCCATTTTAGTCCAGTTTTGTGGACTAAAGGACTAAATGACTTTAGTCCACCTTTAGTTAAGTGTTTGGCTGTTTAGTCCAACTAAAGTGCAGATTTTAGCCCAAAATATTTTAGTCCATAGGAACTAAACACCCCCTAATAGTTAGGTGGCATTCATCTTAGCTAATAAATTCAACTAAAGTCTTACCTACCATCCAGTTAACAATTAGCTATTGGCCGGGTTTTTCTAGGTAACATAGCTAATAGTTAGCTGGATGGATCCAAAGTGGTGTAAGTAAATTAGACCCACTTCGAAAACTGTTTTGATGACTGCTATAAGGGCTTGTTCGGTTAATTTCCGATTCAAAAGATCATGTCATTGATTTTTTTTAATAACTATGACAAGATTCCGTCAATTTTTCTTAGGTGTGGTAAAAAATCTAAACACCTGAAATCAAGTATGACGATTTTTCGTGAAAAATGGTGTCAGAATGTGACCGGGAACAAAACGTGACAATCCTCCTGTCTCTGCTGGCTGCCGACAGAACTGCTAATATACTAGATTGCATGGGACCTCAAGTTGCCTGCCTCTAAGTCAATGTCGCATTAGAAAAATGTGGGGAAAAAATAAAACAAGGTCACATGTCGTCGTGTAGGTGTAGGTTTCCCAGCTGCACATTTCATCTCCCAAAAGTCTCAGCTCCTAGCTAGAATCCTCTGAAAAAGAAAAGGTTTCTGCTCCTAGAAAGTCAAAACGCAGTGCGTTTATGTTGGGCGGGCGACGGTTGGGCACACCAGCGAGTGAACCCTGCCAACTATGAGCATCACCGTCACCAAGTCATCGCTGGCGCTGGTCGGCCCGTTGACAGCGCCGGCGGCGGCAGAGACGACCGCGCACATCATCAACCTCTCGTCGTTTGACAAGGCCCTCGCCTTCTTCCCCGTCACGTCGTTCCACATCTTCGACCATGCGATCCACAGGCCCGCCGAGACCGTGCGGAGCGCTCTGGTCCACTACTACCCGGTCGCCGGCCGCGCCGTGATCGACGACGGCGGCGGCGGCGAGCTCCGTATCGCTTGCACCGGCGAGGGCGTGGGGTTCGTGGCCGCGTCGGCCAACTGCTCCCTGGCAGACGTCAAGCTCTTTGACCCGCCATTCGGCGCGCTGCTGAAGGAGCTCGCCGTCGGCCTCGGTGCCGAGGGGTTCCGTCCGTCGGACCCGCTGCTGCTCGTGCAGGTGACGGAGTTATCCTGCGGCGGGTTCGTCGTCGGGGTGACGCGGAACCACGTCGTCGCCGACGGCACGGGGTTCGCGCAGTTCCTGCAGGCCGTCGGCGAGCTCGCGCGGGGCCTGCCCCGGCCGTCCGTCTTCCCGGTCAGCTGCGGCGACGACTCCCTCCCGGAGCTGCCGCCGTTCGTGGACGCCATGGAGAAGGCGCAGGTCACGCTCGAGCCACGGGGCTTCGCTTACCTCGACATCACCGTCCCGTCCAGGTGCATCAACCGTATCAAAGCCAGATTCGCTCGCCAGTAGTGGCGGAGCCAGGATTTCACAGCCGGCTATTCCGCGTACATAAATTTTTTTTTATCTAAATGTACAATAGTAATAAGCAAAATATAAGGTCTAAACATAGTGGCATAGGTTCTTCGAATTTCTAAACCTTTCATCTCTACGCACATGAGAAATGTATATAGTGAGCCGATATAAGTTTTGACAATTCATCTGACACTGCTGTGCTAGTGTACTCACCTTGCTTCAACAACCTTTAAGGCTCAAGGCCTCAAGCAGCAAGCCAGAGCCGAACCGTGGCCGTCGCGGGCTGCTGGAGCGCCGGGCTCGCCGCCGCCCGCCGGAGCTGGGATGCTAGGGCTGGGCGCAGCCGCGCCCACTCCCGCGCAGGTCGCGCTCGGCCGCTCGCGAAGCGCCGTAGGGCCAAGGGAAGGGGCGATGGCCGAGGGGGAGGGAGCTTGCGGCGTGCCGCCGTGCGCCCGTGCCCGCGAGGCTCGCCATCGCCGATGCCCGATGGGATCCCTTCCTTCCGCCACTGCTCTCTGGCTATCTGTGCCGTTCCTCGCTGCCTCCAGACGAGATTGGTGTGATGCGAGCGGCAGCCAGGAAATGGCTCGCTCTTTTTTTACTTTGGTGGGCTGATAATCGGTGCTTTCTGTTGGGCTTTGGGCCAGATTTGCAACATCTAGCAACTACACAAGTTATACCATTATACGTATACATATATGTATTTGTGTTTGTTTCAAAAATCTTGGGTATTCCATGGCATACTGGGGAATACCCCTGGCGGCGCCCCTGCTTGCCACGCTGCGGACGGCGGCGGCGGCCCGTGCACCGTCTTCGAGGCGGTCATGGCCGTCCTCTGGCAGTGCCGCACGCGCGCCGTCATGTCTGACCCGGACACCCCCGCCCCTCTCATCTTCGCGGCGAACGTGCGCAAGCACGCCGGCGCCAAGCGCGGCTACTACGGCAACTGCATAACGTCGGCGGTGGTCGTGCGACGAGCGGGGAGGTGGCGAACGGCGACATCAACGACGTGCTGAGGCTGATCAAGCGCGCTAAGCAGCCGATACCGTACCAGTTCAGCAAGAACAACGTCGCCGCCGGAGACGAAGGCCGCCGCCATGTGCGCGGCCTGCAGGAACCGCCGGAAGGTGGTGGTTTGTCCATGGAGCAGCTCGACGTGACGCTCGGGTACAACGCCTTCAACGTGACGAGCTGGCGGAACCTCGGTGGATGCATGGGACAAAAGGGGCTAAATAATGAAGAAGTGCTAAATAATGAAGATTTAAGGCTAAAATTAGAGATTAATGATTATTTAAGGTTAAATAATCGTGGCAGGCTCACTGGGGGCTGTAGACCCGGCAGCCACCTTTAGATCCGCCCTGAGTCGGCGCCGACGCGGTGGACTTCGGCGGCGGGCGGGCAGCTGATGTGCTAGCTGGACCGGATGGCGGTGCCACACTGCGTCGCGTGCCTGCCATGCAACAAGGACGGGGGCAACGTGTTGGCGCGCTGTGTCAAGGTGGAGCACGTGGACGCCTTCCTTGGGGAACTCGCGAAGTTCACCTGATGACATCTCGCTCTGTGAGATTCTTGTTGCGAAATCAAGTGTTTAGTTAAGTTGTTGCCAGATGAACGTGTTCAATTTGTGCCGTGTTGGGCATTTAATTTGTGTCATGAGAATATAGGAAGATATTAAGAGATTACTATTGTTTAGTGTTGTACTTCATATTTAAATGGGACTCGCTAAAATTTAGGTGTTTGAAATTTAGTTTCCTTTAGAACGACGGTTATTGCATATATTTTATACTAAAATTATAGATTTCGTTTATTCCAATTTCTATAGGCGCAATCTGTAATTTTTGGTACCGAGAATAAAAAAACCATATGATAAAACCATAAATCTGACAAAATCTGTTTTGTGTTAGTATAAAGACAATGAACAACTTACAATTATTTTCTATAGGTAGACAAGGACAAAAATTTAATATGTTATGGTATAAGAGTGTTACCTAAAATAATCTCAAAATTCAGACATCTGAAAATAAAATATAGAAGTGTATTTAAAACCAGTTAGTGTACTAGCCAATAATTTTCCTAATGTGTCACCAATGCCACTTGAGTCAATCGATCTGTAAATGATACATGGCACAATCATGTAGGCCAAAGTGACAAATGATGGAAAGCCTATTATAAGTACAGAGTAGAGAGAAGCAAATCCACGAAGGAAAAATAAAAACGCAAGCTTGTTAGTAACTATGTAAGGGACCGTGACGCTTAAGAGGAAAAGATGAATTAGGCAATTAAAAAATATACTCAAAACTATGACCTCTAATTTCACCTAGTCAAAATCTATGCAAGAAAGTAATCTATCTAAATGTACGACTACTGTTTTACTAGATGTGTTGCTATCTCTACCATAAAAGAGTTATACAACTTATGTTCCAATCCTATCAACTAGCCTACCAACTAAGCTAGGAAAGTAAAGCACATAACCAAGGTAGCAATATCTAATTTCACCTAGTCAAAATCTATGCAAGAAAGTAATCTATCTAAATGTACGACTACTGTTTTACTAGATGTGTTGCTATCTCTACCATAAAAGAGTTATACAACTTATGTTCCAATCCTATCAACTAGCCTACCAACTAAGCTAGGAAAGTAAAGCACATAACCAAGGTAGCAATATAAATGTGGAAGGTAAAGATGAGGTAGAGATGCAAACTTCCGTCGATGACTCCGGTATTTTTATCGAGGTATCGAGAAGCGCTCAAGCTTCGTCCTAGTCCTCGTTGAAGCTCCTCGCAAGAAATCCTTCGCAAGGGCCAAGTTTCCGGTCGGGTAACTCCGTAGATAGCCCCGGGCATTTCCCACGCGTAAGTGGGTCTCCGGTGTGCCTTCCGGTAAGCCTCTCCCGGACCGCTCCCCGCCGTCTTCACTATCAAGCTTACGGCCAAAACGCCGCGGGCCTTGTTCCCTTCGGTACATGGTGGCGGCCACACCACAAACGCGGTTCGTGTGGTCTCGCAAGACTTTAAGCCATGCCGAGTACAAGCACGGTGCGTGCAAGCACCTTTCGATGAGAGGTATGCAAACCTCACTAGCAGCTAGACCTAAGCCTAGAGCAAGCGCATATGAGCGTGGTCTAACTAACCTAAGCACTTCACAAAGCACCTACACTAATCACCATGTGATCTTTAAGCGCTACACATGTGGAGAGCACAAACGAGGTGTAGCAACGCCTTCCTATCTTCCCTTAGCTCTCACACTCCAAATGCCCGGTTGGGGCAAGTATTTATAGCCCCCAAGTCAAAACTAGCGGTTGTGGCCGAGATCCTCTTCTCTGCGTGGTCACCGAACAGGGCGGTGCCAGACACCAGACATGGCGATGACCGCCACATGGACTAGCCGTTGCTTCACTAACAAGCTGGCCGTTGGGGCATGTGCACAGGGCGGTGCACCGCTGTGGCAGAATCGCCTGATCTAATGCCCTTTACAGAGTACTTGTCTTCTATTAGACCCTAAGTACCCAAGAGAGTGCACTAAACCATGTTGTTCCGTCGAGCACACCCAAAGGGAGAACTCAAAAATCCACATTTTTGTCAGGATCATAAATGAGAGGATAAAACTTACAACATTCTTTGCCATTTCTTTACATCACTTTATTACAACATCAGAATGATAAACAAGATAATTATGACAATGGAATAAAACACGTGATCAGAGTTTCAACGAAAATTAATTTTACTTGTAAGCTATTGGACGTTAAGCATGAGACATAATTATATACATGTGAGGATAACAAATCATAAGCTTTTGTTTCCAAAACTTTATTCGTGAAGGTTGTAATTAAAACTCTATGTCCACAACGTAAGGAAACCCTCGCTGATCCCACCAGGAGGTTTCCACACACAAGGTCAGCTCTACCAGCATCCACCTGTCACCTGCAACAGGGGGAATAAAACCCTGAGTACTCGATTGTACTCAGCAAGACTTACCCGACAGGAGAAAAATAAAAGACTCCAAGGATATGCAAGGCTTATTTGGGCTTGCTGGTTAATTGCATTTACAGGAATCATTACTAATAGTGCATCCTTATGTTTAGAGTTTTTAGCAGTTATTTTTAGTTAATTAGCTAATTATTCTAGGTAAGCACCTATGCTACTTTTAAGCATGTGGTAAGCAATCAGAACCATTTTATCACCTTTCATGTTTCAGTTCTTACTATGGTGCTAGACCATAGCCAAGTCGTACCGTCTCAAAAGAAATTTACGATTCGCGAATCAATGTATCCCAGCTGGGCACCCCAAAACATACGCCTCGCTTGTACCCCAGGCACAAACAAGACCAACCCGTTCTACTCCTATCAAGGGGAGCCTGAGAAGGAGGATTATGACTACACCGACGACTTGGGAGATGACCTGACTACAGGTGCCACGTCCCACCCAACCTCATAGAATCCTATTAGACATGCAATAATGTAGTTGCTAGTGCTTATTTTATGCAATGATCTGTGATAGGTTGCATGGTAGAATTGCTTGAAAGCCTTTACCTTGATGCAACCTTTACCCCTACACACCCGCTGCTAGGATAGATGCTCGCATACTACTTGCTACTTGCTATTGTATCTATGATGTGATGCTTGGTGGAGGATTATTTGTGAGTGGCCAAGGCACATGGTGCCGCTAAAACTAGTAACAACTTGGGGAGATCTTGGCGTGTGTCTTGGGTGTGTGGTGAGGGTCGAGTCGACCGAACAAGATTCTATGATGAGTCTTTGGACGAGTCTTGCCAGGGGGATGCGACCTGGGCATTCCCTATGAGAGATACCTATGGTGGGTATATGTGAGATGAGGAGGTCTCGGGGTGGAGTGTCTATGTGGGATGAAGCCCTGGGATGGAGCTGCCGTTGATGCACGGGGCGTTGGTTGGCCCCTTCGAGAAGATGTCTTGTTCAGTCACCCTAAGACTTTAACTCCAAGCCCCCAACACCTGAGACCCGGTCTCAGTATGGTGCTTAGACCTCCACCTAATACCCACCCCTAAAAGTCAGTCCAGAAAGAGCGAGAACCCATGACAAGAGAGAAACAAGTCTTCCCGCTCCCATAAGCAAGTATGTGCTCAGAATAATAAGTCTGTGACCTGACTACCATCCACAGCAACGGACGGTCCTCAATCGACATAGGCGGGACAAATGCAACCGGAGCCTCGCTCGGTTGCCTAACCAAGTCCAAATCCAAATCCAAAGCACAGTCCTGCCCGGTCTCTAATTATCATCCATATATATTCCATGTGATAGTTATATGATAATAAGAACAATAATGTCTTTCCTATCTCTCGCGAGTGACAGGTAATCACTCGACTTCTATTGGAATCCTTTAGCATAGCAATCTACATCATCCTGACATACTAGCAGGACTCATAGGATAAGGATATATATATGCAAGTGGATTTCATTCAACTCCTTAAAAATTTATACACAAGCATAAGATAAAGTGCAGAATAATAAGGGTTATGCATCGGGGCTTGCCTGGGTGAGATATAATCAAAAGTTAGCATTCCATCGTGGTGACCTGATCATCAAGGCACCATCCTTTCTGCTACTCCAGATGACTCCAGAAGTCATAGTTGTTCCTATTATACACGTGGATGCAACACAGAAACGTAATTAACCAATGATAACCGCAACTCTTAAAATACGTTGACGCCTCTCAAGCTAACAAGCTAGCTCTATGACTAATGTACTAGGCTACGTATCCACGTTGTCGAGTAAGGCGTCATTTCTCGGAAACAATGTTTTAGTTCTACAATCCCAAGGTGTTTCTTTTACTTCATTTCATTGATTTAATATATATTCGAACTAGGACTTATTAGCTATCTTAGCAAACTAATTATTATAGAGATACAAAAATTACAGTGAGCACCTCATAATATTAGGAAGTTACTATGAAATTTCTAGAATTAACAATAACAATGATTAATCATAAAAATTTCTACAAGTTTATATCTTAACAATATTAAGCATCTCAATTTAATTAGATAACTCCTGAAAATACTATAAAACTATGTGAACAAGATATACTAACAGATAGATCATGATTTTAGGAACCTAACAAAATTAGTTTCACAATTTTTGGTCCACTACACAAATTTATATTGAATTTACAAGTTTGCCTTAGAAACTAAATTAGAAAATGCTATAGGAAAAAGGGAAAGACTGGCCACCAATTCGGCCAAGCCGCCCGCTGCGGATCGCGCAGGGCGTGGCCGTGCGCCAGCATGCCAGCCCAACTGGCCCGCTATGCGAGCTTACTTGCGCATTTAGCAAAAAGGTCCCCGGCTTATCATATTACTACGCGGCGACTCCGTGAACTATTGCACTAGAGACAAGTTTTGCATCGAGCACCCACAATAACCTTACCGTCTCACTAAGTCGGTCCCTGATGCCCTGTGCACGATGGCGCGGCTCCGGCCGACACTGCACACCTACGCCGGATAATGGAGCGAGGCATCGGTCAAACAAGCAGGCCGACGAGCATCGCAAAGCTAAGACAAAATCTTGGGTGGCGATTAGAAGTTAGACGGTGACTTCTAATGCACTGCTCGTGTCGGCGGACCAACTACCATGGCGGCGTGAGCGTTCCGGCGAGCCTACGCCTCCATAGATGGGTAGAGATAGTGAAGAAGCATCAGTAGCTCACCGTGGTGCACACTATGGTGATGGTCGAAGCAGGGAAGGGCCGAGGTGGTCTGGTCACATGCGCCCAGGCACGACGGTGACATCCCGAGGTGGACACCGACGTGTCACCACACCGCCGATGAGTGCCCTGGCCAAAATAGTGCGAGCACCAGATAGAGGGAGTCAAGGCGAGTTTGGGGTTACGAGCAATTGAACTGCTATCAACCCTATGGGCCTTATCCCCAAACCTACTAGCTCGGCGGCGCACATGACTGGCAGCGAGCAAAATGCCAAATTGCCGATCGGTAGTGCTCGACCGGGCTTGAGGGGAAAGAGACGGCTAGCTAATTTCCTAAGCTACCCACTGGAGTGAGGAATTATGTGGTGAAGCCCACTGACTCTAGGAGGGAAGAAGGAGCGATGGCCCTATGCATGGTGCGGTCATGGAGAGGGCACACGAGCGAGCCCAAACAGGTTAAGATAGGGCGGTTTCGATCGATGGCGGTAGGACCAGCACATGCGCCTAGATTATGAGACATGGAGGCTTGGCGCGAAGCGCTTGGAATGTAGTGGTAGGACCCGAGCGGGGCTCACCAGCATCAGCTAATGGAGGTAAAGCAAGGCAGAGAGGCATCATCATCGCCACTGTGATCGAGGTCAGTCGACCCAGACGCGATGGCAATGGCACATGCCCGGAGGCTCAACACAGTAGTTGAATTAGGGGGCGGGGCGAACGCCACATTGGTCGAACGATGACAGTCGCATTCTCGGCTCAACCCTGCATGCGGCACGGCGGCTAGCCACTCGAGTGTGGCTCGCTCATGAAGCAGCAGCGGAAGCCAGGCTGCATCCAGTCGAGACCGGCCAACGCAGGGCCAGGGACACCATGCGACACCGACCGGGTGCATGAGCTGGCCAGTGGCAACAGCCTGGCCATGGCTTGAGCTCAGCGCTAGCAGTGCTCGTGTGCGCATGGTGACCGCAGACTCAGGATGAGCGACAGTAACCGATGATGTGCACGTGTTTTAAAGCGAAGCAAAGGCTGCTGATCAACACGACCGAAGTTCAACCAATTCCACTAACCAAAAGCCGATACTAACACCCAACTGGTGAAGCAAACCTCATGTCCAGAGAGTGACCAGAGAGGGAGATAGGGAGGTGCCAATATGGGTTCATCACGCTGAATGCCAGTTCACGAACCGAGCACCAAATCATGGTTCACAACGCGTTCTAAGGAGGTTTGAGCAAATTTAGAGCAGGCAACGTGACATCCAACACAACTTCGACCTACACCATGCTCAAGTGCTTACTTAGAAGCAACCAACAGTACAAAAACATGGATCTAGTGTTTAAACATTTTAGTTAGAATTTAAATGCCAAAATGACATTGTCTACTACCCTTCCACACTTAGAAAAGGGTTTCAGTTGGGGCTAAGTAGCCATTAACTCTTTTGTTGCAATTTTTAATAGGTCTAAACCTTGTTAACTTTAACCAACAAATACTTTATGCAATAGTCCATACTTTATACTAAACCATAGGAACAAAATATTTAAGCACTATTTAATTATTTTGCTAAATAATTCGCCAAAAATGGCACTTTAATCACAAGTTCAACTTCTTGCCGATTCAACGAAAAGGACCGATTTTAATTTCAGATTTGATTTTTTTGAGCTCCCAAGAACACTAGTTAACAACATTTATTTTCCAAAAGTTAAAGTTGCATTTCCATCTACTAAACTTTTACTTCAATTTTTATTTATGTACTAAATACAAGCTATATTTTATTTTTGTTTATAGAAATTGTTTTTCGTGCTAAACAATTAAAACTACTTATCCTATTTTTCTTGTTAGGATTTTCATTAGCATTTTTACGTGCTAAGTAAATTAACTTAGATATTTATTTGATTTCTCTCAACCACTAAAGGTAGGTCGCACAGGGTTTGTTTATCATTTCATGCGTGATTTTAAATGTTTCAACTCGAGAACTTGTTTTGCTAATTTCCCTAAGACCTTAACCTAGGTGCTAAGCAAGCTCGTAACCTAGGTGCTAATTTCCCTAAGGCCACCCCCTGTTTGGTGCACCGCTGCCCCATGGCGGTGACCAAGGCGGTGCACACGTTGCTGTCCGGTGCCCCCTCTTCTTCCAGCTATAGCAGCCCTACTCTGGTGGCACCACCACCCATAGGGCGGTGGCACCGCCACCCCTATGGCAGTGCCCACTCAGCCACCGTCTGCTTCTGTTTCTTTGCGTGGCTTTGTTTGGGCTTCGAAATCTTCGCGTCTTGGAATCCTTGCTTCACTTCTAGGCTATCAACATCTCCTCCAATGTCTTCTTTTGAGTGTTGATGTAGGATCTCTAGAACGCATAGAGGGGGGGTGAATAGGTCTGTAAAAATTCAACTCAAACCGAAGTCAAATTCCCCCGCGGCACTGCCGCTCTATGGGTGCAGCACTGCCGCACCTGCAGGAGATATTAGTTCATAGTTCAAAATCTACCCAACGAAATTTAGATTGGGTAAATTTCTTAGCTTCCTACAGGATAGTAGATCACAGATCGATAGCTGAAAGTGGTGGAAACACCACACACAAGTAGATCAGCCTCAAACTCTAGAAATCACCTCAATCAACAATATGTCATGCAAGTAATGTAAATGAAGCACAAGTGACACAATGATTTATCCCGTGGTTCGGCTCACCACCAAGGCTTGCCTACCTCCACGGTGTTGAGGTTAGCCACTAAGGCTTAAGGCTTTCTAGCCCTTCCTCGTTCTCAAGTCAAGAGACTTAACTCTTGAGATGAGGGGTGAGTTTACTAGCTTCAAGAGATGATTACAAACCTCTCGGGGCTGCCACACAAGTTGGCAAGCTCCACAGGCGACGCTCTAGCCAGCTAGGAGCCAAGCTCCAAGAGTAACAAACACAACCGCCGGCCAAAACGTGAACCAAGTGCTCTTTAGAGTTTGGGATCAATAGAGCTACTCTCTATTGAAGTTTGGGACCCTTTTTCCCTCAAGGATTGATGGAGAAATCAATGGATTTGCTTGGGGACTTGAAGTCAACAATGGAGTGAGAGAGAGAGCTCCTGCTCTATTTTTGAGCGTGTTGAAGTGAAGAAGAAGAGAGAGACAACAAAGGTAATAGTGAAGTGTAGACTGTCTTGGCTGTGAATCTGAGGATACTTGTGGTTGTTTAAGCACTTGGTAGCACATATTAGCTTAAGCATTGTGCCCCCTTTATAGTATGGCTTTTCTTATACTCAAATTCAATATATAAAAGAATTTAAACCTCCTTTGAGTTTGAAGACATCTACATTTATAATTGGGGGCTCCTCCGTTTCGTGTAGCATCCTCGAATATAAATTCCCTGCTTATCATCTTGATAAATCTCATTAGTTCTCTAATTGCGTGGTCATTATCACCAAAACCCACAATTAAGGCTTGATTGCACTTTCAATCTCCCCCTTTTTGGTGATTGATGACAACCCAATTAGAGCTTACAAAAGATATGAAATAAATACTGAGATTTTCGAGCCATGGGTGTAGAGCCTCCCCCCTAAGTATGTGAATAGAGAATTGAATTCTCAAATTGACATAAGAAGCCAAGATTCATGTTTTAGTGAAAGTGATGGGGCTCCCCCTACATCCATGCTCCTATGGGGTGCTGCATACTGTGTTAGGTATGTAAAACGTGATGCAAATGATAGTTTATGCACACATGTGCTTACTGCTGTGCAGCAGTGCCGCACCTGACTGTATGAGCAAGACAGAGTCAAGCACCACACAGCTAGCTCAAATAAGAAAGATATGCAACCTAGAACAATAAGATGACTTCTATTCCACACAACGATACATGTTCATATCCGATACACAAAGAGTCAAATAGTAGCATTATTTCACAATTTAGAGTTTTGAGCGACTCTCAAACTTTCCACCTAGCGAAGACTAACACTCATCGAATAGGACATGAGGCGCAGCTGCTGCGAAAAGTTGTTGATCCCTCTAATTTTCCCTCTAATTTTCTCCCCCTTTGGCATAAAGCACCAAAAAGAGAGGAAAAGAAGAAAGGTCAACACCTACTCGTCATCTACCTGGATGTCCGTCCAATCAATATCATCACCTCCTATAGCAGTCCTGGCACCACCATCACCATCATTGTCATCGGAGTCAATACGTGCATGGCCCTGATGGTGAGTAGTGGCGGTGTAGCGAGTGGAATGAGTGGAACGCCTCATCTCCTATCTTTGATGGTATTCTTCCAGGGTCTCATTCCAATCTGCTGCTCATCCCTGCTCCTCCTCGTCCTCATCATCTGTCGACAGAATATCATCGGCAGTCCTCCGAGGGGTATCCCACGAAGGTAGATTGATCGGCAGAGATGCGTGTAATCGAGAACAAGAAGGCAACAGAGACACACGAGTTAGACAGGTTTAGGCCGTCAGCGTGACATAATACCCTACTCCTATGGTCTGTTGGATTGTATTGGCTATCGTATGATATTGCGTGTGTTTGGAGGGGGTCCCTGCCCGCCTTATATAGTTCGGGGGCAGGGTTACAAGTCGGTTAGATTTAGGAGATAACCAGAAAGTAATAACAGATTACATGAATTATGGGATCATACGTATCCTAACAGATCTTGTAGTATCTTCAGGATATCTTCCCAGTGTCTTGTAGGACACGCCGAGCAGCACCGTGCCCTGCAAGGCTTTGTCTTTTGGGCTGGGCCACCCCTGGGGGCATAGCCCATGTGGTCTACCATGGGTATCCGGGGTCGTACCCCCCACAGCTAGTCCCCGAGCACCTTGTATCCATTGTGCAACGCTGTCTTGAGCTTGTCCGAGCAGGTGCAAACAAAGCCGAGTAGTCAAACTCATGGTCCAACCACCGTAAAGAGTTGCCGAGTAGTTGTGAACCATCGCCGAGCAGTGTGAACCATTACCGAGCAGTGTGAACCATCGCCGAGGAGTGTATCCCAAGTAAGGCTTGCCATAAGGATGTAAGGAGCTCAAGTTCAAAATTGAAAATTTCCCCGCAGTAGACCAAGTGTGCCCACTTAGAGTCCGACCATGAGAAAGGGAGATAGTCTTCTTCAACTTTAGGAGGCGTGGAGTCTTCCAGATTAAAGCAAACACACTCACCGCGAGGTGAAGTGTGCCCACTTAGTCCCCGAGCCTGACAGTAGGTGATGTAGTCATGTGGTGCCAGGGTCCAAAGTAGAAGAAAAATAGAAAATCAGCCAAGCAGGTAGCCAGTCCCCGGGCGTAGCCCCGAGATGCGAAAAGCACATTCACCGCAAGGTGAAGTGTGCCCACTTAGTCCCCGAGCCTGATAGTAGGTGACATTGTCACATGGTGCTAGGGTCAGAAACAATAGTCAATAGAAGAAAGTCCCCAGTGCGGTGAGGAACCAAGTCGTATTGATGACGCAGTCCCCGAGCCGCAAGTGGAAATCTTGGAGAAAATAAATTGTGGGGAAAAAACCAGAGTAACGGCTGTATAGTAGGAGTTACTGAGCCTTAATAAATTGTGGAGAAGTCGGTGAATATTCGGTGAGCAGTAACAAATTGCGACGAAAAATGGGCGATATGGGCTGCAGTTGCGTGAAAGCTCAGGTAACAGCCCACCACGCCATTTCAGAGAATTTGGAGGGGAGCAAATCATGGAGTGGTTTCCCAAAAACCCTCAAATGCGAAAGGTGGGGGGAGTGCTTTATAACTACGCCACTGCACCCAGCTCTCCCACCTTTGCCACTTTGCCACTTCATCTTCCTCCTCAGCCCTCGCACTCCCAGATTCATATTCACACGCGCTTCCGTCGCCAATCCCAAACTAGATCTGAGAGATGGCACCGAAGAGGGGAGCTGGAAACCCGAAGAAGGCGACCGCCAGAGCCAGCCATGACAATGAGTGGGTGTCGTCGAACATGGGGGAGGCAGAGATCAATAGGATGGTGGAGGCGGACGTTCTTTCTGACCGTGTCACCGCCGGATGGCACCCAGCCAGCGGTGAGCCCTTCCCGATGCCGCATACTGATGAAGTAGTAGTTTTTGAAGATTATTTCTGGCGTGGGTTAGGATTTCCCGTTCATCCTTTCTTGAGGGACCTGTTGGAGTTCTAGAGAGTTAGTCTGTGCAATCTCCACCCAAACAGTATCTTGCACATCTCGATTTTTATCCACTTCTATGAGGCGTATCTCGGAGTTCTTCCCCACTTCAACCTCTTCCGTCATCTGTTCTGGCTGAAGAAGGGTGGCGATGGATCCAAGGTGGTCAGCAGCGTTTATCTTCAACTCCACGATGGAATGGCGAGCGTGTACATCACTGTACCGTTGAACACCTCGCTGAAGGGGTGGAACGTCAGGTGGTTCTACATGAAGCAGAGCCATCCCACCATCCACTGCGATGTCGACCACGTTCTGGAGAACCAGAGGAGCTGGTCGGAGAAGCCGAGCAGTGCTAACATGGAGCAGGTGAGGGAGCTCCTCGGCCTAATAAAGGGCGTGAAGATGAACAGTGGGTTGGTGGTGGCGAGCTTCATAGTGTGCCGCGTCCAGCCCTGCAAGGAGAGGGCCCACACGGACTTTGACTTCAAGGGGGACATCGACGACACCCGGGTGAGGACGGAGAGGTTGTCAAGGGACGATGTGCTAGAGTGAGCAGCTAAACTATTCACCCCCAACACATCATTCAGCGTGTAGGGGCAAACGAGAGCCTTCAACTGCACAAACCCGACTCCTCAGGTAAACATCTCAATTGTTTGTTCCTGATCCTTTTTAACCTGTACCATTGCTGAGCAGTGAACTGATTCACTTATGGAAAGATCCATTCATAGGAATGAGCAGCGTACTTCTCGGACATACCGAGGGGCGATTGGCCGAGGGTAGTGGACGCTCAGCCAACAACGCAGCCTGAGGAAGGTGTCGTCAGCGCCTCGTTGGAGTCCAGAGGCACGGACGCTGGTTGGACAGAGAGTCCCACCCTGGTTTCAGAGAAAGTCTATGGAAAGAGGGCAGTGATAGATGAGCCGGCCCGGAAGAAGAGGAAGATAGCGAGTGCTGTTCCCCGCAAGCTGGGCGACATCTCGCTTGGCGGTGACCAGACCACTCGGGCGTAGAGTGCGGCGATGTTCGAGTGGTCGGATGACGACGGGGCTCTAGGGGCTCCTCCATCGAGCACTAGAGTGCCTCCATGCAACACGCGCGTGGAGGTGCAATTGAAAGGAGGGGAGGAAGTCCCCGAGCGGTAGGCGAAGGGAGTCCCCAAGCAGCAGGCGAAAGACAGGCCGACGACGGAGGCCACGAGACCTCCACCTCAGGACACATGGGCCGACCCCAGGGCCGCGCCTAGGGGCCCAGGTAGGCATCGCTAGTTCAGAAAAATGTACCGGGAGGCCGACGTGTAAGTATCCTTGCCTTGGACTTATTTTGCTGTTGGATCCTTATCTTTGCGGCAATTGACGAGCTAATATGATGAAGAGCGAGGCATACAAAGGATTTGAATCCATCCGTCTAGACCGGCGAGTAGCCAGGGGCTGGTCTCGGTGTAGAGGCGATGCCAGCAGATCCCATCCTGGAATCCCCGGGCGCTCGGTGGCCTACGGAGGAGTCAACCACCATTACTAGTGGACTTGGCAGTGACGAACGGTTGGCGCTGACGATGGATGGTACGGCGGCGATGCCTGAGGCAACGGCGGAAGCCGCTGGGTCTTCAGAGGTGGATGCTGGAGTTGCTGACGCTGCGCCTAAGTCTAGGGCGGGGAGGCCAGTGTAGCCAGAAGAGCCGGCCGTGGTCCCTGAGACATCGGTAGGCGTGGTCGGACGCGTTGTGCGGCCGCCAAGCCCCCAGGTGGCGCCACTAGCTATGGAGGAAGAGGACGAGGTGGAAGAGATTGAGCGTGAGGAATGACGACCTCAAGCCGTATGAATCCTCCGCAAGCGGGGCAACAAAGTGGTGGTCGTTGAGGAGGAGGACACCACCAAGGAGTTTAGGAGTCTTGAGTCCACCCTTTCCACAACGATGAAGTAGATCAAGGTTAGCATTGTGTCATCAATGTTCGTGTTTGATGTTGGAGACTAGAGTTCTTCATAATCTTGTTGCTTTTGCAGGGCATAGCACGAACTACCGAACAACAGCGACAATTGATCAAGAGGACGGAGCCCCTTGCCGAGGAGAATGAAAAACTGAAGGAGGCGGTGAAGCTTATGGAGAAAAACATCCAGAAGGACCAGCATGAGCGTGATCTTACCGAATACAACGCGTGGGATCTGGAATACTAGAAGGGCGTCCTATCCGAGCAGCTGGCGACCATGTCCGAGTAGTTGCGGAGCAAATCTGAGCAGCTAGAACATAGCTTCGAGCAGCTGACGAGTCTATCCAAGCAGCTAGAGTGCAAATCCGAGCAGCTGAAAAATGTCTCCGAGCAGAGAAAAGGTATGGCGGATCGGTGAATTTTACTTTGCATTGCTGAACAAACTTATTGCTGCTAACGACCGTTATTCTTGTTGAGCAAGACGTAGAGCTTGGTCAGTGCATCAAGTCATCGGTCAACTCCAGGAGGAGGAGAAGAAAGCGACTGGATGAGTGGAGAAGCTGGCCGAGGAGCTAAAAGGTGAGTAGTTCGTGGTCAGAGTTACTGCTGACGGATCCTTGTGATGCCTGCAGACTATCATCGAAGGGCCAAGGCGTAGTTCGATGTGCTAGAGCAGGAGGCTAGAACCTAGACGAACAAGTTCGATGCCATAGTTGCTGGAGTCAAGTTGGTGCTCGACTGTGTCGACATGGAGGTGGCTCCTCAGCCTGACGGTAGGCCGCTGAGTCCAGACACCATCATTGATAGGTACAAGGTGGCGTGGGAGAACTTCAAAAGCTTCAACCATGACACCACCGTCATCGCTATCCTATCATTGACCTTCAAGCGATAGGGGCTGGATTCGCCAGAGTGACGGGCACGATGGAGCATCAGCAGCTGGAAGATGAGGTGGAGGACGCAGCGAAGAAACTAGCCGGCGATGTCGACTTATTCGGCGAGATGGACGGCGATGGCCAAGTCCAATGACCTGCTCGGAGAGTAATTTATAATGGCTGGAGAAGACAGTTAAAACGCTCAAGGGCGCAGACAAACATTTATGTATGTGTATAAATGTTGTAAAGTGACATGTGCATGTTTATGCAGTTTGCTAGTATTTTAGTGAAAAATCATTGTAGTGTTAACCCTAACACGATTATACGTAGTATAAGGAGCGTCCGAGTAGTTAGTTCGTTACTGAGCTCTTGGCCCTAGTTAGCCCATATTCCATAACATCGAGCGCAGAGCACGTGCACGTGTAGGAGGAATAGGCGTGACCAAGGAACCGCAGCCGACCACCCATAACATAGAGCGCGGAGCCCATAGCACATGTAGGGAGAGATCGGAGACTGGGTTTTTGTGGCAGAACCTCCTAAATTATAGGACCCACATACATTTGTCACTGTCCAAAGACCTTTGACAACAATGCATATGTTCTTGGTAACTTAAGAAGTCTGTCGGGTGTCCTCGGGGAACCCCGAATCATCCACGATTTCCGAGCAGGATCACGTTACAGAGTCATTGTAGTATTACAACAGTTTATTCAAATAGACACATCAGAGTAAAAGTAGCGGAAGACTTACAATAACATAGTTTACAAACCATTTGTTTCAAACCGTACAACTAAGTTTGATATTAATACAAACCAAAGTAGTAGAGCGGCATTATAATATAATACAAAACACACAATGAGGCTGCCCTGCCCAAGGGCCACACAATTACTTCTCAACGTCATCACAAGGTACAACTGTCATGCAGCACGATCCAAAATAGATCTGCTCATGAGGCTCACCTGCAACAAGGGTCAACGAACCCTGAGTACAAAAGTACTCAACAAGACTTAACCGAAATAAGAACTGATAACTCAGGAATGCAGGCTCAGGGATTCAAGGTATGGTTTTAGCAATAATCAAAGTTATTTTGCGTAAAAGCTCTTTGACAAAATTCTTTGTTTCAACAGTTTAAACTTCATAAAATCATATACAAAGATGACACGATCCGTAATGAGATCATGAAACTTCATATCCAACACCTTCATCAACCATTCTCAAGTTCCAGTTATTAATTACTACGATGATGAACAGTGAGTTGAGTCTCCATAACCGAGGAGCAACGACGATTCGAACCGATTATAAACCCAGCTGGGGATTCAAGACCACACGACATATGTAGGTCCCTGACCTACATATACCAACCTATTCTTGGATCCTCTAAAATAAGAATGGGTCCGCGCCACCCAAGAATACAGTACTCCACCATTCCAGCCCATGGCCACGTGGGTACACGCTATTCCCGCCATCTCTCCACTCCCAGTGCGCGAGTAGCCATTCTCGTAATAGAATTGCCAAGTTCAGGCTTACCGGAGTATGTGGTTAGTACTACAAATTCTCACCTCATGCAATTCAACAACGGATGTGCCTTAATCGACACAGGCGGAAAGATCCCGCTCACAAGACCTCCATGTCTTGTGGCTCACACACACCGAGTCTGCCCGGTCTAGATTTATTACTCCACATTCCCATATCACATGCTAACATAATTAACCAATGTTCCATTTAAAACTTGCGGTGTGGCGGTAGTCACCGACTTCATCGTTTTCACGCATAGCTAAGCAAAACTAGACATATACAAGTTCAAAAGCTGGTAATATGGTAAATATGGAATAACAAGGGTGGTAATGCACCAATTAGGCTCTTACTTAACTCTTAATCACTTAATGCAAAGAACGGAAAGCAAAAGCGAAATTAATTTGTAAAACACAAGGTAGGGTTGTATGCATCCGGGCTTGCCTTCGTTGACGGAAAAGTCCAGCTCAATGACGTTTCACAAGTCTTCGATCCGACCTCAGCATGACCAGATCAACCTCCTCCGCAACTTGATTAACTACCACGTGTTCACCTTCGTTTACTACACGTAGTAACATTGCCATGTTTAACATGATGCGGAATATGAAACATGATGCTCGATGATGGATGCAAAATTAATAAATTGGATACAATTTTCCTTCAGCAAATCTGATTACAAACCAAACTAACCAAACCATATTCAGTAACTAATGTGACCACGCCAAAGACCGATCACTTTGGTGAACTCTCCGACCACTATGGTGAACTATCCGACCACTACGGTGAACTATCCGACCACTACGGTGAACTATCCGACCACTACGGTGAACTATTCGACCACTACGGTGAACTATCCGACCACTACGGATCGTAGGATATATTGTCTTGACTGGAAGAAAATGTGCTGACTTAGTGAGTCGATCTACAATAACCCATACTTGAGTCAAATCCCTTTGATGTCTTGGGTAGACCAACAATAAAATCCATACTTATGTCCTCCCACTTCTAAGATGGAATAGGCAATGGTTGTAATTCACCAAATCCAGGACCTCAAATGTATAGCTTTCACCTTTTGACAAGTATCACACTTTGCTATATATCTAGCAATCTCTATTTTCATTTTAGTCCACCAGAATCTTTGCTTCAAGTCATGGTACATCTTGTTACTTCCCGGATGGATAGATAACCTAGTAGCATGTGCCTCCTCTAGAATTGATTGTCGCAACTCAGGAACCTTTGGTACCACCAAAGCGATCCTTGAACCACAACACATCTTTATCATCTATTTGAAGCATTTTTCTAAGGTTTTCCAATGTATCTCTTTTCCATTCTCGACTCTTTCCTTGATATGGGCTATACCCTTGTTTTCCTTCTGAGCAGCAATAACTTGATCTCGAATAGTGGCTTCTACAATTATGTTGGTCAAACTTCCTTGTTGAATTACTTCTATATTCAACTTTTCCATTTCTTGACATAAAGTCAAACCCATTGTTTTCACCTTTGCAGACAATTACAATAACTTTTATGATTGAGAGCACCCATTTGAGTCAACTCCCTTTGATGTCTTGGGTGAGACCAACGCAACTACATTTACTTTACCGGGGTGATAATGTACTTCCAAATCATAATCCTTAATCAGTTCTAACCATCTTCTTTGTTGCATGTTCAACTCTGACTGAGTAAAGATATACTTTAAGCTATTGTGGTCGGTATACATATGGCACGTATTACCAAGCAGGTAATGCCGCCAAATCTTTAGAGCATGAACCACAGCTGCTAACTTCAAATCATGAGTAGGATAGTGTTCTTCATGTTGCTTAAGTTGCTTGGACGCATAGGCAATGACTCGGCCTTCTTGCATCAACACACATCCAATACCAATACACGAAGCATCACAATAAACATCAAATGGCTTCTCGATATCAAAGTTGAGATAACATCGTGCGATAGTCAACAGCCTTTTTTAAAGTCTAGAAAGCCTCTTCACAACTGATGACCGGACAAACTTGACTTGGTTCTTCAACAATTCAGTTATGGACTTTGATACTTTAGAGAAATCTAGAATAAACCGACGGTAATACCCCCAATCCCGAAAACTCCGAACTTGATGAAGCTGTGGTTGGTGGTTTCCAATCAAGCACATCCTTCACTTTGCTTGGATCAACAGCAACTCCTTCCTCTCGACAAGACATGTCCCGTAAATCGCACTTCCTTAAGCCAAAAATCACACTTGTTGAACTTAGCATACAATTGATGTTCTCTCAAACGAGTCGTAACAATTACGAGGTGTTACGCATGTTCATCTTATTCTTGGAATATACTAGTATATCATCTATAAATACCACTACAAACTTGTCTAGCTCAGGCATGAATCTTTGAGTTCATCAAATACATGAAATGAGCTGGAGCATTGGTCAAACCAAAAGACATCACCAAGTATTCATATAATCCGTATCTCGTGGTAAATGCCATTTTGGAAATATCTTCAGGCTTTATCTTGATTTGATGATACCCTAATCTCAAATCTATCTTGGAGAAAACTTTGGCTCCGGCCAACTGATCAAAAAGCAAATCTATCCGAGGTAATGGATACTTATTCTTGATGGTCACTTCATTCAACGGACGATAGTCAACACATAACCTCAGGGTCTCATCTTTCTTTTTCACAAAAATTGCCGGACATCCCCAAGGTGAGGAACTAGGTTGGATAAACCCCTTCTCAATTAATTCTTGTAACTGAGCCTTCAACTCGGCCAATTCCTTAGGTGGCATTCTATAGGCTCTCCGAGAAATCGGAGCTGTTCCAGGTTGTAACTCTATGTTAAACTATACATCCCTATCAGGTGGTAGACCGGGTAAATCTTCAGGAAACACATCAGGAAATTCACGTACTACCGGGATATCTCTAATCTCTTTGACGGCAGTTGCACAAACTCGGCCCACTGATCTTCTTAAGGTTGGAAGTTGGATGAGAAGTTGAGAATTACTATCGTGCAAACTTACTCTTAAAGTCCTATTCAAAGCATCTAGAATAGCCTTATCTTTGATACATCCAATTCATTCCCAAGATTACATCTATATCCCGATCCTTAAGGATAATCATGGTAGTGGGAAAATATGCCCACCCAGTTTACGGGTACACGGTATACCATTTCCTTAGTACGACGTCCCCAGGCATGTGATAAAAAACTTTCCTTTGTTGCCCCAATTGAAATTTCATGCTTCACGACAAATGTTCTATTGATGAATGAATGCGATGCGCCTGTAATCAAAAAAGTATAAGCTGCAGGGTGATTGGCAACAGAAACATACCCATCATCTTTGGCTCCCCTCCGAATTTCTCCCAACTTGAATATAGAACACCCGTCTGTCTTCCTCTCATCTTTGCCCTTCCGAGCATTACGATTGTGGTTCTTGTTTGGTACGACCACATTGTTGATTGGCGGGGGCCTTACGAAAATTTTTATTAGCCTGCCTAGGGTATGGACATTCCACGGAGAAATGACCATCCTTCCACAATTGTAACACGGATAGTTGTGACCTGTGACGTTGGAGCATTGCCACCAGGAGCATTGGTTGTTGTGAGTTCGGATAGGTTATAGCGGGATGGACATTTGGTATTGCCCGGCTTGAGACTGTGGCGGACGATAAGGAGGACGATAATGGTTTACTGGATGATAAATCACTCTCTGCCTCTTTTGGTTTCCACCAAAAGGTCTAGATGGCACATTCTTCTTGAGCTCCTTATGCTGCCGATACTTTGCCTCTGAAGCAATTGCAATATTTACTGCCTCATGATAAGTGATATTAGTGCATTTGTCATCATTGTCTGCAGTTTGGTATTCGGACCTCTCATGAACCATTTCTTTTCTTGGCATCCGTATTGACATGTTCGGATGCATCTTTGCGACAGATGATTGAATCTTCCCACATACTGCATAACCATTTGATCCCCTTGCCTCAAAGCAAGGAATTCATCCAGCTTCATAGCCATCACTCCTTCAGGGATATAATGGGCTCTGAAAGCAGTGCGAAATTCTATCCAAGTTAACGGAACGCTGCGGGTTGCATGGCCATCGATTTGCATACCAAGCACCATTTGCACCTCTAAGTTGCTTGGCAAAGAAACACCGGTTTCGAAACTACTGTGCGAGTGAATAAGATCAAATTTCGCTCCATGGTCCTAAGCTACCATTAGCCTCCGATGGTTCATCCGCCTTGGTAAACACCGGGGTTTTGTATCCGTGAAATCCACATAGGTAGCCTCATGCTGTTATGATTGCGCCACAGTTTCCATGCATCCGATTCGATTACTTTGAGCCATCTCATGAAGCAAACGAGAATTTTCCACAGTCCACATTGACTAATGCAAAGCAATAGCATCGGCCAGATTGGTCGGCATTGGTGGCGGGTTGGGGATATCATCATCATCTTGTGAAGTACCAGAATATGCGATCCTCACAGCATTTGACGCATCCGCTCATAACAAACCAAACTTTATTCATGAGCCTTTATTGGATTGCACAAAAGCTTACTCAGACACATTACATAGGGTTTACTACTATAAACACCAGACCCTATAAGTACCAAAACAAGATACATAGCCTAACCATAATTAACTATTATACAACTCTACTCTTTTTCTTGTGATTACTTCAAACTTCAGGCTCGGTATCCATTCCGAATTATTACCGCCTTCATCATCACTTTCATTGATCATTACTAATTCTTCAGGATCTTCTTCTTCTTCCTCTTCCGATTCGCTATCATTGGCAAGGATGACACCTGGGTCCATGGCATCAGCTTGAGGCTCATGATTTGGGTTTAGTAGATTGCTAAGCCTATGCACTTCCTCATGTAGATAGGTATTATGTTCTTCTAAATCTTCTACATAGAACTCTAGCTCATGAGTTCTAGCTCTAGCTACATTTTCCCTCTGCCAAGCCTCATTTCGTCCCTCCACCGTACGAACTAATATACTTTCGTAGTTCCTGTGTGCGGTGGTGAGACGCCTCAATTGATCCTGTAATTCTCCTACCTGTATAGCATCCAAAGCCCTATCTCTAGTAGCTTGTGCTAATTCTATAGAAATTCTTTGTATCTCTGCTTGGGGATCGGGGCCTAGGCGCTGCATTGCTAGCACCATCGTTTCTAGGGGCAAGTTGGTGACGAGGAACTCCTTTGGGTCCGGTGGACTTACAGGCGTCATCTTGGCACGAGCCCATCTTGAGGGAAACCAATTTAATCCAAGTAAGACCACTTGATCAAAGTCTAAAGAGCAGCTATGATGGATTACATTCCTCAAACCAGACTCACTACTCAACTCCAGACTTAGAGGTGAAAGAAGTAACGAGTGAATTATTCATGATGCATGAATCGTTCTTACGAACAAAAACATCAAAGCTTATAATGCACATAAACAACATTTATTTTTTTATATAGGGCATAGTAAGATTACTACTCCACCACACAAGACCCTTTTAATCAAATAAGGAATGGTGAGAAAGAAATAAGACAAGTCAGAAGCAATTTGGACCAAATAAATCAAGTTAAATTTAGTCATCCCAAATCATTTTGAAGTTTTTGTAAACCAATACCACAAAAACTTTGTAACGATTGCTCTGATACCATTATGTGGCAGAACCTCCTAAATTATAGGACCCACATACATTTGTCACTGTCCAAAGACCTTTGACAACAATGCATATGTTCCTGGTAACTTAAGAAGTCTGTCGGGTGTCCTCGGGGAACCACGAATCATCCACGATTTCCGAAAGCGGGATCACGTTACAGAGTCATTGTAGTATTACAACAGTTTATTCAAATAGACACATCAGAGTAAAAGTAGCGGAAGACTTACAATAACATAGTTTACAAACCATTTGTTTCAAACCGTACAACTAAGTTTGATATTAATACAAACCAAAGTAGTGGAGCGGCATTATAATATAATATAAAACACACAATGAGGCTGCCCTGCCCAAGGGCCACACAATTACTTCTCAACGTCATCACCAGGTACAACTGTCATGCTGCACGATCCAAAACAGATCTGCTCATGAGGCTCACCTGCAACAAGGGTCAACGAACCCGGAGTACAAAAGTACTCAACAAGACTTAACCGAAATAAGAACTGATAACTCAGGAATGCAGGCTCAGGGATTCAAGGTATGGTTTTAGCAATAATCAAAGTTATTTTGCATAAAAGCTCTTTGACAAAATTCTTTGTTTCAACAGTTTAAACTTCATAAAATCATATACAAAGATGACACGATCCGTAATGAGATCATGAAACTTCATATCCAACACCTTCATCAACCATTCTCAAGTTCCAGTTATTAATTACTACGATGATGAACAGTGAGTTGAGTCTCCATAACCGAGGAGCAACGACGATTGAACCGATTTATAAACCCAGCTGGGGATTAAGACCAACACGACATATGTAGGTCCACGACCTACATATACCAACCTATTCTTGGATCCTCTAAAATAAGAATGGGTCCGCGCCACCCAAGAATACAGTACTCCACCATTCCAGCCCATGGCCACGTGGGTACACGCTATTCCGCCATCTCTCCACTCCCAAAGGCATGAGTAGCCATTCTCGTAATAGAATTGCCAAGTTCAAAGCTTACGGAGTATGTGGTTAGTACTACAAATTCTCACCTCATGCAATTCAACAACGGATGTGCCTTAATCGACCTAAAGCGGAAAGATCCCGCTCACAAGACCTCCATGTCTTGTGGCTCACACACACCGAGTCTGCCGGTCTAGATTTATTACTCCACATTCCCATATCACATGCTAACATAATTAACCAATGTTCCATTTAAAACTTGCGGTGGCGGTGTAGTCACCGACTTCATCGTTCTCACGATAGCTAAGCAAAACTAGACATATCTGAGTTCAAAAGCTGGTAATATGGTAAATATGGAATAACAAGGGTGGTAATGCACCAATTAGGCTCTTACTTAACTCTTAATCACTTAATGCAGATAACGGAAAGCAAAAGCGAAATTAATTTGTAAAACACAAGGTAGGGTTGTATGCATCAGGGCTTGCCTTCGTTGACGGAAAAGTCCGGCTCAATGACGTTTCACAAGTCTTCGATCCGACCTCAACAGACAGATCAACCTCCTCCGCAACTTGATTAACTACCACGTGTTCACCTTCGTTTACTACTACACGTAGTAACATTGCCATGTTTAACATGATGCGGAATATGAAACATGATGCTCGATGATGGATGCAAAAATTAATAAATTGGATACAATTTTCCTTCGCAGTACAGTTACAAACCAAACTAACCAAACCATATTCGTAACTAATGTGACCACGCCAGCACCGATCACTTTGGTGAACTCTCCGACCACTATGGTGAACTATCCGACCACTACGGTGAACTATCCGACCACTACGGTGAACTATCCGACCACTACGGTGAACTATCCGACCACTACGGTGAACTATCCGACCACTACGGTGAACTATGCGGAGCAAAGATCGCGTCGGTGAGGAGAACCGCGGCTACGATGATCAAAATGAGTAAACAACAACCGACTAAGTACTACTGAAGATCGAAACGAAGCCGTAAGTACGCGATTATGAACAACGGCTCACCGAAGGGCTCGCCACGATGACACGCCCATGGCGATGAAGTTGTTGATCGCGAGGAAGAAAAGGCGTGGACGGCGAGTTCTCGGCAATTTCAAAGCGACCAATGTTAGGTAATTTGGATTCGCAAGGAAAAGACGGAACTAGGACGGCCTTTACCGAGATGGCAACAACGCTAGGGAGACGATGCGATCTTGTTGGAGCGATGACAACGGCAGTGGTGAAAACAAAGGAAGAAGAAAAACGACGATGACGACGTCTTGGTACTTATAGCGCGGCGCAGAAGCTCAAGGAAGCCACGACGGAGCCGTTTCCGTGCCAGCGCGACATCAAGGACGGCCACGACGCGTCTGGAACGCCGAAGAAGGTCCGACGGCAATGTAGCTTAGGCGGTGAACACTGTTCATAGAAATTACAAAATTGTCATACGCCAAAATTCACAAATTACTCTCAAATTTTTCTAAACAACTTGAAAAACTCCAAAAACAAACTTTACATAACTTGCCAAGCTCTACACTTTTGCTTTTGGGATCAACCCCAAATTATGCTTAGATTTTGAAATGGATTTTCAGGGTAGGATTTAAATGCTGAAAAGCGGGGTTTTCTCGAAAAATTCAAAATCCAAACAAACTTTGAACTAGAGTCAACCAATACAATTCAACACATACCACATGAATATAAACTTGTTTTAGTGTATTCATCTCAAAGTTTTCACCAAATGCCAAATGCTTTGCAATGCATATGATGACATGTCAGGTTTTAGTATTTTAAACACCCGAGGTGTTACAATCCTTCCCCCTAAAAGAAATCTCGCCCCGAGATTCAAAGCCATAGAGTAAGTAATGGAAAAGGAAATGTGTCAATGCAAAAACATCCAGAACTTTTCCATAAAACAACTGAGGTTCTTTTACAAAACACAATTTGTAGCAACCGAGCTCAACTAACATTATTCTATTCTATATTGACGCTAGAAACTCTGGAAACTTTTCTAACAAGTAATCTTCTGATTCCCAAGTAGCTTCCTCTTCTGAATGTTGATTCCATTGTATCTTGTAGAACTTTATTGTTCTCCTCCGAGTAACACGATCTTTCTGATCCAACACTCGGATAGGATATTCTGAATAAGTCAGATCTGGTTCAAGTTCCACTCCCTCAACTTCAACATTCCGCTCAGGCACTCGGAGGCACTTCTTTAACTGAGACACATGGAACACATCATGTACAGCTGATAAATGTTCTGGTAATTTCAAGCGATATGCCACTTTTCCAAACCTCTCCAAAATTTGATATGGTCCAATGTATCGGGGTGCCAACTTTCCTTTAACACCAAAACGGTTAACTCCCTTCATTGGTGATACTTTCAGATATACAAAATCTCCTTTGTTGAATACCAATGGTCTCCGTCGTCTATCCGCATAACTCTTTTGGCGGGACTGAGCTATTTTCAAATTACTTTGTATTTGCCTAACCTTGTCTTCCGTTTCTTTCACAAGGTCAACTCCAAAGAATCTTCTTTCTCCGGGCTCCGACCAACTCAGCGATGTTCTGCACCTACGGCCATAGAGTGCTTCAAATGGAGCCATTCTAATGCTTTCCTGATAACTATTGTTATATGAGAACTCGGCCAAAGGTAAGCATTCGTCCCACTTGTTGGAATAATTAAGGACACAACACCTTAACATATCTTCAAGCACTTGATTGACTCTTTCAGTCTGTCCATCAGTCTGCGGATGATAAGCTGTACTATACAGAAGTTTAGTACCCAATGAAGCATGTAAGTGTTTCCAAAAGCTGGAGACAAACTGTGTACCCCTATCTGACACTATAGTCTTGGGTACTCCATGCAAACTCATGATTCTTGCTAAGTACATTTTGGCATATTGGATCGTAGGATATATTGTCTTGACTGGAAGAAAATGTGCTGACTTAGTGAGTCGATCTACAATAACCCATACTGAGTCAAATCCCTTTGATGTCTTGGGTAGACCAACAATAAAATCCATACTTATGTCCTCCCACTTCCAAGATGGAATAGACAATGGTTGTAATTCACCAGCAGACCTCAAATGTATAGCTTTCACCTTTTGACAAGTATCACACTTTGCTATATATCTAGCAATCTCTATTTTCATTTTAGTCCACCAGAATCTTTGCTTCAAGTCATGGTACATCTTGTTACTTCCCGGATGGATAGATAACCTAGTAGCATGTGCCTCCTCTAGAATTGATTGTCGCAACTCAGGAACCTTTGGTACCACCAGGCGATCCTTGAACCACAACACATCTTTATCATCTATGCTGAAGCATTCTGCTTTTCCATTCTCGACTCTTTCCTTGATATGGGCTATACCCTTGTTTTCCTTCTGAGCAGCAATAACTTGATCTCGAATAGTGGCTTCTACAATTATGTTGGTAATATGGTAAATATGGAATAACAAGGGTGGTAATGCACCAATTAGGCTCTTACTTAACTCTTAATCACTTAATGCAGTAACGGAAAGCAAAAGCGAAATTAATTTGTAAAACACAAGGTAGGGTTGTATGCATCCGGGGCTTGCCTTCGTTGACGGAAAAGTCCGGCTCCTGCGATGTTTCACAAGTCTTCGATCCGACCTCAACAGACAGATCAACCTCCTCCGCAACTTGATGAACTACCACGTGTTCACCTTCGTTTACTACACGTAGTAACATTGCCATGTTTAACATGATGCGGAATATGAAACATGATGCTCGATGATGGATGCAAAAATTAATAAATTGGATACAATTTTCCTTCGCAGTACAGTTACAAACCAAACTAACCAAACCATATTCGTAACTGATGTGACCACGCCAGCACCGATCACTTTGGTGAACTATCCGACCACTATGGTGAACTATTCGACCACTATGGTGAACTATCTGACCACTACGGTGAACTATCCGACCACTACGGTGAACTATCCGACCACTACGGTGAACTATCCGACCACTACGGTGAACTATGCGGAGCAAAGATCGTCGGTGAGGGACAACCGACGACTGCAGTGATCAAAATGAGTAAACAACAACTGACTAAGTACTACAGCATTGAAACAAAGCCGTAAGTACACTGATTACAGACAACGGCTCATCGAAGGGCTCTGGCCACGATGACACGCCATGATGGTGAAGTTGTTGACCGCGAGGAAGAAAAGGCGTGGACGCGAGTTCGGCAATTTCAAAGCGACCAATGTTAGTCAATTTGGATTCGCAAGGAAAAGACGGAACTAGGACGGCCTTTACCGAGAGATGGCAAATATTTGGGGAGACAATGCGAGCTTGTTGGAGCGATGACAACGGCAGTGGTGAAAACAAAGGAAGAAGAAAAACGACGATGACGACGTCTTGGTACTTATAGCGCGGCGCAGAAGCTCAAGGAAGCCACGATGCAGCCGTTTCTGTGCCAGCGCTACATCAAGGATGGCCACGACACGCCTGGAACGCCGAAGAAGGTCCGACGACAATGTAGCTTAGGCGGTGAACACTGTTCACAGAAATTACAAAATTGCCATACGCCAAAATTCACAAATTACTCTCAAATTTTTCTAAACAACTTGAAAAACTCCAAAAACAAACTTTGCATAACTTGCCAAGCTCTACACTTTTGCTTTTGGGATCAACCCCAAATGCTGAAAAGCGGGGTTTTCTCGAAAAATTCAAAATCCAAACAAACTTTGAACTAGAGTCAACCAATACAATTCAACACATACCACATGAATATAAACTTGTTTTAGTGTATGCATCTCAAAGTTTTCACCAAATGCCAAATGCTTTGCAATGCATATGATGACATGTCAGGTTTTAGTATTTTAAACACCCGAGGTGTTATAGTTTTCTCCAAAGAACACAGAGAAGAACATGTGCTGCTCGGTGGTTGATGAAATATCTTGGAGATATGGAGAAATGTGACGGAGCATTTATGGAGATCACGTATTGGAGTTTGTGAAGGAGTAGCTTAGAGCTGGCGTCCGCAAATGGAGATTTAATCATAATGGAGAAATAATGGAGACAAATTATGGCGACCAAAACTTCATTCATTATGGAGTGGAGAATACATATCTAGAGCATTTCAAGGATAGAAACGTATAAGGTGCTCGATGTGCCATGAATTGGGAATATATCAAATCCGTCCAAGTCACATAGCCGATAAGACCCTGGTCGGGTAACCTCTTTGACCACGTAAGGCCCTTCCTAGGGGGAGGAGAGCTTGTGCCTCCCTTCAGTTTTCTATTTTTTGCGGAGAATGAGGTCGCAGACAGCAAATGAACGACATTTGATGTTGCGGTTGTAGTATCTTCGCAAGCCTTCTAGGTATTTGGCTATGCGGATGCAGGTGATCAGGCGTTCTTCTTTGGCCCTATTGACATCCTCTGTCCGAATAGTTGCGGCTTGCTCTTCATTATAATGTTCCACCCTAGGTGCTCGGAAGGCAATGTCCGCTAGTAGTATGGCTTCTGAGCCATAGACCAAGAAATATGGAGACACATCAATGCTGTGACTAGCTTGAGTGCATAATCCCCAGACCATAGCTGGTAGCTCTTTGAGCCATCTGCTCGGATGCTTTTCCTCTTTCTAAAATAGTCTCTTTTTGAGGGCATCAAGGATCATGCCATTCGTCCGTTCAACCTGGCCATTGGCTCTAGGATGGGCAATGGAGATATATTTAACGGAGATGCATCGATCTTCGCAGAAGTCTCAAAAATGATGACTAGTGAATGTAGTCCCGAGGTTGGTGATAATGCTGTTCGGGAGACCGAATCTGTGGATGATATCTTCAAATAGCTCTACTGCCTTCTTAGCAGTAGCCGAAACAAGTGGTTTGTATTCGATCCACTTGGAGAACTTGTCAATGATGACGTACATGTATCGGAAACCACCTGGTGCTGGCTTGAAAGGCCCGATCATGTCCAGTCGCCAGCATGCAAAAGGCCAGGAAGCTAGGATGGTCTGTAGTTCTTGTGCCGGCACGTGTATTTGCTTGGCAAAAAATTGGCATCCTTCACAATATCGGACGAGGTCTTCTACATCGGTGATGGTCGTGGGCTAGAAAAAACTAGCTCGGAAAGCTTTGCCGACCAGGTTTCTCGAGGCCACCTGGTTGCCATAGGAACCAGAGTGAATCTCAAGAAGTAGTTTCACTCCCTCTTCTTGGGTGATGTATTTCTGCAGTATCCCTTGGCACTTTTCCTCATCAAGTTCCCGTCCACCAGCACGTAATGCTTACTTCGATGGATTAGGCGTTCAATTTTAGTCTTGTCGGCGGGTACGTCGCCGCTGGTGAGGTACTTGATGAACTGCTCCCTCCAGTCGGCGATCGGTGCAGGTGCTATAAGCACCAACTGCTCGGTGGGGGGAATTTCTTGAACTTCCTTCTCTTCCTTAATAGATGACGTAAAGAGGTCTTGAACAAAGACCCCCAGCAGAATCGTGGCGTGAGAAGAGCCTATCTTAGATAGGTGATTAGTGTCACAGAACCATCCAATTTATAAGAGCACAAGTACAATAGCAATCACCGAAGCGATCAAACCATCATACTTAAGCCCATATAAACCCGGTAGTCCAACGAAATCGCGAAGGATCTCAAACAACCAACATACAAACCAAGAACGTAGAGATTCAACGTAACCAGTCATATGTTACATCATAGTTCACAAATATTTCTCATACATCCGAGTTCAAATAATTATTACAAACCAAGTTTGAAAGTAGCAGAAGCAAAGTAGTTTAACATCAACATCACACATAGTTTAATACAAAGCCAGTGTCATAGTCATCTCCAACCAAAAGCACAAGGGTGAGATGATATACAGAATGACCATTGCCCATGGTCCTAGTCCTCATCCACTGCAGAAGCAAAGTAGTTCTTGCAGTAGTCGTGATACATAACATTATCTGCAACAATGGGAATAAAACCTTGAGTACGAGAAGGTACTCAGCTAGACTTACCCGTCCAACTAATATACTAAGACAACAAGGAGTATGCAAGGCTTTATAAGTAGAGCTGATAGACATTATTTGTAGAAAAAGCATAAGTTATCCAACATATCTTTAATTGTGAATCACCAGTTATTAATCCTATCTCATACTAGATTAGCACTATCCTATGCCAAACATGTTGGTACCATTAAGTCATCACAATAATAATCATATCCATTTGAGTTCTTGCATAATCTCATAACCAACATTTCCATCATTTACTACGATGAAGTGTATTCCTGTCAGTTCTCACTATCCGGGAGAGACGGCGATTCGAATCGATTCCTACCTAGCTGGGGAATTATTCCTAACACACACCCATACTTCCCCCATCGGGGTCGCATCAGGTCACCTTTGGGACAACTCAAGTACAATCACAGGTTGGACCAGCGCCACACCCTCAAAGATACAACCAATCTGCCAAGGGTGCTCGAGACTCTAACCCGCCCTTGGGCTTACGCCATTGGCTCTCCGCACATCCTTACTGCCTCCAGGGTGCGCACTTTAACTGCTCATGTCCCTGGCTTGAGTTGAGCTACTCGGCTTCGCTGTCGGAATGACTTATCTAGCCAACTATGTGAGAGGCATGCGTTCAACATGACAAGATGAACCTCCAACGACCGGTCCTTAAATGACACGGATGGAATCACTATGATACCACAACATAAGACTCCGCCCGGTCTCCATTTATTCAACAATACGAGGTTATGTTCCATGATAGCACCATATAGCCAACCGTGATCAAGTTATCACCTATAGCTCGTAGGTGATAGGAAATCACCCGACTTCTACCGATCTATGCATAGCTAAGCATAATAAGTGTTCCTGGACTTAAATAGGATTCATGGTAGATATTTCTGGTCAAGGAAGGTAATATGTAGCAAGTGTTTCCAAACAACTCATGTGACGTAATGCATCAATACGAATAACTTTAGGTGACATTAATAAAGTAGGGAGGCTTATAATGCTCTGGGGCTTGCCTTTCACGAACATTGACGGCTGATGATCGGGGTACTTTGGGAGATGATCAACCTCAGGCTTGCCTTTGCCAGGAACCTCTTGGTACTGCACTTCTAGGTTCTTCTCTTGTGGATCGTCGTCTAGGTCCACCAACGTGACCTCCTCGGTGACACCTATTGCATGCATATGCATAAGTAAGTCTCATGAATGCATACGAAGGATCATAGATGATGTGATATGGAAAGGTACATGCTGTGATAATGATGTTAAGTTACACCATGATAGAAATGCTAACTCCATACTAATTGAGTAGGTGCATATGTCTTCTCTATCTACTTACAAATTTCACACAAAGCAATGTCTACAACTCTTATTTAATCACCAAAAACAAATTCACACTCTATCCTAACCAAAATAGATAATCTATTTAGTGCTGTCCATAAAATTCCAGAGAACAAGCATTTCGAAAAACTAACTTTAAATAGCTATAATTCCAGAGATAATTAGGGAAAATAACAAACACATAACAAATGTGCACAATAAATTCTCAGAAAATTACAGTGGCTTCCAAGTGCTACCAATAAACTACTGTAAAAGTTTCATGCTATTTGACCATGTATAACATCCTTTACAAAAATAACAAGCTAGCAAGGCCTATTTTAGTGAAAATAGTAAACCCTATAGAAAAGTGTCAAACAAGTTTACAACAAGTTTATTATTTTTTCTAGATAAATCATGTCAACACAAGTCCAACAAAATTGGAATCACAATTTTATTAATTTTCTAGCTCAAGATATCTATTTTACAAGATTACTAACATTCAAAAAGCATTTATCTAAATACATTTTAATCACCATGAAAAATTTCAGAAGATGTACATTTCATATTTTTATAAAAAACTACACTTTATGAGGATTACAACAAAATTTGGTTCACAAGAATTGGACCTCTAAAACTCCACTTATGATTTTTCAAAGTTGCATACAAATATGAAAATAAATGAACTATCCTTCAGTCCCTAAGCCACTGACAACCGGGGTCCATGCCTCAGATGGGCCCGTGCGTTAGCGACAATGAAACAAAGGAGTGGCGCGGGATGACCGGAGTTCACCGACGGCGAGCCTCTCCGGCGACGGCACCGGTACTACGAGCATCCCCACTACATCCTGCACCTATTGAGCTACCTAGTTGGACCTATTACCGGAGCTAACGACGATGGCGGCGTCCATGACGGTGCGGCGGAGCAGGCCGACGGCGAGGCACCGGAGCTGGCCATGATGGCTCGATCTAGGGTTCGAACAAGACTCTATAGCCTACGGCGATGCTAGCGCACCTACAAGCGTGACTCGCGGTGATCGGAAATGGCCCGACCACGGCGACGGGGCACGGTGGTGAAACAACGGTGAGGTCCGCACATGGCACGATGGCTTACCGGGTGCTTCTAGCTAGCAATGCAGTTGTAGTGGCGCGGTAGAGTCACGACAGCGCTGCTGCGGTGGCGAATGAGCAATGCGGTGCAAGCTAGGACCGGCAATGGCGACGGCGATGCTGCACCGAGCTGCTGCAGACGAAGGCAAGGGCGAAGGAGGAAGCAAAGCAGAGAAATGAGAGCGTAGGGGAGTCACGGGCGAGTGCGGGTGTGATGTGGAGTGCCGAGGCCCGATGTGGCCTGACCGAGCAAGCCGGCGGCGACGCGCGGCCTCCATGTGACGTTCAAATTCTGAACCTGTCGGCCACTGTTGCGTGATGCAGTTCGGCCATCTGAGGCGACGCTCGAGCCTGACGATGTAAATTGGTGAAGCTCGATCTCCTAATCTGAAGCTTACTAGCGCAAATAGTCTTAACAAAAGTGGCTGCCCTATATACCATCAACAATTCCTCTTTAAAGATCAAGGTCTAATTCTCAACCAATACACAGTAAAATCATCACAAAGTTGAATCAACGAAACTGTAAATGCGCCAGGACTTAGAAATATTTCTAAGTGTGTTTACACCAAAATTTGGAAGGAGTCTTGCAGGGACTTAAAAGCTCCCAAGATCATTTCATCATGGAAGCAATTGCGTGCAGATCGGAATTAGCTGATTCGAATGCAGCACCGGAATCAGCTTTCTTCAAGTAACGCTAGCAGATGATGACGAAGGCTACGATCAGCGCCAAGACAAAGCATGTTGGACTCTACAAAAAGGGAAAGATTTGAGTCCAAGTTATCTTAAATTAGAAATGTTTTCTCGTAGGGCCAAAGATTGTGATGAGTCGTGCTTAGATAGGAGTCATGCATAGGTTTTGGGTATAAATACCAAACCCTGGCTATTGTAAAATACACAATCAATCAAATACAAGTTACTTACTTTTTTGGCTCCGGCCACCCCTTAGGAGTAGGAGTAGAGTAGATCTCGGCGAGTTCTTCAGCAAGTATGGCTGCATCGATCCGGTTGACCTCCACTGCATGTCTGTAAGTATCGTCATGGCTTATACCTCTGTTCGTACGGCTACATCGATCCGGTCGACCTCCACTGCGACTCTGGTATGAGTTAGTTATCGACTCTTGTCTAGTTTAAGTACGGCTACATCGATCTGATCGACCTCCACTGCTCGAACTAGATTAAGGTCAAGTTATCGGCTCTATCTAAGGGTGGCGTTCCTTCGAATAGATTCATTAAGTTACCGATATTGCTTATTGCTTCCATTGTTTATTTAATTACAGCAATGTCACTTCGTCCGATTAGGATTGATCTAGATCGGCCTTATATCTTTTTTAACCCATCGTTTGTTAATCTAAATAGATTTAATCTGTACTTTAAACGATGAGTTATGTTTTATCGGCTGTTTTACATCAATCTTGATCATGCATAGCGTGCGGTTAAGGCGTGTTTGATCTTGAGTAGATCTATTGGCTAGCGAAAACTGTTCCATGGCCTGTTATCACAGCCTGTGTGGTTCTGCCTCACACCCCACTGTTAGCACCATGGAGTGGGGATCGTTATTTGGTAGATCTATTCCTGAGAGGACATGACCTTAACTGTGCGCTATGCCTGAATCAACTGTTTTAGCCGATATCGAGCACTTTCACGAACAGTTCGCATCACGAGATCGTTGAAGTAGCGATAGGTTGAAAGATGTGTTCGCCCCATGATGTTATTATTGTATTATGGCCTACATGATTCTGCCTCATGCCCCATTGATATTAGTAATAAGTTAGGGTCATCGAGTCTATTGTTGTTTCTATGGCCTGCATGATTCTACCTCATGCCCCACTGGTCATAGCGATAGATAAGATCTGTTTACACCAAAATTTGGAAGAAGAGTCGCAGGGAGTCGAAAGCTCCCAAGATCATGTCATCAAGGAATCAATTGCGTGTAGATCAGAACCAGCTGATTCAGATGCAAAAAACTAGAATTGACTTTCTTCAGATAGTGCCAGCGGATAACGACGAAGGCTACGTTCGGTGCTAGGATGAAACATGTTGGACTCTACAAAAAGAGAAAGATTAGAGTCCAAGTTATCTTAAATTAGGAATGCTTTTCTTTAAAGTCGAAATTTGTGATGAGTCGTGCTTAGACAGGAGTCATGCATAGGTCCTGGGTATAAATATCAAACCCCGGCTATTGTAAAAAAACAACAATCAATCCAATACAAGTCAATTACTTGTTTTCGGCTCCGGCCACCCTTAGGAGTAGGAGTAGAGTAGATCTCGGCGAGTTCTTCAGCAAGTATGGCTGCATCGATCCGATCGACCTCCACTGCTTGTTGTAAGTACCATCATGGCTTATACCTCTGTTCGTACGGCTGCATCGATCCGGTCGACCTCCACTGCGACTCTGGTATAAGTTAGTTATAGATCCTTGCCTAGTTCAAGTATGGCTGCATCGATCCGGTTGACCCCCACTGCATGAACTAGATCAAGGTCAAGTTATCGGCTCTACCTTAGGATGGTAGTCTTCGGTAGATTCATTAATTTACCGATATTGCTTATTCCAAGTTGTCAAATTAGCTGCTCTAGTTGTTCAAGAAATGCTGCCAATGTGGAAAGAAAAGCTGCTGGGACAAGAATTTGACAACTTGGGTCAATTGGCTCAATGAGTAGCGGCGCTCAATAGCCAATTCTAGAGCATGCGCAGAGATACCCGGTTCTAGAAGAGTACCACAGTAGCCGAAGCTTATGATCCATATTCAGTCGATGACGGCTGTGAAGATGATGAAGAAGTTGCTGCGGCTGAATGGAATTGGTGCAAGAAGATAGTAATGGTGCCAAATCCTTGGGGAAGAGGAGTCGAGGAGAGCTATGACTTTGATGTCACCAAATCAGATAAGCTCTTTGATTTCTTGCTTAAGAAAGGGCAGATCAAGTTGCCCGATGATCATGTCATGTTGCCCCCTAATCAGTTGAAGAATAAGAAGTTCTGTAAGTTCCATAATGCTACTTATTCCACTATTGAATGCAGAATCTTCAGGCAGCATATATAGAGAGCTATTCAGCAGGGGAGGCTCAAATTTGATACGCCTCAGAAAATGAACGTTGATGATAATCCTTTCCTAGGAGATCAAAACCTGGTTGATGCTAGGCTATTTAAAGGAAAAACTAAGGTCCTAACATCAACCAAATCAAAAGAAGCTGGAACAGTCGATCCCAAGATGCAAATATCGGCTGACGAGTATAGAGAGATTAGAAGACGTCGTGCCGAGCAAAAGAGCCGATACGAGCAGGAGAAGACGTCAAAAGCAGAGACGACAAAGCCGCGGGTCACATCTCAGATCCTATTGAATAAATGGCGGTGGTAGAAGGAAAAGGATTATCAGCGTTGGTTAAATGATCAAGCGTACCAGCATCAACCGGAAGAAGAGATGTATGAAAGGAAACAAGCCGAATTACATTAGAACTATCCTTTCTTCAGACATTGCTGGAATGATGGTTTGAAGTTGCCTACCAGACATGACTGTCCAGAATACAGCAATCAATATCGGGAGTATAGGCAGTCTCAAACCAACCGCCGGTCTATCCATGCTCAAGATGCGTATCATCATAATAACATAGAACGACGCTTAAAAAATAAAAGTGTTCATGATCGGCGTGGAAAAAGAGTCGTTGATCAGGACTGGGCTGATCATGAAGAGGAAGGCACTAGAAGAAGATATATGTGGCAGGAAGGCCAGTGGTGCCCAAGAGGTTTAACAAGAAGCCAGAAGAGAAGGGCGCAACACCTAAGGAATAAAGAGATGGAGCAGGCTCAGGCATCTAGTAAAACTCAAATGTGGCATACTAAGCAAATAGCCGATAAGAAGCAACCATCGGCTAATATCCAAATGGCTTTCCTGTTGCCATCATAATTCAGAGTCAATGGTAAAAACCAACAGTCGATCCAAGCAGTCGGCTTTGAAAATTTGTATTAATGGATAATTCAATAGATGGTACAGATGACAAACTAGGACATGGCTTCACGTCGGCCGATGAATTAGAAGTAGATATTGGTCCTGGAGATAGACCTAGGCCGACGTACGTAAGTGCTAAGTTGGATCCAGAGTATAAGCAGGAATTAATTGATTTATTAAAGGAATTTAAAGACTGCTTTGCTTGGGAATACTACGAAATGCCTGGTTTAGACCGGTCAATTGTTGAACATCGGTTGCCAATCGAACCTGGATATCGGCCGTTTAAACAAGCTCTGAGGAGATTCAACCCGATCGTGCTTGATGATATAAAAAAGGAGACTAAAAGGGATCTGAACAAAGCCACACCTATGGACGGTTATCTGATGCCGATAGCTGATATGTTAGTAGATGCAGTAGCTGGGCACAAGGTTATTAGCTTCATGGACGGTAATGCAGGATACAACCAAATTTTCATGGCTGAAGAAGACATAGCAAAGACTGCCTTCAGGTGCCCCAGCGCAATCGGTCTATTCGAGTGGGTTGTGATGACCTTTGGTCTAAAGAATGTCGGTGCAACTTATCAAAGGGCGATGAATTACATTTTCCATAAGTTGATCGGTAGGATTGTTGAGATCTACATCGATGATGTGTTGATAAAATCCAAAGGATACAAAGAACACCTGGCTGACTTGCGTGAGACTCTGGAATGCACGAGGAAGCATGGTTTGAAGATGAATCCTAATAAGTGTACTTTTGGAGTATCAACCGAACAATTTTTAGGATTCATGGTCCACGAGAGAGGAATTGAAGTTGGTCAGAAAAGCGTGAAGGCAATTGATGAAGCGGTTCCCCCGACTATCAAAACAGAGTTGCAATCTCTGTTTGGTAAGATTAATTTAATCAAAAGATTCATTTCAAATTTGTCGGAAAGGATCCTGCTGTTTTCTCCCTTGTTGAAGTTGAAGAGTGATCAAGAATTCATGTGGGGTGACATACAACAAAGGGCATTCGAAGAAATAAAAGAATATATGAAGTGTCCACCTATGCTGGTCCCTCTTCACCAAGGTAATCCATTTAAGTTGTACATATCGGCTGATGACAAGACAATTGGATCAGCCCTGATACAAGAATTTGAGGGAAAAGAGAGAGTTGTTTTCTATCTGAGCAGAATACTACTTGATCCAAAGACGAGATATTCTCCCACCGAAAAATTATGCTTGTGTCTATACTTCTCTTGCACTAAATTGCAACACTACTTATTATCGGCCGAGTATACAGTTGTTTTCAAGGTTAATGTGGTTAAGCACATGTTATCAATGCCAATACTGAATGGGAGAGTGGGAAAGTGGATTATTGCGTTATTGGAATTCGACTTAAAGTACGAATCGGCTAAAGCAGTCAAAGGACAAGTAATGGCTGATTTTATCATCCAGCATCACAAGCCCAGCATTAGTTATGTAGAGCTGTAACACCCTAAAAATTTGCCTATTTTGAAATAGAGTTAAAATAATTTATTTATAAATTTTTGTGCACATGAAATATATGATAATAAAAAATTTCATTAATTTAAAATTCATCATAAGGTAGTAACATGTGTGAGCATACATGCTGTTGCATTTTATTTATTGTGATGAATGGTGTTGAACCAAACTCCAAAGTAATTTGGAATGTTTTTGTAAAAGGGTTTGGAAATGGCTTTGAAATAAAAGAAAAGAAAGAAAAGAAAATTAAAGGATTTTTTTTTAAAGTTGTAAAGTTTATCTTGGAAAGCCTAACAAAATTGTCCATTTTATTTGAATAGGGAAATATATTTGAAACTATACTTGAATTTAATTTAAATTGGCTTGAGATTTGAAAAATAGAATTAGAAAAGAATTTGATTTTGAAAAAAATTACCTTTCTTCATTTTCAGCCCAGCCCTAGATTTGGCCCGGCCCTCTTCTTCCTTCCTCTTCTCGGCTTTCGGCTCTTGGTGGCCATTGCAGCCTTTCTCCCCTTTCTCCCTCCTCCCCGTCTTTGGGCTCAAGTGCAGGGCCTGTCGGCCGCCCAAAGATCCCTCCTTCCCTTTTCCTTCCTCTTCCCAGCCTCGGCCCAACTCAAGACCCTGCAGCAGCTCTCTCTCTTCGTCTTGCGCTTTGCTCACCGTCTGCGACTCTGCTCTGCTCTTTCGCCCACGCAAGACTCCGCTCCCTTCCGACGCTGCTAGCTTCGCTTTCGTTAAGACCAAGACACGCTTTCCCTCGCTGCGACGCGGGTCCCGCCTATCAGCCGCCCGCACGCCCGTCTTCTTCCCCTTCCTTCCTTTCTTTCCCCTGCTTCTTTCCTTTCTTCCTCACCGACAATGGTGCGGCCAAACATGGCAAGCCGCTGCTGCCTAGCATGCAGGGAAGGCGACCATAATCACCGCGCCCCCGCTCCCCTTCCTTCTACGCCACAGCCCCGCCCGCCTATAAAGCCCCAGCCGGACGCCCTTCTTCTCCCTTGTCCCCTCCGCGCTTGAGCTCGCCACTGCCGCCGGTGAATCCACCGTTCTTGAGCTCAATCGCCGTCGCCGACGTCTCCTGGAGCTTCGCCGTACTCCCATGTGCCCGTAGGTACCGTTGATTCCTTGTTTTGGCCCTGATTTCCTCGGATTCAACCTCACCCGCGCCCTCCTCTCTCCGACCGCCGCTGTCGTCGACCCGTGCTTCGGAGGCCTCCTCGGACGCCGCGCTCCTCTCCCAACGACTCGAGGTGAGCTCCCCTTCTTTCCCGTGCCTCCCATTTGCTGATTCGTGCTCTGGAATGCCGTACCAGCGACATCCTGACCCGCCGGCCATGGCGCCGCCGCGGAACGCCACCCCGCCATGTTCCCTCGCCTCGGTAGCGCCTCCACCGTGTTCGCCATGTTCCGTAGATCATCCCTGTGCTTTTTGTTTCGATCGTGGGAGTCCCGAGCACCATCTCGATGACCGCCGCTGAGCTCGGCTCGCCGCCGGCAATGGCAGGCTCGCCAGACGATCTCCCGATCATGCTGCGCCGTCGGTTTCATGCTGAAGGGTCAGGATTAGATCCCACCGGTTGGGTCATAACCGGTCCACCAGGAGCCGTGGACTCGGTCCACCGCGCCGCGTCAGCGCGCGCCCACACCCGCGTGGTGCACCGCGCCAACCGGAGCTTGCCACGTGGTGGCCTGGTCAGCAGCCGCAGTCAACCCATAGTCAAAGCCGCGCTGTTTTGCAGTTCAGCCCTCGGATTTTCAAGTAATCAACCCGCAATCCATAACAGTTTAAAATAGATACCATTTAGTCCTATTTTTATTCGTTTAGGACCCTGTCATTTCCAGAATTAGTGCGCGCTGTCCAAAATCCATTTAAATTCAGATTTTTAATTGTTTTAATTCAAAAACGAGTTCGAGTTATTTACAGAAATGCCATTGCACCTTATTTCATGCGTAACTTTTGCGTTTTAAGTCTGATTTGACCCGTTCGAATTGCATTAGGATCGTATTTATGTTTTCTACATGTTTATACAACTGTTAGGCACATTTTCAATATTTGAAATTCATGGGTAGATTTAATCTATTATTTAACTAAAGTAAAACTTGTTTAAATCATAACTTATTCATTTTAACTCCAAAATATTCCGTTCAAGTTGTGTTAGATTCGTAATGACGAGATCTACGCATCAGTAATAATGTTTACTATATTACTATTTCATAAAAATCATAGTTTAAATCATATCTTGATTAATGATTATGCAACTAGGTTTTATACATAAAATATGATTCGTTTTTCTTTAAGTTTATAATTCAAATCTAAAATTGACTTAATTTAATCTATATTATTTATAAAATATCTTTTATATATGAATTTATATGGTTAATTTAAACGAAGCCTATAGTTTTCTTTTCCACATATAAAGCAAATCTCTCGGTAGTTGTAACTTTTCAACCGTAGCAACAATTAGCGTGCCTCTCACGACTGTGTGTTCGTAGCGATGCGTAGAATCGTGTTTCAAACTCTTTTACTTATTTTTCTATGATTGGTGTACTATTCTGATATAGATGCAATTATATGCTATGCATGTATGTGTATGGATGTTTGTGTGGTGTTCTACGAATTACGTCCAGTCGGTGAGATATACGTGGCGATCCAGAAGAAGAAGAAGGACATTGAAGAATAAAGCTTACCGAAGGATCGGTGTGTAAGGTAAGTATAGCATGGGACCATCCTTGTTACCTATTCACCTTTAATCACTTAATTCATATTGCATGTGTCTACCTTGTTGCCAATAAGGATATCCTAGATATTTGATATCTTGTACCTTGATACCTTTGGGATATTGCATTGGGTAGTTTCTGCTAGTGCTTAACCAAAACCATGATCTTGTAACTTGACTAATGGTATATGCAATAAACATTAAAACATGACTTTTTAGTAACATGGAAACAGGGGGCTGGAGTATTTAGCTACTTTCTAAATGCTTCAGATTCCTCTCCCTAAGGACTTATCTGTAAGTGATCAGCTAGGACTTACAGTACAACTATGAGAGCTATATGGCTCTGGCTTTAGCTCAGTATGAGGACCTTTTCTAACTTGTTAGTGGTTACCTTTATGGCGCAAGACGGGCCTCGACGGGTATGATCTCAGCCTGCCAAGTGGGTGTACTTGTTAGTCACTCCTTGGAGGGGAGTTTATGCTTATTGATGGGGAAACCTAGTGGCCCTAACTTGTTAGACAAACCTTTGAAAGGCTTCATAGTGAACCCTGCCGACCTTCCTTGGTAGTGGGTCAAGAGGCTGATCACCTCGGGCAAAAGGGTAAATCACTACTCACAGTGAAAGTGTACAACCTCTGCAGAGTGTAAAACTGTTATAACAGCCGTGCTCACGGTCACGAGCGGCCTTGGACCCTTATGGAATAGAGATGATCACTAATGGATAATGGTTCTAATGATTAATTATTTATGTTATACATTATTCATGTTTACCTGATCATGTGTTTATGGGAATGATAAATTCTTTGCCACTCAATTGCTTAAAAAGATGATCTATTAAAGGCTAATCGCAGTTAAACCAGTGTCAGCCTTTTGAGCCTCATGAACCCCATGATATAATTGTTAAGTATAACATGTACTTACGCTTGCTTTACTTTTCTATACTTTAGATAAAAATCCCGGATGGGTACCAGATTGCTAGTTTGGAGGAGTTAGGCTTGTGGTCAACCAGTCAGTCGTCCCTATGGATTTGGAGTCTTCGCCTGAAGATCGAAGTCAATTTTCCACTGTCTATACTCTGAGGTTATTTTCCTTGTACTAATACGTTATGTAATAAGTATTGTCTCTTGATATTACCCTTATTTGTGGCTATATGTGAGATTTGACTTCCTGGGCTCACATATAGTGTGTATCTAGTTTTGTCTTTAAAACCGGGTGCTACAAGAGCCGATGCCTTGGACGTTGTTCTTTGATGGGTCATCATGCAAGCAGGGTGGTGGCATTGGTATTGTTATTATTTCACCTCGGGGGGCAAGTTTTGAGTTTGCTTCTCCAACTGAACCAATGATTACTAACAATCAAGTGGAGTACGAAGCTATTCTCAAGGGACTTCAACTTCTTCATGAAGTAAAGTCCAAAGCAATTGAAGTATTTGGAGATTCACAGTTAATTATTAATTAATTGATCGGCCTATATGAGTGCAAAGAAGAGACTTTGAAAGGATACTATGATGAGTGCTAGAAGTTACTCAAGGGATTTCTTCATATCTCTTTCCAACATATTCCGAGAGCATAAAACCAAGAAGCTAACCGTCTAGCTCAAAGTGCATTAGGATATTGAGTATTTCAAGAAGTCTTGAGTAGTGAAACCTTAGGTGATGATTGGAGGGCCGAAATAGCCGACTACCTTAGGAATCCATCTCAGAAAGTTACCTAAAAGTTGAGGTATAAATCGACTAAATATGTTTTGTTAGATGACTAGTTATATTATAAAATAGTCGATGGGGTGTTGCTCAAGTGCTTAAACCAAGAAGAAGCTAAGGTGTTGATGGGTGAGGTGCATGAAGGGATATGTGGGGCTCATCAATCAGCTTATAAAATGAAATGGATCATCCGCAGAGCTGGATATTTTTGGCCAATAATGTTGGAAGACTGTTTTGAATATTACAAGGGGTGCCAGGACTGTCAGCGTTTTGGTAATGTCCAGAGATCGCCTGCCTTGGCCATGAATCCGATAATCAAGCAATGGTCGTTTTGAGGTTGGGGAATTGATTTAATTGGTTAGATTTTTTCTGCCTTCAAGCAAAGGACATAAGTTCATATTGGTAGCAATAGATTACTTCACTAAATGGGTTGAGGCAATTCCTTTGAAGACTGTAACCTCAAAGAACATGATTGATTTTGTCAGGGAACACATCGTGTATCGTTTTGGGATTCCTCAAACCATAACTACAGATCAAGGAACAATGTTCACATCAGAAGAGTTCAGCGATTTTGCTGCCAGTATGGGAACCAAGCTACTAAATTCCTCTCCTTACTATGCTCAGGATAATGGCTAGGCAGAGACGTCCAACCAGATTATGATTAAACTGATCAAGAAAAAGATCGAGGAATAGCCAAGGAAGTGGCATTCGACGCTAAATGAGGCGCTATGGACATATAGGATGGCCTGCCATGGATCAATTAAAACGTCACCCTATGAACTTGTGTATGGCCATAATGCAGTTCTTCCTTGGGAAGTTCAGACTGGATCAAGGCGTGTTACACTGCACAATGATTTGTCAGCCGAAGTCTATAAGAATCTTATGATAGACAATTTGGCGGACTTGAGTTGCCTTCGGCTGCGCGCACTTGAAAGTATCGAAGCCAATAAACTGAGGGTTGCGAAATATTACAATAAAAAGGTCAAGTTCAAGCAATTCTCTGAAGGAGACTTGGTCTGAAAAGTGAAATTGCCGATCGGGTCAAAGGACAGTAAATTCGGTAAATGATCACCTAACTGGGAAGGACCTTATTGGATCAAACGTTGTGCGCCTGGTAATGCTTACATCTTGGAAACACTAAAAGGGGAGGAAGAATTTGGCCGAGCAATCAACGGGAAATATTTAAAGAAATATTATCCTAGCGTTTGGATCAATACTTAATAAACGATCTGTTCGGTCGATAGCTTCAATAGCCGATATTGGAAAGATATCGTCTCCAGTGCAAAAAATGAACCCAGAGGAGTAAAAGCCAATACGATGTGTATCGCCTATAGAAGCAAAGCGAACACAAATGAAGTGATGGGTACAAAGCATGAAACAAAGGGAAATCGCTCAAGGCAAGGAAGTTGTTTGCTAAAAGTCGCCTATTACAAGCTACGGGCTAGAAAATACTTTGCCTACTATATCATCAACTAGGGTATTGAAAGCTATAGAGTTGGCGGCGCTCATAAAATCCTCAACCAAGCTCTCATGCTCCCTAGGGTACATTGCATCCGAAAAACCATGGGGAAGAAGCCGAAGATTATGGCCCAAACGGGCTTGTGCAGCAGCCAACGCCATGGCAGCGCCATGATGAACTCCATGAAGGGTGACCTCCCTGACACGATTCGGGATGTCATGCAAGCGAACCACTAGAACGGCGCCCCTAGCATTGACAAATCCCGCTGCATGATCCGCGGCTGATCGAAGAATCTCCAACTGAGCAGTTAGATCTAAAATATTCAAGGAAAGAGTGATCAGAAATCTTGAGGGCAAAATCAAGGAAAAACAGAGAAATAATGGCAGACATCTCACCCATGATTCTAGCTTCATCCCTAGCCAACCTTTCTCTCACCAGGCCGACCTCGGGGGGTGATCGATCTTTAATCATGGCCAGAGCCGATTCCGCTAGGGAGAGGCAGTTGGCTAGATGCTGGTCGGTTTGATCTCTAGAGGCCAGTAGATCATCCTTACTGATCTGTCGCCTCGAGTGATGAGGAAACTAGTGGCGAATTGGTACCAAAGATGCCCCCGAGGGCTGGGTAGAGTCAGCCCTTTGATCTGAAGCGATGAGAGCACCCCAAGATGTGTCCTCTTGACGACAAAGGCGCTGGCGTGATGATGTAGATCCATTGAGGGCTTCTTCAACAGACCTCTTGTTGTTCTCCATGAACTCAAACCTACAGAAAGGCGGGAAATATACTAAAGACAAAGAAGGATTGAGACGAAGAGGTTGTTTTTTTTATCCACAGCCGTAACCCGTATATATTGCTCGAGAAAGAGAGAAGATAGATTTCGATGGAGGTGTGAAATTGAAATCAGAAACGGAAATGGATCAACACTCCGGAAATTCAGGGGACAAATAACGAAGAGATAACTGACTCGAATTTATTGCTTCCCCAGATTACAAAATATCATGGGACGGATACATTGACCAGAAATTGACCCACCAAAACTTCTTTGGATTGAAGGGAGTCCGGATCTCCACAAGGCCGAAACCCATTGTGAACCGAGTCACATCGTCCCATCGATAAAATTGTACCAGAAAAGAATAAAGGTCGCCCGCCAACATATGCTCAGCAAATTTCTCGATAAATTGAGGAACTATGGGAAAGAAGCCTGAGGCTTTCCCGGTGGGCGTTTGGAGGAGCAACAAGGGGAAGGTGTCCACACATTCTAGCCCTCATAAACATTAGAACAACTTTGTGAGCATGGAGAGAAGACTCAGGTGATATCACAAGAATTCTTCTAACCGCAATGACTGGTCTTCTTGCTCAATGAGGCGCTAGAATAAATGACACAATCACCATATGCATAAGAATTCTTCTAGCCGCTTGAGATCTTCATAAGAGAATGGACCATGGAGGGTCCGGCGGGAACTAGAGGCGCTCGAGGGAGCAGATGGAAGAAAAACATGGCTGAATTGTTGAGTTGCTCTCGCTAGGGTCAAATAGGCATTTTATAGCCAGCCCAGGAAGATGAATCCAAGTGCCCGTGAAATAGTGATGCTCTTGTAAAAAGTGGACCCCAGATCAAGGTTCTCTACCCATGACTATGGACCAATCAGGGACACAGACATGATAATTTTGGAATAAAATTACTTTTATCCCAAAATTGGGGGGCATGTGTTTACACCAAAATTTGGAAGAAGAGTCGCAGGGACTCGAAAGCTCCCAAGATCATGTCATCAAGGAATCAATTGCGTGCAGATCGGAACCAGCTGATTCGGATGCAAAAACTGGAATCGAGTTTCTTCAGATAGCGCCAGCGGATAACGACGAAGGCTACGTTCGGTGCTAGGTCGAAACATGTTGGACTCTACAAAAAGGGGAAGATTAGAGTCCAAGTTATCTTAAATTAGGAATGTTTTTCTTTAAAGTCGAAATTTGTGATGAGTCATGCTTAGACAGGAGTCATGCGTAGGTCCCGGGTATAAATATCAAACCCCGGCTATTGTAAAAAAACAACAATCAATCAAATACAAGTCGATTACTTTTTTTCGGCTCCGGCCACCCTTAGGAGTAGGAGTAGAGTAGATCTCGGTGAGTTCTTCAGCAAGTATGACTGCATTGATCCGGTTGACCTCCACTGCTTGTTGTAAGTACCATCATGGCTTATACCTCTATTCGTACGGCTGCATCGATCCGGTCGACCTCCACTGCCACTCTGGTATAAGTTAGTTATAGATCCTTGCCTAGTTCAAGTATGGCTGCATCGATCCGGTCGACCCCCACTGCATGAACTAGATCAAGGTCAAGTTATTGGCTCTACCTTAGGATGGCAGTCTTTGGTAGATTCATTAAGTTACCGATATTACTTAATGCTTTCATTATTTATCTAATTACAGCAATATCATTCTGCCCGATTGGGATTGATCTAGATTGGCCTTATATCTTGTTTAGCCCATCGTTTGATAATCTAAATTGATCTAATCTACACCTTAAACGATGAGTTATGTTTTATCGGTTGTTTTATGTCAATCCTGATCATGCATAGCGTGCGGTTAAGGCGTGTTGCGTCTTGAGTAGGTTTATTGGCTAGCGAGAACCGTTCCATGGCCCGTTATCATGGCGTGTGTGATTCTGCCTCACACCCCACTGTTAGCACCATGGAGTGGGGATTGTTATTTGGTAGATCTATTCCTGATAAGGCATGACTTTAGCTGTGCGCTGTGCCTGAATCGGCTGTTTTAGCCGATATCGAGTGCTTTCACGAACAGTTCGCATCATGAGACTGTTGAAGTAAAGATAGGTTGAAAAACATGTTAGCCCCATGTTCTTATTATTGTATTACGGCCTGCATGATTTTGCCTCATGCCCCACTGATATTAGTAATGAGTTAGGGTCGTCAAGTCTATTGCTATTTCTATGGCCTGCATGATTCTGCCTCATGCCCCACTGGTCACAGCGATAGATGAGATCTAACATGTTCATTAGATTTATCTTTATTAAACGGTTAAATGGTGTTGAATTGTTTCTTTATATAAAAAGGGGTTCAGTTACTTGTAATCATTGGCTCAGCATAAACCGATCATTGTTGACATCTTATTACCATTGATTAATATTTGTTCGAATAATGATATTTACCCTGAATGATAACCGATTCTTCTTATACAACCCAATGAGCTTTAATCGATTTATTCTCATGAGTATGCAAGAATCGCCTGTTTAGTCGATTTCCTTTCATATTGGCTCTCATAGCCGCACATTCGGGACTGTTTGGCAACACTGGCAAGTTCCGCCCTTAATTACTGATGAACTTTCTGTCCTTGTCAATTATAGGGTCAAATTGACTGGCACGTCTTGGAAGGATTGTGTAGGATCGACCATCCCTACGCTGAAGCTAGGTGGATCGGCTCCATCGAGCGGACCCTTCCGGCTTGCTGCGTGTGTCCTCGGCACGGGACGAAAATTCTGTGTCGATAAGATCTAACATGTTCATTAGATTTATCTCTATTAAATGGTTGAATGATGATGAACTATTTCTTTTATAAAGGAGTTCAGTTACTTGCAGTCATTGGCTTAGCATGAACTAATTACTATTGACGCCTTTTTGCCAGTGACCAATATTTGTTTAAAACAATGATATTCATCCAGAATGATAACTAATTCTTCTTACACAAACCCATGAGCTTTAACCGATTTATTCTTACGAATATGTTGGAATCGACTATTTAGTCGATCTCTTTTCATATCGGCTCTCAGAGCCACACATTCAGGACTGTCTGGCAACACTGGCATGTTCCACCCTTAATTACTGATAAGCTTCCTCTCCTTGTCAATTGCAGGGTCAAATTAACTGGCACGTCTCGGGAGGAGTGCGCAGGATCGACCACCCCTGCGCTGAAGCTAGGTGGATCTCTAGCTCCATCGAGCGAACCCTTCTGGCTTGCTCGTGTGTCCTCAGCACGGGACGAAATTCTATGTCGACAAAGTGTTGAAATTGTGTTTTTCTAATTTTTGTGAGCTCAAAAAGACCAAGCTATGCACTGAATTAGCTCATGACCCAAAAATAAAAGTTGTTGCTCTACTCAAATACTACAACTTTTCTTAAGGGTGCTTTGCCATGCAAAGAATCTATGACATAGTTCAAACTAGGTCAAACATACCACTTTAAATGATGGCATACACCATAACTAGGACTTAGAGACCAAACTAGGCTTAGTCATGAATACCAAAGTTGTTCCTTATGCTATTCTAAACATGTTTAAGGTATTCCCAAGGTTCCACACACATTTCATACATTGGTTACATAGAAACCCTAGCATAAGTAATGAAATTAAGTGATACACATGCAATATAAGCCAACAAAAGGATAGTAATTGAGATGCTCATGCTCATGCGTGCTCATGGATGCTTATGATCATGCAATGTCAAGGTTAAATGCATGCTTAACACCCAGGGTGTTACAACCCTTCCCCCCCTAACAGAAATCTCATCCCAAGATTGCACGACCTACCATTCCTCATAGAAACTCGGATAAACCTCACGAAGATAGTCCTCACGTTTCCACGTAGTGTCTTGCTCACTATGATTATTCCAAATCACCTTGTAGAACTTGATGACTTTGCTACGGGTCACTCTTTCCATTTCTTTAAGCACTCGAATTGGTCTTTCTTCATAGGTCAAATCCGACTGAATCTTGATACTAGTGGGTTCAATAGCTTCTTCGGACACACGAAGACATTTCTTGAGTTGGGAGACATGAAAAACACTGAATATAGCTTTCATTTCCGAAGGTAACTGGAGTTTGTAGGCTACTAGCCCTTTTCATGCAATGATTTGGTATGGTCCAATATACCTAGGAGCAAGTTTTCGCTTCACTCCAAACCTTTGTACTCTCCTCATTGGGGATACCTTCAGATACACATAATCTCCAACTTGGAACACAATAGGATTTCTCCTCTTATCTGCATAACTCTTTTGTCTTGATTGAGCGGCTTCTATATGTTGTCGAATGATTTGGACTCATTCTTCAGCTTCTTTGACAAAGTCAATTCCATAATACCTTCTTTCACCAGGCTCAATCCAATTTAGAGGGGTCCTACACTTGCGACCATATAAAGCTTTAAACGGAGCCATCTTGATACTCTCTTGATAACTATTATTGTAGGAGAATTCAAGCAAAGGTAACCAATCCTCCCATGAACCCTTGGAAGAAATCACACATGCTCTCAACATATCTTCCAAGATCTGATTCACACGTTCAGTTTGACCTGCGGTCTGAGGGTGATAAGCAGAGCTGCGAATCAATGTGGTACCTAAGTACTTGTGCAGATGTTCCCAAAAATGATTAACAAATTGGGGCCCTCAATCTGATACAATACTCTTAGGTACACCATGTAATCTAACAATTTGTTCAATGTATAGCTTTGCATATTGATGAGGTGTATACTTGACATTGACAGGAATAAAATGTGCAGACTTGGTGAGACGGTCAACAATTACCCATATAGAATCATGACCCTTTTGGGTATTTGGAAGTCCGACAATAAAATCTATACTAATGTCATCCCATTTCCAACTTGGAATGGACAGTGGCTGAAGTAACCCTGCTGGTTTCATATGAATGGCCTTAACTTAGCAACAGTTATCACATCTTGCAACATATGCCACAATTTCTTTCTTCATTTTTGTCCACCAAAATCTAGTCTTCAAATCTTGGTACATCTTGCTATTACCCGGGTGAATTGATAGCTTGGAAGAATGAGCTTCCTCTAGGATTTGGTTCCTCAACTCCCTATCCTTTGGCACTACAAGCCGATCTTTAAACCACAGAACACCATTCTCATCCAATTGAAAATGCTTACTTTCTTCTTCTTTCATCTTTCTCTTGATATGGAATATACCAACATCAGTCTTTTTTAGCTCAATGATCTTTGACTCTAGAGAACAACTAATTGTGATATTATGTAGGACTGTCAGATGCAATAAGTTGAAACCATCTTCCAACAAAGAATTACCATGATACTTCTGACTTAAGGCATCGGCAACTACATTGGCCTTTCCAGGATGATAATGCACTTCTAGGTTGTAATCCTTGATCAATTCTAACCATCTGCGCTGCCTCATGTTCAACTCAGGTTGAATGAAAATGTACTTAAGGCTCTTGTGATCAGTGTAAATATGGAAAACATTACCAAGCAAGTAATGTCTCCAAATTTTTAGAGCATGGACAACTGCTGCAAGCTCTAAATCATGCGTTGGATAGTTGACTTCATGCTTTCTCAACTGGCGCGAGGAATAAGCAATGACTCGGCCTTCCTGCATTAAAACACACCCTAAACCGGTACCTGAGGCATCACAAAATACATCAAACGGTTTCTCAATGTCGGGCTGTGCCAACACAGGAGCAGTAGTTAGCAAAGTCCGTAAAGTGTGAAAAGCTGCTTCACACTCTGGTGTCTAGACAAACTTCTCATACTTCTAAAGTAACCTCGTCATAGGCTTGGATATCTTGGAGAAATCTAGGATAAACCAATGATAGTATCCAGCTAAACCAAGAAAACTTTAAACTTCATGAACTGAGGTAGGAGCTTTCCAATCCATCACTTCTTGCACTTTGGATGGGTCTACAGAAATTCCATCCTCTAATAATACATGACCTAGAAAAGGTACTTTCTTCAACCAAAACTCACATTTACTAAACTTTGCATACAACTTATGCTCTCTTAGTCTCGACAATACCACTCTCAAGTGCTCTTCATGTTCTTCTGTCGTCTCAGAATAAATCAAGATATCATCGATGAACACAACCACGAACTTGTCAAGTTTGGGCATGAACACTGAGTTCATCAAGTACATGAAGTAGGTAGGAGCATTGGTCAATCCAAAAGACATGACTAAATACTCATAAAGACCGTACCTAGTGGAAAAAGCTGTCTTAGGCACGTCTTCCGGTCTAATCTTGATTTGGTGATAACCTGACCTCAAATCAATCTTAGAGAACACTTTTGCTTTTGACAATTGATCAAACAAGATATCAATGCGGGGCAAAGAATACTTGTTCTTGATAGTAACAGCATTGAGCGGCCGATAGTCCACACACATCCACAAAGACTTGTCCTTCTTCACAAATATTGCGGGACAACCCCATGGTGATGAACTGGGGCGAATAAGACCCTTCTCTAAAAGTTCATGCAATTGAATCTTCAATTCTACTAACTCATTGGGAGGCATTCTATATGGTCTTTGGGAAATAGGTGCGGTACCAGGTAACAATTATATCTTGAATTCTATCTCTCTGTCTGGTGGTAACCCTGGCAATTCCTCAGGAAAGACATCCAAAAATTCACATACTACCGGAATATCAGCAAGGGCCACAGGCTAGATAGCTTTGGCCACATTATGGAGATCACACTCCCTAGGAAGGGGTACTAGAAAAGCCTCATTATTCTTGGGATCCCTCAACATAATGGTTCTAGTCGAGGTATCAATAAGAACACCATGGTTCTTCATCCAATTCATCCCCAAGATCACATCAATACCCAATCCCGGTAATATCACTAAGTTTGCATTATACTCCCATTCACTTATTTGAATGCGTACATCTCTAACTATCTGATTGGTAGAAATGTTACTCCCAGCAGCACTTATACAATAACCACCCTTATCAACTACAACTATTTTCTGATCATACTTGGATGCAAAAGTTGGACTCATGAATGAATGCGAAGCTCTAGAATCAAATAAAACAACTGCAGGATGATGATTCATGAGAAACATACCAGCCGTGACTACTTCACCAAATGGAATCTCTTCCATGGTGGTATAGTGCACATGTCCCTGACGTCCATTGGAGTTGCCTTGCTTCTGGTTGTTGTTCTTCTTGGGATAAGGGAAATTTCTCGCCCAATGGCCTGTCTTGTTATAGTTCCAACATGACATACTGCTAGGTGGAATGTTGGAGCTGCCTTGTCCAGTTCTACCCTTAGGTAGGGCAATGGAGTAGGCCTTGCGATAAACCTTCTGGTTCTAACTAGGCCGCGCCTTCTTCTAAGGTGGTCTATACTTTGGAGCGGGAGGGTGGAACTGGGGTCTCCCGGTGGTAGGAGCTTTGGACTGAGATACACCTGCTTCAAAAGCTCTCTTGTGATTCTTGGATGTTGTATAGATGTTGTTATGATTCTCTTGGGTTAATGCATCACTAATAAACTCATTGAAGGTAGCACTTTTGTTGTTAGCTAGTGTCTTCATCAGCTTCGGGCTAAGTCCCCGCTTGAAACTAGCAATCTTCTTTGCATCCGTATCCACAAACTCAATGGCATACCTTGACAGGTTGTTAAAGGCATGCAGATACTCAGTTAAACTCTTAGTACCCTGCGTCAGCCTCATGAATTCCGTATGCTTCATACTCATCAGACCTGGGGGAATATAATGTCCCCTAAATGTAGCCTTAAATTGATTCCAGGTGACGTGCGCATCTTCAAGCAAAGTGGATCGATGGTGACTCCACCATATGCCTGTAGGTCCATGCAGCTGGTGTGATGCATATTCTGTCTTTAGATGCTCGGTGAGCCTCAAAAGATGGAACTTCTGTTCAATTGTGTTCAGCCACTCATCTGAATGTGACGGTTCTTCTGCTTCCTTAAAAATAGGAGGCTTGGTGTCGAGAAAGTCCTTGAAAGTACTAAACTGGTTAGGCTCAGATCCTTGATGCTGGTCTCTTCCACGTCCTTGGCCAACATTCTACGTGAGACCGCACAACACTTCTCCCATGGAACGTTGAGTCTCCATGAGTTGAGCCATCATCTCTGCTAGGGTAGGATGCGGTGGTGGGGGAAGATTCTCATTGCCATTGCCACGGCCATCACTACCACTCGCATCATCACCAAAAGCTCCCCTACAAGTGCGCATCATCTACGAAATTGCAACAACAAGTGATTATTGGATGATGTCAAGAGATTGCAGAAGAATTGTATACTCATGCCATACTGTAGTTACTGGAGAGAATTGTAAATTCATACAATAACACAGAGGCACAATAATTCATTTCCACAACATAACATCACCAAATGATCGCTTATCATGCTCGCAACGCGTTCCATACATGCCAAATTTTTATGTCAAACACAACTGGAAATCCATTAAACAGTGCAATTATCACAAGTAGTACATGCATAGTTCCAACAACCTCACAAGGGTACATCATGAAATGGAGACCTACGTTACGAGTTCGTTACATAATGATCAAGAATAAAGAGCTAAGACATCAAGCTCGCTACTACTACAGCTAAGCTACTCCTGGGAGTGGTCGCTGTCGACGTCGGACATACCATCACCATGGTCGTCCTCCCAAGGCTCCACCTCTTCATCTTCGGGCTCTTCTTCAGCATCCATCTCCACGCCATCATCATCAGCAATCAACACATTAGGGCCTTCTTCCACCGCTGGATCTGGAGGAATAATTGGGTTGATTATGTTGTTGAGGCTATGAACATCGATCGAAAGCTCCTCGATCTGGCGAATGAGCTCCTGCTCCCTTCGCTCGAACTCAGTGGCCTGCCTAGCAGCCTAGAATACTATCCTAATCCTAGCTGCCTCTCTATTTTTAGCAAGATGAATAACCTCATCCCGCTCAACACGGACGCCTTGTAATTCATCCCTTGCTGCATTTCTTTCTACCACTACAAGGCCAAACTGCCTACGACGAGCTGCTAAGGCTATCTCAAAGTTATCTATCTCATGCTAGGCTGCCCTAACTGCCCTTTGGTGCCTGCACACACGTGCACGCATCCGGCGTTGTGTGGCCTGTGCTCTTTGGAGCTCTAGCATGCAGTTGATGTAGCTATCTTGGCATGAATAAAACATTCTCATGACTGCATACATAGCACTCATTGCAGCATTACTTCTTCTAGCTCTTTCATCCCTGTCTCTTACTAAAGCATTACCTCCTTGCTGGGCCCAAACGGTCTATGATGCATCAACACGGGAAAAAGATCCAACTATCCCATTCACAAGCTCATCCCCGAATTCCTGACAAATCTCACTGAGAACCTCAAATGCTGCAACTTGGGCACCTTCCCATGGGGTTTGTCCATTTGACTCTACACTCCATCCCTGCCACTGAGGATTGTCCTCACGGGCTACGATAGTGACTCGCACATCATACCACCTCTGTCCTTCAGTCACCACTTTGTTCCAAAAGTAGCGAGGTGGTTCCACGTACCCGATAGAGTTCAGCACCCGCCACAGTAAGGTGGGAGTCCCAAACAATGCCAAAAAAGTGTCGCTAGCAACAGGGGCTCCTAGGGCTGCCATCTGTAACAAAAGGTTACAATTACGTGAGACACGCATTATAGAAATGGGTTACTTAACAATAAGATCATTTAAAGGGGAAACAATGCAGGAACATGAATGAATGGTGTATCATGATGTATGCTCATTCCGTACGTCCTCACAAACTTAGAAAAATAATTCCTAATGACATACGTGGTGGCATACATACGTTCTCTCAATATAATCGTAACTAAACGAACTACACGTTTCGTTGTTAGTGTACCTGTAGAAAATTCATTTCAGCCCAACCCAACAGATATAGTACAGAAATGTAAATCTGGGCTCTAGCTTGCAACTAAATACTTTCATATATGTATACCCATACATATACTTCCGTATCAAAGCTACCGATGACAATTTATACCCACAATTAAATACGCACCATACACACATGCAAGCATGCATATACAGCCGTATCAAAACTAGCTCTCCGCGACCGCACGCTCACATCTTGTGGTCATGCCACTCATCAACTTACCTTCTTACCTTGGCTTAGAGGCATTTGATCCATACATTACCACTCAAGTGAATGGCATCCATACAATAGCACACCGTATGGACGACGAAAGTAAAAACCCCCATGTTAGTACTTAAATAGCCACCTAAAAGTCCTTAACTGGGCATAAAGGAGATGACCACTAGCACACTTTAGATTTTTGTAACACAAAACCTTTGTTTTTAAATACACATATGACAAGTTTAATGTTGAATCCTTGCTCTGATGCTAGCTGTCACAGAACTGTCCAATTTATAAGAGCACAAGTACAGTAGCAATCACCGAAGCGATCAAACCGTCATACTTGAGCCCATATAAACCCGGTAGTCCAATGAAATCTCGAAGGATCTCAAACAACCAACATACAAACCAAGATCATAGAGATTCAACGTAACTAGTCATATGTTACATCATGGTTCACAAATATTTCTTATACATCAGAGTTCGAATAATTATTACAAACCAAGTTTGAAAGTAGCGGAAGCAAAGTAGTTTAACATCAACATCACACATAGTTTCATACAAAGCCAGTGTCATAGTCATCTCCAACCAAAAGCACAAGGGTGAGATGATATATAGAATGACCATTGCCCATGGTCCTAGTCCTCATCCACTACAGGAGCAAAGCAGTTCTTGTAGTAGTCGTGATACATAACGTTATCTGCAACAATGGGAATAAAACCCTAAGTATGAGAAGGTACTCAGCTAGACTTACCCGTCCAACTAATATACTAAGACACCAAGGAGTATGCAAGGCTTTATAAGTAGAGCTGGTAGACATTATTTGTAGAAAAAGTATAAGTTATCCAACATATCTTTAATTGTGAATCACCAATTATTAATCCTATCTCGTTCTAGATTAGCACTATCCTATGCCAAACATGTTGGTACCATTAAGTCATCACAATAATAACCATATCCAGTTGAGTTCTTGCATAATCTCATAACAAACATTTCCATCATTTACTACGATGAAGTATATTCCTGTCAGTTCTCACTATTCGGGAGAGACGGCGATTCAAATCGATTCCTACCCAGCTGAGGAATTATTCCTAACACACACCCATACTTCCCCCATCGGGGTCGCATCAGGTCACCTTTGGGACAACTCAAGTACAATCACGGGTAGGACCAGCGCCGCACCCTCAAAGATACAACCAATCTGCCAAGGGTGCTCGGGACTCTAACCCGCCCTTGGGCTTACGCCATTGGCTCTCCGCACATCCGTACTTCCTCTAGGGTGCGCACTTTAACTGCTCGTGTCCCCGGCCTAAGTTGAGCTACTTGGTTTCATGGTCGGAACGACTTATCCGGCCAACTATGTGAGAGGCATGCGTTCAACATGACAAGATGAACCTCCAATAGCCGGTCCTTAAACGACACGGAAGGAATCACTACTATACCACAACATAAGACTCCGTCCAGTCTCCATTTATTCAACAATACCAGGTTATGTTCCACGATAGCACCATATAGCCAACCGTGATCAAGTTATCACCTATAGCTCGCATGTGACAGGAAATCACCCGACTTCTACTGGTCTAAGCATAGCTAAGCATAATAAGCGTTCCTGGACTTAAATAGGATTCATGGTAGATATTTCTGGTCAAGGAAGGTAATATGCAGCAATTGTTTCCAAATAACTCCTTTGACGTAATGCATCAATACGAATAACTTTAGGTGACATTAATAAAGTAGGGAGGCTTATAATGCTACGGGGCTTGCCTTTCACGAATGTCGACGGCTGATGATCGGGGCACTCCGGGAGATGATCAACCTCAGGCTCGCCTTCACTGGGAACCTCCTAGTGCTGCACTTCTGGGTTCTCCTCTTGTGGATCGTCGTCTAGGTCCACCAACGTGACCTCCTCGGTGGCACCTATTGCATGCATATGCATAAGTAAGTCTCATGAATGCATACGAAGGATCATAGATGATGTGATATGGAAAGGTACATGCTGTGATAATGATGAAGGAAGACTCAAATTTGATGATAATCCTTTCCCAGGAGATCAAAACATGGTCGATGCTAGGCTGCTCAAAGGAAAGACTAAGGTCCTGACATCAACCAAATCAAGAGAAGCTAGAACAGTCGATCCCGAGATGCAAATATCGGCTGACGAATACAGAGAAATTAGAAGACGTTGCGACAAGTAAAAGAGCCGATATGAGCAGGGAGGAACGTCAAAAGAAGGGGCGACAAAGCCGTGGGTTACATCTCGAATTCTGTTGAATAAATGGCAGCGGCAGAAGGAAAAGAATTATCAGCGTTGGTTAGAAAAGCAAGAATACTAGCGTCAACAGGAAAAAGAGAGGTATGAAAGAAAGCAAGCTAAATCACATTGGAATTGTCCTTTCTTCAGACATTGTTGGAATGAAGGTTTGAAGTTGCCTACCAGGTATAACTGTCTAGAGTGCAGCGATCAATATTGGGAGTTTAGGCAATCTCGAGCCAACCGTCGGTCTATCCATGCTCAAGATGCATATCATCATGAAAACATGGATCGATGCTTAAAAAATGGAAGTGTTCATAATCGACTTGGAAAAAGAGTTGTTGATCAAAACTGGGCTGATTATGAAGAAGAAGGCAATGAAAGAGAATATGTCTGGCAGGAAGGCCAATGATGTCTAGGAGATTTTACAAGAAGCTAGAAGAGAAGGGTGCAACACCTAAGGAATAGAGAGTTGGAACAGGCTCAGGCATCCGGTAAACCTCAAGTATGGCATGCTAAGCAAACAGCCGATAGAAGGCAACCATCAGTCGATATTCAAATGGATTTTTTGTTGCCATCAGAGTTCAGAGCTTCGACAGATCAAGAAGTTTATTTTGATTTCGATGAATCAGAGTATGAAGAGATAGTTGCCAAGCTGATGGTTATATAGCAGGCTATATTTGATAAACTAGTCAAGCATCGGCACTTAAAGGCTTTATATGTAAAAGGTTTGGTTGATGAGAAGCCGATGAACAAGATGTTAGTGGACGGATGTGCTTCTATCAATCTCATGCCTTACACCACTTTTCGTAAACTTGGCAAGGGACTAGGAGATTTGATTGAGACTGACATGATGCTTAAGGACTTTGGGGGTAATGCGTCTAAGACCCGAGGGCAATGAATGTCAAATTGACAATCGGGAGTAAGACTCTGCTCATCACATTCTTCATCATCGATGGAAAAGGGTCGTTCAGTTTGCTCCTTGGTCATGATTGGATTCATGCGAACTATTGTGTACCATCGACCATGCATCAGTGTTTAATTCAATGGCGTGGAGATGATGTCGAGCTGGTTCGCGCTGATGAGTTTGTGAGTATCGCAGCAGCCGATCCGGTCTTTTGGGAACTAGGAGACTTCGAATGCTTTTCTGGCAAGATATGGGAAGGAGGCTTTGTTAGAGTTAATAATGAAAGCCAACAGCCGATCCAAGCAGTCGGCTTTGAAAATTTTTCTTAATGGATAATCTAATAGATGATACAAATGGCAAACTAGGACATGGCTTCACGTTGGCTGATGAATTAGGAGAAGTAGATATTGGTTCTAGAGATAGACCTAGGTCGACGTATGTAAGTGCCAAGTTGGATCCTGAGTATAAGCGAGAGTTAGTTGATTTATTAAAGGAATTTAAAGACTGTTTTGCTTGGGAATACTATGAGATGCCTAGTCTAGACCGATCAATTGTTGAACATCGGTTGCCAATCAAACCTGGATATCAGCCATTTAAACAAGCTCCAAGGAGATTCAACCCGAACGTGCTTGATGATATCAAAATGGAGACTAAAAGGTTACTGGAAGCAAAGTTTATCCGACCGTGCCAATATGCAGAGTGGATATCGAATGTTGTCCCTATGTATAAGAAGAATGGAAAATTAAGAGTTTGCATCGATTTTAGGGATCTGAACAAAGCCACACCCAAGGATGGTTATCCGATGCCGATAGATGATATGTTAGTAGATGCAGCAGCCGGGCACATGGTTATTAGCTTCATGGACGGCAATGTAGGATATAACCAAATTTTCATGGCTGAGGAAGACATAGCAAAGACCCCTTTCAGGTGCCCCGGCGCAATCGGTTTATTCGAGTGGGTTGTGATGACCTTTGGTCTGAAGAATGCCGGTGCAACTTATCAAAGGGCGATGAATTATATTTTTCATAAGTTGATCAGTAGGATTGTTGAAATCTACATTGATGATGTGATCATAAAATCCAAAGGGTACAAAGAGCATCTAGCTAATTTGCAGGAGACTCTGGAATGCACAAGAAGACATGGTCTAAAGATGAATCCTAATAAGTGTGCTTTTGGAGTGTCAGCTGGACAATCCTTGGGTTTCGTGGTCCACGAGAGAGGAATCAAAGTTGGTCAAAAAAGCATAAAAGCAATTGATGAGGCAGTTCCCCCGACTACTAAAATAGAGTTACAATCTCTGCTTGGTAAGATTAATTTCATTAGAAGATTCATTTCAAATTTGTCAGAAAGAATTCTGCCGTTTTCTTCCTTGTTGAAGTTGAAAAATGATCAAGAATTCAAGTGGGGTGACATTCAACAAAAGGCATTTGAAGAGATAAAAGAATATATGAAATGTCCACCTGTGCTGGTCCCTCGTCAGCAAGGTAAGCCTTTTAAATTGTACATATCAGCTGATGACAAGACAATTGGATCAACCTTGATGCAAGAGTTTGAAGAAAAAGAGCGAGTTGTTTTCTATCTGAGTAGAAGGCTCCTAGATCCAGAGACAAGATATTCTTCCACCGAAAAGTTATGCTTGTGCTTATATTTCTCTTGCACTAAGTTGCGACACTACTTATTATCGACCGAATGTACGGTTGTTTCCTAGGCTGATGTGATTAAGCACATGTTATCAATGCCAATACTGAATGGGAGAGTGGGAAAGTGGATTCTCACGTTATCGGAATTTGACTTGAAGTACGAATCGGCTAAAACAGTCAAAGGACAAACAATGGCCGATTTTGTCACCCAACATCATAAGCTAAGCATTGATTATGTAGAGCTGATGCCTTGGATGTTATTCTTTGATGGATCATCATGCAAGAAAGGTGGTGGCATTGGTATTGTTATTATTTCACCTCGGGGGGGGGGGCAAGTTTTGAGTTTGCTCTTCCAACTGAACCAATGATTACCAACAACCAAGCAAAATATGAAGCTATTCTTAAGGGACTTCAACTTCTTCATGAAGTAAAGGCCGAAGCAATTGAAGTATTTGGAGATTCATAGTTAATTATTAATCAGTTGATCGGCCTATATGAGTGCAAAGAAGATACTCTGAGAGGATATGATGATGAATGTCAAAGGTTGCTAAAAAAGTTTCCTCATGTCTCTTTTTAACATATTCCAAGGGCACAGAATCAAGAAGCTAATCGTCTCGCTTAAAGCACTTTAGGTTATTGAGTGTTTCAAGAAGTCTTCAGTAGTCCAACCTTGAGTAATGATTGGAGAATTGAAATAGCCGACTACCTTAGGAATCCAACATGGAAAGTTACCAGAAAGCTAAGGTATAAATCGACTAAGTATGTTTTACTAGATGATCAGCTATATTATAAAACAGTCGATGGGGGTGTTGCTCAAATGTTTAAATCAAGAAGAAGCTAAGGTGTTGATGGGTGAGGTGCATGAAGGGATATGTGGAGCTCATCAATCGGCTTATAAGATGAAATGGATTTTTCGCAGAACTGGATATTTCTAGCCAACGATATTGGAAGACTGTTTTGAATATTACAAGGGGTGCCAGGACTGTCAACGTTTTGGTAATGTCCAGAAATTGCCTGCATCGGCCATGAATCCAATAATCAATTCATGGCCGTTTCGAGGTTGGGGAATTGATTTAATTGGCTAGATTTTTTCACCCTCAAGCAAAGGACATAAGTTCATATTGGTAGCAATAGATAACTTCACTAAATGGGTGGAGGCAATTCCTTTGAAGACGGTAACCTCAAAGAACATGATTGATTTTGTCAAGGAGCATATTGTGTATCATTTTGGGATTCCTCAAACTATAACTACCGATCAAGGGACAATGTTCACATCAGAAGAGTTCGGAGATTTTGCTGCCAGTATGGGAATCAAGCTACTAAATTCTTCTCCTTACTATGCTAAGGCTAATGGCCAGGCAGAGGCATCCAATCAGATTATGATTAAGCTGATCAAGACAAACATTGAGGAACAAGCAAGGAAGTGACATTCAACGCTTAATGAGGCACTATGGGCATATAGGATGGCCTGTCATGGATCGATTAAAACATTGTCTTATGAACTTGTGTATGGCCATAATGCAGTTCTTCCTTGTGAAGTTCCGACTGGATCGAGGCGTGTTACATTGCAAAATGATTTGTCAGCCAAAATCTACAAGAATCTTATGATAGATGGCTGAGAGGACTTGAGTTGCTTTCGGTGGCGTGCTCTTGAAAACATCGAAGCCAATAAACTAAGGGTTGCAAAATATTACAATAAAAAGGTCAAGATTAAGCAATTTTCTGAAAGAGACTTGGTCTGGAAAGTGAAGTTGCCGATCGGGTCAAAGGATAGTAAGTTCGGCAAATGGTCACCTAATTGGGAAGGACCTTATCGGATCAAACGTTGTGCGCCTGGTAATGCTTATATTTTGGAAACACTAAGAGGAGAGGAGGAATTTGGTAGAGCAATCAATGGGAAATATCTAAAGAAATATTACCCTAGCGTTTGGATTAATACTTGACAACCGATTTGTTCGGTCGTCGGCTCTAAGAGCCGATACCGGAAAGGTACCGCCTCTAGTGCAAAAATAAACCTGAAGGGGTAAAAGCTGGTACGATGTGTATTACCTATAGGACCAAAGCAAACATGGACAAAGCGATGCATATAATATGAAGTACGAAGCAAAGGAAAATCACTCAAGACAGAGAAATTGTTTGCTAAATATCACCTATTACAAACTACGGTCCGAAAAACACTTTGGTTACTATATCATCGGCCTGGGAAATAAAGGCTATGGAGTTGGTGGTGCTGGAGAAATCCTCAACCAGGCGCTCATAATCCCCAGGGTGCGCCTCAGCTAGAAAACCGTGGGGAAGAAACCAAAGTTCGTGGCCCGAACGGGCTTGCGCAGCAGCCAACGCCATGGCGGAACCATGACGAACGCCATGCAAAGCGACCTCCCTAACAAGGTTCGGGATGTCATGCAGGCGAACCACCAGGACGGTGCCTTTGGCATTGACGAACCCCGCCGCGTACTTCGCAGCCAATCGGAGGCTTTCCAGTTGAGCGGACAAATCTAAAAAGATTCAAAGGGGAAATGATCAGAATCTTGAAGATGAAATTGAAAAGAAGCAAAAGTTATGATAGATATCTAACCCACGATTACGCCCTTGGCCTTGGCCAACCTATCCTCCATCGAATCGACCTTGGGAGACGATCGACATCGGACCATGGCCAGAGCCGATTCTATGAGGGAGAGACAGTCAGCGAGATTCTGGCCATGCCTGTTGATGGAGGTGAGCAGGTCGTCATTTTTGACCCGCCTCCTCAGATAGCAGGGAAGCTGGTGGTGAGTTGTTGATGGAGAGAACCTCGAAGGCTGAACGGAGTCAGCCCTATGCCCCGAAGCAGTGAGAGCATCATGAGTTGCACCCTCTTGGTGATGAAGGCGCTGGCATGATGACGCAGCTCCGTTGAGGGCCTCCTCAGCGGACCTCTTGCTATTCTCCATGACCTCAAACCAATGGGAAAGTGGAAACCACACTAAAAACACGAAAGGCTTGAGACAAAGCTGGATGTTTTTCGATCCACAGCCGTGGCCCGTATATATAGCCCAGGAAGGTGAGAAGATAGATTTCGTTGGGGGTGTGGAATTGAAGCCAGATACGGTAATGGATCGACACTCTAGAAATTTAGGGGACGGATAATGAAAAGATAATAGATTCAGACTTATTGCTTCCCATAATTATAAAATATCATGGGATGGATACGAAAGATTTACATTGACCAGCGATCGACCCACCGAGACCTCTTTGGATTGAAGGGAGTTTGGATCCCCACAAGGCCGAAGGTCATCATGAACTGAGTCACATCGGTCCATTGATAAAATTATGCCAGAGAAGGGGAAAAGCCGCCTGCCTAACAGATGCCCAGCTAATTTCTCGGTGAATGGGAAACTGTGGGAAAGAAGCCTGTGGCTTTCCTGATGGGCATTTGATGGAGCAAACAAGGGAAAGGAGTCCATACATTTTAGCCCTTGCGAACACTAGAATAGCTCTGCGAGCATGGAGAGAAGACTCAGGTGATATCACAAGAATTCTTCTAACCGTAGTAGCTGATCCTCTTGCTCGACAAGGCACTAAGATGAGCGACACAATCACCCTATGCACAAGAATTCTTCTAACCACTCAAGATCTTCATGGCAAAAAGATAGACCATGGAGGGTTAGGCGGAGTCAGAGGCACTTGAGGAAGCAGATAGAAGAGAAACATGGCTGAATTGTTGAATTGCTCTCGCCAGAGTCGGATAGACATTTTATAGTTGGCCTAGAAAGATGGATCCAAGCGCCCGTGAAGCAATGATGCTCTCATAAAAGTTTTGAAGCATGGGCTCATAAGCTGACATAGACGGTGATAAACAGTAGACCCTAGATCAAGATTCTCTACCTGTGACTGCGGACCTATCGGGATACAGACGTGATAATTTTGGAATAAAATTACTTTTATCCCAAAATTGGGGGGCATGTGTTTATACCAAAATTTGGAAGAAAGAATTGCAGGAACTTGAAAGTTCCTAAGATCATGTCATCAAGAAATTAATTGCATGGAGGTCGGTATCAACTGATTCAAATGCAGCACTAGAATCGGCTCTCTTCAGATAGCGCCAGCGGATGACGACAAAAGCTACGACCGGCGCTGGGAAGAACATGTTGGACTCTACAAAAAGGGAAAGATTAGGGTCCAAGTTATCTTAAATTAGGAATGTTTTCTCTTAGGCCAAAAATTATGATGAGTCATGCTTAAGTAGGATTCATGCATAGGATCCGGGAATAAATATTGGACCCCGGCTATTGTAAAAGGACACACAATCAATCAAATACAAGTTACTTACTTTTTTTAGCTCCGGCCACCCCTTAGGAGTAGGAGTAGAGTAGATCTCGGTGAGTTCTTTAGCGAGCAGGGCTACATCGGTCCGGCCGACCTCTGGCTTGTCTGTAAGTACCGTCATGGCTTATACTTCTGTTCATACGGCTGCATCGATCCGGTCGACCTCCACTGCGACTCTGGTATAAGCTAGTTATCGACTCTTGTTTAGTTCAAGTACGGTTGCATCGATCCGATCGACCTCCACTGCTAGAACTAGATTAAGGTCAAGTTATCGGCTCTATCTAAGGGTGGCGTCCTTTGGATAGATTCATTAAGTTACCGATATTGCTTATTGCTTTCATTATTTATTTAATTACAGCAATATCACTTCGCCTGATTGGGGTTGATCTAGATCGGCCTTATATCCTATTTAACCCATTGTTTATTAATCTAAATTGATCTAATCTGCATCTTAAACGATGAGTTATGTTTTATCGGCTGTTTTATGTCAATCTTGATTGTGCATAGTGTGCGGTTAAAGCATGTCTGGTCTTAGATCTATTGGCTAACGAAAACCGTTACATGGCCTGTTATCACAGCCTGTGTGATTCCGCCTCACACCCCACTATAAGCACCGTGGAGTGGGGATCATTACTTGGTAGATCTGTTCCTGATAGGGCATGACCTTAATTGTGCACTATGCTTGAATCGGCTGTTTTAGCCGATATCGAGTGCTTTCATATATGCAGTTCACATCACGAGACCGTTGAAGTAAAGATAGGTTGAAAGATGTGTTAGCCCCATGATCTTATTATTGTATTACAGCCTGCATGATTCTACCTCATGCCCCACTGATATTAGTAATAAGTTAGGGTCAGCGAATTTATCGCTGTTTCTACGGCCTGCATGATTCTGCCTCATGCCCCACTAGTCATAACGATAGATGAGATCTAATATGTTCATTATATTTGTCTCTATTAAATGGTTAATGATGATGAGCTGCTTCTTTTATATAAAAATGGATTTGGTTACTTGCAGTCATTGGCTTAGCATAAATTGATTATTGTTGACATCCTATTGCCATTGACTAATATTTGTCTAAATAACGATATTCATCCTGAATGATAACCAATTTTTCTTCCACAACCCCATGAGCTTTAACTGATTTATTCTTATGAGTATGCTAGAATCGACTATTTAGTCAATTTCCTTCCACATCAGCTCTAAGAGCCGCACATTTGGGACTGTCTGGCAACACCGACATGTTCCGCCTTAAATTACTGATTAGCTTTCTCTCCTTGTCAATTGCAGGGTCAAATTGACTGGCATGTCTTGGGAGGAGTGTGCAGGATTGATAATCTCTGTGTTGAAGCTAGGTGGATCTCCAGCTCCATCGAACGAACCCTTTCAGCTTGCTCGTGTGCCCCGACACGGGACAAAATTTCATGCCGACAGCCGTCATGATCGGTGGTTTCGTTAGAAACAACTTAAGCTTCTCGAAAGCTGTATCTGCCTCCTCCGACCAGGAGAAGCACTCAGAGGCCTTGAGGAGTTTGAAGAACAATAGTCCCTTTTCACTGAGGCACGATATAAAGCGGCTGAGAGCAGCCATGCAGCCTATAAGCTTCTGTATGTCCTTTACGCAGGTTGGTCGTTTCATGTTGGTGATGGTGGAGACCTTGTCAGGGTTGGGCTCGATGCCATGGGCGCTGACGATGTAGCCCAGGAGTATGCCGGATGGAACTCCAAAGATGCACTTTGAAGGGTTCAACTTCCATCTGTACCTTTTCAGGTTGGCGAACGTTTCTTCGAGGTCAGCAATAAGATTGTCGATGGTCTTGGACTTGACGACCACATCATTGATGTAAGCTTCGATGTTGCGGCCTATCTGTTGATCGAGGCACATCTGGATGGCCCTTTGGTAGGTCGCCCCAGCGTTCTTGAGTCTGAAGGACATGGTGGTATAGCAATATGCACCGAAGGCTGTGATGAACGACGTCTTGATCTAGTCATCTTCCTTGAGGGATATCTGGTGATAGCTGGAGTAACAATCGAGGAAGGAGAGCAGTTCGCAGCCGGTGGTGGAGTCTACAACCTCGTCTATCCAAGGTAGACCGAAGGGGGCTTTAGGGCAGTGTTTGTTAAGATCAGTGTAATCAACGCACATTCTCCATTCTTTATTCTTTGTTTGAATGAGAATAGGGTCTGCTAACCACTCAGGATGATACACTTCTTTAACAAATCCGATAGCTAGGAGCTGTTTTATTTCTACCCTAATAGCCTCCTTCTTGTCTGGCGCGAATCATTGGAGTTTCTGCTTGATCGGTTTGGCGGTCGGTGAGACATTCAAGGAGTGCTTGATCTTCTCCCGTGGTACCCCCGGCATGTCTGTAGGTTTCCAAGCAAACACGTCGGTGTTGGCACGTAGGAAGGAGACGAGCGCGCTTTCCTATTTGGGGTCAAGGTGAGCCCCAATCTTGATGGTCTTGGAGGGGTCGTCGAGGTTGAGGCCGACCTCCTTTGTTTCCTTGGACTTGGTGGAGGTGCGAGGAGGCTCCAGCGATGGGATCTCTAGGTCATTGGCGGGCACCGTCTTGGCGTCGGTGACCATGCTAGCCATCTGGATGGAGAGGTCGGTGGCTTCGGCGTGGGCGAGACTTTCTGTCTCATAGGCATAGGCGATGGAGAGGTTGGCCCGTAGGGCTAGGACTCCTACAGGTGAAGGCATCTTCAGCACCAGATAGGCATAGTGCGGTATGGCCATGAACTTGGCCAGAGCTGGCCAACCAAGTATGGCGTGGTAGGTGGTGTTGAAGTCGGTGACGTAGAAGTTGATGTGCTCGACACGGTAGTTGTTTACACCAGAATTTGGAAGAAGGATTTCAGAGGCTTGAAAGCTCCCAAAACCACAAAACCATGTCAGCAAGGGATCAATTGCATGTAGATCGAAAATAGTTGATTCAGATGCATCACTAGAATCGGCTTTCTTCAGATAGCGCCAGCGGATAGCGACAGAAGCTATGATCGGCGCTGGGACGAGACATGCTAGACTCTACAAAAAAGGGAAAGATTAGAGTCCAAGTTATCTTAAATTAGGAATGTTTTCATTTTTATGCCAAAGATTGTAACAAATCATGCTCAAGTAGGATTCATGTCTAGACTCTGGGTATAAATATCAAACCCTGGCTATTATAAAAAAGAATAAACCAATCAAATACAAGTCAATTTACTTTTTTGGCTCCGGCCACCCCTTAGGAGTAGGAGTAGAGTAGATCTCGGTGAGTTCTTTAGCGAGCAGGGCTACATCGGTCCGGCCGACCTCTGGCTTGTCTGTAAGTACCGTCATGGCTTATACTTCTGTTCATACGGCTGCATCGATCCGGTCGACCTCCACTGCGACTCTGGTATAAGCTAGTTATCGACTCTTGTTTAGTTCAAGTACGGTTGCATCGATCCGATCGACCTCCACTGCTAGAACTAGATTAAGGTCAAGTTATCGGCTCTATCTAAGGGTGGCGTCCTTTGGATAGATTCATTAAGTTACCGATATTGCTTATTGCTTTCATTATTTATTTAATTACAGCAATATCACTTCGCCTGATTGGGGTTGATCTAGATCGGCCTTATATCCTGTTTAACCCATTGTTTATTAATCTAAATTGATCTAATCTGCATCTTAAACGATGAGTTATGTTTTATCGGCTGTTTTATGTCAATCTTGATTGTGCATAGTGTGCGGTTAAAGCATGTCTGGTCTTAGATCTATTGGCTAACGAAAACCGTTACATGGCCTGTTATCACAGCCTGTGTGATTCCGCCTCACACCCCACTATAAGCACCGTGGAGTGGGGATCATTACTTGGTAGATCTGTTCCTGATAGGGCATGACCTTAATTGTGCACTATGCTTGAATCGGCTGTTTTAGCCGATATCGAGTGCTTTCATATATGCAGTTCACATCACGAGACCGTTGAAGTAAAGATAGGTTGAAAGATGTGTTAGCCCCATGATCTTATTATTGTATTACAGCCTGCATGATTCTACCTCATGCCCCACTGATATTAGTAATAAGTTAGGGTCAGCGAATTTATCGCTGTTTCTACGGCCTGCATGATTCTGCCTCATGCCCCACTAGTCATAACGATAGATGAGATCTAATATGTTCATTATATTTGTCTCTATTAAATGGTTAAATGATGATGAGCTGCTTCTTTTATATAAAAATGGATTTGGTTACTTGCAGTCATTGGCTTAGCATAAATTGATTATTGTTGACATCCTATTGCCATTGACTAATATTTGTCTAAATAACGATATTCATCCTGAATGATAACCAATTTTTCTTCCACAACCCCATGAGCTTTAACTGATTTATTCTTATGAGTATGCTAGAATCGACTATTTAGTCAATTTCCTTCCACATCAGCTCTAAGAGCCGCACATTTGGGACTGTCTGGCAACACCGACATGTTCCGCCTTAAATTACTGATTAGCTTTCTCTCCTTGTCAATTGCAGGGTCAAATTGACTGGCATGTCTTGGGAGGAGTGTGCAGGATTGATAATCTCTGTGTTGAAGCTAGGTGGATCTCCAGCTCCATCGAACGAACCCTTTCAGCTTGCTCGTGTGCCCCGACACGGGACAAAATTTCATGCCGACAGCCGTCATGATCGGTGGTTTCGTTAGAAACAACTTAAGCTTCTCGAAAGCTGTATCTGCCTCCTCCGACCAGGAGAAGCACTCAGAGGCCTTGAGGAGTTTGAAGAACAATAGTCCCTTTTCACTGAGGCACGATATAAAGCGGCTGAGAGCAGCCATGCAGCCTATAAGCTTCTGTATGTCCTTTACGCAGGTTGGTCGTTTCATGTTGGTGATGGTGGAGACCTTGTCAGGGTTGGGCTCGATGCCATGGGCGCTGACGATGTAGCCCAGGAGTATGCCGGATGGAACTCCAAAGATGCACTTTGAAGGGTTCAACTTCCATCTGTACCTTTTCAGGTTGGCGAACGTTTCTTCGAGGTCAGCAATAAGATTGTCGATGGTCTTGGACTTGACGACCACATCATTGATGTAAGCTTCGATGTTGCGGCCTATCTGTTGATCGAGGCACATCTGGATGGCCCTTTGGTAGGTCGCCCCAGCGTTCTTGAGTCTTGAAGGACATGGTGGTATAGCAATATGCATCGAAGGCTGTGATGAACGACGTCTTGATCTAGTCATCTTCCTTGAGGGATATCTGGTGATAGCTGGAGTAACAATCGAGGAAGGAGAGCAGTTCGCAGCCGGTGGTGGAGTCTACAACCTCGTCTATCCAAGGTAGACCGAAGGGGGCTTTAGGGCAGTGTTTGTTAAGATCAGTGTAATCAACGCACATTCTCCATTCTTTATTCTTTGTTTGAATGAGAATAGGGTCTGCTAACCACTCAGGATGATACACTTCTTTAACAAATCCGATAGCTAGGAGCTGTTTTATTTCTACCCTAATAGCCTCCTTCTTGTCTGGCGCGAATCATTGGAGTTTCTGCTTGATCGGTTTGGCGGTCGGTGAGACATTCAAGGAGTGCTTGATCTTCTCCCGTGGTACCCCCGGCATGTCTGTAGGTTTCCAAGCAAACACGTCGGTGTTGGCACGTAGGAAGGAGACGAGCGCGCTTTCCTATTTGGGGTCAAGGTGAGCCCCAATCTTGATGGTCTTGGAGGGGTCGTCGAGGTTGAGGCCGACCTCCTTTGTTTCCTTGGACTTGGTGGAGGTGCGAGGAGGCTCCAGCGATGGGATCTCTAGGTCATTGGCGGGCACCGTCTTGGCGTCGGTGACCATGCTAGCCATCTGGATGGAGAGGTCGGTGGCTTCGGCGTGGGCGAGACTTTCTATCTCATAGGCATAGGCGATGGAGAGGTTGGCCCGTAGGGCTAGGACTCCTACAGGTGAAGGCATCTTCAGCACCAGATAGGCATAGTGCGGTATGGCCATGAACTTGGCCAGAGCTGGCCAACCAAGTATGGCGTGGTAGGTGGTGTTGAAGTCGGTGACGTAGAAGTTGATGTGCTCGACACGGTAGTTGTTTACACCAGAATTTGGAAGAAGGATTTCAGAGGCTTGAAAGCTCCCAAAACCACAAAACCATGTCAGCAAGGGATCAATTGCATGTAGATCGAAAATAGTTGATTCAGATGCATCACTAGAATCGGCTTTCTTCAGATAGCGCCAGCGGATAGCGACAGAAGCTATGATCGGCGCTGGGACGAGACATGCTAGACTCTACAAAAAAGGGAAAGATTAGAGTCCAAGTTATCTTAAATTAGGAATGTTTTCATTTTTATGCCAAAGATTGTAACAAATCATGCTCAAGTAGGATTCATGTCTAGACTCTGGGTATAAATATCAAACCCTGGCTATTATAAAAAAGAATAAACCAATCAAATACAAGTCAATTTACTTTTTTGGCTCCGGCCACCCCTTAGGAGTAGGAGTAGAGTAGATCTCGGTGAGTACGGCTGCATCGATCCGGTCGACCTCCACTGCTTGTCTATAAGTACCGTCATGGTTTATACCTCTGTTCGTATGGCTGCATCGATCCGGTCGACCCTCACTGCGACTCTGGTATAGGCTAGTTATCGACTTTTGCCTAGTTCAAGTATGGCCTGTGTGATTCTGCCTCACACTCCACTGCTTGAACTAGATTAAGGTCAAGTTATCGGCTCTACCCTTAAATGGCAGTCTTTGGTAGATTCACGAAGTTACCGATATTGCTTATTGCTTTCATTGTTTATCTAATTACAGCAATATCACTCTGTCTGATTGAGATTGATCTGGATCGGCCTTATATCTTATTTAACCCATCATTTGCCAATCTAAAACTGATATAATCTACACCTTAAACAATGAGTTATGTTTTTATCGGCTGTTTTATGTCAATCTTAATCGTGCATAGCGTGCGATTAAGGCATGTTTGATCTTGAGTAGATCTATTGGTTTGCGAGAACCGTTCCATGGCCCATTATCATGGCTTGTGGGATTCTGCCTCTCACCCCACTATTAGCACCGTGGAGTGGGGATCGTTAGTTGATAGATCCGTTCCCGAGAATGCATGACCTTAACTATGCGCTATGCCTGAATCGGTTGTTTAGCTGATATCGAGCGCTTTCATGAACAGTTCACATTACGAGATCATTGAAGTAAGGATAAGTTGAAAGATATGTTAGCCCCATGATCTTATTATTGTATTACGGCCTGCATGATTCTGCCTCATGCCCCACTGATATTAGTAATGAGTTAGGGTCGTCGAGTCTATTGTTGTTCTACGGCCTGCATGATTCTGCCTCATGTCCCACTGGTCATGGCGATAGATGAGATCTAACATGTTCATTAAATTTATCTTTATTAAATGGTTAAGTGGTGTTGAATTGTTTCTTTATATAAAAAGGGGTTTGGTTACTTGTAATCATTGGTTCAGTTTAAACTAATCATCATTGATATCTTATTGCCGATGATTAAATTATTGCTCGAATTATATCTATCTTGGATGATAACCGGTTCTTCTTACACAACCCCATGAGCTTTAACCGATTTATTCTTATGAATATGCTAGAATCGACTATTTAGTCGATCTCCTTTCATATCGGCTCTCAGAGCCGCACATTCGGGACTGTCTAGCAACACCGGCACGTTCCGCCCTTAATTACTAATAAGCTTTCTTTCCTTGTCAATTGCAGGGTCAAATTGACTGGCATGTCTTGGGAGGATTGCGCAGGATCGACCACCCTTGCGCTGAAGCTAGGCGGATCTGCTCCATCGAGCGGACCCTTTCGACTTGCTGCGTGTGTCATCAGCACGGAGACGAAAATTATGTGTCGACACACGTTTCTAGCACGCCTGGTGGGACTCGAATCCACAATCGTCTGATGGCGGTTCACAACAATGACAACATCCTTATGGGACATTATGAGGACCTACCTAATGAAGATAAGGATACCATCAACAAAGCTACAGAAGAATTTCAGAAGAATTGTTTGTTGTCCTACACCAAAACATGTGACAACACAATTATTCAGAAATTTCCATTACCAAGAGTTCTACTACACGGACAGACAGATACAGTTGAAGCTGAAGACAGGCGTTTCTTTGCAGAAGCCATAGACAAATCCATTCGTGACGCCCTATCCAACCGCAATGAAGCTTTCATTGACGCATTTCATAATACCATGAAAAAGGCGATTCATGGAATTCCAGATAGTCAGGTTGGATCGACTTGTTACAACATTTCAGATTCGTTGACCCAAGGGACTAATCAAGTCAGCACCAGCCATCAAGAAGCAGCACCAGCTGGTAATGGTAAAGTCCAGGCACTTCAAGGTTCATTTGAACAAACTCCAGGTACTACTACGAATCAGATACAGTACAATTCTGGACCGTCAATATAGCATGTGCAACAGCCGACGGGGCAGGGTCAGAACCAGATGATCAATTTTGGCACATCAGGCCACATACCATCATTGGCTCAAAAAATAGCACCGTCAGTTCAAATGATCCGTAGAGATATAGATCCTTATGTCTATAATCAGAGACTTCAAGCAGCAAGCCAACAGAGGACCTAGCAGATTGAAAATCCACAAGGGTATCACTATGGCACAGATTATAACACTCTCCACATGATACTAAATCTAGGGTATCAAGGCACACGGGATTTCAATCCACAGATGGGTCAGCAAATACCGAGGAATCCAAATCTGCAAGCTGACGAGTTGTTGCTGAAGGTGACCGAGATGATGAAAAATCAATTCGGCCTGAAGCCAAAAGGGCTGACTCTTTCATACAAACGCCCATATCCAGAGTGGTATGATTTGGTCGCTCTTCCTACAAATTACAGGCTCCCAGAGTTCGCCAAGTTCACTGGTCAAGACAGTACAAGCACAATAGAACATGTCAGTCGGTATCTTACACAATTGGGTGAAGCATCAGTTGAGGATGCCCATCGAGTTCATTTCTTCTCCTTATCCTTGTCAGGGCCAGCCTTCACATAGTTCTCGTAGCTACCAGTCAACTCCATTGCCAATTAGGCTGACCTGGAGAAGAAGTTTCATACATATTTTTACACTTGGACTGGAGAAAAGAAGATAACCGATTTGACAACCATGAGACAGAGGACTAATGAATCGGGCACTAAGTTTCTTCAGAGATTCTGGGAGACTAGGAACTTGTGCTTCTCATTGAGCTTGGTAGATGATCAGTTAGCTGCTTTAGTCGTACAGGGAATGCTGCCAATGTGGAAAGAAAAGTTGCTACGGCAAGAGTTTGACAACTTGGGTCAGTTGGCTCAATGAGTGGCAGCGCTCAATAGTGAATTCCAGAGTATGCGCAGGGATACTCGATTCCAGAAAAGTACCATAGTAGCCGAAGCTTATAATCCATATTCGATTGATGACGGCTATGAAGATGAAGAGGAAGAGGTTGCTGCAGCTGAATGGAATTGGGGCAAGAAGACAGTGATGGTGCCAAGTCCTTGGGGAAGAGGAGTCGAGGAGAGCTATGACTTTGATGTCACAAAATCGGACAAGCTCTTTGACTTCTTGCTTGAGAAGGGCCAGATCAAATTGCCGGACAATCATGTTATGTTGCCCCCTGAACAATTGAAGAATAAGAAATTCTGCAAGTTTCATAATGCTACTTCTCATTCCACCAATGAATGCAGAATTTTCCGGCAGCACATACAGAGAGCTATTCAGTAAGGGAGGCTCAAGTTCGATACGCCTCGGAAGATGAAAGTTGATGATAATCCTTTCCCAGGAGATCAAAATATGGTTGATGTCGGGCTATTCAAAGGAAAAACCAAGGTTCTAACATCGGCCAAATCAAGAGAAGCTAGAACAGTTGATCCCAAGATGCAAATATCGGCTGATGAATACAGAGAGATTAGAAAACGTCGTGATCAGCAAAAGAGCCGATATGAACAGGGGGAAGCGTCAAAGGATGGAGCAACAAAGCCGCGAGTTACATCTCAAATCTTGTTGAATAAGTGGCAGCGGCAGAAGGAAAGGGATTATCAGCGATGGTTAGAGGATCAAGAATATCAGCGTCAACTAGAAGAAGAGAGGTACGAAAGGAGACAAGCCAAATCGCACTGGAATTGTCCTTTCTTCAGATACTGCTGGAATGAAGGTTTGAAATTACCTACCAGACATGACTGTCCAGAATGCAGCAATCAATATTGGGAGTTTAGGCAATCTCAAATCAACCGCCGGTCTATCCATGCCCAGGATGCATATCATCATAATAACATGGATCGGCGCTTAAAAAATAAAAGTATTCATGATCGGCTGGGAAAAAGAGTTGTTGACCAAGACTGGGCTGATCATGAAGAAGGAAGCAACCAAAGGGAGCATGTCTGGCAGGAAGGCCAATGGTGCCCTGGAGGATTGACAAGAAGCCAGAAGAGAAGGGTGCAGCGCCTAAGGAATAAAGAGTTGGAACAGGCTCAAGTATCTAGTAAACCTCAAGTATGGCGTACCAAGCAAATAGCCGATAGAAAGCAACCATCGGCTAATATCCAAATGGCTTTTCTGTTGCCATCAGAGTTCAGAGCTCCGACAAATCAAGAAGTTTATTCGAATTTGATGAATCAGAGCATGAAGAGATAGTTGCCAAGTTGACGGTCGTGCAGCAAGCAATATTTGACAGACCAGTCAAGCATTGGCACTTGAAAGCGTTATATATGAAAGGTCTTGTTGATGGAAAGCTGATGAGCAAGATGTTGGTAGACGGGGGTGATTCCGTCAATCTTATGCCTTACACTACTTTTCGTAAGCTTGGTAAAGGACCAAAAGATCTGTTGGAGGCCGACATGATGCTTAGGGACTTCGAAGGTAACACGTCTGAGACCCGGGGGGCAATAAACGTCAAACTAACAATTGGAATCAAGACTCTGCTCACCACATTCTTCGTCATTGATGGAAGAGGATCGTACAATCTGCTCCTCGGTCATGATTGGATTCATGCGAATTGCTGTATACCATCGACCATGCATCAGTGTTTGATTCAATGGCATGGAGATGATGTCGAATTGGTTCGCGCTGATGAATCCGTGAGCATTGCAATAGCCGATCCAGTCTTTTGGGAACTGGGAGATTTCGAATGTTTCTCTAGCAAGACATGGGAAGGAGGCTTCATTAAAATCAGCAATGAAAGCCAACAGCCGATGCAAGCTATCGGCTCTGAGAGTTTGTTTTAGTAGGAAAGTCACAGCTTCACGTTGGCTATTGGATCAAAGGAAGATGAGTATTAAGTCTTGGAGATGGGTTTAGGCCGACGTATGTGAAGGCTAAGTTAAAGTATAAGTGCGATTCAGAGTTAATGGATTTCTTAAGAGAAGTTCTGTTTCGCTTAATAGGACGCTTGACCTGGGTTGATTACTCGTCTGACCTTTTATATTGAAAGTTCTGCGGAACGTTATCCTAGCGTCTGATCAACACTTGGTAGTCGATTCATTCTCGGCTCTAATAGCCGGTACCAGGAGGGTATCGCCTCTAGTTCAAAAGGTAAAAATCTTTAAAGATAGTAAAAGCCGATACGATATGTATTGCCTATAGAGCAAAAACAAAAAGCAAAAACAGTCATACGCAAGGATGTCACACTGAAGCACAATCGTAAAGGAATAGGAGTCTTCATTCATTGGTTTATCCTAAATATAAACTAATCGAAGACCTTGTTCACCACATCCTGAGTGGGTGTGATGTCCACGATGGCCTCTGCCGCTATGGCAAAATCCTCTATCAGATCTTCATGACCCTTAGGGCCATCGTCAGTTGGGAAGCCAACCTCCATGGTATGGAGATCATGCCCGGTTTGGACCTACGTCGCAGTCAGCGCCACCGACGCGCTGTGATGAACGCCGTGAAGGGCAATCTCCTAGACATGGACCGGGATGTCTTGGAGGCGAGCGTTAATGAGGGAGCCCCTGGCATTGACGGCGTCCGCTGCTGCGTTCGCCGCCAATTGAAGAGACTCCAATTGCACCGTTTGGGCTGACGATTGCAGAAGAATATCAAGACAAAGGCAATGGGAACCAGAATAGAAACATTCATGGACCTCGTCTTACCTGCTACCGCGGCGTCAGATTTAGCTAGTCACGCCTGAATGACACTGGCCTCCTCTTCAGCCGCGTTAAGGGCCGCTTGGAAGACCCCTAGACGGATCTCGAGTTGGCCATTATTCCGAATCGCTTTAGAATAGTGGTCCTCTGCCGCTCTCTATTCTCGGAAGAAGCTCTGAGCATCATTGTCGTCATATGAGTTGGAGGAACCTGATGATGAGGCAGGCCCAGAAGACGCAGCATCAGTAGATTTGTCGGTCCTGGAGAAAAGGATGAAAACTGTCATTTGCAATGAACCTATAGGCAAATCAGAACGGGTCATCATCATGAACAGGGATTGCCAATCTCACCTCATGCGTCGAAGATGCTGGTTCCTCGGCAAATCTTCTGCCAGGATCTCCTCTGCAGCGCGTTTACCACCCTTATCTTCACCGGCCATGACAAATGATTGGATCTACAGGAGAAAGGAAGAAAACTGCTATAGGGTTTTGGCAGGCGGAAGAGAGCGAAGGGACAGTTGCAAATAGAGATGTGTTTGAGGCTAAAGCCCTCGGTTGGCATTTGAAGACATGAAGCGAAGAGGCGGACGCCTCGGGACGCGCAAAAGGCAACCGCAATTAATAGGAGGTGAAGCGCCGCTTCACCAATGTCGAAGAGAATACGACACCAGATGACTGAGGATAGAAGATCGAAGGGCTCTCTTAATGAAAGCTGTGTTTTTAGACTTAGTTAAATTAAGATCAGAAGTCTGGATCGACTCTTTAGCCGAAACAAAGAATGCAATTGAACAACGAGGAATATGATCGATTTTACACAAGCTGATGCTCTCGAGGCTTCTTTAGATGGCTCAACCTGTTCTGACCTTGGCCAGCAGTTCTCGTTTCTTTCGTTGAAAAGCATCAGGTATTTTAGCCAGGATGAACTTATGCATGAGCACAATGTAGTCTTTCTTCGGGAAGTTCAAACTGGATCAAGACGCGTTATGTTGCCGAATGATTGATCAACCGAAGTCTACTAGAACTTTATGATGGATGACTTTGAAGACTTGAGTTGCCTTCGGCTACATGCTCATTGAGGCCAATAAACTGAGGATTACGAAGTATTACGATTAAAAGGTCAAGATCAAGCAATTTTCTGAAGGAGACTTAGCCTGAAAATAAAATCGCCGATCGGGGTGGAAAACAGCAAGTTCGGCGAAAAGTCACCCAACTGGGAAGGGCCTTATCGGATCAAATGTTATGCACCTGGTGATACTTGTATTTTGGGGATACTGAGAAGAGAAGGAAAATTCGGCAGAGTAATCAAATGGGAAATATTTGAAGGAATATTATCCTAGCATTTGGATTGATACTTAACAACCGATTTGCTCGGCCATCAGTTTTAGTAGCCGATGCTGGAAGGGTATCGTTGCTAGCGAGAAAGTAAACCCAAAGGGGTGAAAGCTGGTACAATATGTATCGATCATGCCGATAGAGTGATGCTTACAATATGGAGTACAAAACAAAGGAGCAATCACTCAAGACGAAGAAATTGTTTGCTAAATACCACCTATTACAAGTTATGGGTCAGAAAACACTTTGCCTACTATGTCATCGGCCAGGGTATTGAAGGCCACGAAGTCGGCGGCGCTAAGGAAATCTTCAGTCAGACGCTCATGATCCCCAGGGTGCACCGCATCTGGGAAACCGTGAGGAAGAAGCCGACGATTGCGGCCAGAACGTGCCTGTGCGGCAGCCAATGCCGTGGCAGCACCATGACGAACACCATGAAGAGCGACCTCCCTGACGCAATTTGGGATGTCATACAGGCGAACTATTAGGATGGCACCTCTGGCATTGACAAATCCTGCCGCGTACTCCGCAGCTAGTTGAAGGCTCTCCAGTTGGGCGGATAAATCTGAAAGGTTTGAGAGAAAGAGATGATCAGAATCCTAAAGGTGAAATTGAAAGGAAACGAAGGTTATGACATCTCACCCATAATTCTGGCCTCGGCTTTGGCCAATTTGTCATCCATTGAATCAGCCATGGGAGGCGATCGGCATCGAACCATGGCCAGGGTTGATTCTACGAGAGAAAGACATTCGGCAAGACCCTGGCCATGATTATCGATGGTGGTGAGCAGGTCATCATTGCCAATCTGCCGCCTTGGGTAGCAAGGAAACTGGCGATAAACTATCGACAAGGAAGACCCCAGAGGCCGAACAGAGTCGGTCCTATAACCTGAGGCAGTGGACGCATCACGGGCTGCACCCTCTTGACGATGAAGGCGCTGGCGTGATGATGCAGATCTGTCGGGAGCCCCCTCAGCAGACCTTTTGTTGTTCTCCATGATCTCAAGCTTATGGGAAAAATAGAGACTATACTGAGGGTGCCGAGGGATTGAGACGAAGGCGGGTTGTTGCTCGACCCTCAGCCGTAGCCCGTATATATAGCCCGGGGAGACAGAATCGGTTTTGCCAGAGGTATGGAATTGAAATCAGAGACGGAAATGGATCGACACTCTGGGAATTCAGGGGACGGATACCGGAGAGGTAACAGATTCGAACTTATCGCTTCCCTAAGTTACGAAGCATCGCAGGATGGATACAAAGAATTTGCATGGATCAGAGATCAACCCGCTAAGGTTTCTTTTGGATTGAAGGAAGCCCGGATCCCCACAAGGCCGAAGATCATCATAAACCAAGTTACATCGGCCCATTAATAAGATTATGCCAAATAAAGGGAAAAGTCGCCTAACTAGCAGATGCCCAGCTGATTTCTCTGTGACTAGGAAACCGCTGGAAAAAAGCTTGTGGTTTTTCCGATAGGCATTTGATGGAACAAACAAGGGAAAAGTGTCCACACACTCTAGCCCTTGCAAACACTAGAACAGCTCTGTGAGCCTGGTGAGAAGACGCAGGCGATATCACAAGACTTCTTCTAGCCACAGCAGCTGATTCTTTTGCTCGACAAGGTGCTAGAATGAGCGACACAATCACCCTACGCACAAGAATTCTTCTAACCGCTCAAGATCTTTATTGCAAAGAGATAAGCCATGGAGGGTCCAGCGGAGTTGGGAGCACTCGGAAAGACGGATGGAAGAGAAACATGGCTAAAGTAGTGAGTTGCTCTTGCCAGGGTCGGATAAGCATTTTATAGACGACCCGAGAAGATGAATCCAAATGCTCGTGAAACAGTGGTGCTCTTGCAAAAGTTTTGGGGCATAGGCTCGTGAATGGACGCAAGTGGCGATGAATGGTGGACCCCAGATCAAGGTTCTCTACCCGTGACTGTGGACCAATCAGGGATGCAGACAGGATAATTTTGGAATAAAATTACTTTTATCCCAAAATTGGGGGGCATGTGTTTACACCAGAATTTGGAAGAAGGATTTCAGAGGCTCGAAAGCTCCCAAAACCATGTCAGCAAGGGATCAATTGGGTGTAGATCGAAAATAGTTGATTCAGATGCAGCACTAGAATCGGCTTTCTTCAGATAGCGCCAGCAGATGACGACAGAAGCTATGAACGGCGCTAGGACGAGACATGCTAGACTCTACAAAAGGGGAAAGATTAGAGTCCAAGTTATCTTAAATTAGGAATGTTTTCATTTTTATGCCAAAAATTGTAACAAATCGTGCTCAAGTAGGATTCATGTCTAGACTCTGGGAATAAATATCAAACCTCGACTATTGTAAAAAAGAATAAACCAATCAAATACAAGTCAATTTACTTTTTCGGCTCCGGCCACCCCTTAGGAGTAGGAGTAGAGTAGATCTCGGTGAGTACGACTGCATCGATCCGGTCGACCTCCACTGCTTGTCTGTAAGTACCGTCATGGTTTATACCTCTGTTTGTAAGGCTGCATCGATCCGGTCGACCCCCACTACGACTCTGGTATAGGCTAGTTATCGACTCTTGCCTAGTTCAAGTATGTCCTGTGTGATTCTACCTCACACCCCACTGCTTGAACTAGATTAAGGTCAAGTTATCGACTCTACCCTTGAATGGCAGCCTTTAGTAGATTCATTAAGTTACCGATATTGCTTATTGCTTTCATTGTTTATCTAATTACAGCAATATCACTCTGCTCGATTGAGATTGATCTGGATTGGCCTTATATCTTATTTAACCCATCGTTTGTCAATCTAAAACTGATATAATCTACACCTTAAACAATGAGTTATGTTTTTATCAGCTGTTTTATGTCAATCTTAATCGTGCATATCGTGCGATTAAGGCATGTTCGATCTGGAGTAGATCTATTGGTTAGCGAGAACCGTTCCCTGGCCCGTTATCACGGCTTGTGGGATTCTGCCTCTCACCCCACTGTTAGCACCGTGGAGTGGGGATCATTAGTTGATAGATTCGTTCCCGAGAATGCATGACCTTAACTGTGCGCTATGCCTGAATCGGTTGTTTAGCTGATATCGAGCGCTTTCATGAACAGTTCACATTACGAGATCATTGAAGTAAGGATAAGTTGAAAGATATGTTAGCCCCATGATCTTATTATTGTATTACGGCCTGCATGGTTCTGCCTCATGCCCCACTGATATTAGTAATGAGTTAGGGTTGTCGAGTCTATTATTGTTTCTACGGCCTGCATGATTCTGCCTCATGCCCCACTGGTCATGGCGATAGATGAGATCTAACATGTTCATTAAATTTATCTTTATTAAATGGTTAAGTGGTGTTGAATTGTTTCTTTATATAAAAAGGGGTTCGGTTACTTGTAATCATTGGCTCAGTTTAAACTAATCATCATTGATATCTTATTGCCGATGATTAAATTATTGCTCGAATTATATCTATCTTGGATGATAACCGATTCTTCTTACACAACCCCATGAGCTTTAACCGATTTATTCTTATGAATATGCTGGAATCGACTATTTAGTCGATCTCCTTTCATATCGGCTCTCAGAGCCACACATTCGGGACTATCTGGCAACACCGGCACGTTCCGCCCTTAATTACTAATAAGCTTTCTCTCCTTGTCAATTGCAGGGTCAAATTGACTGGCATGTCTTAGGAGGATTGCGCAGGATCGATCACCCTTGCGCTAAAGCTAGGTAGATCTGCTCCATCGAGCGGACCCTTTCGGCTTGCTGCGTGTGTCCTCAGCACGGAGACGAAAATTCTATGTCGATAGTAGTTGCTAGCCTTGCTGAACTGTACTGGGAGGGTGATCTCTCCAAGTGGTTTGGATGCCCTACCAGATACCACACCCTAGAAGGAGGAGTCAGAGGGTGTGAGGTCTCCTATTCCAAGGCCTAGCTCCTTTAGGGCCCCGGCGAAGAGGAGGTTCAGAGCACTTCCACCGTCGATGAGTACTTTCCTAAAAAGCACTTTCTGGACGGTTGCATCAAGAACGAGGAGGAAACACCCTGTATCGGGGATGTCCGCCCACTGGTCGGCCTTGCTAAAGGTGATGGGGACCTCATACCAAGGGCGATAGCTGGGGTTGGCGATGGCGTCTTCTGCGTTGACGGTGAGCACTCGACGGGTGGTGAGCTTCCGATCTCTTCTATTCTCAGCAGCGGCGAGGCCCCCGAAGATGGTGGCGACCACTTTGTCGTGATCCTAGAAGGCGTTGTTGTTGCCCCTAGGTGGTTAGTGGCCTTTGGCTCCATTGTTATTGTCGCCGTCTGGCTTTTTAGCCTAGAACTCCTTAGCCAAGCCGAGGCGGTCCTTCATCTTATGCTTGCTATTTTTGTGGAGAGGGCACGGGCCTTTGAGGATCTTCTTGTACTGCTCATCATAGTTGCGCTTGGTGTGAGGTTCATCAACAATGGTGATAATGTGGTCTGGTCGGCGGCGGTGATATTGACCAGATTTGGATCCTTCTGGCCGATCATGGCCACTGTCCCGATGGTGACTACGACGGTCGTTGTGGCGTCGGTCGTCGGGTTGCTCGTCGCTATGGCGAGTTGTGCGATGAGTGCTCGTTGAAACGTACTTCGGCCTCCTCGGCGTCAGCGTACTGATCGGCGGTTGTAATCATCTTGCCAATCCCCTTAGGCGGCTTGCGATTGAACTTGGAGCGGAGGTCGCGGTGATGGAGTCCTCGGATGAAGGCGATGATGACTTCTGCTTCCATGATGTTGGGAATAGAATTCCTCATATCAAAAAAGTGTCTGATGTAGCTATGGAGGAGCTCGAACAGCTTCTAGTAGATACTGTTCAGATCGTGCTTGGTGCACGGCCGAGTACACGTAGCCATGTAGTTGTTGGTGAAGACTTTCTTCAGCTCTTCCTAGGATCCGATGGAGTTCGGGGCGAGGCTTATGAACCAGTTCATCGCAGTTGGCGTGAGCATGACGGGAAGATAGTTTGCCATGATGCTGGTGTCTCCCCCGGTGGCCTGCACAGCAGTGGCATAGGCTTGCAACCACTATGTGGGGTTCATCCATCCCTCGTAGGGCTTGACCCCAGTGATTTTGAAACCACAGGGCCACTGGAGTGTTTGGAGTGCCCTCGTGAATGCTCAGGGCCCTTCGAGATCATCGCCGTCGTGATTTGTGGTGTTGCTAGCATTGAGTGGCTGGAGGGCTGAGTCTGGATTACTGAACTCTTGCTCGTATTCTTGATGGTGGTGTACTTCTTCTTCATGGCGAGAGAAACGGCCCTCGTCGATACGTCGTTGCATGTCACGGAGATTGTTGAGGTGCGCTCGGACGTCCTAGTCGATTTCCTGGTCGTGTTGGTGAGGGTGGTTGATGTGGTTGCCCCTAGCCCCCCCCCTAGAGAGGTTGTTCATCGTCGTGATGCTGGTCGACAAAATGACTTCGACTAGGGCGGCGATTAGATCTTGGCGCAGCGGATCAGCGAATCGAGCTCATCGAGTAGGAAGGTCTCTGATCCTGTTGAATCTCATTGACCTAGCAGTTCTTTGCTTTAAGCATGGCGGCGACCTTGGCTACCTCCGGTGTCTGTGGGAGCTAGGCGAACTCATTGGCGGCCATGGCCAAATTGGCGCTTGGGGTCTTGTAGAAGTCGCGGCCTTCAACGTGGACAAATTCATCGTCGAGGTTGCATTGGAGCTGGCGTGGTCTTCCTTGCGAGTCGAGCTGATCGTTGCGAGCAGCCTCGGCTAGCACAAGGGTAGCTTTGTTTGCTCGACACTGCACATGGTTGATGTTCCTATTGACGCGGGCGGCGTGGTCCTCCTCGGTTTCCCCATCCCATGGGGGGCTGTCAACGCTGACGTTGAAAATTCCACCTCCATGGAAGGGAGGGAAAGGAGGTTGTACGGTGGTGGTTTCAGTGACAATCTTCATAGAGCCCTGGGACTCGGAGTCTAGATTTTCCTCCAGGATGGTTTGGAGGGATGCTTCGGGGCATCTACCGACGTGTAGCATGTTGATAGCCGACAAAAGTTGGTCGGTGATCTGGTCAGCGAGAGGATGGATATCTCCCACCTGGTCAGCGAATTTGCCCCTTAGGGCATCTTGATAGATGGCGGCGACGCTGGTGAGCCCGAAGGGCAGGGCCGTAACCCCTAGAGTTGACCGATCAACCTCCAATAGATCTAGATCGGAGGGTGGTCGGCGTTGAACTAGAGTGGTTAGAGCCAATTCTACGATGGAGAGGCAATCGGCGAGCTTCTGGCCAACCTGATCGATAGATGCGATCAGATCATCGTTGTTGATTTGCCTCCTTGGGTAGCGGGGGAGCGGGCGGAGAATTGTCAATGAAGATGACCTTGGAGGTGCTTCTGAGATTGGATCTATAGTCATAGGTGTTGGGGTGATTGGCGTAGTATTGATCTTCACCGGCTTGATAAGCTCTCTGACTCCGTCAGCGTTGATGATCCAGGAGATCGATCCGACCGTGAAGATCTAGCTAGGCTGTGGGAGGGACAAAGAGCCTGCAAAACGTACCATCTTGTTCAACATGGAAATAGCACGCACACCCCTACCTGGTGCGGCAACTGTAGACAGAATATCGTGTAATCGAGAACAAGAAGGGGTATCCCACAAAGGTTGATTGATCGCCAGAGATGCGTGTAATCGAGAACAAGAAGGCAACAGAGACACATGAGTTAGACGGGTTCAGGCCATCAGCGCGATGTAATACCCTACTCCTGTGGTCTGTTGGATTGTATTGGCTATCGTATGATATTGCGTGTGTTTGGAGGGGGTCCCTGCCCACCTTATATAGTCCGGGGGTAGGGTTACAAGTCGGTTAGATCTAGGAGATAACCAGAAAGTAATAACAGATTACAGGAATTATGTGATCATACGTATCCTAATAGATCTCGTAGTATCTTTAGGATATCTTCCCGGTGTCTTGCAGGACGCGCCGAGCAGCGTCGTGCCCCACAAGGCTTCGTCTTGTGGGCTGGGCCACCCTTGGGGGCGCAGCCCATGTGGTCTGCCATGGGTATCTAGGGTCGTACCCCCCCCCCACATCATCTGAATCTGTGTCGGAGAGACTCGGAAGGTCATACTGTGGAGGAGGTGGAATAGGAGGAAGTGGTGGAGGGTCCTATCCACGCTGCTAATGCTACTCAAGCTGTGTCTCATACACTCTGTCAGCTGCATAGGTGCACTTGCCAAAGATTGCCTTCAACCACTTACCAAACTTCTTCATCTTGCCTCCTCTGTAAGACCTAGAGTGGGAAGATTCAGGGATATCTACATGAGCATGAGAGCTCCCCGCTCCCTGAGTAGCTGCAGTTGGCTGGGTCTTCTCAATTTTGTAGATGGTGTGCATCCCATCCTTCGAAAAATAAAATCCAGTGACCCTCTCAATCATGAATATGAGGTAAGGGGCATAGGGCATCCCCCTCCTCCCATCCTCCACTGCAAATCTCAACTTAGTCCACATGAATCTAGGGACATTGAACCTGTCCCCACCTGGAGCAAATCTAGCTAATACATTTCTCACATAGCCATTAATATCTGAGGCTGCTCCATCCTTTGGGTTGATGGTGTTCCTGATGAGGTTGTTGAGGATGTAATAGAAGTTGTGTAGACCACTCCTCTTTTCATCTACAATCCTTCAATCTCTCCACATGTAACTGACGTCATGGATCTTAGTTCGAGGCTCATCATGAATGTAAGTGTAACCTCTGTGCTCCTCCCCAAAGCCAAGGATCTAGCTGAAAGTGACAAAGTTGACTCAGTAGTGCTGACCATCAGTCATCCAATGAATCTCATTAAAGGTCTAGTCATAGAAGTATGTGGCATGAAACTGTGCAAGAACCTCCTTATTCTAGTTATACTGGAAACCCATGATGTCTGAAAGCTAGAACCTGTCACAAATTTTGATTACCTTGTCAAACTCAGGCTCCTCCTTCTCCTACATCTCATCCCAATCAATGTACTGCATCTTGATGATCTTGGTTTTCTTGGATGCAAGAATGGCAGTGGCATAAAAGTTGGAATAAAACTTATTTCAGAATCTATAATCAATGCCCAAATCCTAGCGCACTGCATAGGGATTGATCCCCCTTGCCTCTTCCACCAGCTTCCAACTCTTGGAATAGTTGACAACTACATGCTGGCGGGAGTCATTTGGAGGTCTCATGATGATCTCACCACCAAAATCTCTCATGTATCTGCCATCAAACTCAAAGAGATGTTGTGGGGTGTCAGGAATGGCTTAAGTGGTACGACCTATCATCTCTAGCCTCTCTTCATCTTCAATGTATTGCTCGCGCCTCCCCCTATCACCAAGTCCCCTTGGAGCTACACTATTGCCTGCTGCTGTTGACCTTCCTCGACCACAGTGAGGTGGATCCTCGTCTCTTTGCTCAATCATCTTCCTTTTCCCATTTTGGTCAAAATCTCCATGCTCCATCTTCTTAAACGAGGAATGGAGAGGAGAGGGAAGAAACTGCTCGGGCCAGGGGCAGTAGCAGCCGTCAGTGACGTTGAGGGAGGGCTGGCAGTTGCCGCGGCACTGCCAGAGATCGACAACGCGTGGGCGCGAGAGGAGAGAGAGGCGTGGGTGTTGGCGTCGGGAGGAAGAGAGAGGGAAAGAAGTTATTGCGGACCTGAGGATAAGAGAAAGAATAAATGGGCCCACAGTAAAACCGTTTGGGCTGAATCTCAATTGAGATTCGAAATGCTGCACTGCCACACTCCCCAAAATAGTGGGAGTTAGCTATAATCTATATGACTCTCTCTATATAAGATATGGACACATATCACCTATATACCATGCCCAGAAACAAATAATCAATACAGACCATGATCATGATATATAAGTTGCCTTTTATAAATCATTTTCATGCATAATATGAAAATTTTCAACTGTTTTGCCTAGATACTAGTTTATCAAATAGAGGCATGCTAAAATTCAAACCACGTTACGAGAATCAAGTATATTTAGCTCACTACGCAAAGCACAAAACCTTGACTCGTCAAGGGGCTTTGTGAAGATATCGGCTAGTTGCTTTTCGGTGCTCACATGGTGAATTTTGATATCTCCTTTGGTTTCGTGGTCTCGCAAGAAATGATGATGGGTGTCTATGTGCTTGGTTCTAGAGTGGCTTATGGGATTGTTTGCAAGCTTAATGGCACTCTCATTGTCACATAATAATGGGATTTTGGTAAAATGGCATCCAAAATCACAAAGAGTTTGCCTCATCCAAAGTAGTTGGGCACAACATGCACCGGCCGCAACGTACTCGGCCTCGGTAGTGGAAAGGGCTACACAATTTTGCTTTTTAGAACTCCAAGGCACTAGGGATCGTCTAAGAAATTGACATGTCCCCAAAGTGCTTTTTCGATCAACTTTGCGACCGGCATAATCGGAATCCGAATACCCAAGTAGATCAAACTTAGAGCCCTTAGGATACCACAAACTAAGGTTAGGAGTGTGTACTAAATATCTCAAGATTCTCTTAACGGCCACCAAGTGACTCTTTCGGGTTAGCTTGAAATCTAGCACACATGCACACACTAAGCATAATATCGGGCCTAGATGTACACAAATAGAGAGCCGATCATGGAACGATATACCTTGGTATCCATGGCTTTCCCTTCAATGTTGGGATCAAGATGTCCATTGGTTGGCATGGGAGTTTTGATGGGCTTGGTATTCACCATGTCAAACTTCTTGAGCATATCATGGGTGTACTTCGTTTGACTAATAAAAGTTCCATCCTTCACTTGCTTGATTTGAAATCCAAGGAAGAACTTCAACTCACCCATCATGGACATCTCAAATCTCTTCGTCATGATCCTACTAAATTCCTCACAAAAAGTATGATTAGTACTACCAAATATTATGTCATCGACATACATTTGGCACACAAATATATCTTTACCAACTTTGTGAGTGAAAAGGGTAGGGTCAGCTTTGCCTATTTCAAAGCCTTGTTTAAGCAAGAATTCCTTAAAGCATTCATACCATGCTCTTGGTGCTTGCTTAAGCCCATAGAGCGCCTTTTGGAGTTTGTAGACGTGGTTGGGGAACTTGGGATCATCAAAACCTAGTGGTTGCTCAATATAGACAAGTTCTTGAATGTGGCCATTGAGGAATGCACTCTTCACATCCATTTGATATAACTTGAAATTGTGATGAGCGATATAGGCTAGAAGCATTCGCATTACTTCAAGTCTTTCCACCGGTGCATATGTTTCCTCAAAGTCCAAGCCCTCTACTTGAGTGAAACCTTGAGCAACCAATCTTGCCTTGTTTCTTGTCACCATGCCATTTTCATCTTGCTTGTTGTGGAAGACCCACTTGGTGCCAATGATATTGATGTTGGGTCCATCCACCAAGGTCCACACTTGATTTCTTTCGAAATTGTTAAGCTCATCTTGCATGGCCATCACCCAATCCGGATCACCAAGTGCTTGCTCAATCTTAAGAGGTTCCAAAGAGGAAACAAACAAGTAATATTGGCAAAAGTTTACTAAATGTGAATGAGTTGTTACCCCCTTTCGAAGACTCCCAAGGATGTTGTCAACGAGATGATCCCATTGTATTATTTGCCTTAGCCTTGGATGATCAAAGGCCTCTTGTCCATCTTCTGGATCTTCATTATCTTCTTGCTCGAATATAGGTTGTAGGTTCTATCCTTGAATCGGAGTTTGACTTGCTGCTGCTGTCAGAGGGAGTGCGGCACTGCCGTTCTTATGTGCGGCACTACCGCTCTGCTGATTTGTAGCAGGGGTCGGCTCCCCCTTAGCATCAGGTACGTCAGTGACTTTGTCTTCTTGTGGTCTTATATCACCAATAGCCAATTGCTTGATTGCTTCACATGGTGGATCCTCCTTTCCTACAACACTTGAATCAACTTGCTCCACTTGAGAGCCGTTAGATTCATCAAATGTCATGTCTACCGCTATTTCAACTCTCTCGGAGGTTATGTTGAAAACATGATAGGCATGCTCATTTGATCCATAACCAAGAAGAAAACCTTCATCAACTTTAGGTGCAAACTTAGAGGTTTTGGGTTTCTTATTAAGTATGAAGCACTTGCACCCAAACACTCTAAAGTAGGACACCTTTGGTTTGTTACCGGTTAGAAGCTCATATGAAGTTTTATTCAACTTCTTGTGTAGGTAGAGGCGGTTGATGGCATGGCAAGCGGTGTTGACGGCTTCGCACCAAAAGAGGTCTAGCGCCTTGTACTCATCTAGCATTGTCTTTGCCATGTCAATGAGTGTACGGTTCTTCCTCTCTACTGCACCATTTTGTTGAGGTGTGTATGGAGTTGAGAACTCATGCTTGATGCCTTATTCATCAAGAAACTCCTCGACTTGGGTGTTCTTGAATTCAGTCCCATTGTCGCTTCTCATTTTCTTGATGGGGAGACCAAACTCCTTTTGAGCTCTTCTAACAAAAGTCTTCACTTTGTCTCTAACTTGACACTTATCAAACAAGAAAAATACACAAGTGAAGCAGGAACAATCATCAATAATAACAATACCATATTTGTTACCCCCGATACTTAGGTAGGCGACCGGTCCAAAGAGATCCATGTGTATGAGCTCCAATGGTTGCGTCGTGATCATGATGCTCTTTGGTGGGTGAGGTACGCCAACTTGCTTTCTGGCTTGACAAGCGCTACATATCCTATCTTTCTCAAAGTGAACAATTGTTAGCCCAAGGATGTGTTTTTCCTTTTGAAGTTTGGCCAAGTTCCTCATCCCAACATGGGCTAGTCGGTGATGCCAAAGCCACCCCATGCTAGATTTTTCCACTAAATAAGTCTCAAGATTAGCTTTACTTTTGTTGAAATCAACTAGGTAAAGCTTGTTCTTTAAATGACCCGTAAAGACAATAGAGGAATCCTCCCTTCTAAAGACTTCCACACCCTTATCCATAAAGAGACAATTGAAACCCATCTCGCATAATTGAGAGATGGAAAACAAATTGTAACCTAACGAATCAACATGTAAAACATTTGTAATTGAATGCTCAAGGGTTATAGCAACTTTACCGAGACCAATCACATCCCCCTTAGAGTTGTCTCCAAAGAGAATATTTTCATTTGAGTCCATCTTTGGGGTATATGATGAGAACATACTCATTTCTCTGGTCATATAATTTGTACATCCACTATCAAGCACCCAACTTGACTCACCAGAGGAGTATGCCTGCAAAACAGATTTAGTTGCTTGATTTAGGTCCCCAATTTGACTTGGGGCCTTGCATGTTAGTCACAAGAAATTTAGGAACCCAAATTGAAGTATTTCTATATGTGTTGGCTTCCTTTCCAACATATTTTTCAACCACTTTTCCACTGCTGTTGTTCCTTAAAACAAAACATGAAGTCAAGCTTTGTCGAGGTGGTTGAAACTTTGGTTGGTAAGCATACTTGTTCATAGTGCCCCACACTGATTCCTTTGGCTTCTGTTGAACCTGTTTCTGCTAGGACACCTTCTTCTTGGGCTTAGTTTGATCAGGAGTAGAATTGATAGCCTTCCCATTTTTGTGGGGAGCGGCACAGTCGGCCTTCATTGTGGCACTACCGCTCTGAACTGCAGCACTATGGTTGTCTGTGCAGGCTGATCTGTACCAACACTTTCCTTCCTCTCAAACTTGACACACTCATAGCCATTTATGATCTTTCTTCCATTTGTCTTGGCTCCTGTAGTGTGCCCAAGCCCATGCTTGATTGAGGGGTGTCTCCCTTGCTTGAAATGAGGCACTTTTGAATTATTTCCCTTCTTGTCACTTACTTGAGCCTTACCACTCAAGCAGCCCTTGCCAATGATCTCATTGAGTCTTGCAATTTCTTTTCTCATTGCCTTCATGTTTGCAAGGTTAGTGGAATAAGCATTCAAATTAATATTATAACATTTTCCACAACCTTGACTAGTGGAGGTAGTAGAGGCATCCTTTGCCTTAGAGGGATGTGAGTTGCTATCCCAAAGAATGTTATATTACAGCTCAAGTTCTTTGTGCTTTTCATCTAAGTCACAATACTTTTCTTGAGAGCAATATTTTCTTTCTTTGTGATAGCATGGTCCCCTTGTTCTTTGGCCAAGGCCTTGCGCAAGGATTCCACCTCACTTCTCTCTAATGCAAGAGCTTCCTTGCTAGCAATGTAGAGATCTTCTTGTTGGATAAGAGTTTCCTCTCTAGATTCTAGCTTAGCTTGGACACTCTCTAAGTCCTCCATTAGCTTAGTGATGAATAATTTGGTCTTTCCATCCAAATTTTTAGTTATCATGTTTATTTCTTCATCACTAGATTCATCGTCACTAGAGCTATCACTAATATCACTACTAGAGATATCACTAGGCGGTGGGGTTGGAGGAGATTTGGCCTTGGATTTAGATTTTACCTTCTCACCCTTTGTCATAAGACAAATGTGAGTGGAGTAGTAGTCATCATCGGACATGTTGGTGAAGAGTCTTGGTGAAGAAGATGGCTCATGGATAGCAATGGTTGCAACTTTCTCATCTTCTTCACTTGAGCTTTCTTTAGTTGAGTCCCATTCATGCCCAATGTGAGTCTCTCCCATATACTTCTTGCTCTTTCTACAGTTGGCCTTCTCCTCTTTCTTGTCCTTCTTGTATTTGATGTCCTTGATCTCATATGGACACTTTGCAATGAAGTGATTGGTGCTTCCACAATTGTAGAATGTCCTCTTTTTCTTGTTTGGGAAGCTTCTCTTCACTACCTTGTAGCCTTGCTTCTTTAGCCCCTTGTGATACCTCCTCATAAAGAGAGCAACATCATCAACTTTCTCGTATTGGTCATCATCATGTTCACTCTCACTAGAGGATGAGGTGGTCTCTACTCTTTCTTGAACTTGCTTGCTTGCTTTGGGTTTGCTAGTTGAAGCTTGCTTGTTGGTCTTGGACTTGCTAGTAGAGCCTTGCTTGCTTGATTTGTTGGCCTTGAGAGCTACATCCTTGTTGATCTTGATGCCTTCTAGCTTTGCTTGCAATTCTCCAAGCTTCTTCCTCTCATTTGCTTTTTCTCTTTGCATATCAAAGGTCAAGATCCTCCCAAGTACATCATTTGGTGTGAAGTACTCAAACTTCTTCTTGTCTCTAATTAGAGTTACTACGGTCTCATTTCTTGGTGAATAAGCTTCCAACATAATCTTGACAACTTTGTGATCATCTAGCTCATCACAACCATAGCCTCTAATCTTGCCCACCATGGTCATCAACCTATCAAACATCTATTGTGGCCCTTCTCCATCTAAGATAACAAATCGGTTGAGCTTGGACATCAACAAATCAATTCTTGCTTTTCTCACTTTGTCAACCCATTCATGCGCAAGATGCAAAGTATCCCAAATTTGCTTGGCAACATCCACACCAATCACTCTATTGTACTCATCACCATCCAATGCACTAAGTAACACACTAGTAGCTTGACCGTTGAGGTGGATGATTCTCATTTCTTCCATGGTTAGATTCTTGGGATCAACCGGTGGATCAAATCCATTGCAAACAACCTCCCAAATGCTGGGATGAAGACCTATAAGATAGGCTCTCATCAAGTGCTTCCACTTGGCAAAGTTAGTCCCATCAAAATGAGGTAACTTGCCCGCGGGCACATTGATAAAAGACTTGCGATCATGGTTAGTCATAGACATAGAAGAATAGTTAAAGGATATGGTGGCATATTTGTTGTCGTCATTCTTTTTGCCCTTTCCTTTCTTGTCCTTCTTGCTATGCACTTGGTAGGACTCATCATCATCACCATCTTCGGAGCCGCTAGATAGCTCACTTGAAGATGCATTTGAGGCTTTTGCTTCTTGTTCCTTCTTTCTTGCTTCTCTTCTTTTTCTTCTAGCTTCTCTCTTGAGTCTTCTTTCTTATTTTCTTGCTTTCTTCTCTTCTAACCGCTGCTACTCCTTATTCTTCTTCTCTCTTGCTTCTCTTTTCTCTTTTCTAGTTGCCCTTCTTCTTCTTCTTCTTCTTTCTTCTTCATTTTGAGCTTTTTCGGCATCGGTTGCCTCTAGCTACAGGAGCATGCAGTTGCTTGTTGTAGAGGGGCTAAGCTCACTGATGTCGGTGTCTTGTAGCCCAACGTCCTCTGGATCGACGTTGATGGGCTTCACAACACCGGATCCTCCCCCGGGCTCCATACCTTACGCAGTAAAGCGCACACGAGGTAACCTTGCTCTGATACCACTTGTAGGATCTCTGGAACACCTAGAGGGGGGTGAATAGGCCTGTAAAAAATCAACTCAAACCGAAGTCAAATTCACCCATGGCACTGCCGCTCTGTGGGTGCGGCACTACTGCATCTACAGGAGAGATTAGTTCACAGTTCAAAATCTACCCAACAAAATTTAGATTGTGTAAATTTCTTAGCTTCCTGCAGGGTAGTAGATCACAGATCGACAGCTGAAAGTGGTGGAAACACCACACACAAGTAGATCAGCCTCAAACTCTAGAAATCATCTCAATCAACAATATGTCATGCAAGTAATGTAAATCAAGCACAAGTGACACAATAATTTATCCCATGGTTCGGCTCACCACTAAGGCTTGCCTACCTCCACGTTGTTGAGGTTAGCCACTAAGGCTTAGAGCTTTCCAGCCCTTCCTCATTCTCAAGTCAAGAGACTTAACTCTTGAGATGAGGGGTGAGTTTACTAGCTTCAAGAGATGGTTACAAACCTCCCGGGGCTGCCACATAAGTTGGCAAGCTCCACAGGCGACGCTCTAGCTGGCTAGGAGCCAAGCTCCAAGAGTAACAAACACAACCGCCGGCCAAAACATGAACCAAGTGCTCTTTAGAGTTTGGGATCAATAGAGCTGCTCTCTATTCAAGTTTAGGTCCCTTTTTCCCTCAAGGATTGATGGAGAAATCAATGGATTTGCTTGGAGACTTGAGGTCAACAATGGAGAGAGAGAGAGAGCTCCTGCTCTATTTTTTAGCGTGTTGAAGTGAAGAAGAAGAGAGCAGGTTGGTTACCATTGGGAAGGAAGGGGAAAGGTATATATACCCCCAGCCCCCAATGGTCACTTTAAATCGCAGATAGCCATTGGCGAGGAAAGGGAAAGGTATATATACCTCCTAGCCCCCAACGGACACTACACCCAAGAGGTTGGGCGAGATGAAGCCACGACCAAAGGATCGGGCGAGCCGGAGCCCGCGACCTTGGGGTTGGGTGAGACGGAGCCTGCGACCAGAGGGTCGGGCGAGCCGGATACTGCGACCAAAGGGTCGGGTGAACCGGAGCCCGCGACCTTGGGGTCGGGTGAGACGGAGCCCTCAACCTTGGGATCGGGCGATTCGGAGCTCGCAACCAAGGGGTCGAGCGAGTCAGAGCTCGCACCCAAGGGGTCGGGCGAGTCAGAGCTCGCACCCCGCAAGACAGCAAAGGTAATAGTGAAGTGTAGATTGTCTTGGCTATGAATCTGAGGATACTTATGGTTGTTTGAGCACTTGGTAGCACATATTAGCTTATGCATTGTGCCCCCCTTTATAGTACGGCTTTTCCTATACTCAAATTCAATATATAAAAGAATTTAAACCTCCTTTGAGTTTGAAGCCATCTACATTTATAATTGGGGGCTCCTCTGTTTCGTGTAGCATCATCGAATATAAATTCCCTGCTTGTCATCTTGATAAATCTCATTAGTTCTCTAATTGCGTGGTCATTATCACCAAAACCCACAATTAAGGCTTGATAGCACTTTCAGTTGATCATTTTCCTCATGTTCCAAAGTTGATCCAAGTCCATGTTGCATCCTATTGAACTATAAAATAAACACTGGCAAACACATTAGTCCAATTTAGTTGTGTTAATCATCAAACACCAAAATCCAATATAAATGGGCCTAGGGTCCATTTTTCTTTCAATCTCCCCATTTTTTGTGATTGATGACAACACGACCAAAGCAAGCAAATAATAATAGATGCAAAAATTTAAAAACTATCTACTTGCTAGGATGCAATGCAAAGACAAGATTATATGATGTAAAAAGAAATTACTTGTGAAAAACTTTGGAAACTTATCTTGCCCTTGCAAATGTCCCAAAATGGCATTATGGACTTAAGCCTCCCCCTAACTCCATAATCCACTATTCTCCCTTTCTAGGGCCACTACCACTTGTAAATTATTATGATCATGCTTGCTTTTAGTCCTACAAAATTCTCCCCATTTGGAATTAAACACCGAAAAGGAAGACATTAGTAGCACAAGGGAGGGTCAAACTTTGTGATCCTTTGTATGTGAAGTGGAATAGGTCACAAAATTTGACTCTCACATTACATAGACTAAGTTTCCCCTAAATATATGCATACATATGATGGAGGATGTAGTATATGCATAATTGGCAAATTAATGCTCAAGGGAGTTTAATCTATATAATGCATGGAGAAAGCATATAAGTACCAAAGTGAAATCAACATGATGATATCGGTTTAGAAATACCACATGTGGAAATCAGTTTGATTTATACCACTTGCAATAGGTGGTAGATATTTGAAGTATGATGCTTAACTCCGGGGACTCCATTTTCCTTGCAATGAGACTATTACACACATGATAAACTTGAAATAGTGTTAGTCTCAAAGCATCCAACTTGTAGAGTAACCTCCCCCTAAATTTATGCATACAAGCATGGAATACTTGTAGGAGACATGCACATTAATTTTAGAATAAAAAATACCACTTGAAAGATGACATCACATGAATGTGAGGGTCATTTTCAAAGATGATATTTGGGGGAAATTATCTACAATTTGGACTTTAGCACATATTAGATACACACTTGTAGAAAACGCTATGTGTCGTACTCCTAAACAATTTAAACCATGTAGGTTTGCTCCAAGGGTAAGAGTGGTACCGAGCAAGCCTACCATAAGATATACCTATTGTATGCAAGACAAAAGATTAAACATGCAAATGCAAAACTAGGCATGAAAATGAACTAGATTCTAATTGAGATTGCAAGAAATTAAATCTAGTTGCGTAACATGGGAAGGAGAATTTGGTTCCATAGTATTCACTAACATATTTGGCAATTACATGATCCGATGTGATGCACCCCATGAAATGCACCCAAACTTTGCCAAGTCTCCAAATTCCCCATAATCCATTGGACTTCTTATTTACCCCTCGGGACCCAAACCTTCATGGTGCTCTTCATGTTATAAATGATCTCCTTTGGCACCCAAATGTGTTTGGCCCCTTTGTTGGCTTGCTTGTTCACCTTGATAGCCACCACCTTGTCATTTTTCTTCTTCTTCAAGAGATAAGGTGTGGAAGCCTTCTTGTCCACCTTGTTGGTGTAGGTGTTGGAAAGCTTGCTTGTTTGCTTTTTGTTTTTCTCTTTCTTCTTAGCTCCTCCCCCATTCTTCACCTTGCACTCATAGGACTTGTGGCCTTTCTTGTGGCACACGTAACAAACCATGATTTATCCTTCATCAAGCTTCTTCACTCCCTTGATGGTGTTATCTTGATGAAGTTGGGCTTGTTCTGTCTTGCCTTTCACTTGAGGCAAGCCACTTCTTGCTTGAGTTGCTCATTCTTCAAAGCGACCTCTTGTGTACATGTTTCTACAATAACTTTCTCAAAATGAACTTGGTCGCAAAAGGGTGAGTCTAAACATAAATCATTGCAAGAGGTAGAGGCATCCTTTTTAGGTATGTCAAAGATTGAACTTTTCTTTTTAGGTGCCTCGGTGGGGGTTGTACCGATGGCTTCAAGATTAGCAACTTTATTAGTTAGCACATCACATTGTTTACACATGGTTTTCATTTTAGCAAGCAAACTTTTATAAGCATCTTGTGAGCTAGCTAACTTTTCCTTTACTTTTTTATTTTTCTTTACAAGTTGCTCATCATTGATTGTGCATGCATTTGTTGTTGCACTAGCCTCAAGTTGCTCAATTTTAGTATACAGTTCAATATTGAGATTAGCAAATGTCTCATATTGTTCAAGCAAGGTTTTATATGCTTCTTGTGAACTATCTAGCTTTTCTTGCAATATTTTTAGCTTCTTTTGTTGGCTAGTGGAAGCCTTAGCATATTTAAGATTTTCTTACACAAGTTCATTAAGAGAAGTCATTTCATCGTCACTATCACTCTCACTAGAGGATGAGCTTTCGTTACCTCATGCCATTAGGCACACATGAGAAGAGCTTGATGATGAGTGCTTGTGGTCTAGCCTCTTGTGTTGGGCTTCATCTTCACTTGATGAATCATCCTACGTTTTGATTGTGGTGAGGGCTTGGTGTTTCGCCTTTCTTGCCTTCCTCTTTGTCTTGGGTGTGGGCATATTTGGACAAACTTCCACAAAGTGTCCCAACTTGCCGTATTCATAGCATCCTTTCTTCCTTTGCTTATTTCTTTGATTGGTGAAGATGAAATCTTAAATTTAGATGGGCACACCCTTGAGATTGAGCCTTTGGATCATCTTCTCCACCTTGTTGATAAGTTTGATTGATTCTTCATCAAGGTCGGAGGAGGAAGATTGATCATCATCACTTGATTCATCATCATCATCATCTTCTTCTTCTTCATCTTCACTTTAGGAGCTTGAGCTTGAGCTTGTCTCAACTTGCTTGCCCTTCATCTTCTTTTTTCTCACTAAATGCGAGAGCTTTGCCTTTGCTTGATGAAGAGACTTCTTCTTGACCCATCTTGCGTGACATTTCAAATGCCACTATCTTGCCAATGACTAATTGTATTTAAAGTGAACACTTGGTTAAACACATCCATGCTAAAAGATTCAATCAAGCAATTTTTAGCTCTAGCATTTAAATGAATTTCTTTTTCTTCACTCTCTGTGGGTTTATCGGGATTCTTAATGGGTTTCATTCCATCACAAGTGACTCTCCAAACACCCAAATCTACCACCTCAAGGTGGCAAGCCACTCTAGCTTTATAGTAGGGGAAGTTAGTGCCGTCAAAGTGCGGAGGCCTAGAGGTATCTATCCCAACCACTCTAAATAGCGTCGGCTCAATGGCGGTGAAGCCAAAGGTCCAAATTAAGCCAACCGTCTCTGATACCACATGTAAGGGACCAGGACGCCTAAGAGGGGTGAATTAGGCAACTTAAAATTCTACTTCTAACTAAGGCCTCTAATTTCACCTAGTCAAAACCTATGCAAGAAAGTAATCTATCTAAATGTGCAAATACAGTTTTGCTAGATGTGTTGCTATCTCTACCGCAAAAGAGTTATACAACCTAGGTTACAATCCTATCAACTAGCCTACCAACTAAGCTAGGAAAGTAAAGCACATAACCAAGGTAGCAATATAAATGCGGAAGGTAAAGATGAGGTAGAGATGCAAACTCCCGTCAACGACTCCGGTATTTTTACCGAGGTATCGAGAAACGTTCAAGCTCCCCCTAGTCCTCGTTGGAGCCCCTCGTAAGGAATCTCTCGCAAAGGCCAAGGTCCCGGTTGGTAACTCCGTAGATAGCCCCGGGCCTTCCCCACGTGCAAGTGGGTCTCCGGTGTGCCTTCCGGCAAGCCTCTCCCGGACCGCTCCCCGTCGTCTTCACTATCGAGCTTCCGACCGAAACGCCACGAGCCCTGTTCCCTTCAGTACACGGTGGTGGCCACACCACAAACGCGATTCGTGTGGTCTCACAAGACTACAAGCCCCGCCGAGTACAAGCACGGTGCGCGCAAGCACCTTTGGATGAGAGGTATACAAACCTCACTAGCAGCTAAACCTAAGCCTAGAGCAAGCGCATATAAGCGTGGTCTAACCTAAGCACTTCGCAAAGCACCTACACTAATCACCATGTGATCTTTAAGCTCTACGCATATGGAGAGCACAAATGAGGTGTAGCAACACCTTCCTATCTTCCCTCAGCTCTCACACACTCCAAATGGCCGGTTGGGGCAAATATTTATAGCCCCCAAGTCAAAACTAGCCATTGTGGCCGAGATCCTCTTCTCTGCGTGGTCACCGAATAGGGCGGTGACCGCCACGTGGACTAACCATTGCTTCACTAACAAGCCGACCTTTGAGGCACTGTGCATAGGGTGGTGCACCACCACCCTAGGGGCGGTGACCAGGGCAGTGCCTAAGTCCCCAAGTCGCTGCTCTCTAGAATTTTAGGGCGGTGGCACCGCCACCCCCTGTTCAGTGCACCGTCACTCCATGGCGGTGACCAGGGCAGTGCACACGTTGTTGTCCGATGCCCCCCCTCTTCTTCCAGCTGCACCAGCCCTTCTCTGGTGGCACCGCCACCTCTATGGCGGTGCCCACTCAGCCACCGTCTACTTCCACTAGGTTACAAGTCCACATTGTCAAAAGCCAACCATAGTGTTTTTCATTTATTACGTGCTGCATTCTCATATCACAAAGCGAAGCCACAAAATCAAAGAATGGCTTTAGTTCTTAAGTAGTAGCAACTACTAGCATTTTACGCAAGCTTACAAATTAAATAAAAAATCACTTCCTGCAAGCAAAAGGCTGCAGCTCTTTACATGTTTACTTGAAATGAAAACCCTTTACAATATTCCGATTGGGCATCAAATCTTGATAGATAGATGTTACGCTCGGTTCCCGAGAATAATTAGCTGGCAGATTTGATGGAGGACGTCCTGCAAATAATTAGCTCGGTACCATAGAATAGTTTAGTTTGATCTATGCCAAAATTTTCAAGGTTAAAAGAGAAAGTGTTCGCACGGCACAAGGATCTTCAAACCTGTTTATCTTATCAGAGGAATCAGCATCTTTCAACAGCATGTCGATGGTGTCCTTGCCACAATTCCCTGATTCTATCGCCAGTTGCAATCCCTGAAATGTAAATTAGCATCCATTGTAACAACTTGCAGGCTAGTTAAATGGCATCTTTGTTGTTAACTTTCATCAATGTAAATAATTAAATATAAGATGGAGAGGTTCCAAAGATATTTGAAGCAAGCATTTTCAATGCCACCAATATTTGAATCATGCTTTGCTACTTATAGGAAGGAGTGCAAATCAATCTAAATGCTGCTGCTCCATAAAATAGGTTTTTAACTAACCTGTATGAACCTTTGATCTGCAAAACGCTTTGTAGTCACTTTGGGGCCTTCCTGTACAGTTCAAAAAATAAAGTTAACTGAAATGAACAGACAACCAACAAATCTGCAGAAAAGAAAAAAGAAAACCGCAAAAAGCAGCTTAGAGTCGTAGATCTATGCAGCACAGATACGGATACGCGTATCGGTATCGAAAGGATACGGATACGCGGATACGGCAATTTCTCATAAAACCCGATACGTGGATACGTTTTACTATTTTTTCATAAAATAAATAATAATGCAAATTAAAATTGTGAAAGTGTAAAATTTGAGTAATCACTAATTGTTAGTTTAGTACATACAATCATATATGATACATCACCAGATCACCTTGTAGGTTTCTTAGTTTTCACAGGAGATCCTAGTCCAACTATACTGGATGAATGTGCAATTACTAATTAAGTCTATCTATGCCGGTGGATCCTATGCAAGGACTAGCTGACTAAAAACTGGACCTGCGGGGGGGAAAGCCACCCCCTGGGCATTGCATTAAGAAGAAGAACCTCTCACGCAGGTCCAGAAAACCCGCGAACCCCTGCCCCACCCATACACAACGGCACTGTACCCCTGTGAGAACAGGGCCGTTCCTTAGACCTATGCTTTGGCGTGGGACAGACGAGGGGAATTTTTTTAACCCCAGCCTGAAATTCGCTCCCACGGGGAGTCGAACCCAGTACCTGAGGAGTGCCGCTGGGACGCTCTAACCAGTTGGACTTAGCACTAGCACTTGCGCCAGCACTGCTGAAATTTGGAGAGTCCATCTACTGGATGCAGGCAACAAGTGCAGAAGTAGAGTACATCAAGAATGAAAAGGGATTGTACTCATGGGAGATCGGCGGAAGCTAGCTTTGCTGCTGTGATGAGTGCTGAATCGTCCTCTTCCCTGCATCGCGGGAGCGCCGCGTCCGTAGTGGACTGGTGGGTGCTCCCCAGCGCAGTGCTCCCTGGAGCGACGACCTGGAAGACGAGAGGTTGATTGATGGCACAGAGGGGGCGGAGGCTCGTCGCCAGCGGCCGGCGAGCGGTGGCGCATCTCCTGCGCAGGAGGCGGCGCGAGGGGGCGGGGGCTGGTCGCCAACGACTAGCGAGCTGCGGCGCATCTCCTGCACGGGAGGCGGCGCAAGGGGGTGGGGGTTCATCGCCAGCAGCGAGCGAGCGGTGGCGCATCTCCTGCGCGGGAGGCGGCGCGCGTGTGCAGCCATGCGAGGCGTCGCCGCGTCAGGACATCGCGACAGGGGAGCGTTGGCTTCTTGTTGGGCTGGGCCGTATCCCACACGCCTGATACGTATCAGGTCACGTACTCAATATTCCCAAAATTAAATAAAAATAGGATACTCGAAGGATACGCGATACGGCACCTCCTTCACGTATCCGTGCTACAGAGCCGTAGATGACCAAGAAAAAATAAAGAACGGAGGAGTAAGAAAGTGGACTGGCCCAGCACAACAGGCAGCCCATCCCTCCCCGCTTCCCTCGAGGCCTCGATCACTGCTCTGCACCCTCAGATCGACAGCCGCCGACACCCCATCCAGATCGAGCGATTGGTGAGCAGGAGATGGCAGAAATAAAGCCAGTAGAAGCAAAATTCTAACAGGAGATGGCAGAGTTGGCCAGCAGCAGAATCGAAGGAGAGATGGCGGATCAGCAATATTTAATAATCATGCCATAGATGTACAAAGGAAATACTACCTAGGTACATGATAACACACTGCAATTACCATTGCACAGAAAATATCTCAGAATATCAACTCAAGTGCAAAAGTGAAGGACTACAAAAGTCATAAGTGGAAATGCTCATACCAGGCGATCCGGAAGTTTTCCACCATTTTGCTCAATGAATTGGCAGAGGTACATCACACCAGCACATGAAAAGTCCTGTTGATAACAAGTATTCAGCCAAAATAAGAAAGATCACTAAGGAACCATATATAAAATGATGAGGATGCATCTTGTGCACTACGTGACCCACTGTAATGGCTTATGAAAGCATGCATGGACCATTTGGAAACTTCCCAATAGAAAAGCATGGACCATGTGCACGTATTACAGTAATATATTTACACATGTTAAATCATAGCATCAATCCGCCTACCCTCAAACACATGTTTTTTTAATGTAATATACTTATAGTAATATATTTACACATGCTAAATCATAGCATCAATCTGCTTAACACATTATGTTTTTTTAGAATGACATTTTGTTAACTTCACTTCATTTCAGCAAAACCTATCTTTTCTAAGTAAACACTCACCTGTTTAGCTTCCATCGAATCAATTTTCCCATCCTGCAGGAGTATTAAGGGAATTGTGTAAATAACTTGGTGACAACAATTATATAGTGACCTGCAAATAAAGTATACACTTACCAGACCCCAAACCAATTCTTTGATGTTCTTAATTTCTGAACCAATATTCTCAAGCTTCAGACGTGCATCAGTAACCTGAACAGGTAAGTAGATATTTCAAAACCATATGAACAATGCACTTTTCAATTGATGCCAATAGGTCAGCTCAGTATTACACAGCTAGAAGTAAACAGAACTGTCTCAAATGGTGTGTTTATGTAGATGCTAGTACAGATTAAAACTATTGAATTCATGAACTTTCAAGAAGTGAAAGCATGTTGATGCAACATGCAGATCCATATGAAGGTGTGTCATATTAAGGGAAAAAGTACATCATCTCTTATTTGTCCAGATAGAGCCTTTTGCTGATCCAATTTATCATCCAACTTTTCAATGCGCTGTGTCAAATGCCTTTTAGCAGCCTGTATAAACAAGAGCAATGATTAAGTATTTGAGAGCACATAGGTTGTATAACAAACTGATAAAGAGAAACAACATGGCATTCAGACCATATGGCAGAAATACACAATGAACAACTTGCAAGATAAATTCAAGAACATAGATTTCAATGATGTGATCAAATATCAGTTCAAACACATGGTAACAGATTTCTGGTGCAAATGGCCAAAGAACAAAAAAAGACTAACCAGGGCAAAGTTTACACACTTCTTACTCTGGTTTTCAAAAAAGGGTCTCACTTCTAATAACAAATACTTAAATAAAGTACATTCACCTGTTGTCTTCAACAGCTTACCTTTTGTTATAATAACCTAATCAGTTAGATTAACTAAGCATAAGAATTTTATGCTAGAGACATGAGTACTGGCCTATTACGATCATTTAAAAGAATAGTTATTAAACTCAAAATTCTACCATAGTAGTATCAAATCAGAGAACAATAAACTAGCAGTCATAGTGGACACAGTATGGAGTTGAAAGCATAGTTCCTGTGATAAACTAGAAAAGAATAAGTACTTACAGCAAGAGAACTTTGGACTTGCTCCAAATGTTTAGTCATGCTTGAAACAGCATTTGCCATGTTGCGCTTGGTGACATACATTAGGTTGGCAAACGAGATCCCCTGGGCATGAACAGTAAAAATGAATTGTTTATTAAGAAATTTTATGCGCTTCTGGATATTAGATTATAGAAGACCAAATCAAGAATAACAAGTACAAGTTAATGCCTTTAATAATAAAACCTAAAAAATCATTAAATAATATCTGCCTTTTCAGAATAGTAAGAACCATACTTAAATTAGATTAAGTTCTTTGTAAAAATAATAGGTTATACAACAAAATGATCAGAATGTAGGAGAAAGCAGTCAGATCCTACAATTTCGGCAGTTAAACTGTCAAAGAAATTGCTAACAACCAAGAAAACATAGAAGCATTGATAAAAGGGAGAAAACATACTTTCCACCACATATAACCATAACCCAGTGCTCCTACAGTTGCTGCAGGTACTATCAGGCCTGATACTCCTGAAAAGTGATTAAATCAATGTTATGGTGTACATGGTGCATCACCAAGCATATAATATGCATAAAACAAAATAATGATAGCATCAATCTATTCTTAGTGAAAATAAGAATACTCTGGAATTGTCATTTTCACTCCCATATTTCCAAATTCAAGGCAAGCAAGACAAACCTGATTGTCCAGAACCTCCAGTGAGAACAGTTATTGGACGTGAAGAAGCAAGTTGCCTGACCTCCATGGTTAGGCGACGCACCTAAAGGGAATGCAGTTTCCATTTGACATGAGAAAACTGAATGAAGATGACGACTAAAGATAATGAACGATGACAAAAGAAAAAAAAAAAAACGACAGTTGTAGTTGTTCAAGGAGTATATTTATAGTTATATATATAATAACAATTGAACAGCACATGTAGAATACTGAAACCGCATATAATTGTAAGGAGTTGATCAACCTCATTAATCAGTATCATACACTGGTATCTTAGTGGATTATAGCCACATCATGTCAGGGCCTGTCATGCACTGCAACTGAGGCTTGTGAACAGTACCCACATGGCAATAGGAGTGGGTCAACACCAAGGATGGAGCATGGTTCATCAATATCAAGCAAGTAATCTATTTCTCTCAAGTCATCAAAGGTCGTTTCTTTTTCCCCAGGGGTCAGGCCAATGCTTAGATATTTGAGATCATAACAATCAGACAGTTTAGTTACTTACTTAAGACTGATATTATATATACTAGGGATTTTAGGCCCCAGACATCAAGCAAGAAAATAGTATAACCAAGTCAACCCAGTCTACAGTCTAATCCCTCTTCTAGACTACTACCTCTTTATTAGGTCTCTGCCCAGCCCTATATTGTGTAGTGTATACCCCTACTTCACAATGATCAGAGAATCAATGCAAAACTAATGCACACTTCCAGAGGTGATAAGGATTCCTATAATTACAAGTGTTTGCACTGCATCAGAACATGAAAACTAAACAACAATATTAATATCAGAAAAGCTATGTTAGCTAAGTTCCAACTATAACAAAACAGGCAAAATATATACCTTTCAAATGTTATTTTGAATTGAGCTTACTTCAGGATATTATACCTCCAGTAAAATACAACAAAGCCTTTTAGTTCTTGGCAAGCTGGGTTAGGCAACAATTGCAGACGAGAGAGTTCACTGAATTTACGAAATGTGGAAGCAACAATCCCAAGATTATAGCAGCACTGTACACTACTGGGACCCTCGACGAGTACAGATATAAGGATTTGTTTCTATGGTCATGGTACATGTTCAAGACAAGCATGTACTTGCAAAAGAACAATATTAGAAGAGAAGTACACAAGTGCAGTGGTAGATTGATATAGAACTGTGGTTTCTCTTTTGATATTAGACAATAAATTAATGAGCACAAAGAACTTGGCAAACATTATATACATGATCAAAAGCCTCAACTTGACACTTTGCAATGGGCACTGCACCAAAGGAGGATCAACCACTAGAATAACACAAAACAGTCTCAGCATAGCAAAGTATGTTGCCAGTTTTTTTATCTAGCATATTTGTTCTCCCTGATATTTTTGCTCTCCTTTTTTGTAAAGAGGAGGATACTTCTAAGGATAACATTGCCATTGGACCATCGGAACACAGCATCAACAGCAAAACAATCAACATGAGCATAACATCCAATCACATACACCAATCCGCATGCATGATGTATTCTACTTTTGAAATTCAGTGCTGAAAGAAGCCAGTGCACTGAACAAATGGAAATACCGGAATATTACTCTATGTCCATGCTGAACCTGAATTATTCTTATGCAGTAGCAGGCACTAAGGTATTCGCGCGGCGAACTAGTCACATGAAGAGCAAGGCAAGGACATCACACGCACCTGCGAGGTAAGCGCCTCGTTAAGATCGGCTTCCCCGTCTCCCCCTCCTCCGTCCTTCCCCTTGTTCCCCTTGTATAGTATCTCCTGCAATCCCACACGTCATGGATTATCAGAACCAGAGCATGAGCATCTGGATCTCCACGCTCCCTCACTGGTAAGGAGCCGCGGGATCACAGGCGCAGGAGCGCAGCACGCGGCCAGGATACGCGACGCACCTGGAGCTCGCCGAGGATCTCGGCGAGGCGGCCGTTGCGGAGGACGACGGAGCCGGCGACGCCGGCGCCGACGAGGACCACGACCCGGGTGAGGCCCATGCCCGCCTGCACCAGCGCCATGGCTGCGCGCCGGCCGCGTAAAAGGGAGGTAGCGACGGAGGAAACCCTAGCTCGAGACCCGTCGAGGTGCGGCCGTGCAAGGCGTTGAGCTGGTCTGGTGGAGGGCGACGGGAGGACGAAGAGGGAGGAAGAGAAGGGTAGGGTGGGGCCTAGATGGCGGCGGGACAAAAGTCGGTCGGCACGCCACGCGCGTGACCGCTGCACGCCTGCGCCATGCGAGTGTGCGGCGATATTTAACTTTTTACCGTTACAGACCTCGATATATCGGATAGCACTTTTTAAAATTGGCGCTACGGTTTTAACAGTAGAGAGAGAAAACATATATAAAAATATAATTTTTGCTCGTGTGGCACGTCAGCTCCTCACATCTACATAGATCTGAGTCAGTGGGGCGTGTAAAATATTCCTCTTACTCCTGCCCTCTCCTTCTCCACACTCTTCCTCTTCACCTATGTGATCGCGCATTTCGCTGAACACCCTGAGGGCGAGCATCACGCGCTCTCCCTTGGAGTAGGCCTTGACTAGCACGTTGTAGCCGTGGGGCTGCAGGTCGGGCAGGCTCTCCTACACGCCGCTAAGCTTCGGCGCGTGCTCCGCGGACAGTAGTAGGACAGCGCGCGCCCCTTCTAGCTTGCACGGGTGGAGTGATCGGGCGTGCACACCCTGTCCAGCATAGTCCACGGACACGGAGCAGCCGACGACATGGCCCTCATCATGCGCATAGCTCAGCTCAGCGTTCGGCACGCTGCACGACCTCCCCTCTGCCACGCTACACCGGCACGGCACCGGCTTCGCTCTGTAGGGGTCGACGGTGGCGGCGGCGACACGGCGACCACGGGTGCGCGCAGCGGATGGAGGCCGACGACGACCTCCTCCACCTGCACAGCACCGGCGTGCTAGCCGTGATGCTACTCCTGAGGGCGCTGACGTGGCTGCCCACGCGCACTCACAGCGACGGCCATTGGCCCGGCCAGCGGCGGCCTTCCTATCGACGAAATCTGGTCGGGAGTCTACCGAGGGGTATATCCACGGTAGTAGATGATCGGTGGAGGTGTGCGTAATAGGAACCGGATGGTGACATAAGGCGCAGAGACAGCGATTTAAACAGGTTCAGGCCGTCTGATCGACGTAATACCCTACGTCCTGTGTCTTTGTTGGATTGTATTGAATATGAGATGAATTTGAGGAGGGTCCCTGCCCGCCTTATATAGTCTAGGGGACAGGATTACAAGTCGGTTAAATCTAGATCTATTCTGGTATATGGTAATTATTTACAAGGAATACGATATGTATCATATCTGAACAGATCATTCTCTATCTTCAAGATTCCTTCCTAAAACCGTGTGATGCATGTCGATCACTGTCTTGCATCACACGCTTCTTTTCTTATTTGGACCACCCACCGTGTGTCATGCCCATATCCATTCTTTGTGGGTATCTAGGGTTATACCCCCCACAGCTAGTCCCCGAGCGCCTTGTATCCGCTGAGCAACGCCATCTTGAGCAAGTCCGAGCAGTTTGACATGAAGCCGATTAGTTTAACCGGTGATCCGAGCGGTGAAAATTGAAGCCAACCAGTTTAACTGGTGAACTGAGCGGTGAAAATCGAAGCCGACCAGTTTAACTGGTACGCAGATCTCGGATTTAGCCAAGCAAGGCTTACTAGAAGGATATAATGGGCTCATGATAAAAAATTGAAAATTCTTCAGCTTAAGCGAAGTGTAGCCACTTAGACTCCGTTTGCGAGGAATCATCCATAACTTAGTCAAATAAGGAGGGTAAATCAAAAAAAAGCACTATATTCACCGCTAGGTGAAGTGTAGCCACTTAGTCTCCGAACCTGCTAGAAGATGAAGAATGAATCTTGTAGTAGGGTCAAAGAAAACAAATCTGAAAGCTTGTTACGTCATTTGATATGTGCGTATCAAGACCCAGATGTGCTTTCCAAGATCAGCACCCTGATCCAAACAGCATGGTGCGAGCTGATAGCACACCAATAAGATGTAGCAAGATACAACCGTCAAGGGAATCCCCGGCTTAGCTGGCGATGAAGCGATGAAAAAACCGAACGCCGAGGAGTCCCCAGCTTAGCTGGCGAGCCCCCAGTGTAACTAATGATGAAGCGACAGACAATCCGACCAGTTGATTGGCAAAGAAACGAACACCGATCAACCCAACCAACTGGTCGGCGATGAAGTGAGAGCTAAGTAGAAGTGAGTGCCGAACAGTCCGACCAGCTGATTGACGACGAAGGTCATAAACCTAGCGATCCGACCAGTTGATCGGCGAAGAAAGTAGTAGCAGAGCTTGCCGGAGACATCGACCTTAGCTGAAGTGTACACACTTAGGCTTCGTTGACGAAATCAGATGATCATCATCTGGTGTCAGGATCAAACAATTACAACAATCACTAAATCAGGATAGTCAACTCCCTGCGTAGCCGAGCACACAGCTAGCCCCTAGCTTAGCTGAAAACCAGTAAGAAGGAATAACAGTACATTCACCGCAAGGTCAAGTGTACACACTTAGTCCCCGAGCCTGCTGTAAGATAGAGAAACATCTTGTAGCAGGATCAAAGAATTAAGTGTGAAGGATGAAGTCCCCGTGCTTAGCACTGGATAGCTACGATAGATGTACTTATTAAGGCTCCTGATGTGCCACCCAAGATCAGCACCCTGATCTAGACAGCATGGAGCACCTTGATAGCACATATGACATGCAGCGTCGACAAAATGTAGTGAGCCAAAAGGCGAATCAACAGTCGAGACGTAGCAAAATCCGATTGCCCGGGGAGTCTCCAGCTTAGCTAGCGACGTTTGCACGAAGAATTCAAACACCGAAGAGTCCCCAGCCTAGCAGGCGGGCCTCCAGCATCACTAACGATGAAGGGACGGACAATCCGATCAGTTGGTTGGCCAAGAATTCAGCGCTAAGCAGCCCAAACAACTGGTCGGCGGTGAAGTGATCTCGAGTAGATGTGAATGCCAAACAGTCCGACCACATGGTCGGCGACGAAGGCATGAACCTACGGTCCGACCAGTTGATCGGTGGAGAAATACGATTTCCAGGTGGTGCGACCATCTATATGATAATCCTGCAATACAAATATGTAGAACGGATAACGGAATATATGAACGCAATGATGAAGAAAGCAGAGCGGAGTTTATCAGGAATGATATATTGATGAATTTTATATCTTACAGAGCAGTTTATGTTTATTTGGAGTTTGTTCATATTTGTAAAAAGAATGAAATCCCCATGATTAGCATTGGACATTGGAGTAAAATTTGGACCGTGCTTAGCACTATACTGTGGTGAACATTGGAGAACATGGAGCATATTAGAGAACATTGGAGAACAATGACGAAATATGGAGACCGTGGCGAAATATGGAGACCATGGTGAAATTTAGAGAACATGGAGAGTGCTTAGCACTTTACTGTGGCGAGATTGGAGACCGTGGCGAAAATTGGAGACTCGTGGAAAAAATTGGAGGTCATGGCAAAAATTGGAGATCCATGGCGAAAATTGGGGGTCGTAAACCGACGAAGCAAGCTCAAACATTCAGTATGCCCGGAGGCCCATTATACCAGCCCAAATAACAATTGATGGAGAAGTTGGAGGTGCACGAAGGAGGTGGCGCAAATATTGTGGAGGGGGCGAACAATGCGGCGGGGTGAAAGCTCTAGTTTGGTTTTGGTGAATTGATGAAACCCTAGGTACTAACCTAGTTTATCAAAGTGATTATGAGATAGGTAGCACTACTCCAAGTGGTGAAAGCAAATGAAGATCGTGACATGATGATGGTGATGCCATGGTGATGATCAAGTGCTTGGACTTGAAAAATAAGAAAGAGAAAAACAAAAAGGCTCAATGCAAAGGTGAAATTGATAGGAGCTTTTTGATTTAGTGATTGAGACACTTAGCGAGTGTGATCACATTTAGGATTGATAGCCATACTATTAAGAGGGGTGAAACTCGTATCAAAATGCGGTTATCAAAGTGCCACTAGATGCTCTAACTCATTGCATATGCATTTAGGATCTAGTGGAGTGCTAACACCCTTAAAAACATTTGTGAAAATATGTTAACACATGTGCACAAGGTGATACGCTTGGTGGTTGGCACATTTGATCAAGGGTGGTGAAGTTTGGGGTCAAAAGGAGAAGTTTCGTATTGACCGGACTCTGCCTTGGGCAGTGACCGGACTCTGACCCCGCGTCCGGTCAGTGGCGCGCAGTAAAGGTTGCTCCCGGTCCCTTGACCGGACGTTGAAGAGAAAGAGGGACCGAACGCGCAGGGGGTGCGTCTGGTCACCTAGTGACGTACACTGACGCAAGCAACAAAGAGAGGCTGAGTTGACCTGACGCAGGCCTGGGTCCGGTCATGAGCCACCGGACACGTCCGGTCGTAAATTTCCGCCTCTAGAACCTTACTGGAAGTGACCAGACGCTAGGCGACAGTGCGCTCGGTCCTACACTGTAGTGCGTTCTGTCGCAACATAACCTATGGCGCGAAGCTAACTAGCCATTAAGATCGAGCGCCCAGTATTTGAGGTTGATGACACATGGCGAGCATCGGGCGATCAGATGCTGGGGTCCTACGTCCGGTCAACCTAACTGCGCATGTCTGGTCAGCCCGTGTTTCACTAGACAGAGGAGCCAACAGCTCTATTTGTGGGGGCTCTCTATTTAAGCCCCATGGCCAGCTCAAGCTCACTCTCTTAGCCATTTGTATTGACATAGCAACCTTGTGAGCTTAGCCAAAGCCCTCCCACTCATCTCCATCATTGATTCATCATCTTTGTGAGATTGGGAGAGAATCCAAGTGCATTGCTTGAGTGTTTGCATCTAGAGGCACTTGGTGTTCGTGTTTTGCTATGGGATTCGCTTGTTACTCTTGGTGGTAGCCGTCACCTAGATGTCTTGGAGCAGCGAGGATCATCGAGCGGAGGTTGGTGATTGTCTCTGGCTCCGATCGTGGTGATTGTGAGGGGTTCTTGACCTTTCCCCGGTGGAGAGCCAAAAGGTACTCTAGTAAATTGCTCATGGCTTATGTGATCCTCATCTTGTGTTGGTTATGTAGCACCCTATTAAGGGTTTGGCGTGTGATGCCAATTAGCTCATGAACCTCTAAGTGAGTGAATCGTCACAATGGAGACTAACTTATCGGCAAGCAAGTGAACCTCGGTAAAAAATTATTGTGTTATCATTTGATTCCGAGTTGATTGGTATTCATTCTTGTGATTGATTGGTTCATTCCTCAACTCGGTGGTATAACCATCTTGCTCTCTCACTTTACATTACCGTAAACTAGTGTGGATCTTTAGTTAGCCTTTGAGAGCACACTAACTTAGTGTAGTGACATAGCCATTATATGGATAGAGACTATAGAAACTAGAATTATGGTAGGTGGCTTACAATTTTATTAGGCTAGCGCAACACTCGCTTCGTCTCACATTTATCTAACCGGTTTGCTAAGTGTTGTTGTAGAAATTTTTAATAGGCTATTCACCTCCCCTCTAGCCATTAGGACCTTTCAAGTGGTATCAAAGCCGTGGTCACCGTGATTTGAGGCTTAACAATCTTCGGTGTCAAAATGGCTCAAATCAACAACACCAAGAAGCCACCCCATTTTGATGGCTCCAACTATCCCTATTGGAAGGCTAAGATAACAACATATATCAAGTCAATTAATAGAAAGGTTTGAAAAGTGGTGGAGACCAAGATTGAGATAGAAGATCCGGAGAATCCCACCGCCGCCGAAGAATTGCTTCTCCAAAATAATCACATTGCTCTTAGTGCCATTCATGGTGTCATTGATGAGAGAACATTTGAGCAAATCAAGAACATTGAGATGGCTCATGAAACATGGAAGAAGTTGGAGGAATTATTTGAGGGCACTCAAGCCATGAAGGGTACCAAGGCATATATCCTCAAGGAGAAGTTTGCTAGTTTCAAGATGAAGGAGGATGAAAGTGTGTCGGAGATGTTCCATAGGTTACAAGTGCTTGTTAATGATCTCAAAGCACTTGGTGAGAAGGTGGAGGACAAGGACTTCTCCCATAAGTTCTTGAGGTGCTTACCCTCAAGATTTGACACATTAGTCACTATTATAGTGAGGAGTGGTTTGGACACCATGACACAAAACCAAGTGTTAGGAGATATAATGACCGATGATATATATAGAGATGATGATGAGAAGAAAGAAAAGAGAGAGAAGAAAAATGACAAGAAGGATGACAAGAAGAAGAGTGTGGCGTTCAAGGCCATATCATCCAAGGCAAAGCAAGAATCATCAAGTGAAGATGAAGACTTGAGCTTTGATGAGATGGATGATGAGAAGATGGCTCTCTTTGTCAATAGATTTGGCAAGTTCATGATGAAGAAGGGCTATCGTGCTAGAAGAAAGAAGTCTTCATCCAAAAACAAGGAAGAATCAAGAAGGTGCTTCAATTGTGGAAGCAAAGATCATCTTGTTGCTCAATGCCCATACAATAGCGACAATAGCGATGACAACAAGAAGAACAAGAAGAAGGACAAGAAGGAAAAGAAAGAGAAGAAAGACAAGATGACCTTCAAGAAGAAGAAAGGTGGTTTATATGTAGTCACTTGGGATAGTGATGCTTCCTTAAGTGATGATGATGATAGTAAAGATGACAAGACCACCAAGAAGAAGGCACTTGCAAGCATTGCTATCAATGAGAAGCCTTCTCTTTTCGACATTCCATCATGCTTCATGGCTAAGGCCACTAAGGTATAAACTTGTGATAATGAAAGTGATGAGGAACATGATAATACAAATGAAAGTGATAGTGATGATGATGAACCAACTAAGGATGAATTACTTGAAATGCTAGATGATGCTAAAGAACACTTTGACATTAAGAGAAGGGAATGCAAAAGCTTGCATAAGGAACTAAAAGCCCTTAATCAAGCCTTTGATGAGCTCAATGCATCTCATGAGAGGCTAGAGGAAGCCCATGAGAAGCTTGGCAAGGTTCATAAGAAGCTTGAAAAAGCTTATTCCTCTTTGCTTAATGAACAAAATGAGAAGAAGCATATTGAGACATGTGATGTAGGCTTAACTTGTGATATAATTGATGAATCATTCTATAAGCCTATCATTGTTGCTCCCACTAACCCTTCTTGTAGCACTTCTACTTCCACCTCATCTAGTAGTGACGGTTTCACATGTGATGCCTCACTAATGGTTGAGAATGAGACCCTCAAGAAGGAGGTCAATGAGCTCACTCACACCTTGGCTAAGGTCTATGGTGGTGAGGACCGCTTGTTTATGTGCTTGGGTAGCCAAAGAGCTTCTCTCTACAAAGATGGATTGGGCTATACCCCCAAGAAAGGCAAGGCGGCTTTCGCTCCTCACAAGACTAGTTTTATGAAGAACAATGGTTGGCTTTATATTAGTTGCAAGCAAGTTGGTCATAAAGAGCATGAGTGCAAGAACAAGAGCAAAAATGCTAATGTATCATCAATTAAGATTAATTCTTCATATGTGCTTACTAAGGGTATAAATGGTGTGAAAGCTAAGTTCATTGGTACACCATGAATGGGCTCAAAGAAGAAAGCCATTTGGATGCCAAAGAGCTTGGTCACTAACCTTCAAGGACCCAAGCAAGTTTGGGTACTTAAAAAGAATTGATCTTCCTTTGTAGGTCAATTACAAAGCCGGAGAAAGGCATTGGGTTCTTGATAGTGGGTGCACTCAACACATGATCGATGATGCAAGAATGTTCAACTCAATCAATACCAATGACAATGATGGTTATGATAGTATCACATTTGGTGACAATGGCAAAGGCAAGGTCAAAAGGCTTAGTAAGATTATAATATCCAATGACATGAGCATTTCCAATGTGTTGCTTGTTGAGAGATTGAACTTCAATTTGTTATTCGTAGCTCAATTGTGTGATCTTGGATTCAAATGCATATTCGGGGTAGATAATGTAGAGATCATAAGTGTAGATGGCTCTAACTTGATCTTCAAAGGCTTTAGATATGAGAATCTATACTTGGTTAATTTTAATGCTAGTGAAGCTCAACTATCTACATGTTTGTTCACTAAGTTAGCATGGGTTGATTATGGCAGAGAAGGCTTGATCATGTTGGAATAAAACAATTGAATAGATTGGTTAAGCATGACTTGGTTAGAGACTTGAAAGATGTTGTGTTTAAAAAGGATAAGCTTTGTAGCTTTTGTCAAGCCAGCAAATAAGTTGGAAACATCCATCCTAAGAAAAGCATGATGAGCACTAGTAAAGCATTTGAGTTATTGCACATGGATTTATTTGGGCCAACACAATACACTAGCATCGGTGAAAACAAATATGGCTTTGTGATAGTGGATGATTATACTAGATACACTTGGGTATTCTTCCTAGTGGACAAAGGTGATGTGTTTACAACATTCAAATCATTTGTCAAGGGCATTCACAATGAGTTTGAAACAACCATCAAGAGAGTTAGAAGTGATAATGGTAATGAGTTCAAGAACACTAGAATTGATGAGTTGTGTGATGAATTTGGAATTAGACATCAATTCTCGACCAAGTACACTCCACAATCAAATGGCCTTGTTGAGAGGAAAAATAGAACACTCATTGATATGGCAAGGTCTATGCTTAGTGAGTACAATGTGGGTCAATCTTTTTGGGCCAAAGCTATCAACGGCTTGCTATTGTAGCAACCGTCTCTATTGTCACCCATTGAAAGAGAAGACACCATATGAACTCTTGAATGGTAGAAAGCTCAATATTGCATATTTTTGGGTCTTTGGTTGTAAATGTTATATCTTGAAGAAAGGCACTAGATTGGACAAATTCGATAAGAAATGTGATGAAGGATTCCTACTTGGATACTCAACTACTACCAAAGCATATAGAGTTTGGAATTTGGATAGTGGTACTCTTGAGGAAGTTCATGATGTTGAATTTAATGAAATCAAGGGTTCCCAAAATGAGAATGAGAACTTGGAATATGTTAGAGGCATTCAACTTTCAAATGCCATGAAGAACATGGATGTTGGTGAATTAAGGCCTAGGCAAGTGAATGATGATGAAGATGAACAAGTGCAAGTGCTCTCTAACATAAATATGCAAGATGATATAAATCAAGCTAGTATAAATGGCTCTCATGACAATGAACAAAATCAAGTGGCTAGTACATCATCTCAACCTAATGATCAAGCAAGTGTAAGTGATCAAGTTTCAATACTCCAACCAATCAATATTGCAAGGGATCATCCATTGGACACTATCATTGGTGATATTTCAAGATGTGTGCAAACTAAATCAAGATTGGCTTCATTTTGTGAGCATTTCTCATTTGTGTCATCCATTGAACCAAAGAAGGTAGATGAAGCATTGAAGGATGTTGAGTGGGTGAATGCTATGCATGAAGAATTGAATAACTTCACAAGAAATCGAGTATGGGAATTAGTAGAGAGACCAAAGGGACACAATATGATTGGAACCAAATGGTTTTTTAGAAACAAGTAAAATCAAGATGGGATAGTAGTAAAGAACAAAGCAAGATTGGTAGCACAAGAATATACACAAGTTGAAGGTCTTGACTTTGGAGAAACATATGCCCGATTGCTAGATTGGAAGCAATTAGAATCTTACTAGCCTATACTTGTGCCCACTATATTAAGCTCTATCAAATGGATGTTAAGAGTGCATTTCTCAATAGTTACATCAATGAAGAAGTATATGTTGAGCAACCTCCTAGTTTAGAAGATGACAAGAAGCCCGACCATGTGTACAAGTTGAAGAAGGCATTGTATGGCTTAAAGTAAGCACCTAGAGCATGGTATGAGAGATTGAGGGACTTCCTACTCTCTAAAGGGTTCATGATGGGTAAGGTTAATACCACTCTTTTCACCAAGAAGATTGGCAAAGACTTATTTATGTTATAAATCTATGTTGATGACATTATATTTGGATCAACCAATCAAGATTTTTGTGAAGAGTTTGGAAAGATGATGGCTAATGAGTTTGAAATGTCTACGATTGGGGAGCTAAGTTACTTCCTTGGTCTTCAAATCAAGCAATTGAAGAATGATACATTTGTGAGTCAAGGCAAGTACATCAAAGACATGCTCAAGAAGTTTGGCATTAGTGATAGCAAAGCCATTAGCACACCAATAGAAACAAATGGCAACTTGGATAGTGATGCAAGTGGCAATATGGTGGATCAAAAATTGTATCAATCTATGATTGGAAGCCTACTCTATGTGACCGCATCAAGGTCGGATGTCATGTTTAGTGTATGCATATGTGCAAGATTTTAAGCCTCACCAAGAGAAAGTCATTTGAAGGCTACAAAGAGAATATTGAGGTACTTGAAGCATACAAAAATATTGATTTGTGGTATCCCAAAGGAGCAAAATTTGAGCTAGTTGGTTACTCTGACTTGGACTATGCGGGATGCAAGGTTGAAAGGAAGAGCACCTCAGGCACATGTCAATTGTTGGGAAGATCACTAGTTTCATAGTCATCAAAGAAGCAAAATAGTGTTGCATTATCAACTGCCGAAGTTAAATACATATCCGCCGATAGTTGTTGTGCACAAATTCTTTGGATGAAGGCCACCTTGAATGACTTTGGAATCAAGTTTAAGAAAGTGCCATTGCTATGTGACAATGACAGTGCAATCAAGTTAACCAACAATCTGGTTCAACATGCAAGAACAAAGCACATTGATGTCCGCCACCATTTCATAAGAGATCACCAGCAAAAAGGAGACATTTGCATTGAGAGTGTAGGCACCGAAGATCAACTTGCCAATATATTCACTAAGCCATTGGATGAGAAAATGTTTTGCAAGCTAAGGAATGAGTTGAATATATTGGATTTCTCAAATATGTGTTGATGCACCCCTCACTTATATGACATGCCTCTCCTTCGAGCAATCTAAGGTAAAAGTTGATTAGCATGGCATACATCCTTGCTAAGGACATGTTTAGTGCATCTAGTCATCTTTCATATTTAATAAGCTCATTCATGAAAATCAAATTATTTTGTTGTTTGTATGGTACCACTATTGCTTCAATGCTTAATTTGGTCTAGTGGTAGCATATGACATGTTTGTAGGCTTCTAAACCTAGTGTTTGATCTAGAAAATAAGTTATAAATGTTTAACTCAACATGATACAAGATAACCCTTATTTGGAGGTGTGAAGAAGTTTGTCCTTGGATCAAACCGAGTTAAATATCTTTGGCAAAGTATTCTAGATTGAACTAAATTTGGGAAAATGATCCTCACCCCATTGATTAACATTGATAATCTCAACCTATCTACATTTTGAACCTTTGTGGTTATTGATGACAAAGGGGGAGAGATATGGATCAATTAAAATTTTAAGCACATAAGTAGGGAGAGCAAGCTCATGAACTTGTATGGTGCATTTGAATGTGCATTTCATATATTTGCTTGCATATCACAAGTTTTAAATTTCAATATCCATGCTTGTGTGGTGTATGATAGTTGTAGGTTTGAATGATGAAATAAAAAACTAGCATGCATAGGTTAAGAAACTAGACTTATGTTCATTTTATGGAAACTAGACCCTTGCTTCTAATGTTGATCTCATGGGGTATTCTAGTTTTTGTGTATGTCTAGTTACTAATGGTGCTAAGGATGGTATATTGGTGCATGGTATCACGCTTTAAAGGTCCATCTTTTATACCTTAGCATCTTTTGGTTGACATTGTCTCCTATATTTCCTATCTAAGCATATGTGCAAGCTACAATCCAAACTCTTAGCACATATGTAGGGGGAGAAATTTCTACCATTTGGGGTTCATAAAACTTGTCCATATTCTTTTACACATGGTAAATATGCTTGGGCAAGCAACATGGATTCAATTAAATTTTAATTCACATCTTTATGAAAGGGTTGTCATCAATTACCAAAAAGGGAGAGATTGAAAGCTCTAGTTTGGTTTTGGTGAATTGATGAAACCCTAATACTAACCTAGTTTATCAAATTGATTATGAGATAGGTAGCACTACTCCAAGTGGTGAAGCAAATGAAGATCGTGATATGATGATGGTGATTCTATGGTGATGATCAAGTGCTTGGACTTGGAAAAGAAGAAAGAGAAAAACAAAAAGGCTCAAGGCAAAGGTGAAATTGATAGGAGCTTTTTGGTTTAGTGATCGAGACACTTAGCGAGTGTGATCATATTTAGGACCTTTGTCTAACCGGTTTGCTAAGTGTTGTTGTAGAAAATTTTTAATAGGCTATTCACCCCCCCTCTAGCCATTAGGACCTTTCACGGGGTCTACGCGGTTTCCCAGAAACCCTGAAGATAAAGGGTCAGGGTCGAACTTTTCAATCCACCCGCAGTGGCGCACTCTCCTCATTCTGCATTAGCACACCTTGTTCCTCGCAACCACAGAGTACTCGGTGCTTTGCTTTCTCGCACACTGCTATAGGCGCAACCACAGCATCTCCGCAATCGAAATCACAGCCAAATCGAATCAAATCCAATCCATGGCGAAGGGTGGGAAGAAACACAGCCGCTTGAGCCCGAAGAAGCCATGGAGGGAGGTGGCAGAGAGTACCGATGAGGTCCGCCGTGACCAGGAGTGGGTCAAATCTACGACCACCTAGAAGATCCTAGAAGGAATGGTGTTCGAAGGCATCCTGCACGATCAAACAACTGCCAGATGGCCCCCCACTGTAGGTGAACCATTCCTGACCCCCCATACCAGCGAACTCATTGTATTCATGGCTTATTTTGTTCGTGGATTTGGGATTCTTGTGCATCCTGTCCTGCAAAAGCTTCTCGGTTACTACGACATTAGCCTGTGCCATCTCCATCTGTAACACCTCGGGTGTTTTAAATACTAAAACAGGACATGTCATCATATGCATTGCAAGGCATTTGGTCATATTGCAAACTTTGATATGCATTCATTAAAACAAGTTTACATTTATGTTATGAGTGTTGCCTTGTATGGTTTGAATTGAGTTCAAAGTTTGGTTTGGATTTGAAGTTTCGAAAACCCTGATTTCCAGCGATTAGTTTTGACCCGAAAAACCCATTTCAAAATCAAAGCACATTTTGGGGTTGAGCCTTAAAGCAAAAGCGTAGAGCTTGTTGAGTTGTACAAAGTTTGTTTTTGGAGTTTTCAAAGTTGTTTAGAAAAATTTAAAGTAATTTGAAAAGGCGTAATTCTTTAAATGTCCCATTTTTGAATTCAAATTTGCATTTCAAAAAGTAGACCGAATTAGGGGGTGGTTATAAAAGAAAAGTTGTAGAACATTGGATTTTGAACAACTTTTGTTTATGGAGATTTTTTAGTTGTTACACAAATTTGGGAGTATTTTGGAAATTTACACGAATGGCAATTCTGTAATTATGTGGAACAGTGCTCGCCGCCTAAGCTACACCGCCGGCGACCTTCTGCTTGCTTCCAGGCGTGGTCGTGGCTGTCTTCGGCGTCGTGCTGGCATGGTGAAGACCATGGCGTGGCTTCTCCTTGTATCTAAGCCAAGCTATTTAGCCTGAGCCGTCGCCGTTTGTCCCCGTTTCATCGCTCTGCTTTTCCCGACGTCGCCGATCATCTCCATCGAGCCCTTGCCGTCGAACCAGCGCATGTGCCGTCGCCGCAAAGTGCTCAATAGCTTCGCCTACTCCTTGCGCACCTAGCCATCCAACTGTGGTCACTTGATTTCGCCGGTAATCGCCGCTAGCCGCCTTTCTTCCTCGCGGCCGGCAACCTCACCGTCGCAAGCGAGTCACCGTGGACAGAGCTCTCCGGTGCGTCCTTGTCCTTGATCAGTGTACCTCCAGCTCCACCTTGTTTTTGTGATGCTTTGTGCCCAGTTAGTTGACCGTTTTGTCCACCGCAGTCGCCTAAGCACCGCCGTCGCCGAAGTTTGCTCCGCCGTGGCCGCTGTGAACGTCGACCCGCGTCACCGTTGCTTCTCCGGTCTCGCTCTTTGCTTCAACGTGTTCGTGGTGAGCTGCTGAACCCTCCCGTGTCTTTTGTTTACACTCTACCGGTCTTTTGTCGCTGGCATAGTGTTGCCGAGCCGCCGTGTCCGCCATGGCCGACGCCAAGCTCGTAACTCGCCGTAATTAGTCTAGCTAGTGCCTTCAATCGATGCGGGGTGCTGTGGGGAGTGTTTTGGTACCTTGGCCGTCGCCGTTGGTCTCGCCGTCGGTGAGTTTTTGTTGGTCAGCGCCGTCGTCGCCGTGGTCAAACACGGGAGGAAGAGGATGACGGGTGGGGTCACCCTGTCAGCGACTGTGTAGTTGAAAAATGAATTTTCTCTTTTTCAGAAATGTTTGAATAGTGCTATAATTTCTTATTTTTGTGTAGATTTATTTAGAGCTCTAAAAATTATGAAAATTTTTGTGTGACTTCTATGTGATGTATATTATTTAGGAAAAATATGAAATGCTGATTTTCAGTACTTTTTTGAATGTGATAAAAATTGCTCAATTAATTAATAAATGAGTTTCCATGATTTTTGTAGGCTTATTTATTTATCCAAAAATTATGAAAATTATTTTGCCACTTAGTTATCATGTGATGAACATTTACAAAAATTTTGAGGTCAATTGGAACAAGTTGATTTATTTCATAATTCTGAATTAAATAATTAAGTCATAAAAGCAAATAGTAACATATAATGATTTAGGTTTTGATTAAATTTTTGATTGAGTGATGTCCTTGGGTTATTAGTTGGTAATGATCTTTGGCAATTGATGTTAGTAGTATAGAAAGGTTTGGTTAGTTTGACTTGTAACTGTACCGTGAAGGAAAGTTGTATTCAAGTTATTACTTTTGCATCCATCGTCGAGCATCATATTTTGTATATCGCATCATGTTAAACATGGCATTGTTACTACGTGTAGTGAACGAAGGTGAGCACATGGTAGTTAATCCAATAGTTGAGGAGGTTGATCTATCTGTGGAGGTTGGTTTTGATATCTGTGGAACGACTCCGGAACCAGACTTTTCCGTCAACGAAGGCAAGCCCCAGATACATTTGAACCTACCTTATGTTTTACAAAATTATTTCACTTTTGCTTTTATATATTGCATTAAGTGATTAGAAGTCAAGTGGAAACCTAATTGATGCAATACCAACCTTGCTTTTCCATATCTACCTTGTTACCAGTTTTCATTCGTATATGCCTAGTTTTGCTTAGCTATGCTTAGAACGATGAAAGTCGGGTGATTACCTATCACCTGCAAGTTTTAAATGGATCTTTGGTTACTTATGTTATCATGAGATATAAGCATGTGGAGTAATAAATCTAGACTGGGCGAACTCGGTGTAGGGGAGCCACAAGACATGGAGGTCTTATGAGCGGGTTCTTTTCGCCTGTGTCGATTAAGGCCCGTACCGTTGTTGAACCGCATGAGGTGAGACTTTGTAGTACTAACCACATACTCCAGTAAGCCTTAACTTGGCTATTCTATCACGAGAATGGCTACTCGCGCACTGGGAGTGGAGAGATGGCGGGAATAGCGTGTACCCACGTGGCAATGGGCTAGATTGGTGGAGTACTGTATTCTCGGGTGGCGCGGACCCGTTCTTGTTTTAGAGGATCCGAGGGTAGGTTGATATATGTAAGTCAGGGACCTACATATGTCGTGTGGTCTGGAATCCCCAGCTGGGTTTAATCAGTTCGAATTATTCGTTGCTCCTCGGTTATAGAGACTCACTTCTCTGTTCATCATCGTAGTTAAATAACTGGAACTTGAGGATGGTTTGTGAAGGTGTTGGTTATGAAGTTTCATGATCTCAATACGGATCGTGTCAACTTTGTATATGATCTTATGAAGTTTTAAATGTTGATATAAAGAATTTTGTTAAAGAGCTTTTACGCAAAAGAACTTTGATTATTGCTAAAGCCATACCTTGAATCCCTGAGCCTGCATTCTTAAGTTCTATCAATTTTTATTTTCGGTTAAGTCTTGTTGAGTACTTTTGTACTCAGGGTTCGTTGACCCTTGTTGCAGGTGAGGCTCATGAGCAGATCTGTTTTGGATCATGCTGCATGACTATTGTTCAGTGCGATGATGATAAGTAAATGTGTGGCCCTTGGGCAGGGCAACTTATTTGTGTGTTCTGTAATATGTTATAATGCCACTCCACTACTACGTTTTGTAATATTAACCGAACTTAGTTGTATGATTTGAAACAAATGGTTTGTAAACTATGTTAATTAAGTCTTCTGCTAATTTTTACTCTGGTGTATCTATTTGAATAAACTGTTGTAATACTGCAATGACTCTGTAATGTGATCCTGCTCGGAAATCATGGATGATTCGGGGTTCCCTGAGGACACCCGACAGTCTTCTTAAGTTATCGGGAATATATGCATAGATGTCAAAGGTCGTTGGACAGTGACAAGTGCATGTGGGCCCTATAATTTAGGAGGTTCTGCCCTAGAATGGTATCAGAGCGATCGTTACAAAGTCTTTGTCGTATTGGTTTACAAAAGCTTCAAAATGATTTGAGATGACTAAATATAACTTGTTAATTTGGTCCAAAATGCTTCCGACTTATCTAATTTCTTTCTCACCATTCCTTATTTGATTAAAAAGGTTTTGTGTGGTGGAGTAGTAATCTTACTATGCCCTATATAAAAACAAATGTTGTTTATGTGCATTATAAGCTTTGATGATTTTTTGTTCGTAAGAACGATTCATGCATCATGATTAATTCACTTGTTACTTTCTTCACCTCTGAGTCTAGGTGGTTAGTGTGTATGGGTTGAGTTGTGTAGTCCACCCTTGCTGCTCTTGAGACTGTTATCAGATTGTCTTACTGGGATTAATCTTGCTTCCTACAGTATGGCTCATACCAAGAAGACACCCCGTAAGTCCACTAGACCCAAAGGAGTTCCTCGTCACCAACTTGCCCCTAGGAACGACGGTGCTAGCAGTAGCAGCTCTAGGCCTGATCCCCAGGCAGAGATACAGAGGATTTCTGTAGAGTTAGCATAAGCTACTAGAGATAGGGCCTTGGATGCCATCCAGGTAGGAGAATTATATGGTCAATTGAGGCGTCTCACCACCGTTCACAGGAACTGCAAACGTATGTTAGTTCGTACGGTGGAAGGAAGAAATGAAGCTTGGCATAGAGAAAATGTAGCTAGAGCTAGAACTCATGAGCTAGAATTCTATGTAGAAGATTTAGAAGAACATAATACTTATCTGCATGAGGAAGTTCATAGGCTAAGCAATCTCCTAGATCCAAATCATGAACCCCAAGCTGATGCAATGGACCCCGATGTCATCCTTGCCGATGATAGCGAATTGGAAGAGGAGGAAGAAGAAGATCCTGAAGAATTAGTAATGATCGATGAAAGTGATAATGAAGGCGGTAATATTTCCGGAATGGATACCGAGCCTGAAGTTTGAAGTAATCGAGGAAAGGAGTAGAGTTGTATAATAGTTAGTTCTAGTTAAGTTAAGTAGTCTTATTTAGGTACATGCGGGTTTGTGTTTATATTAGTAAACCCTATGTAATGTGTCTAGAGTAAGCTTTTGTTGCAATTCAATAAAGACATGTGAGTAAAGTTTGGTTTGTTATGAGCAGATGCGTCGTACGCGGGGTTCGTATATTCCTGGTACTTCATAAGATGAGAATGGTATTCCAGATCCGCCACCAGTTCCAACAAATCTGGCTGATGCTATAGCCGCATTTGTCAATGTGATAGTTGAAAATTCTCGTTTGCTTCATGAGATAGCTCAAAGTAATCAGAATCAGATGCAAGGAAACCGTGGTCGTCATCATAACAGGCAGGAGGCTACATATGTTGATTTTACAAACACAAGGCCACCGGTGTTCACCAAGGCAGATGAACCACTGGAGGCTGACGATTGGCTTCGAACCATGGAGCAGAAATTTGATCTCATTCCATGCACGGAGTTTCAGAAACCAGTCTTTGCCGCCCAGCAACTTAGAGGTGCAGTCGGTGCTTGGTATGCGAATCTTATGGCCATGCAACCCGAGGTGTTCCATTATCTTGGACAGAGTTTCGTACTGCTTTCAGAGCCCATTATATCCCGGAGGGAGTTATGGCTATGAAGCTGGATGAATTCCTTGCTTTGAAGCAAGGGGATCAGACGGTTATGCAGTATGTGGGAAGATTCAACCATCTGTCGCAGTATGCATCTGAACATGTCAACACCAACGCCAAGAAAAAGAAATAGTTCATGAGAGGTCTGAATACCAAATTGCAGACTATGATGACAACTTGTACCAATGTCACTTATCATGAGGCAGTGAACATTGCAATTGCTTCAGAGACAGTATCGGCAGCATAAGGAGCTCAAGAAGAAAAAGAGTATGCCGTCTGGATCTTTTGGGGGAAATCAAAAGAGGCAGAGGGTGATTTATCATCTAGTAAATCATAATCGTCCTCCTTATCGTCCGCCGTAGTTTCAAGCCGGTCAGCAGTCAAATGTCCACCCTGCTACAACTTATCAGAATCCACAACCGACAAATGCTTCTGGGGTTTCTGCTCCAACACCCCAGGGTCATAAGTATCCCTGTTTCAATTGTGGCAAGCCTGGTCATTTCTCGAGGGAATATCTGTATCCAAGGCAGTCTAATCCAAATTATCAGAAGGCCCCTATAAATCAACAACAGGGTCAGGCATAGAACAAGAATAACAATCAGAATGCTCAGAAAGGCAAAGATGAAAGGAAGACAGGACGGGTGGTCTATATTCAAGCTAGGGAAATTCCAGAAGGGGCGCCAGTGATGATGGGTATGTTTCCTATCACCAATCATCCTACAGTTATACTTTTTTATTCGGGTGCATCTCATTCATTCATCAATAGAACATTTGTGGTAAAGCATGAAATTTCAATTGGGCAACAAAGGAAAATTTCTTTATACAGTCGCCCAGGGGACGTCTGTGTACTAAGAAAATGGTATACCAGGTACCCATAAACCTAGGTGGGCATATTTATCCCACTATCATGATTATCCTAAAGGATCAGGATATAGATGTAATCTTGGGAATGAATTGGATGTATCAGCATAAGGCTGTTATAGATGTTTTGAATAGAACAATCAGGGTGAGTTTGCCAGATAGTCATTCTCAACTTCTCATCCAACTTCCAACCTTAAGATCAGTGGGCAAAGTTTGTGCAACTGCCATCAAAGAGATTAGAGATATCCTAGTAGTGTGTGAATTTCCTGATGTGTTTCTTGAAGATTTACCCGGTCTACCACCTGATAGGGATGTCCAGTTTAACATAGAGTTAAAACCAGGAATAGCTCCGATTTCTTGGAGAGCTTATAGGATGCCACCCAAGGAGTTAGCCGAGTTGAAGACTCAGTTGCAAGAATTGATTGATAAGGGGTTTATCCAACCTAGTTCATCACCTTGGGGATGTCCGGCAATTTTTGTGAAAAAGAAAGATGAGACCCTGAGGTTATGTGTCGACTATCGTCCGTTGAATGAAGTGACCATCAAGAATAAGTATCCCTTACCTCGGATAGATTTGCTTTTTGATCAATTGGCCGGAGCCAGAGTTTTCTCCAAGATTGATTTGAGGTCAGGCTATCACCAAATCAATATTAAGCCTGAAGATATTCCCAAAACGGCATTTACCACAAGATATGGATTATATGAATACTTGGTAATGTCTTTTGGTTTGACAAACGCTCCAGCTCATTTCATGTATCTGATGAATTCAGAATTCATGCCTGAGCTACACAAGTTTGTAGTGGTGTTTATTGATGACATTCTAGTATATTCCAAGAATAAGGAAGAACATGCGGAACATCTCAGAATTGTTCTGACCTGCTTGAGAGAATATCAACTTTATGCCAAGTTCAGCAAGTGTGATTTTTGGCTTAAGGAAGTACAATTTCTTGGACATGTCTTGTCAGCTGAAGGCATTGCAGTTGATCCCAGCAAAGTGAAGGATGTGCTTGATTGGAAACCGCCAACCATAGTTCATCAGGTTTAGAGTTTTCTGGGATTGGCGGGGTATTACCATCATTTTATTCTAGATTTCTCTAGAGTATCAAAGTCCATCACTGAGTTGTCGAAGAACCAAGTCAAGTTTGTCTAGTCATCTGATTGTGGAGAAGCTTTCCAGACTTTGAAGAGACTGTTGACCACTACGCCAGTATTAGCCCAACCTGATATAGAGAAGCCATTTGATGTTTATTGTGATGCTTCGGGTATTGGTATTGGATGTGTATTGATGCAAGAAGGCATAGTCATTGCTTATGCATCCAAACAACTTAAGCAACATGAAGAACACTATCCGACTCATGATATGGAATTAGCAGCTGTTGTCCATGCTCTAAAGATTTGGCGGCATTACCTGCTTGGTAATACGTGCCATATTTATACAGACCACAAGAGTTTAAAGTATATCTTTACTCAGTCAGAATTGAACATGCGACAAAGAAGGTAGTTAGAACTGATTAAAGATTATGATTTGGAAGTACATTATCACCCTGGTAAAGCAAATGTGGTTGCAGATGCCCTTAGTCGCAAAAGTTATTGTAATTGCCTGACAGTGAGAACAATGGGTCTGACCTTATGTCAAGAGATGGAAAAGTTGAATGTAGAGGTAATTCAACAAGGTAGTTTGACCAACATAATTGTTGAAGCCAATATTCGAGACCAGATAATTGATGCTTAGAAGGAAAACAAGGGTGTAGCCCATATCAAGGAAAGAATCAGGAATGGAAAAGCGGAATGCTTCACCATAGATGATGAAGGTGTGTTATGGTTTAAGGATCGCCTGGTGGTACCAAAAGTTCCTGAGTTGTGGCAGTCAATTCTTGAAGAAGCACATGCTACTAGGTTATCTATCCATCCAGGAAGTAACAAGATGTACCATGACTTGAAACAAAAATTTTGGTGGACTAAAATGAAGATAGAGATTGCTAGATATATAGCAAAGTGTGATACTTGTCAAAAGGTGAAAGCTATACATTTGAGGTCTGCTGGTGAATTACAGCCATTACCTATTCCAGCTTGGAAGTGGGAGGACATTAGTATGGACTTTATTGTTGGTCTACCCAAGACATCAAAGAGATTTGACTCAATATGGATTATTGTAGATCGACTAACCAAGTCAACATATTTTCTTCCAGTCTAGAATACATATTCCACTATCCAATATGCCAGGATATATTTAGCAAGAATCATGAGTCTCCATGGAGTACCAAAGACTATTGTGTCCGATAGGGGTACACAGTTTGTCTCCAGCTTTTGGAAACAATTGCATTCTTCATTAGGTACCAAACTACTGTATAGTACAGCTTATCATCCGCAGACTGATGGACAGACTGAAAGAGTCAATCAAGTGCTTGAAGATATGTTAAGGTGTTGTGTCCTTAACTATTCCAATAAGTGGGACGAATGCTTACCTTTGGCCGAGTTCTCATACAACAATAGTTATCAGAAAAGCATTAGAATGGCTCCATTTGAAGCACTCTATGGTCGTAGATGCAGAACATCGCTGAGTTGGTCTGAACCCGGAGAAAGAAGGTTCTTTGGAGTTGACCTTGTGGAAGAAATAGAAGACAAAGTTAGGCAAATATAAAGTAATTTGAAGATAGCTCAGTCCCGACAAAAGAGTTATGCGGATAAACGACGTAGACCATTGACATTTAACAAGGGGGATTTTGTATATCTGAAAGTATCACCAATGAAGGGAGTTACCCGTTTTGGTGTGAAAGGCAAGTTGGCACCTTGATATATTGGACCATTTCAAAATTTAGAGAGGTATGGAAAAGTGGCATATCGTTTGAAATTACCAGAACATCTCGCAGTGGTACATGATGTGTTCCATGTTTCTCAATTGAAGAAGTGTCTCCGAGTGCCTGAGCAGAATGTTGAGGTAGAAGGAGTGGAACTTGAACCTGATTTGACTTATTCCGAATATCCTATCCGAGTTTTAGATTAGAAAGATCGTGTTACTCGAAGGAGAACAATCAAGTTCTACAAGATACAATGGAATCAACATTCCGAAGAAGAAGCTACGTGGGAATCTGAAGATTACCTGTTAGAAAAGTTTCCAGAGTTTCTTGTGTCAATATAGAAGAATGTTAGTTTTGCTTTGTTGTTACAAACCATGTTTGTAAAGGAACCTTAGCTATTTTAGGAACATGTTTTGGATATTTTTGGATTGACACATTTCCTTTTCCATTACTTACCCTATGACTTTGAATCTCGGGACGAGATTTCTTTTAGGGGGAAGGATTGTAACACCTCGGGTGTTTTAAATACTAAAACATGACATGTCATCATATGCATTGCAAGATATTTGGTCATATTGCAAACTTTGATATGCATTCATTAAAACAAGTTTACATTTATGTTATGAGTGTTGCCTTGTATGGTTTGAATTGAGTTCAAAGTTTGGTTTGGATTTAAAGTTTCGAAAACCCTGATTTCCAGCGATTAGTTTTGACCCGAAAAACCCATTTCAAAATCAAAGCACATTTTGGGGTTGAGCCTTAAAGCAAAAGTGTAGAGCTTGTTGAGTTGTACAAAGTTTGTTTTTGGAGTTTTCAAAGTTGTTTAGAAAAATTTGAAGTAATTTGAAAAGGCGTAATTCTTTAAATGTCCCCTTTTTGAATTCAAATTTGCATTTTAAAAAGTAGACCGAATTAGGGGGTGGTTATAAAATAAAAATTGTAGAACATTGGATTTTGAACAACTTTTGTTTTTGGAGATTTTTGAGTTGTTACACAAATTTGGGAGTATTTTGGAAATTTAGATGAATGGCAATTCTGTAATTATGTGGAACAGTGCTCGCCGCCTAAGCTACACCGCCGGCGACCTTCTGCTTGCTTCCAGGCGCTGTCGTGGCCGTCTTCGGCATCGTGCTGGCGCGGTGAAGACCGTGGTGTGGCTTCTCCTTGTTTCTAAGCCAAGCTATTTAGCCTGAGCCATCATCGTTTGTCCCCGTTTCATCGCTCTGCTTTTCCCAACGTCGCCGATCATCTCCGTCGAGCCCTCGCCGTCGAACCAGCGCCTGTGCCGTCGCAGCAAAGTGCTCAATAGCTTCGCCTACTCCTTGCGCACCTAGCCATCCAACTGTGGTCACTTGATTTCGCCGAGAATCGCCGCTAGCCGCCTTTCTTCCTCGCGGCCAGCAACCTCACCGTCGCAAGCGAGTCACCGTGGACAGAGCTCTTCGGTGCGTCCTTGTCCTTGATCAGTGTACCTCCAGCTCCGCCTTGTTTCCGTGATGCTTTGTGCCCGGTTAGTTGACCGTTTTGTCCACCGCAGTCGCCTGAGCACCGCCATCGCCGAAGTTTGCTCTGTCGTGGCCGCTGTGAACGTCGACGCGTCACCGTTGCTTCTCTGGTCTCGCTCTTTGCTGAACCTTCCCATGTCTTTTGTTTACACTCTACCGGTCTCCTGTCGCCGGCATAGTGTCACCGATCCGCCGTGTCCGCCATGGCCGATGCCAAGCTCGTAACTCGCCGTAATTAGTCCAGCTAGTGCCTTCAATCGATGCGGGGTGTTGTGGGGAGTGTTTTGGTACCTTGGCCGTCGCCGTTGGTCTCGCCGTCGGCGAGTTTTCGTCGGTCAGCGTCGTCGTCGCTGTGGTCAAACACGGGAGGAAGAGGATGACGGGTGGGGTCACCCTGTCAACGACTGTGTAGTTAAAAAATGAATTTTCTCTTTTTCACAAATGTTTGAATAGTGCTGTAATTTGTTATCAGTACTTTTTGAATATGATAAAAATTGCTCAATTAATTAATAAATGAGTTTCCATGATTTTTGTAGGCTTATTTATTTATCCAAAAATTATGAAAATTATTTTGCCACTTAGTTATCATGTGATGAACATTTACAAAAATTTTGAGGTCAATTGGAACAAGTTGATTTATTTCATAATTCCGAATTAAATAATTAATTCATAAAAGCAAATAGTAACATTTAATGATTTAGGTTTTGATTAAATTTTTGATTGCGTGATGTCCTTGGGTCATTAGTTGGTAATGATCTTTGGCAATTGATGTTAGTAGTATAGAAAGGTTTGGTTAGTTTGACTTGTAACTGTACCGTGAAGGAAAGTTGTATTCAAGTTATTACTTTTGCATCCATCGTCGAGCATCATATTTTGTATATCGCATCATGTTAAACATGGCATTGTTACTACGTGTAGTGAACGAAGGTGAGCACATGGTAGTTAATCCAGTAGTTGAGGAGGTTGATCCATCTGTGGAGGTTGGTTTTGATATCGGTGGAACGACTCCGGAACCAGACTTTTCCGTCAACGAAGGCAAGCCACGGATACATTTAAACCTACCTTGTGTTTTACAAAATTATTTCGCTTTTTCTTTTATATATTGCATTAAGTGATTAGAAGTCAAGTGGAAACCTAATTGATGCATTACCAACCTTGCTTTTCCATATCTACCTTGTTACCAGTTTTAATTCGTATATGCCTAGTTTTGCTTAGCTATGCTTAGAACGATGAAAGTCGGGTGATTACCTGTCACCTGCAAGTTTTAAATGGATCTTTGGTTACTTATGTTATCATGAGATATGAGCATATGGAGTAATAAATCTAGACCGGGCGAACTCGGTGTAGGGGAGCCACAAGACATGGAGGTCTTGTGAGCGGGTTCTTTTCGCCTGTGTCGATTAAGGCCCATACCGTTGTTGAACCGCATGAGGTGAGACTTTGTAGTACTAACCACATACTTCGGTAAGCCTTAACTTGGCTATTCTATCATGAGAATGGCTACTCGCGCACTGGGAGTGGAGAGATGGCGGGAATAGCGTGTACCCACATGGCAATGGGCTGGATTGGTGGAGTACTGTATTCTCGGGTGGCGCGGACCCGTTCTTGTTTTAGAGGATCCGAGGGTAGGTTGATATATGTAAGTCGGGGACCTACATATGTCGTGTGGTCTGGAATCCCCAGCTGGGTTTAATCAGTTCGAATTGTCGTTGCTCCTCGATTATGGAGACTCACTTCTCTGTTCATTATCGTAGTTAAATAACTGGAACTTGAGGATGGTTTGTGAAGGTGTTGGTTATGAAGTTTTATGATCTCAATACGGATCGTGTCAGCTTTGTATATGATCTTATGAAGTTTTAAATGTTGATATAAAGAATTTTGTTAAAGAGCTTTTACACAAAAGAACTTTGATTATTGCTAAAGCCATACCTTAAATCCCTGAGCCTGCATTCTTAAGTTCTATCAGTTTTTATTTTCGGTTAAGTCTTATTGAGTACTTTTGTACTCAGGGTTCGTTGACCCTTGTTGCAGGTGAGGCTCGTGAGCAGATCTATTTTGGATCATGCTGCATGACTATTGTTTAGTGCGATGATGATAAGTAAATGTGTGGCCCTTGGGCAGGGCAACTTATTTGTGTGTTCTGTAATATGTTATAATGCCACTCCACTACTACGTTTTGTAATATTAACTGAACTTAGTTGTATGATTTGAAACAAATGGTTTGTAAACTATGTTAATATAAGTCTTCTGCTAATTTTTACTCTGGTGTATCTATTTGAATAAACTGTTGTAATACTGCAATGACTCTATAATGTGATCCTGCTCGGAAATCGTGGATGATTCGGGGTTCCCCGAGGACACCCGACAGTATTCTTAAGTTACCGGGAATATATGCATAGATGTCAAAGGTCCTTGGACAGTGACAGGTGCATGTGGGCCCTATAATTTAGGAGGTTCTACCACACCATCCCAACAGTATCCTTCATATCTCCCTCTTCATCAATCTATGTGAAGCGTTCATCGGAATCGCTCCGCACTTCAATCTTTTTTACTATTTCTTCTACATCAAACCCTTTTCTAGATCTGGGTCCCCCAAAGTGGTCGACGATGTTTATCTGTAGCTGAGGGATTGAATGGTTAGAGAATACATACAAGTGCCTCTCAACACGTCATTGAAAGGATGGAATGCTAAGTGGTTTTATATTAGAAATGCTCAACCGAGCCTGTTTGCCGACATAGACGACATAGCAGTGCCAAGCGCAAACCGGTCGGCAAGACCGAACGGTGAGGAGATGACCTAGGTCACTGAGATTCTGTAGATTCTAGGTCAGATGTGAAACAATCTTAATGGAGTTGGTGTAACCATCAACTTCGTCTGCCGCCAGATTCAGCCAAGCAAGGAGAGAGTCCACCCTGCGTATGAATACGCAGGTGATGAAGATACCACGCGGGAAGCCCTCGAGAGGATAAGTTCAGACGTCGCCTATGCTCGGCTCCTGGAGCTTTTTTCAACTAACACCCAATTGAACAATGTGGGGCAGCAGAGGGCATACAACATCACGAATCGACCACCATGGGTAGGAGTGTACTATTTGAAGTCCTTATGATGTCAAATCTTGATGATGTTAAAATGCCTTCTTGAAAACTTGTGGGCATGATCGTGCTATGTATCTCTTCGACGTGCCGAATGGCACCTGACCGAAGGGCATAGATGCCCATCCAACCTAGGCTCCTGCCGTTCTGCCATCGGAGAGCAGTTCATCGTCCTCATCCGAGGACATGGTGGAGAAACCTCCCAGGTATCGACAACCACCACGTGGGAAAGAGCCAGCCTTAGAAGAGCCGGCAAAGAAGAAGAAGAAATCAAATGATCCACCAGCACCCAAGGGTGCAATCTCAATGAGAGAGCCTCTGGCCAGCCAATAAGTCATCATGGACTGGTTGGACAATGATGAAGACACAAGCGAGACGCTGCAGCAGCGAGCTGCATGGATGGCCACTCCGGCATCGGCCACCAGAGCCTCCGACCAGCCAGCCCAAGTAGCCGGTGGCCAGAGATCCGTTTAGGGCAAAGTCCCTGACCCTAGACAAGGGGCTTTGGCCGAGAGGGCCACCGCGGTGAGGACATAAGCACTGGAGGCGAACCGGCCGCCTCTGTGTTCTCAAGATTTGTACCACCAACTAGAGGGCAGGGGAGCTCCAAAAAGCCCTGGCCATTCAGAGTTGCACACATGCGGTCCAACAAGTAAGTGTTTCTGCTCTAGCCTTAGTCCAAGCAAAAGCAGTGTGGAAGTATCGATGATAAGACATCATGTTGCAGGGAAACATCGATCGAGGAGGTTCACTCAGTCGACGTCAGCGCTGCTCGATGGGCGGCCGTGCCAAGTGTCACGATAGCCGCTGCTCAAGGTGCTGAGGCGGGACAGCCAGAAGAGACATGAGAGGCACCTGTAGACCAGGCTGGTCCCCAAGATGAAGTCCCCGAGCACCCGGAGCGAATGAACGAAGATTTTGCTACTAAGCCGAGCAGTCACCAGAGCCAAGGGCTAGTCCTCAGGCTTAGACGCCAAGGATGGAACTTATCCCCTCTGTCCAACCATGAGCCAGCTGAGCACCGAGGCAGGTGAGGGAGTCCCCTAAGGTGATTGAAGAAATTGAGCGTGAAGCGCCAAATACCCAGGATCCTTCTCCTCAGCTTTTGTGGACCTTCATATGCTATGGAGATACAATGGAGGTGGTGGAGGATGAGGAGGCGAGCGAGCAGGTGATGAAGCTCAGGGCTGGACTAGCATTGGTGTCTGGCCAAATTGAAGTAAGTCAGTCTGTCCAACCAATTAAAATTACAGATTATGCCTATTAACTGCTGGTCACCGCAGGAGGTAATGAAGATTTCCGAGAGCCATAGACGCCAGCAAGAACGGGCAGCTCCATTGGTTGCCAAAATCCAGAGGTTATGCGAGTCTGTGAGGACTCTAGAGAAGATGCTGGCTGGAACACACACCGACTAGGAGAAGCTACGAGCAGAAAAGACTCAACTTGAAGCGGAGAACTGGGAGCTGAAGAATCAGCTAGGCGATGGCGTAAGTCGAGAAAAAGTAAGGCCTTAGGCCCTTCGGTGTATTGCTTTCATATCTTCAGTTTGCCCATGCTAATCGAAATCTTTTATTGGTGAAGAGCTTGTTGAAGCTCTGAGGCAGGCGGAGGCCGAAGCAGGTTTGGCACATGCTGCCAAGGTGGAGGCAGAAACTGAAACACGCTTGGCGCGTGATGCCAAGGCAGAGCCGGAGACCCAAGCTCTGCTAGCACAGGAAGCCCCAGCGCTAGTGGAGAAACAAAAGGATGAAGCTCAGACAGCAGAAAAATGACTCATCGACGAACTAAAACGTGAGTTATTCTTCATGTTAATACTCATCTTGCTATGAGAAGCTTTTTAAGATGATTGCCCTCCTTGTCTGCAGTGATCCAAACCAATAGTCAAGCGTAGTTCTATGACTTCACGCTTCAGCTGGAGGCCAGTAAAGAGATAATCAAGGCCATGACCAATGGGATAAAGCCCATGCTGGACCTCATCGACCCACAGTTGCCGGACCCCGACAGGCGATCGTAGTTAGATGTCATCGTGGAGAGGTGCAGGTCGGCACTGGAGAACTTCAAGCATTACACTCATGGCATCACTTGTTCTGCTGCGGGCCATGCACTAGCAGTTGTCTGGTCATTCTACCCCTTGGTGAAGCTCAAACAAATTGTTGGTGGCTTTGCTCAAAATCTAAGCGACGAGCAAATCACCGAGCTAGAGGAGGAGGTGTCTGATTCAGCAATCAAGCTGGCGGACGACTTGGATCTATTCGGCGATGCTGATCCTCAACCATGATGACATGTACCAATTTTATCTGCGTTATGCCAAATAGCTATATATGAAACATTATGTTTAAGATGTACAAAATGTTAATATTTAATATTAACAATGCATTGTTAGTCATTTATCTTGTTATCTACCCCGGCTATTCCACACCCCATGGTGTTAAGAGCTTAGCTCCTGTGCATGCTTAGAAATATAGGTATCACCGAGGAGCCACCACCGACTGCCCATGACGTAGAGCACTATTGCCCTTGCACATTTAGGTGCTAGACCGAGAACAAGACTTCTTCTGAATAACGCGAAGGAGAACTTGACTGGTCGGTGAATCAAAGGGTGATACTATATGTCATCTTAAAGATGTTTAGTATGGAGAAATAAGTAACATGAGAGAAATTATGGAAAACAAATGGAGAAACCATCACATATATAATTATTATTGAAATACATAAAAAAGGTACATATCTTTAGTAGAATGTCTCAAGGATAGAAACGCCTAAGGTGTTCAATGCGCCATGAATTAGGGGTGTTGATGCCGTCTTGATCGCAGAGCCTATATGACACTGGTCGGGTTGCAGCCTTTACGTCATATGGGCCTTCTTAGAGCCAGCAATGCAAGCCTCCATTCTTGCTGAGAGATCCATTGCTTCGGCGAGGGCGACTCCTCTTTAGCATTTGTAGGCGGTGGAGATGTTGGTGCGCAGGGTGAGGACGCCCTGCTCTGTTGGAATCTTCAACACTAGATAAACATAATGGGGAATGACCATGAACTTGGCGAGAGCTAGTCGGCCAAGGATGGCATGGTAGGCGGTGTCAAAGTTTGCCACCAAGAAATTCACATACTCAGTACGGAAGTGGTCGGCGCTGCCAAACTAGACTGGCAAGGTGATCTGCCCCAAAGGATGGGACGTTCTACCAGGTACAATACCCCAAAATAGAGAATCAACATGGATGAGATCATCCTTTGTGAGGCCTAACTCAGTTAGGGCTGTGACGAAGAGGATATTGAGGGCACTCCCACCGTCGATGAGGACCTTCTTGAACCGCACATTGTGGATGATTGGATCCAGGATGAGTGGGAAACGCCTAGGGTATGGGATATCTGCCCACTGGTCGGCCCTACTGAATGTGATAGGATGCTCCGACCAGTCCAGATATTTGGAATCAGCGACCGTGTCGTACTTGGTGATCGACATGACATGTCGAGCGGTGAGCTTCTGTTGGCGTTTGCTCTCGGAGGCGGCGTACCCTCCGAAGATTGTGGCGATAGTCTTGTTGGCATCTTGGAAAGTGGGTCGTGCATCCTTAGGACGTTCCTCCCCCTTGTTGCCATCTGACTCATCGTCCTTGAGCGTCTGTCATTTCTGTCCTCATCGCGGAAAGCTTTGGCCATGCTATAGCATTGCCGCATGGTGTGCTTGCTGTTCTTGTGAATTGGGCATGGACCATCGAGGAGCTTGTCATAGGCAGCATTGAAATTGTGCTTTGCACATGGCTGCTGTCGACACAGAATTTTCGTCTCCGTGCCGAGGACACACGCAACAAGCCAGAAGGATAAACATTATTTAAGCAAATATTAATCAATGGCAGTAAGATATCAATGATGATCGGTTTATACTGAGCCAATGATTACAAGCAACCAAACTCCTTTTTATATAAAGAAACAATTTAACATCACTTGACCATCTGATAAAGATAAATCTAATAAACATGTTAGATCTCATCTATCGCCATGACCAGTGGGGCATGAGGCAGAATCATGCAGGCCTTAGAAACAACAATAGACTCGACGACCCTAACTCATTACTAATATCAGTGGGGCATGAGGCAGAATCATGCAGGCCGTAATACAATAACAAGATCATGGGGCTAACATATCTTTCAACTTATCTCTACTTCAACGATCTCATAATGTAAACTGCTCGTGAAAGCATTTGATATTGACTAAACAGCCGATTCAGGCATAAACGTACAGTTAAAGTCATGCCATCTTAGGAACGGGTCTACCAACTAACGATCCCCACTCCACGGTGCCAACAGTGGGGTGAGAGGCAAAATCCCACAGGCCGTGATGATGGGCCATGGAGCGGTTTTCATTAACTAATAGATCTACTCAAGATCGGACATGCCTTAACCGCACGCTATGCACGATTAAGATTGATGCAAAATAGCTAATAAAAACATAACTCATCGCTTAAGATGTAGATTAGATCAATTTTAGATTAGCAAATGATGAGTTAAACAAGATCTAAGGACGATCCAGATCAATCTCAATCAGGCAGAGTGATATTGCTGTGATTAGATAAACAATGAAAGCACTAAGCAATATCGGTAACTTAATGAATCTACCAAATACTATCATACTAAGGTAGAGCCGATAACTTGACCTTGATCTAATTCAAGCAGTGGGGTGTGAGGCAGAATCACACAGGCCATACTTGAATTAGACAAGAGTCGATAACTAGCCTATACTAGAGTCGCAGTGGGGTTCGACCGGATCGATGCAGCCATACGAACAGAGGTATAAACCATGACAGTACTTACAGACAAGCACTGGAGGTCACCGGATCGATGCAGCCGTACTCGCTGAAGAACTCGCCGAGATCTACTCTACTCCTACTCCTAACGGGTGGCCAAAGCCGAAAAAAGTAAATTGACTTGTATTTGATTGGTTGATTCTCTCTTACAATAGCCGGTGTTTGATATTTATACTCGGAGTCTAGACATGAATCCTACTTGAGCATGATTTATTACAATCTTTGGCATAAAAATGAAAACTTTCCTAATTTAAGATAACTTGGACTCTAATCTTTCCCCTTTTGTAGAGTCTAGCATGTCTCGTCCTAGCGCCGTTCATAGCTTCTGTCGTCATCTGCTGGCGCTATCTGAAGAAAGCCGATTCTAGTGCTGCATCTGAATCAGCTGTTTTCGATCTACACCCAATTGATCCCTTGCTGACATGTTTTTGGGAGCTTTCGAGCCTCTGAAATCCTTCTTCCAAATTCTGGTGTAAACACATGCCCCTCCAATTTTGGGATAAAAGTAATTTTATTCTAAAATTATCCTATGTCTGCATCCCTGACTGGTCCACAATCACAGGTAGAGAACCTTGATCTAGGGTCCACAGTTCATCGCTGCTTGCGTCCATTCACGAGCCTATGCCTCAAAACTTTTGCAAGAGCACCACTGTTTCACGGGCATTTGGATTCATCTTCCCGGGCCGGCTATAAAATGTATCCAGCCTTGGCGAGAGCAACTCACTACTTCAGCCATGTTTCTCTTCCATCCGTCTTTCCGAGTGCTCCCAACTTCGCTGGACCCTCCATGGCCTATCTCTTTGCAATAAAGATCTTGAGTGGTTAGAAGAATTCTTGTGCGTAGGGTGATTGTGTCACTCATTCTAGCACCTTGTCTAGCAAAAGAATCAGCTACTGTGGCTAGAAGAAGTCTTGTGATATCACATGCGTCTTCTCATCCAGGCTCGCAGAGCTGTTCTAGTGTTTGCAAGGGCTAGAGTGTGTGGACACTTTTCCCTTGTTTGTTCCATTAAATGCCTATCGGGAAAAACCACAAGCTTCTTCCAGCGGTTTCCCAGTCATAGAGAAATCAGCTGGGCATCTGCTAGTTAGGCGGCTTTCCCCTTCCTTTGGCATAATCTTATTAATGGGCTGATGTAACTTGGTTTATGATGATCTTTGGCCTTGTGGGGATCCGGACTCCCTTCAATTCAAAAGAAGCCTTGGTGGGTTGATCTCTAATCCATGCAAATTCTTTGTATCCGTCCCACGATGCTTCGTAACTTAGGGAAGCGATAAGTTCGAATCTGTTACCTTTCCGTTATCCGTCCCCTTAATTCCTGGAGTGTCGAACCGTTTTTGTCTCTGATTTCAATTCCATACCTCTGGAAGAACCAATTTTGTCTCCCCGAGCTATATATACGGGCTACGGCTGAGGGTCGAGCAACAACCTGCTTTCGTCTCAATCCTTTGGCACCCTCAGTATAGTCTTTGTTTTTTCTGTAAGCTTGAGATCATGGAGAACAGCAAAAGGTCTGCTGAGGGGGCTCCTGACGGATCTGCATCATCGCGCTAGCACCTTCATCGTCAAGAGGGCACAGCCCATGATGCGCCCACTGCCTCAGGTTATAGGGCCGACTCTATTCGGCCTCTGGGATCTTCCTTGCTACCCGAGGCGGCGGATTGGCAATGATGACTTGCTTGCCACCAACGACAATCACGGCCAGGGTCTTGCCAAATGTCTTTCTCTCGCGGAATCGACCCTGGCCATGGCTTGATGCCAATCGCCTCCCATGGCTGATTCAGTGGATGACAAATTGGCCAAAGCCGAGGCCAGAATTACGAGTGAGATATCATAACCTTCGTTTCCTTTCAATCTCACCTTTAGGATTCTGATCATCTCTCTCTTGAACCTTTCAGATTTGTCCACCCAACTGGAGAGCCTTCAATTAGCTGTGGAGTACGCGGCAGGATTTGTCAATGCCAGAGGTGCCATCCCGATAGTTCGCCTGTATGACATCCCGAATTGCGTCAGGGAGGTCGCTCTTCATGGCGTTCATCATGGTGCTGCCACGGCATTGGCTGCCGCACAGGCACGTTCTGGCCACAATCTTTGGCTTCTTCCTCACGGTTTCCCGGATACGGTGCACCCTGGGGATCATGAGCGTCTGACTGAAGATTTCCTTAGCGCCGCCGACTCCGTGGCCTTCAATACCCTGGCCGATGACATAGTAGGCAAAGTGTTTTCCGACCCATAACTTGTAATAGGTGGTATTTAGCAAATAATTTCTTTGTCTTGAGTTATTTCTCCTTCGTTTTTGTACTCCATATTGTACGCATCACTCTGTCAGCATGATCGATACATATTGTACCGGCTTTCACCCCTTAGGGTTTACTTTCTCGCTAGCAACGATACCCTTCCAGCATCGGCTACCAAAACTGATGGCCGAGCAAATTGGTTGTTAAGTATCAATCCAAATGCTAGGGGAATATTCCTTCAAATATTTCTCGTTTGATTGCTTTGCCGAATTTTCCTTCTCTTCTGAAATACAAGTATTACCAGGCGCATAACATTTGATCCAATAAGGTCCTTCCCAGTTCGGTGACTTTCCACCGAACTTGCTGTTCTCCGCCCCGATCGGTGATTTTATTTTCAGGCTAAGCCCCCTTCAGAAAATTGCTTGACCTTGACCTTTTAATCATAATACTTCGCAATCCTCAGTTTATTGGCTTCAATGTTTTTCAAGAGCATGCAGCCGAAGGCAACTCAAGTCTTTAAAGTCATCCATCCCAAAATTCTGGTAGACTTCGGCTTGACAAATCATTTTGCAACGTGACATGCCTTGATCCAGTTTGAACTTCCCAAAGAAAGACTGCATTGTGTCCATGCACGAGCTCATAAGGTGATCACATTAGCTCCTTTGCTCTTGGTCATCACGGGCAACCTATTTTCAGCCTTCTCCAGAGTTTTGTCTCCCTTTTATATTTTTTTTGAAGATCAGGTCCTGAGGGTGAAGCAAGCTCAGAGGAGTTTGTTTGACTACGAACCCCTTTTGACTAAGGGGCATTCGAATAGGCGGGAGGCTTAAAGAACCAATTTAGTCAACTGATCACATCCGCTTCAGCTAAAGAGCCGATTCTTCTGTAAACAACTTATTTTAGACTCCCGTTCTCAATCCCACTTAGGTCTGAAAACACGGCTTTTTTCAAGAGAGCCCTTCGATCTCCTTCCTCAGTTATATGGTGCTGTATTATCTTCGACATTTGTGGAGTGGCGTTTCGCCTTCTATTAATTGCAATTGCCTTTTGCGCGTCCCGAGGCATCCGCCTCTTCGCTTCATGTCTTCAAATACCAACCGAGGGCTTCGACTTCAAACGTCTCTCCATCTGTAACTGTTCCTTCGCATTCTTCCATCTACCAAAACCTTGCAGTGGTTCCACTCCTCTTTTCTGTAGATTCACTCGTTCCTCATGGCCGGCGAAGGTAATCGAGGCAAGCGCGCGGTAGAGGAAATCCCGGCAAAAGACATGCCGATGAACCAGCGTCCCAGGCGCATAAGGTAAGATTGGCAACCCCTGTTCATGATGATGGTCTGCTCGACTTGCCTATAAGCTCATTGTGAATGACAGCTTTCACCCTTTTTCTAGGATTGACAATCCCGCTGACGCTGCATCTTCTGCGCCGGCTTCATCGTTGGGTTCTTCCAACTCATATGACGGTGATGATGCCCGGCGCTTCTTCTGAGAATGGAGGGCGGCCGAGGACCGCTATTCCAAGGTGATTTTGAACAATGGTCAGCTAGAGATTCGTCTAGGAGTCCTCTAGGCTACTCTTAATGCGGTGGAGGAGGAGACCAACGCCATTCGAGCATGACTGGCTGAGTCTGACGCCATGGTAGCAGGTAAGATGAGCTTCATGAATGTTTCCATCCTGGTTTCCATTGCCTTTGTCTTGATATTCTTCTGCAATTGCTAGCTCAAACGGTGCAACTGGAATCTCTTCAATCGGCGGTGAATGCGGCCGCGGACGCCGTCAATGCAAAGGGGTCCCCCATTGACGTTCGTCTCCAAGACATTCCGGCCCGCATCCAAGAGATTGCTCTCCATGGCGTTTGTCATGGTGCGGCGGTGGCGCTAACTGCGGCGTAGGTCCAAACTGGGCATGATCTCCATACCATGGAGGTTGGCTTCCCGATAGACGATGGCCCTAAGGGACATGAAGATTTGATAGAAGATTTCACCACAGCGGCAGAGGCCATCATGGACATTACACCCTCTTAGGATGTGGTGAACAAGGTCTTCGATTAGTTTGCATTTAGGATGAACCAATGAATGAAGACTCCTATTCCTTTATGATTGTGTTTCAATGCAATGCCTTCGTGTATGATTGTGAATGTTTCTTGCTCTTTTTGTTTTTTGCTCTATAGGCGATACATATCGTATCGGCTATTACTATCTTTGAAGATGTCTACTTTTTGAACTAGAGGCGATACCCTCCTGGTACCGGCTATTAGAGCCGGGAATGAATCGGCTACCAAGCGTTGATCAGATGCTAGGATAATGTCCCGTAGAACTTTCAATATAGAAGGTCAGACGAGTAATCAACCCAGGTCAAGCATCCTATTAAGCGAAACAGAACTTCTCTTAAGAAATCCATTAACTCTAACTCGCACTTACATTTTAACTTAGCATTCACATACGTCGGCCTAAGTTCATTTCAACGCTTGTTTTTCCTTTAATCCAACGGCCGACGTGAAACTGTGATTTTCACACTAAAACACACTCTCAGAGCCGATCGCTTGCATCGGCTATTGGCTTTCATTGCTGATTTTAATGAAGCCTCCTTCCCATGTCTTGCCAGAAAAACACTCGAAGTCTCCTAATTCCCAAAAGATTGGATCGGCTATTGCGATGCTTACGGACTCATCAGCACAAACTAGTTCGACATCATCTCCATGCCATTGAATCAAACACTGATGCATGGTCAATGGTATACAGCAATTCGCATGAATCCAATCACGACCGAGGAGTAGACTGTACGATCCTTTTCCATCAATGACGAAGAATGTGGTGAGCAGAGTCTTGCTTCCAATTGTTAGTTCGACGTTTATTGCCCCCGGGTCTTAGACGTATTACCTCCGAAGTCTCTAAGCATCATGTCGGTCTCCAACAGATCTTTTGGTCCTTTGCCAAGCTTACGAAAAGCAGTGTAAGGCATAAGATTGACGGAAGCACCCCCGTCTACCAACATCTTGCTCATCGGCTTTCCATCAACAAGACCTTTCATATATAATGCTTTCAAGTGCCGATGCTTGACCGGTCTGTCAAATATTGCTTGCTGCACGACCGTCAACTTGGCAACTATCTCTTCATACTCTGATTCATCGAAATCCAAATAAGCTTCTTGATTTGCCGGAGCTCTGAACTCTGATGGCAACAGAAAAGTCATTTGGATATTAGCCGATGGTTGCTTTCTATCGGCTATTTGCTTGGCATGCCATACTTGAGGTTTACCGGATACTTGAGCCTGTTCCAACTCTTTATTCCTTAGGTGCTGCATCCTTCTCTTCTGGCTTCTTGTCAATCCTCCAGGGCACCATTGGCCTTCCTGCCAGACATGCTCCCTTTGGTTGTTTCCTTCTTCATGATCAGCCCAGTCTTGGTCAACAACTCTTTTTCCCAGCCGATCGTGAATACTTTTATTTTTTAAGCGCCGATCCATGTTATTATGATGATATGCATCCTAGGCATGGATAGACCGGCGGTTGATTTGAGATTGCCTAAACTCCCAATATTGATTGCTGCATTCTAGACAGTTATGTCTGGTAGGCAACTTCAAACCTTCATTCCAGCAGCATCTGAAGAAAGGACAATTCCAGTGCGATTTGGCTTGCCTCCTTTCATACCTCTCTTCTTCTAGTTGACGCTGGTATTCTTGATCCTTTAACCATCGCTGATAATCCTTTTCCTTCTGCCGCTGCCACTTATTCAACAAGATTCGAGATGTAACTCGCGGCTTTGTCGCCCCATCCTTTGACGCTCCCCCCTGTTCATATCGGCTCTTTTGCTGATCATGACGTTTTCTAATCTCTCTGTATTCATTGGCCGATATTTGCATATTGGGATCAACTGTTCTAACTTCTCTTGATTTGGCCGATGTTAAAACCTTAGTTTTTCCTTTGAATAGCCCAACATCAACCATATTTTGATCTCCTGGGAAAGGATTATCATCAACTTTCATCTTCTGAGGCGTATCAAACTTGAGCCTTCCTTGCTGAATAGCTCTTTGTATGTGCTGCCGGAAAATTCTGCATTCATTGGTGGAATGAGAAGTAGCATTATGAAACTTGCAGAACTTCTTATTCTTTAATTGTTCAGGGGGCGACATAACATGATTGTCTAGTAATTTGATCTGGCCCTTCTCAAGTAAGAAGTCAAAGAGCTTGTCCAATTTTGTGACATCAAAGTCAGTGCTCTCCTTGACTCCTCTTCCCCAAGGATTTGGCACCATCACTGTCTTCTTGCCCCAATTCCATTCAGCTGCAGCAACCTCTTCTTCTTCATCCTCATAGCCGTCATCGACTGAGTATGGATCATAAGCTTCAGCTATGGTGGTACTCTTTTAGAATTGGGTATCTCTGCGCATACTCTGGAATTGGCTATTGAGCGCTGCTACTCGTTGAGTCAACTGACCCAAGTTATCAAACTCTTGCCCTAGCAACTTTTCTTTCCACATTGGCAGCATTCCCTGGACGGCCAAAGCATCTAACTGATCATCTGCCAAGCTCAATGAGAAGCACAAGTTCCTAGTCTCTCGGAATCTCTGAAGAAACTTAGTGCCCGATTCATTAGTCCTCTGTCTCATGGTTGTCAAATTAGTTATCTTCTTTTCCTCAGTCCTAGTGTAGAAATATGTATGAAATTTCTTCTCTAAGTTAGCCCAATTAGCAATGGAGTTGGCTGGTAGTGATGAAAACCAAGTGAAGGCTGGCCCTGACAGGGATAAGGAGAAGAAACAAACTCGATGGGCATCCTGAACTGATGCTTCGCTCAATTGTGTAAGATACCGACTGACATGCTCTATCATGCTTGTACTGTCTTGACCAGTGAACTTGGCAAATTATGGGAGCCTGTAATTTGTAGGAAGAGCGACCAAATCATGCCACTCTGGATGTGGGCGTTTGTACGAAAAGGTTAGCCCTTTTGGCTTCAGGCCGAACTGATTCTTTATCATCTCGGTCACCTTCAGCAGCAACTCGTCAGCTTGCGGATTTGGATTTCTCGGTACTTGCTGACCCATCTGTGGATTGAAATCCCGTGTGCCCTGATATCCTGGATTTGACATCATGTGGAGAGTGTTATAATCTGTGCCACAGTGATACCCTTGTGGAATCTCAATCTGCTGGTTCTTCTACTGGCTTGCTACTTGAAGTCTCTGATTGTAGACATAAGGATCTATATCTCTACGGATCCTTTGAATCGATGGTGCTATTTTTTGAGCGGACGACGATATGTGGCCTGATGTGTCGAAATTGATCATCTGGTTCTAACTCTGCCCCGCCGGCTGTTGCACATGCTGTATTGACGGTCTAGGATTGTACTGTATCTGATTCGTAGTAGTACCTAGAGTTTGTTCAGATGAACCTTGAAGTGCCTAGACTTCACCATTACTAGCTGGTGCCACTTCTTGATGGCTGGTGCCGACTTGATTGGTCCTTTGGGTCAATGGATCTGGAATGTTGTAACAAGTCGATCCAACCTGACTAACTGGAATTCCATGAATCGCCTCTTTCATGGCGTTGTGAAATGCGTCAACGAAAGCTTCATTGCTGCTCGATAGGGCATCACGAACAGATTTGTCTATGGCTTCCGCAAAGAAACGCATGTCTTCAGCTTCAACTATATATATCTGTCCGTGTAGTAGAACTCTTGGTAGTGGAAATTTCTGAATAATTGTGCTGTCACGTGTTTTGGTATAGGACAACAAACACTTCTTCTGAAATTCTTCTATAGCTTTGTTGATTGTATCCCTATCTTCATCAGGTAGGTCTTCATAATGTACCATAAGGATGTTGTCGTTGTTGTGAACCGCCATGATGATTGTGGGGTCCCACCGGGTGTGCCAGAAACGTGTGTCGACATAGAATTTTTGCCTCCGTGCCGAGGACACACGCAGCAAGCCGGAAGGGTCCGCTCGATGGAGCAGATCTGCCTAGCTTCAACGCAAGGGTGGTCGATCCTACGCAATCCTCCCGAGACGTGCCAGTCAATTTGACCCTGCAATTGACAAGGAGAGACAGCTCATCAGTAATTAAGGGCAGAACGTGCCGGTGTTTCCAGACAGTCCCGAATGTGCGGCTCTGAGAGCCGATATGAGAGCAGATCAACTAAATAGTCGATTCCAGCATATTCATAAGAATAAATCGATTAAAGCTCATGGGATTGCATAAGAAGAATCGGTTATCATTCAGGATAAACATTATTTAAGCAAATATTAATCAATGGCAATAAGATATCAATGATGATCGGTTTATACTGAGCCAATGATTACAACAACCAAACTCCTTTTTATATAAAGAAACAATTTAACATCACTTGACCATCTGATAAAGATAAATCTAATAAACATGTTAGATCTCATCTATCCCCATGACCAGTGGGGCATAAGGCAGAATCATGCAGGCCGTAGAAACAACAATAGACTCGACGACCCTAACTCATTACTAATATCAGTGGGGCATGAGGCAGAATCATGCAGGCCGTAATACAATAACAAGATCATGGGGCTAACATATCTTTCAACTTATCTCTACTTCAATGATCTCATAATGTAAACTGTTCGTGAAAGCATTCGATATCGACTAAATAGCCGATTCAGGCATAGCGCACAGTTAAAGTCATGCCTTCTCAGGAACGGGTCTACCAACTAACGATCCTCACTCCACGGTGTCAACAGTGGGGTGAGAGGCAGAATCCCACAGGCCGTGATGATGGGCCATGGAGCGGTTTTCATTAACTAATAGATCTACTCAAGATCGGACATGCCTTAACCGCACGCTATGCACGATTAAGATTGACGCAAAACAGCCAATAAAAACATAACTCATCGCTTAAGATGTAGATTAGATCAATTTTAGATTAGCAAATGATGAGTTAAACAAGATCTAAGGCTGATCCAGATCAATCTCAATCGGAAAGAGCGATATTGCTGTGATTAGATAAACAATGAAAACACTAAGCAATATCGGTAACTTAATGAATCTACCAAAGACTACCATACTAAGGTAGAGCCGATAACTTGACCTTGATCTAATTCAAGCAGTGGGGTGTGAGGCAGAATCACATAGGCCATACTTGAATTAGACAAGAGTCCATAACTAGCCTATACCAGAGTCGCAGTGGGGGTCGACCGAATCGATGCAGCCATACGAACAGAGGTATAAACCATGACGGTACTTATAGACAAGTAGTGGAGGTCGACCGGATCGATGCAGCCGTACTCGCTGAAGAACTCGCCGAGATCTACTCTACTCCTACTCCTAAGGGGTGGCTAGAGCCAAAAAAGTAAATTGACTTGTATTTGATTGGTTGATTCTCTCTTACAATAGCCAGGGTTTGATATTTATACCCGGAGTCTAGACATGAATCCTACTCGAGCACGATTTGGTACAATCTTTGACATAAAAATGAAAACATTCCTAATTTAAGATAACTTGGACTCTAATCTTTCCCCTTGGGTAGAGTCCAGCATGTCTCATCCCAGCGCCGATTATAGCTTCTGTCGTCATCTACTGGCGCTATCTGAAGAAAGCCGATTCTAGTGCTGCATCCGAATCAGCTGTTTTCGATCTACACGCAATTGACCCCTTGCTGACATGGTTTTGGGAGCTTTCGAGCCTCTAAAATCCTTCTTCCAATTTCTGGTGTAAACAGCTGCTCTATGTAGTTGATGAAGTTTTTCGGTCGACGGCGACGTGGCGGTGCAGTCCTCGATCCGTCTGGCCGATCATTATGCCGACATTCGCGATCGTCCAAACGCCTGTTGCGATCTTCATAATGTCGTTCTTCGCTACGATCATCATCACGACGTGGGTGGCGATGCGAGTAGGAAGCACGAGCAACCTTGAGGAGTTCGCCGATGGTCTATGGCCTCTTGCGATAAAGTTTCGAGCGCATCTCCTGATGGTGATGGAGTCCTCTAGTGAAAGCAGAGATGGCCTCGCTGTCCCTGATGTTGGGGATGGTGTTCCTTGTTTCGGAGAAGCGCCTAATGTAGCTTCGTAGAGGTTCTCTAGAGGTCTGATGGAGTTTCTCTAGATCATATTTTATGCCAGGCTACTGGTACGTTGCCATGTAATTCTCGACAAAGACTTTCTTGAGATCATCCCAAGATTCGATGGACTCCTCCCTTAGGCCCATAAGCCAATTGTTGGCTATCTGGGAGAGCATGATAGGCAAATAATTTGCCATTGCGTCGCTGTTTCCCCCAATGGCATGTACGGTGATCTCCTAGAGTTGCATCCACTGCTCGGGATTAGCCTTGCCGTCATAGGGATCAACCCCAAAGATCTTGAAGCCTGCAAGCCACTATACAGCCTGTAGCCTTGCTATGAAGGGGTGGGGTCCCATCAACTCTATAGCTAGGAGTGGTCGAAGGCCAACGGGGTCACCGTGTTGGTCGTCGTACTTTTGTCGGCATTGGAGTTTTGCCTGATGTCGTTGGGCACGACAGTTCTCGATGCGATTACGGGCATCCAGATTGGCGTTGATGCGGTCACGGGCATCACCGCGCATGGGTTGATTAACCTCCTGGTTGGCATTATGAGCTGGTCACTGATTTCAAGGTCCTTGTGATCCGAGATTGATGGCAACATTGCCCCTGGACTCCCCTTGGATGACCTGGCCGCTATGGTAATGACTCCCCCCATCACGGCAAAAACTATGGGGGTTACGACTATGTGCGGTCATTGTTGAATAAGATGGAGCTTGGTTTCGGATGTCGTTGACTTGGACCAGAGCTGCTTTAAGCAGCGCTTGAATCTTGAATACCTCCAGCGTTAGCGAGAGTCGAGCCAACTCATGGGTGGCCACAGCCAGATTGGCGCTCGGTGTCTGCTCCACTTGCTGGTTGTCCACCATGAGGATCTCCTGTTGGAGATTACGAGCGAGAGGCGGTGGGTCACCTCTGGTAGCTTGGATGGTGTCTTCTTCATTGCGACGCCATTGGCGATCAGCGTTCCTGGTTTCACGTTCACGGCGCACACAGGTCTCTCCAACGATAGCAACTGTATCGTGGCTAACCATGAAGAGCTCTCTCCCAAAGCCTAGAGGGAAAGGTGGGCAGGTGCTGGTAGAGCCCTCGGAGTATGGCTTAGGGCTTTCCTCTAGGATTGTATGGAGCATGTCATCTGGAAGATCTGTTCGGATTTGCACCATGTTTATCATTGGCGCAGGCTGGTCGGCCTCAAGGAAGTCGATCTGATAGAGGTCATTGACGTGGCTATGCTCGGCGTGGTCTACGAAAAGATGGTGCATGACGTCCTAACAGATCAAATCTGCACCCACTAGCCCAAAAAGATAGGGCCTCGGCATGCTCTCCTAACAGTACGCCCTTCCAGAGTTGCCGTGATCACCAAATCTTCATCTTGCCACCTTAGACGACGTGCATGAGCGGGGCGCTCGGCGTTAGTGACATGGTGACCTTGGAGTGCAAGAGGTTCATCGCTCGCTCTAGATCGAACTAAAACTAAATCCACGAGGAGCTAACATTCCGCTAAGCAGTCCGTGACCCGATCGATAGCTTCGATCAGATCATTATTGTTGATGGATCTCTTAACCCAGTGGCGAGGTGTCGGTATCAGAGATGTCATTGTAGATGTTGGCATGATTGGCGCAGGGTGATCCTACACCGCCTCCATGATTTCCCCGCTGCTGTTAGGGCCGATGACCCAAGTCATGGATCCGACCGTGAAGATCTGGCCCGGCTCGAGAAAGGCCATGGAGCTCGGGAAAGTGACCATCTGGTTCACCATGGAATCAACATGCACACCCCCTACCTGGCACGCTACTATCGATGAAATTTGGTTGGCAGTCTATCGAGCGGTATACCCACAGTAGTAGATGATTGGTGGAGGTGCGTGTAATAGGAACCGGATGGTGACACAAGGCACAGAGACAACAATTTAGAAAGGTTCAGGCCGTCTGATCGACATAATACCCTATTTCATGTGTCTTTGTTGGATTGTATTGAATATGAGATGGATTTGAGGGGGTCCCTGCCCGCCCTATATAGTCTGGGGGGCAGGGTTACAAGTCAATTAGATCTAGATCTATTTAGGTATATGGTAAGTACTTACAAGGAATACGATATCTATCATATTCGAATAGATAATTCTCTATCTTCAAGATTCCTTCCTAAAACTATGTGATGCATGATGATCAGTGTCTTGCATCACACGCCTTCTTCTTATGGGCTAGACCACCCCTGGTGCTACGGCCCATCTCCATTGCCGTGGACATCTGGGGTTATACCCCAACACTTCAAGCGTGAGTGAACGGTGTATGTGCAGCGATGGCATGGGGCATCTGCGTGGCTAGGGAGATGATGATGGAGGCCGGGCAAGGCTACCTACGTGCATGCCCGAGATGGTTACAGTAGCGTCCAGCTCTCCGTCGAACTCCTCGTCATCCACGGTTTCATCATCAGCGTCCAGCTCACTCTTGAGGCGGTCGAAGTCGTTTGTGCCAGCCCTGCTCCTCCGATCCACCTCATTGTTGTCATCGTGTTCTGATCTTCTAATCCAGCCGCTCTCCTCCGATCCTCCGCGGCAGTGCCCCACATCGCCATCGCCTTCCTCCTCATCACGCTCTGCATGCTTTACCTCGTTTCAGCCCGACCAACTCTGACCTCAACCTCATTCTCGCCATGCCACGCATCTGCATCGTGTTCAATGAACCCATCGTCCCAACGCAGAGTCCATGTCATGGCTCACAGTGCAACGGGAGTTCCTTGCATGTGCAGCCAGTGGCGGGGTGGTGGCCATGAGTGCTAGTCGTGATGGGTCGGCCCCCGCCCGATGCCCCAATGCGTACGGTGACCACCTGCTACTGCGGGCGTTCAAGAACAAGGCAGACTACTGCCGCGTGTATGACCTCCACATGTTCTACAAAGCGATGTTCCCATACGCCGAGATGTCTGGGTTCTGGGCAAAGTTGCCACACTACGGGCACTGATGCTACTACAGACTCTGACGCGGTGTTCATTTGACATGGGGCAGGGGCAGGGGTAGGGATGGTCATCTGACATGGGGCTGCTGACTCAGATCTGTGTTGGTGTGCCATGTGAGCAAAGGTGGTAATTTCATATTGATTTTCTCTCTCTGCTGCCAAAACCATAGCGTCAATTCTAAGGTTGTGTTTGTTTTCTCCTCCTAAACTTTAGTTCCTATCACATTGGACGTTTGGACACATGCATGGAGTATTAAATATAGACTAAAAGTGCATTTGCCTCCTATGTGGGTTTTGGTGTATTGAAGACATCCAAATTAGGGACTAATGAGATCTTAATGAGATATATTGCAGCTTTACTCCCTTGTAAGAATTAAAGAGTTGATCTAAGATGAAATGGTATCCCTCAATTCTTGAAGTTGAAAAGGCGGACGAACTCAAAGCGCTCTTCAAAGTTTTTATCTTTCATTTTGAGTTTAGGTTTCGCCATACTATAAAGAGGGATGCAAGTTTAAGTGGTCTGAGGAAGATAGAGTGCTCAAGTATAAAAATAAAATCAAAAGAGAGACACTCTAGCACTTCACAAGCACGTAGAATATTTTTTGGAGACTTTTGGTGTGAGAAGTCCCGATGTAACTCAGAACTCCCGACTCTGGTCGAAAGTCCCGATGCCTTGTCACTTAGCCTGCACGGTGACTGCAGGCATCGGAAGTCCCGACTCAGGTCAGGAGTCCCGACACCTAGACCCTTGGCTAGCCTACTGACTGCCTTCGTTGGATGTCCCAACGTACGTCGGGAGAACTGACCGTCAGAAGTCCCGACGTACACCGGGTGTTTCGATGTTGACTTACCGTGCTGACTTTGACCTTGCTGTGAATAGTGGTTTCTATAGAGGTCGGAAGCCCTGAGATCTACATCGAAACTTCTGACATAGATCTGAATGGTCAGATTTCTACTATGAGTATAAATAGCTCTCTCATCTCTTCTAACCATTACCCACTAATTCATTGCCAGCAACCTTCGTCCACAACTGCTCCTAAGCATTCAAGAATCTCTTTTCCTCTCCTCTTTGCTCCTAACTTTGATTCCCCCACGGATTTGAGTGATAGGAGAGTGGATTGAGTGAGAACATCACTTTGGCAAGCTTGAGCACTTGATTTCTTTGTCAAGCCGGGTTTGGACTCGATCTACAATTTGGAGGCTTCTTGGAATCAAGGGAGTGACCCAACATCATCATCTAACCACTAGGAAGTGGGGTTGTAAGATTATTTATCCGCAAAGTTAAATTTGGGCACTGCTTTTGTAGTTCACATAGGTGTCGGGACTTCTGGGAGTTTGCGCTGGAACTTTTGACGACATTGGAAGTTCTGACCCAAACTGTTGGGACTTCCAATAGTGGCTGACAAATTTGAACTTAGCATTTACAATAAATTTTTAGATATGTCTATTCACCCCCTCTAGGCATTGTTAGATCCTTTTAATTGGTATCAAAGCAAGGTCTTCTTTAAGCACTTCACCGCGTGAGAAGAAACAATGTCGGACACTAAAAAGATGCAAGCTGATGCCAAAGAGATGGCCAAGCAAATTGCAAAAGAGTTGATGGCTCAACAAACCAAGTTTTTCCAAGATGAAATAAAGGATATGCAAGATGAGATGAGTAAGATGAAGGAAGAGTTGAGCAAGAAAGTTGAAGATGCTATTAGTGGCAAGAATGAAGCAACCAAAGACAATGCAAGTGATGTTGGAGCAACAAATGATAATGTTCAAGGAAAGGGAGTCTACTCAAGTTTTGGGTTTGACTATGGACAACTCATAAAAGGTCCATCTATGCATTTCCCCACCATCAACCATGGCAAGCCACCTCACTTCGATGGAACAAGATATACCGATTGGGCCTACAAGATGAAGATGTTCCTCATCGCCGCAAGACTTTAGGAAGTTGTGGATGTTGGTGTGATGATTCCTACCGATGAAGATAGAGAAATAACTCCGAAAGAAGCTTTCAACCTTCATCAAAATGCACAAGCCATGTCCTTGCTTGTCTCAAGTTTGGGTCCAGATGAGTTCAACAAAGTGAATAGAATGGAAAGTGCTAAGCAAATTTGGGAAGCTTTGAGGACATCATTTGAAGAAGACAAGAGTGTGAGAAAAGGCAACATTGAGCTACTTCATGGTGAATTGGAAAGATTTGTGTTCTTGCAAGGTGAAACAACTCAAGCAATGTTTGATAGGCTTATGGCATTGGTCAACCGCATAAGAGCTCTTGGAAGCACCGAATGGGATAACAACATGGTTGCTAGGAAGATGTTGAGAACTTATAGAGCCAAGAACAACATACTAGCATCCGTGATCATGGAAAGGCCCAGTTATGATGAGATGACACCCCAAGAAGTTCTTTCAAAGCTCAAGCATCATGAGTGTCTACATGAAGATGCAATCAACACTCACAATCAAAATCCTAATGCAATAGGATACAACAAGAGTGCAGCCCTTAAAGCAACTCAACAACATGAGGTTCAAGGTTCAAGTCAAGAGAAGAAGAAGAAAGTGAAGGATGATTCGTCAAGTGAAGAAGAATATTCTGATGCATAGGTTGCATTTGTGATTATGAATCTTAGAAAATTTATGAAGAAGAGAAACCACAAGACCTATGGTGATGGAAGGAAGAGGTACAAGAAAAGGTTTTGCTATGAGTGTGGTGAGACTGGTCACTTCATAGCCGATTGTCCTAAAGAGAAGAAGAAGAACAACAAGTACAACAAGGATGATGACAAGAAGAACAAAGACAAGAAGAAAGGTGAAGCTCATCTTGGTGAAGAGTGGGAGTCAAATGATAGTGACTCAAGTGATGATGAGAAGAAAAAAGAAAGGAGCCACAAACATCGCCATCCACCACTCTTCGTCACCGACCATGATCTTCCCGGACTCAACTTCACCACCAAAACTCTTTCCCAACTTATCTTCATCACCGAGGCTCTTCTCCAACCTCATCGACAATGAATACTACACTCCAACTTGCCTCATGGCTAAGGGGGAGAAGGTACATGACTCACCTGATCCTTCTAGTGATGAGTAAGATAGTTTTGATGAGAAGATAGAAGAAATTGAAGCAACTATGATAAAGAAATTTGGTAAAAAGGCATTCACTAAGATAAAAACCCTAATGAAGAAATTAGAGAAGAGGAATAGGTGCTTGGAGTTGCAAGGTGAAATAATCACTCAAGAGAGATAAACACTGTGCACTTGAAGCATCAATCGCCGAGAAAAGAATGAAGGTTGAGAAGTTAACCGTGGAATTGTCTTTAGCCAACGACTCAATTGGGAAATTGACTAAGGAACATTCTTCGGTTAATGACACAATAGCTAGCCTCAAGAATGAGAAAAGTATAGCTCAAGAAAGCCTTACACACTTGGAAGAAAAATACCGTAATCTTGAGTTAAACTATAGCACTCTTTGGGCTCGCACTCGCACTTCGACTTCTCCTAAGGCAACCGAAGACTCTAATGTCTCCACTAGTAATGGTTGTAAAAGATGCTATAAAGTTGATGTAAATGCATATGCAACTAACCTTGTTGAGCTAGAGAAGAGAGACAAGGAGATCACTAGGATGAAGATGATCTTGAAGAATGGGTGCAAGTACCAAGAACAATCAAACAAGACAATATACAAGTCATCAAGGCACCCTTCAATCAAGGAAGGCATTGGCTACAATAGGTATGATGGGAAGACCAATGTAAGGAACATGATCAATGGTGTGCCTTGTGTAAAGTTCAACAAGGGTGTTGCCCTTGATGAGCTCATATGCAAGGCAAACAAGGTCTACATCCCCAAAGTTGCACCCATAAGTGACAAGACAAACAAGACGAAGTAATTGGAGGCCCCCAAGCCACAAGCACCACTCCCATGATGCTATGCTAGTGATTACATGTGTTGTTGGGGCAAGGATGGTAAGATCGTGGTGAAGTATGTTGGTGCCCAAAAGAGGAAGGAGATCATGAGGAGTGTTCGGGTGTCCAAATTTTATGTGACTAACCCCCTAGGACCCAAATCTTTTTGGGTACCTAAAACAAAAGCTTGATTTGTCTTTGTAGTAATATTCCTCCAGTGGAACAAGTTAGGTGTTGGATAGTGGATGCACCAATCATATGACCAAAGAGAAGGACATGTTCACATCATTCCAACCTAGTCATGACCAAAGTGGAAACATTGTATTTGGTGACAATGGAAAAGGAGAAGTTCTCAGTTTAGGTAAAATTGCTATCTCAAATGACAATTCAATTTCCAATGTTTTACTTGTGAATTCGTTGAGATACAATTTATTGTCTGTTTCACAACTTTATGAGATGTGTTATAATTGTCTCTTTATGGATAAGGGTGTGGAAGTCTATAGAAGGGAGAATTCCTCTATTGCATTCACGGGTCATTTAAAAGGGAAACTCTATCTAGTTGATTTCACATCAAATAGAGTAAATCCCGAGACTTGTTTAATGGCAAAATCTAGCATGGGTTGGCTATGGCATCAGTGACTTGCCCATGTTGGGATGAGTAACTTGGCCAAACTTCAAAAAGGCAAACACATCCTTGGACTAACAAATGTTTCTTTTAAGAAAGATAGAATTTGTAGTGCATGCCAAGCGGGAAAGCAAGTTGGAGCTAAACATCTCGGTAAGAATGTTGTGACAACCGAAAGGCCATTGTAATTGCTTCATATGGACATATTTGGACATGTCGCTTACATAAGCAATGGTGGTAACAAATATGGTTTCATAATTGTTGGTGATTATTCTTATTTCACTTGGGTATTCTTTTTGAGTGCAAAGAGTGAAGTGCAAGGCATCTTTAAAAGTTTGCAAGGAGAGCCCAAAATGAGTTGATGTCAAGATCAAGAGAGTTAGAAGTGACAATGGGACGGAGTTTAAGAACACCAACATTGAAGAGTTCCTTGATGAAGAAGGAATCAAACATGAGTTTTTGGTTCCATACACTCCACAACAAAATAGTATTGTGGAGAGGAAGAACCGAACTCTCATAGAAGCCGCAAGAGCAATGTTGGATGAGTACAAGACTCCAATCAACTATTGGGCCGAAGCGGTCAACATTGCATGTCATGCTATCAACCGCCTATGCCTTCACAAGAAAAGAGAAAAGACTGTCTATGAACTTCTAACCGGTAAAAAGCCAAAGGTGCACTACTTTAGAGTTTTTGGATCTAAGTGTTTTATACTTAACAAGAAATCCAAAAGCTCGACGTTTGCACCAAAGGTAGATGAAGGGTTCATGCTTGGTTATGGTACTAACGAACATGGATATCGTGTTTTTAATAAAACCACTAGTTTAATTAAAATCGCTGTAGACGTGACTTTTGATGAAACCGACGCCTCTCAAAAAGAGCAAGTCAATGTTGTGATTTAGGTAAAGAAGAAGCTCCACATCAAGCTATCAAGAAGCTTGCTATTGGTGAAGTAAAGCCCATCAAAGCTCAAGATGAAGATGAAGACACTATTGTGCATATTGATCATGATCCAACCACTCATCATGTTCCATCCAATGAACATGGTGAAGCTTCCGCAACAAGAAATAATCAAGATGGAAGATCAAATGGTGCACAAGGTCATTCTCATGAAGATGATGCTAACAATGAGCAAGTCCAAACTCAACTCAACAATCAAGAAGGAAGTGAAGACAACCCTCCACAAGACCATGGTGTTGATCCTCCAATCGATCATGACCATGATGATGAAGATGATGGCCACATCCAAAGATCAACTCAAGTGCCACATCCTAGAGTGCATCAATCCATTCAATGGGATCATCCCGTTGATAACATATTGGGGAGCATTCGACGAGGGGTAATGACACGTTCTCATTTAGCAAGTTTTTGTGAACATTACTCGTTTGTTTCTCCTTTGGAACCACATAGGGTGGAAGAGGCACTTGATGATCTGGATTGGATGACAGCCATGCAAGAGGAGTTGAATAACTTCAATTGGAATGAAGTCTAGTCCTTGGTGGAAAGGCCCAAGCAAAATGTGATTGGAACCAAGTGGATCTTCCGCAACAAGCAAGATGAGCATGGTGTGGTGACAAGAAACAAGGCAAGGTTGGTGGCTCAAGGATTCTCTCAAATTAAAGGCTTGAATTTTGGAGAGACCTATGCACCAGTGGCAATGCTAGAATCAATTCATATTCTACTTGCCTATGCCGCTCATCATAATTTCAATCTATATCAAATAGATGTGAAGAGTACATTTGTCAATGGCCCCCTATCCGAGTTGGTTTATGTGGAGCAACCACCGGGCTTTGAAGACTCCAAATATCCCAACCACGTCTACAAGCTCGACAAGGCACTCTATGGGTTCAAACAAGCCCCTAGAACTTGGTATGATTGCTTGAAGGATTTCCTACTCAAACAAGGGTTTGAGATAGGAAAGACTGATGCTACTTTATTTACTCGCAAAGTCAATAATGATATCTTTGTTTGTCAAATATATGGCAATGACATAATATTTGGTAGTACTAATGTGGCTTTTTGTGAGGAATTTAGTAGGATTATGACAAATAGGTTTAAGATGTCCATGATGAGAGAGTTGAAGTTCTTCCTCTGATTTCATCAAGCAACTCAAGGATGGCACGTTCATAAGTCAAACCAAGTACACCAATGACATATTGAAGAAGTTTGACATGGACAAACCTAAGCCCATCAAAACATCTATGCCAACAAATGGACATCTTGATCTTGGTCAAGGAGGAAATGCCATCGATCAAAAGGTATATCGCTCCATGATTGGGTCACTCCTTTACCTTTATGCATCTAGGCCCAATATCAAGCTTAGTGTGTGCATGTGTGCAAGATTTCAAGCTAATCCAAAAGAATGTCATTTGATGGCTGTTAAGATAATTTTTCAGTATTTAGTGCACACTCCTAATCTTGGCTCGTGGTATCCTAAGGGCTCCACTTTTGAGTTACTTGACTATTCTGATTTGGACTATGCTGGTTGCAAAGTAAATCGAAAGAGCACTACCGGGACTTGCTAATTTATTGGTAGGTCTTTGGTGTCTTGGAGCTCTAAGAAGCAGAACTCTATTGCTTTATCCACCGCTGAAGCCGAGTATGTTGCGGCCGATGCATGTTGTGCCCAATTACTTTGGATGAAGCAAACTCCCAAAGACTTTGGTTGTAAGCTAACCAAGAATCTCCTTTTGTGTAACAACGAGAGTGCCATTAAGTTGGCAAACAACCCTGTAAACCACTCTCAAACAAAGCACATAAACATCCGGCATCACTTTTTGAAAGACCACGAAGCCAAAGGAGATATCGCAATTCATCATGTGAGCACCGAAAAGCAACTAGCCGATATCTTCACAAAGCCCCTAGATGAGTCAAGATTTTATACTTTGAGGAGTGAGCTAAATATCATTGATTCTCGTAACATGGTTTTATGTCTTGCACATACAATTATGAAAACATTGGTTGACATTTCAAAGTCTATTTTATAATTTTCATGTGTGACTATTGCTTTGTGATGCTTGTTTGAAACCTAGTCACACTTGAAAATGGTCTTGTCCATCATATATGTGCCCTACACTACATGGTTAGTTCAAACTAGTTAGGTGCTAAATTAGCTTGGGTCAGAAGTCCCGACGTGTGTCAGAAGTCCTGACCGCTAGCAGTCCCGACGCCATTGCCGAAACTATTGACGGCCTAAACTCCCGGCTCATGCCAATACTCCCGACGTCGGCTGGTTTGCGTCCTTTGTTTTAACCGTGTTTTGACCATCCACGCGACTTGACCTAGGGTTAAAACCCCTCTTTTGACTGGCCTAGCCTAGTAACTCTCACCTACCCGCCCCTCCCTCGCTTGTGTCGCCCCTGCTCCTGCCCGCTCCGGTTGGCACTCCTAGTGGCTGGAGCCCCTAGCACCTCCAGCAGCCACCTCTGGTGACCCTCCCTCTCCTCTTCCCTCCCTGGAAGTCCCAGTGTCACCCCTTTCTCCATTCTCCATGGTGTGTGCCCGTCGTTGAAATTTCAAGATCTCGTGGTGGTGTGGATTCCGGGTGAGGAACCGCTCATGCTCGTGGATCTGTTTGTGGACTCCATGGTCACTGCGGATTTCATTTTTTCTCCCTCTTCTTCCCCTTGTTCAAGGTACAATCGTTCTCCTAACCCTAATTGCTAATGTACCTTGCTTTTCTCTGTTTCTCTTTTCCTCTACCTCTTTTTCTTCCTTCTCTATGTGAATGTATGCGCAGATCTGGAGCCCCATGTGGGGGATTGCAACTTTGTGCGTCGAAGGTCCCGTCGGTTGTTGGAACTCCTGACCCTCAGTTGCCTTTCCCCTCCTATTTCTCCATCTCTGCACCTTCATTTCTCTTTCTTGTCCTTGATTCTTAGCCCTTCTCCATGTTCTTTCTCACAGCCATGGACGATGACAATCCCCTAAGGCGCCAAGAGAAGAGGTCCAAGCGCAACCAAGACCACGCTACTACCCCCAAGCCGTCCGGCCACACCAAGGCGGCTTGCCACCATGATGGTGCTGGTGGCTCACGTGCTTAGGCCAGGGGTGCACATGGCCAAAGTGGTCAAGGTTTGGCTACCACTCCTCATCTAGCTCGTGCCTTTGTTGGTGATGATCCGATAGTGGATGATGAAGAAAAAGCCCTCGAGCGAGCCGGCCGCACCATCACTGCTCAGATTCTACGTACACCATGTAGTGGTCTTGCCTTTGTCAGTGATCTCGTTCCTTTTGAGGGTCCTCTACCAGTCCTCTAGGAGCCCTAGCCAGCTCTTAATCTCTATGGCGGCTTCACTCCTCCGTTGCCGATTGATTACCGTCACAGGGTCCAGGACATCAGGAAATTACGAGGCTAGAATCTCTATAATGAGGATGAGAAGGATCTCTAGCTTGAGTATCATTTTTGGCATCCCTTCCATTTTGACTTCTATCACTCGCTGATTTATCGCAAGTTTCTGCGGAAGAGTGAGCCACCGATTATTCAAATGAAGGTCATTGATGCTTATTCCCTTGGTCTATTCAAGGAGCCGAAGCTAGAGCGGATGGTTCATGATTTGTGCTCAATGGGGCTATCTCACTTGCTGGAGTTTCTTAAGCATTAGAACAATGAGATCATCTGTCAGTTTTATGCCTCCTATCACCATGAGAGAGACTCCACCGGTGCTATTGGCATCATCCATTGTACCACTGAGGGCAAGCACTACAAGGTGGATTTCATCGCTTTCTCTCGCCTTCTTGGTTTGAATGAATACGACCGCACTGCACCTGAGCATACTGAGTATGAGGATGTGGCTTTAAGGAGTACCAGCACATGTATCTTGATGGTTATTCTACTGATGGACAGACAGTGTATCTAAAGCCTTACTTTATGTTCATAACAACATCCTTCATCAGATCCTGTACCCGAAGGGCGGTGTGTAACACCCCTGGTGCTAAGCAACTCTCAAACTTAATCATGTCATCATCATGCATGTTGATGATCCATAGTAGCTAACCATGCCTTGCATTCACTAAAATCAATATTTATTTTACAGAAATGCAATGCATGTGTTATGCTTGAGTTAAAACTTAAAAACCCTTTTAAGGTACTTTGCGACCTTCTATTTTGAATTTCACTAAAATACTTGAAATTATGCTCTAAAAAACTTTGAGGTGTAAAGTAGGTGATTTACACTAGTGTCAAGTGTGGAGCATGAATTCAAGTCCAAACCCTTAAAAATGGAGCCTCAAATTTAAATTCAAAACTTGGATTTAAACACTTAGTCAATTTGGCTAAGTGCTGGATTTCAGCATTTGATTCAATTTTGGGGAGCTTATTAAAATGAATTTCATAAATAAACTTGTTCTACCAAGGGCACTATTTTGAAGTATAAGGTTTGTATTTCATAGTGATGCTATTGGTTGAAGGGTTTGCTCATTAATTAATCACTAATTAATTCACCAAAAAGGCTAATCTAACTGTTTTTCAAAACCCTAACTGCTAAAACTGAAACTTCCCATTTCAGTTTCAATCTTCCTCCATTTCTTAGGTTAGGTCTCCTTATCCAATTAGAATTAGGTGTTCTTGCTTAAAGCAAAGTTGAAGATCAAAGCAAGATGAACAACTTTTGTTTTTGGAGCCAATCGGGTTTCCATTTGGAATCTAGAGAAAATGGAGGGAGAAGAAGGGCTGTCAGTGCTACAGTGCACGTCGCTGGGAGCACCTTGCCTGCCTGCTTGCCAGCACCGATGAACAGTGTGCTGCCTCCACGTGCGCCAACACACAGATGCTTCGCCTGGACGCTTCTCAAGTAGGAGCTGGACGCCCTGAAGCTTCGCCCAGCCAGCCGCCGAGCTCGCCTTCTCTTTTCCCGCCGCCGTTGAGCGCCTCCAGTTCGCCGGATGATTTCACCACCACCGCTCCACCTCGCCACAACTCATCACACAGCCACACTCGTCATCCTCTTGCACATCCGCTCGACCTGATCATGCCAGCCCAAGCCACCGGAGTCGCCCGAGCGCCGTCGTCTTCCTCGGTGTTGCATAGAGCGCCGCTATGAGCCCCTCACCGTGGCCAGCACTCTGTGGCGCACCTCCGTTCTAACCTTGTCGCGTTTTTGCTTCACCTTGTCGTCCTATCGCTCGTACGCTTGACTATTTTCACAGCCGAAGTCCCGACGAGTCGGAACGTCGCCGTGTCCGTGAGCCGCGCCGCCGTCTTCATTCCCGACGTCAACGACCTAGCTCTGCCGCCTTCCTGGTTCAACCGTATGGTGTTTTGAAGTCGTGGTGAGCCCCTCATGCTAATGTTGTCGTTAGTTTAGTCTCTACCGGGCCCTTATGGCTGGAGTGCCGTCATGTCGCCGTGCCGGCGTACTCTGTTTGGCTAAGCCACCGCGGTCATGGTTGCGTGCGTTGCTAGCTCGTGCGTGCTCGACAGACCCCTCGGGACCTTTGCATCGCCAGAGGCCACGTCGTTGTTCATCGTCGCCGCGCCGAAGCTCCGCCGTGCCACCATGGCCACCGGCGTGCTAGTTGCCATGCAGTAGAGGTTCAACGGGTAGCTCCAGAAGATGCGTGTGAGCGAGGCAAGTCTGCTAGGGCAAGTCTCGCCGTCGGCGAGTTACCTGTAGGTCAACGATGCCTGACCCGCGGTCAACACGGGAGCTGTTCGCTGACCAGGGGGGGCCAGCTGTCAGTGACTGTGGCTAGGGCGGGGTGAGTGAGAAAGGAATTTAATCCTTTTTCGATTTTCTGAAAATGCTAATAAATCATTAAATTGGATTAATCCATAACTAAATGAGTAAAGCTGATAAAATTATGAAAATTTTTGTGTGAGCTTGTCATGATATTCTTAATCATGGAAAAATATGAGTTGGTCAATATCAGTAGCTTTGATATGGTTAAAAATTACATCTTTTAATTAATAAATGAACATTCCATGATTTTTACAGGCTAAAATAATTATCCTTTAAACATGAAAATTTTTGTGTATGCTTAATATGCTTAGGTCTGTATTCACAAAAATTTTGGTACTATTTTGATAATTATAAATTGTCTACTTAGTTTAGGTATATTAAAATGCCTTGTTAATTAATTAAATAAATACCAAATGACTTCTATAAATCCTTAACTGGTTATAATGTGATTTTGGGATTGATTGTGGACCTTGGAATACTAATTCCTTGCTATTCCTTGGCAACTTAATTTTATGATTGTTGCACTCGCATTAATCTTGTTTTTTTTAAATAACAAAATGTTTTGTGAGTAGTTAACTAAATTAGAAAGTGAAGGAAAGTGGTATTCAAGTTAATTAATCTTGATTAATCTTCATAACCCATGCTTAGTGTTTCATCATTCTAAATCATGCATCTTTACTCCGTTTAGTGAACGAGTGTGGTGATCCTTTGGTAGAGCAAGTCCTAGAGTCGGGTTTTCACTCTGTGGAGGTTGAGTTTGATATCGGTGGACCATCTGAGGAATCTGACAACCCCAACACCGAAGGCAAGCCCCGGAGCATAAACCCTTCTCTAGTAATTACAAATCTTTATTATACTTTAAGTCTTGTGAGATTGCATTAAGTAATTAGGAGTTGGTCGAATATCGTTGCTGCATGATTACCTTGATAATCAAGTATCCTTAGTTATACCCTGCTAGTATGAATAGGTTAGTACCTCTTATGCTTAGTAATGCTTAGACTTCATTAAAAGTTGAAAGATGGTTTCATCGTTCGAGAGAAACAGGTTTACCATGCTCTTCTACCGATGGATTGTGAGAATACCATGATAATGTTAATGTTTAAATTGAGACCGGACAGGTAGCTTGCATCGTGAAATGATTCGGTGTAGTGCTCCACCTGTGTCGATTGAGGACCTTTCGTTGTAGACCTATCATGTTCGAGACCTTGTAGTACTGTCCACATACTCTGGTAAGCCTAAGACCTTAGCTATTCCATTATGTGAAAAGCTAACTGCGCACTGGGAGTGGGAGATGGCGAGAGTAGCGTGTACCCACCTTACGAAAACATCATGGATGATGTAGGATGGTGGAGTATTGTATTCTCAGGTAGCACAGACCAGTTCACATTTTGGAGGATCCGAGTCAAGGTTGATATATGTAAGTCTCGGACCTACATATGTCATGTGGTAAGAAAACCCCAGCTGGGCCAAATCGATTCGAATTGTCGTGCTTCTCGGAGAAGAAGACTCGATCCCCTGATCTACATCATAGTTTAATTAATGAAACATTGGTACTTATGATCATCTGATATGATGGTTAATGAAGTGGTTGATTAGATCAGGTGCAAATTAGAGACTTGCAATAACTTAACTTGAGCTAAAATATTGAAAGTAAGGATCAATCATTAGTAAGCTTTTATGCAAAGTTAATCTTGATTCTTGCTCCAGACTTACCTTGTACCCCGTCAGCCTGCATATCCTTGGAGTCTTTTATTTTTGCCGGGTAAGTCTTGCAGAGTACAATACAGTACTCAGGGTTTGTTAACCCTGTTGCAGGTGAACCCCAACAGCAAATAGCCTTTTACCCCTGTTGTAGGTTGGTTCTAGAAGATGAAAGCCAGCAGTAGATGTGTTGTTCTTTCATCCTTGGGCAGGATGATACTTTATGTAATGAATAAAGTTGTGTTGTCATGCTACCCAACTTTGTTTGAGAAGGCAAAAACTTATGGTTTGTAAAACGTAAATAAATGGTTTGTAATACTTCCGCTCTTTAACTCTGATGTAATATATTTGTATCAATTGTTGTAATACTACAATGTCTTCTATAATGATCCTGATCGGATGTGAAAAGTGGATGATTCGAGATCCCCGAGGACACACGATAGAATACCGAAGTTGTGTGAGTCCCACACATATTGGTCAGAAGTCTTTAAGACAATGATAAGTGCGTGTGAATCATCATAACTTGGGTGGTTCTGCTACATGGTGACTCTACTTATCTTCGTGATGATTCTCAGAAGGTGCTTCAGCGCTTTGGTGATGATTTCGACAAGTTCTCCATTAGTCACTACATTTGGAACAAGATTCATGATGTGAGTGAGGATCCTGTGACGCACTATCCTTATGGCCCCTATCTTATGCATGTGATTGAGAAAGTGTCAGGCATCCGGTTCCCCACCGATTCCACTCATAAGGTTCTCAAGATTGCCAACAAGACATCTATTACGACTACAAGGGAACTGAAAGAAGGCTGTTGCTACTTCTCATGCTTCGGGCTCTCGCTCTCACCATGGTGCTTCACCACCTGCTGCTTCTTGTGCTTCTAGTGCTGAGCCACTCTCCTCATCCTCCTCTAGTAAGAAGCCTAGCAAGTTCAAGTTTCTCATGACCTACATGTTTGAACAATGTTATGCTAGTGCTCAACACGAGCATGACATGCAAGAGAGGCTCTACCGTTTAGAGCAGCGGGCTAGTATTGCGTCCTCACCTTCACCACCGTTTGTGCCTCCTCATGATCCTCTGGCACTTTTATGATGAGGCTTGTGTGGCATACGAGGACAATGCTTCTTCTCGCCCTCATGGCAAGAGCAAGGCTACTAAAGAGGACAAGGACTACATCAAGGAAGATGAAGATGATGATGATGATGACGATGACGATGGTGGTGACCACGATGATGATGAGGACTACGAGGATGAGTAGTTGTTTCCCTTTCGAGACCTACTAAAATCCCTAGTTTGGTTTTGGATAATTGATGAAACCTATGCACTAACCTTTGTCATGAGTTGTGATATGAGCTAGGTTGGTGCAATCCAAGTTGTGAAGCATGGTGGCACTCAAATGGTGATGTTGATCACATGAAATGATGAGATGGCCACATGTGATGATGATCAAGTGCTCAACTTGGAAAAGAAGAAAGAGAAAAACAAAAACAAAACTCTATGGAGATCAAGGCAAAGGTATAATTAGGGATTTTGTTTTAGTGATCAAGACACTATAGAGACTGTGATCACATTTAGGATAGATGGTCGTACTATTAAGAGGGGTTCTTAACTAGACAATTCGGTCATCTAGTGCCACTAGGTATTAGACTTCATGCATTGCATTTAGGCCTAGTGCACTTCGGAGAGCAAGCGAAAATATTTATTGAAAATGTTTTGAGAAATGCTAACTTGGCTCTAACATATTTTTGGAAAACATTTTGAGGGTTAGCAACGCTTGCAAAGGAGTGTTAGACTGTGTGTGGATCAAATCAAGAATCGTAAACGCAACTAACAGAGGTTTTTGCCTCGGGGTGGTCACCGCCATGGCAGGGGCAGCGCACCACCCTGGCCTGTCTGGTGACTGGCTAGCCGAGGCCGAGAGCAGCTGGTTCAGGGTGGTCACCGCCCTAGCTTGTCTGGTGACCAGCTAACCGTGGCCGAGAGCAGCAAGTTGAAGGGTGGCACCGGTGTGTCCGGTGTACACCACCTCTGTGAGGGCGGTGCATCACCCAGTCACCACCACTAGTAGGGTGGTGCCACTGCCACTTTATTCCAGAAAGTAGTGGTTCTGGCTTTAGTCATCGCCATGGGCACCGCCACTGGCACGGCGGTGCACCGCCATTTTATTCCAGAGACTTGGTCTCTCGTGGGCATGGCTAGGTGGTCACCACCACCCCTAGGGCGGTGCCACCGCCACCCTGTCCGGTGCCCCCAACGGCTAGTTTATGACCGTTAAAATTTGACCATTGGGCAGGTCACCACCATGTCCGGTGCCAGGCACCGTCCTATCCAGTGACCTCATAGAAACAGCTCCAAAGGGTATAATGGCTCTATTTGCTTGTGTGGCAATAAATAGAGGGTGTGGCCAGCCTTGGCCACTCTCTTGGCTCCTCATACACTTGTGCACACCTTTTGGAAGCTAAGCAACACACTCCACTCACTTGTTCACTTGATTTCATCATCTAGAGTGAGATTGGAGAGCCTCTAGTGCATTGCATTGAGTTGTATCATCTCGTGGCACTAGTTGGGTGATTTGGGCTAGTTGTGAGCTTGTTACTCTTGGTGTTTGTCGACACCTATATGACCTGATGTTGGAGGATCATTGAGCAGAGTTGGTGATTGTCTCCGGCCTCGATTGGTTGTTTATGAGGGGTCTTGTGCCTTCCCTGGCGGAGCGCCAAAGGCAACTCTAGTAAATTGCTCGTGTCATTGAGCTACCTCACTTGTGGGTAGGTTCTTGCGGTGTCCAATTGTGTGGACAAGATTCATGCAACACCTCTTAGCCACCGAACCACCAAGTGTTGGTCGACACAATGGGGACTAGCGTGCCGGCAAGCACGTGAACCTCGAGAGAAAAATCTTGTGTCTCTTGTGTGATTAGATTTCTCCCAGTGATTGGATTGTCTTCATCTTGTGATTGGTTCATTCCTCGACGCGGTGGTATAATCACCATACTCACTCTTTTACATTCCTTGCAAACTAGTTGTCAAGCTCTTTAGTGTAATTAGTTTTGAGAGCTTGTCTTGCTTGCTAGTTTAGTATCACCTAGTGGAGCTCTTTAGTGTAGACTTGTTGAGAGCTCTTAGTGAGTAGTGACATAGCCATTGTTTGTGCCTAGTGATCATAGCAACTAGAATTGTTAGATAGGTGGCTTGCAACCATTGTAGAGCTAGAGCAAAATTGTAATTAGCCATTTAGGTTACAAACCACTTGCTCTAGTGTGTTTGTAGAAAAAATTTTATAGGCTATTCACCCCCCCCCCTCTAGTCATTTAGGACCTTTCACCTACCCTTTGCCATTTAGGACCTTTCACCTACCCCTTTTGGCACTTGTTGACAAAGAGAGAGTGTTAGGCTTTGATTATCATGTAATAGGTTAGTTGATCGCTTAGAGTTTGTGAGACTTTGAACTATGTGGTTTGTATTAACTATGTCATATGGTGGCACTATGTGTTGGACAACTATATATGTGTGTATGATGGATGATTGTAGGACAAGTAATGTTTATCTATCTATCGTTTTAGCTTGTGCTTGTCTCTACTTGTGATGGTGGATGTTATTTTTTATGGCCATGTGTTGTTCAAGTTTTCACTTTGAGATCTTGGCCATCACATTCTCTTTTACTTGTTTTATGAATATAACATGTCATATTGCATATCTTTTTTACGGATATATACTTGTTCATATACACTTGTTGCATCTCACGAATTGCAAAATTTAGGGGAGCTTTTGTGTCTTGATATATGCAAATGATGAATAAATTATCATCATTGAAATTCAAATTCATAGCACATATTAAGGAGGAGCTCTATAAATTTTGGGGTTCAAAAGCTTAAATTCTTTCATTCTTATAAAAGCCTAAGTTGGTTATCATCAATTACCAAAAAAAGAAGAGATTGAAAGTGCATTTGCCCCCTATGTGAGTTTTGATGTATTGATGACATCCAAATTAGGAACTAATGAGATCTTAATGAGATATATTGCAGCTTTAGTCCCTTGTAAGAATTAAAGAGTTGATCTAAGATGAAATGGTATCCCTTAATTCTTGAAGTTGAAAAGGCGGACGAACTCAAAGCGCTCTTCAAAGTTTTTATCTTTCATTTTGAGTTTAGGTTTTGCCGTACTATAAAGAGGAATGCAAGTTTAAGTGGTCTGAGGAAGATAGAGTGCTCAAGTATAAAAATAAAATCAAAAGAGAGACACTCTAACACTTCACAAGCATGTAGAATATTTTTCGGAGACTTTTGGTGTTGGAAGTCCCGACGTAAGTCAGAACTCCCGACCATCAGAAGTCCGAACTCTGGTCGGAAGTCCCAATGCCTAGTCACTTAGCCTGCGCGATGACTGCGGTTGTCGAAAGTCCCGATGTGAGTTGGAACTCCCGACAGTCGAAAGTCTCGACTCAGGTTGAGAGTCCCAGCGCCTGGACCGTTGGCTGGCCTACTGACCGTCTTCGTCGAAAGTCCCAACATATGTCGGGAGTCCCGACCATAGGAAGTCCCGACGTACGCTGGGAGTTCCGATGTTGACTTGCTCGTGCTGACTTTGACCTTGCTATGAACAGTGTTTTCTATAGAGGTTGGAAGTCCTAAGATCTACGTCGAAACTTCTGACGTAGATCTAAACGGTCAGATTTCTACTATGAGTATAAATAGCTCTCTTCTCTCTTCTAACAGTTACCCACTCATTCATTGCCAGCAACCTTCGTCCACAACTACTCCCAAGCATTCAAGAATTCCCTCTCCTCTCCCCTTTGCTCCTAACTTGAGAATCGACACCATGACGAGGAAAAGCTTGAGACGAACCATGATGGCGAAAAGTCCCTTATACATTGCTCGATGATGGCAATCGACTCAAAAGCAGTGTGCTTAGGGACAGGAATTTGCTTTTTTTGCAAGAATCGAGCATAGAAGCTACCCCAAACAGGGCCTTCGTATAGTATCTGCTTTATTGGAATGAGTTTTCTATCAGGGCTTCTCCATCACTTCACCATAGCGTACTGCCTCATCCTTCAACTTTGCAGTGAACATCCATATCACAGGCATCAGTAGCCTTGCAGGTTGTTAGAGAAGCCTATAGAGGACGCTATACTTTGTCTGACAAAAGCGGTAGACATTAAATGGAGAACATGTTGTAGGGAGGAAGCCCCGCCCTCCTTTGGGATCATGTTCATATTCCCATATTATTTCTATCAAGACCCTCATGGAATAATGCATTGATGTATGTTACCCCAAGTTAGACCTAGGAATTGGACGACTTGCAGCCTACGTTGGGAGTTTTGGAAATCCAAGCCCTTCATGCCTATATGGCATGTTGCTTTTGCCTCGAACATACGTTCATATTCCCCTGCGTTTGTGAAGCCCTACGTTAAAGTATTGATAAGTTAGCTTAAGATAGAGAAGCCTCTTTCACCGTCAACGGATCGGATAAGGTCTGACACATACGGATACGAGTATGGATAGCTAAATTAAACCTTAGAGATATTTTGGATAAGATATGAATGGATATCAATACTATATGTATCCAAAATTTGGGTATCAGAATAGGGTACAAATACTAAATCTACATATTCGGATATAATACATTTCATACGAATAAGCAAGTCTTTCAATCGGTTAGAGAAATATCCATCCCGTTTACACCACATGCATGGGCATGCGGCACACCCTCGTCTCGCCGATTCTGTTGCCACCAAGACCATCCAGTTTCTTGTAGTTAATTTATTCACGAACATGGTGTTGTTGTGGCTCAATGACTCAGAAGCCTAGTTTACGACCATCTTAGTCTAGCTTTTGTTCAGGCCAGTGACATGCTAATGGCTGGACATGCAATACCCATTGGAGGCAACGCCATGTTCTAGTCCGTGAGCGGACGCTACAAGCTCATCAACTCCACTTGATGATGACACCTTTGCAGTATAGTGCCTAAGACCTACACCATCTAGGACACCTACCTTGGCGGCCAGAGGCGGAGCCACAGGGTATCGCCGGGTATGCCCGGGCATACCCTGTTTGACCGGCTAGGAGCTCTGCACCATCTAGGACACCTACCTTGGCGGAATGGCGGCCAAAATGGACGGAGGAAAGAGATCTTTCATACCCCCCTCTTTCTCTCTCTTCGGATTGATCATATGGTTATTCTAATGGCTGAAGTGTCCCACATAAGTGTACAAATTTAAGTGTTGGTGGTGTGTGTTAGCAAATTCCACACATGAACTATGTCCACTAACAAAATTTGATTCTGTCATCTTGGCAAAATGTAGGAAGCACTTGCCCAAATAGATAGGAAAGGGTTTTAATTTGATTCTGTCATCTTGGCACTATGTTTTCGTTGGAAGGAGCAGAATTCTCATGTTAAATGGCATGTCAACCTTACCAACAATAGTAGTCTAACCTGAGTACTTGGATGGATTCAGAGGTTGCAAGGGTGGTTAGGCAGCTAGAAGGTTCTAATGGTTTTAGCATTGGTGCTAGGCGTTTTCTTTATTTTAGCCACTCGGGTTAGCCTATAGGTTGACGTTGTATTCTTATCCTAAATGCGTGCTCACAAAAACACACTCTGGTTGTAACCATTAACATGCTGATGTGCATCTAGAGTACACATAAGATCATCTTTAAAATCATAAGTCAATTTTATGGAATAATACTATATTGACATGTATCCGAGAACTACAACTATTTTGACGTTGGGTACCACATAACTAAAACTATTCTCATAGTATCAATCAAGTATCAAAGGAGTTGTATTTTCATGGTACCAAATGGGAAAATAAATGTAGTTCTATGATACATATGTCAAAATAGTTGTAATTTTGTAGTTCTTATGCCAAAAATAGTTGTACTTCTCTGAAATCTTTTTAAAATATAGTTCAAACAAACTCGATAAACCTGCGGCTGCATTTTGTCCCTGTTCGGTGGGATTTGCTTAACTGTCAAAGGATGGCATTCAGCTTAGATTTTAGGGTATTCCAGTCAATACATATTAATAGTAACACTAGCTAAGATAGATTAAAAAAAGAGATTTAACCTAGGAGGAACTAAGTGGTTTTTCATTAAGAAGAGAAATAGGCACCCAAATTCAATCAAGACGGGACTTGAACCTGGGTGGTTGCGTGCATTGCCACACCTCTCACCCAATCAGTTGAGCTAGGCTCACCTCCTCTAGCTAAGATAGATTCAAAAGCTAAGGTAAATATTCCCGCCCATTCTGATAACTTAATAATCCAGCCCTGCAGCTAACTATCAAAACGATTGAACCTTCATTCTGATCCAGCACCAGAGCCCTGCTGAGCGGCTGAACCACGGTAGGCTGCAGACTCTTCTACGTAGCGTTGCTTGTCAACCTGGGACTGCTCCACATATGGCTGCCTTTCCTCAGCTGCAAAATTTAAATGGGTGGAAATGGTTATAACAGATGCTCACCAAATCTGTCTTGGTTTTTTCAGTAAACAAACATGATCACCTACAGGAAGGATCTATATGTGCAAGGAGACAATGGAGTCTTAAATAGTATGTCATAGAGCTAGACGGGTACCTGTCATCTTTTGCCACCTTTCTCCAAGCTTCTTTGCAATCTCTGTGGTAGCCAGTTCAGGATTGCTGCTCTTGATATTCTGCAATAGGGAAGTATCTGTTAATTTTTTGACACGTACGTCTATTATTTGTTCGATTTGCAAAATCCTAAGCTAAGTGCCTCATCAAGAGAATAAAAAACGTGTTCTTCATTGCAACCTAGCGTGTTTTGCATACAATAGAGTAGAAAAAAATAGCAGAGATATAACCAAATGGAAAGTGAAATTCTAGGTCCTTGTGTTCTAAAAGAAACATAAATAATGGGCTGGATAAATGAGAGGTTGAAAGTTTCTCCAACTATTTATATTCAGTTTTCTCAATATTGGGGCCTTCTGAAATTTAGGGTTATAAGTAACTTACAGCTCGCTCAGCCTTTGAGAAGTACATGAATGGGGCTATAGCTCTCTTAGGGGCATTGGGATCTTTCTTCTTCTTTGGCCTCTTTTTTTGAGAACCTTCATCAGGCCCACTCTTCATCTGCTTCTTCTTCACAGGTGGCTTTGAGCTACTAGCTTCCTTTGAGCTAGTAGCTTCCTTCTTGGAAGGTTTCTGGAAGAAGTTTGTTAGCACAGTGCATTCTATAGCTATTCTGATTCATTCTGAAACCATTGCTATTTTATATACTGTAAGAGAAAATTTAGTTACCTCCTTTTCTCCTCCACTCATGCTAGCATCAGAGCCATCCGCATCGGAATCATCCGTTGGAGATCCACTATCGTCCTTGTCTGCCACAAAATCTTCATCCTAATTTGAAGAGAGATTACACAAAATTGTACATGCAATTGACAGATGGTAACCTTATATTGAGTTATCGACTAAGGGAGGCAATACCTCTTCATCACTTTCCTCATTACTAGCCTGATTTTTTATCCGCTCCAGATGTGGATCAACAGAATCATCATCGGTGCTCTGAAGAACAGCAGTAACACCACTAGTTCTACCTTGGCCATCTCCAAGATTCAGAATTTTCAAATGCTTGCCACTTGAAAATTTATAAAGGAACAAGATGCTACTATCAGATTCATAAAAACACATTGGCTACAATTATATAAATCAACAAAAACATATAAAAACCTGATGAAGTTGAAGAGGTTATGGTATTCATTCCTTTGGATGTTTCTGAAGAGATGTTCTTGATCATTTGTGAGCTTGACCAAAAGGTCAAAGTAATGAGATGATATACTTGCACCTCCAGCACCATGACGCTCAAACTCAACATACTCGATCTACAGGAAGTAACAGCGAACCATGGGACAGAATAATTGAATGAAAAACTTTTATATTTCTTTAATAAAGCAGACCTCATCATGAGGAATTAGTGTTGGGGGCTTTGGCAGAAAGAAGAAGCCCTTTTCGAGTGGATAAAGCAAACCATCTTCAGCTTTAAGTGATGATTTGACTGCATATCCATCTTGGCAACTGCGGAATGTACTTGGCCTTGTCACTTTAGCACCAGATAAGCCACGAAGGAGCTTGGAGAATACCTCATGTATTAGACCCTACAAATAAATCAATAACCAAACAATTGAAGATGTAAGTAGAAGGGATGATCAACATATTAAGACCCTGTAATGCAGTGAAAGATGAAAACAACATAACAGTCAACATAACGGTTTATTCAATTACATAACTTTGCCAAATAGAAGCTAACGACCACCCTACTTGCAAGGAGAACTGTACATCTAGGAAGCTTAAACAACTTCATTAAATTAAAAATAATGCATGTAACTATACAAATAAAATCCTATGAGAAATATGCAAACATACAACATAGATCATCTTGTGGTTTATGATCCATTTTTAGATGAATGAATGACTTTTTGAAAATGAGTAAATATATCACCCTGTAAGAGCTCTCAAGCCTATCCTTGTACTTCTCGGCCAAAACCTCACCACTTAATGCCAGTTCCCTTTCAACCACTGCCTCTGTCTCAAACTGTTCACACGGTAAGGAAATTAATTCTTTTGGATGAACATTTTATCCAATTAGGTGAAAATTGAAGTGTGGTATGGCACCTGAATAACAATGTGAGGATATAAAGTTTGTCCTTTGCGAATTGGTGGATCAAGTGTGATAACCACAAAGGTATGTGGATTGTGTGACTGCATAGGTGAAAAAGCAAGGATGGAACCATATGTTATTATGTACAATAAAAGATCTCAGCATGTGTGTAAAATAAATACAACCTTTGGTAAAACAAATAGGCGAAGAATACTACTATATTGGATTTTGAAATCATTAGCTTGTCCTTGGAGTCGCAAGAATGACTGATGAAGCTCAACACTGTATCGGCCCCTGAATAGAAAAGGAGAAGCTAGCTATTTAGCAAATCAAAAAGACATTCAACAATATCATATTTTTTATAAATAATATTCTACAGAGTTGTAGGATTTTCCCACCTTGGTGTAAGAATTGCAATTCCATCAAATGTAACAACAGCCATCTCTGAGGAGCCACCACCATCAATATCAACCGAGATAGCCTGCCATAGCATCTAAAAAGGAGAAATTTCAGCATTTCCGTCATGCATGGATGTGTTTTCCTTTTTAAAAAAAAACTGTTTTCTTTTCATTTTCATACTGTTCTTAACAGTGATCTCACCTGAGCTGAGGTACGATGCTCATCTCCAATGAATTGAGTATTCGAAGTCGGAACATGAAAACTTAAATCCATCAATGAATCTTTCTGCAATCAACACGAAAGAAATGAGATGAACTCAGCAAACATGGATCATTAAAATTGTAGCTATTATTAACGGTTTGCAACTTAGCACAGCCAAATCCTTGAAAATTTTATGTAACACTAACCATGTGAACCGTTAAATGAGATTGATAGAATATATATGGCAGAAAAATCATTTGTTACATAGTGGAGAAACAGATATAGTGTTATGGTGGGGAAGACTTATGCAAGGCGCAACAACAGAAGGGCCTGAACCGGACCAGGGATAGGTGGAACGTGGTCACCATCGGCTGTCGTATTCAGGCTCATCTAGAGTCCTAGCAGATTTGGGTTAGAGTCTTAGAAGATTTGGTCCAGATTCATAGCAGGAGTCTGTTAGCGTCAAGAGTCGAGTTGGTTAACGTCCAGAGTCAAGTATCAGGGTCGAGTTGTAAGGACTATAAGAGTCCAGCTTCATTAAGGAAACAATTAGCCTGGGATTGTGACTACAAGTCACCCTTGGGCGCCCGGCATCTCCCTGTTCATCGTCATCTCTTGCCACCGCAATCACGACTCCTGCCCGCCGAACCCTTGCACGCTCTCACGCTCCCCGATCTCCTCCGTACTTCCTTCGAAGTAAAGCCCGTCGTCATACCAGCCTGGTATCAGAGACCATGGCGACATCCGGGGACTCATCTGCGACGGTCCCTCCTTCATCCGCTGCTCCCACGACCGGCGTGCCTGCCTCCGCCATGCCACAATCTGCCGTGTTGCTGCCGATGGTTGGCACATCGGGCACCCTTGTGCCCACTGTGCCGTCCGCGTCCCAACCCATGTCGACCGCGGAGGCGCTCCAGGCGCTGACGCAGGCCATCGCGGGCCTCCAACTCCAGATGACAGCTGTCAACCACCACCTGGCGGACCAGGGTGCCCGGCTTTCGGCGCTCGACGGCCGGCCAGCGTTCCCGCAATTCGGCTTGCTGGGGTTCGGTGGGGTCCCGGCCCTACCCGCGGCCTCCGCTCCGGTGATCTCTGAGGTCGCTGCGGCGTTCGCGGAATCCGCCGTGGCGCCGCCGCCGTCTGTGCCATTATCATCTCCAGCGGTGCATGGATCGCGGCCGCCTGCTCCACCGCCGTCGACGGGTGTGCCGATCACCCAGATTAATTTCCCGCACTCACCGTCACCGCTGCCTATGTTCTCATCTACAGGACTGCCCTACGTCTCAGCGCCGACGTCGCACATGTCCTCGACGCCGTCACATATCCCATCACCGCTGGAGGTAGAGGGCATGGCTGTGCCAAAGTACCACAAACTCACGTTCGCCACCTATGACGACAAAGAGGACCCGCTCGGCTGGCTCAACAAGTGTGAGCAGTTTTTCCGCGGCCAGATGACACGGGAGGTGGACAAGGTCTAGCTCAACAGTGGTACCTCGTCTTGGAAGGCGACATAGGCCGCCCCGCTTGGCCGGACTTCCGTCGCATGTGTCAGCAGCGCTTCAGCCCGGCCCTCAGCACCAACCACCTCGCCGACTTGGCGCGGCTGCCGTTCGGAGGATCGGTGGACGCGTACATGGCGGAGTTTCAAGCCCGTGCCGCACACGCCGGTGACCTCTCTACGCTGCAGAAGGCGCGGCTGTTCACCGGCGGTCTGCCAGAACACATCCGCGTCGACGTCGAGCTCCTCGAGCCACAGGACCTGCAGCATGCCATGCGGCTTGCGCACGCTTATGAGCGCCGCAACGCCTCGCAGGCTTCTGCCTTGCCGGCACCACGCTTGGCGCGCCGCCCTATTGGCGCACCAGCCGCGCTGCCTACACCAGCCGTCTCCAGCGCCACTTCTTCGGCATCAGCGCCACGCACGTTCAAGCGCCTCACACCGGAGGAGATGGCGGAACGGCGCAAGATGGGCTTATGCTACAATTGCGATGAACAATACATAAGGGGGCACAAGTGTGCCAGGCTCTTCTTCCTCGAGGCCTCAGATTACATCGTGGAGGAGCCGGATGACACGGAGGACGCCCCGGTTGCACCGCCATTCGACCCCGACGCGCCTATGATCTCTCTGTCCGCCATCACGGGCATCCGGGCCGAAAAGACCATGCAGCTCCACGTCCACATTGGCGCGCACCAGTTCACCGCGCTCCTAGACTCTAGTTCAACTCACAACTTCATCAGCACAGAGGCGGCTCGGCGCGCGGACCTGTAGCTTCAGGACAGCCATGGTGAACACGTGGTTGTGGCGAACGGGGACCAAGTCGCGTGCCGTGGTCTCGCCCGCGACGCCAAGCTCGAGATCGGTGAAGAAGTCTTCCCAGTGGACTGCTTCTCCATCCCACTACAGTGCTACGACATGGTCCTGGGGATCGCTTGGCTGTGGACCCTGGGGCCGATCCTGTGGGACTTTGAGGGTCTTCGCATGGCGTTCGTCCTCCGCAGCCGCCGCGTCCTGTGGACGGGCATTGGCTCGCCAAGCGCGGGCCGCGCCGAGCAGCTACTCTCCGGCCACATCTTCAACGACAAGGGGGCGGAGCCAGTCCTCCTTGACCGTCTCCTTGACACCTACACCGACGTGTTCGCGGAGCCCACAGGGCTCCCACCCATGCGCCCCTGTGATCATTAGATACACTTGAAGCCCGGCACCGAACCCGTCGCCATCCGGCCCTACAGGTATCCCCACCTCCAGAAGGATGAGCTGGAGAGGCAGTGCGAGGCAATGCTCTAGCAGGGGGTCATATAGGACAGCACTTCCCCCTTCTCTGCGCCGGTACTGCTTGTCAAGAAGCAGGACAGGACTTGGCGCTTTTGTGTCGACTATAGGTCACTCAACGCCGTGACGGTGAAAGACAAGTTCTCGATCCCGGTCGTCGAAGAGCTTCTGGACGAGCTCCATGGCGCCAAATTCTTCACCAAGTTGGACCTCCGTTTAGGTTATCACCAGGTCCGCGTCGACCCCGCTGATGTGGAAAAGACGGCATTCCGGACACACCACGACCACTTCGAGTTCTTGGTCATGCCTTTCGGCTTGTCCAACGCGCCTTCGACGTTCCAGGCGCTCATGAACCTCGTCCTCAAGCCGTTCCTACGACGCAGCGTCCTCATCTTCTTCGACGACATCCTCGTCTATAGTTCCACATGGACCGAGCACCTGCAGCATCTCCACGCCGTCCTGGACGTCCTCCGCGAGCACCGGCTGCATCTCAAGCGATCCAAATGCTCTTTCGCTACCTCGTCGGTCCACTACCTTGGCCATGTCATCACGGCTGAGGGGGTGGCCATGGACACGACCAAGGTGGCGGCTGTACAGTCATGGCCGTAGCCGCGTTCGGTGTGAGGCCTTCGCGGTTTTCTCAGGCTAGCCGGCTACTACCGCTGGTTCATCAAAGACTACGGCACCATCACCGCCCCATTGACGCAGCTCTTGCGGAAAGAGGGGTTTCGGTGGTCAGAGACCGTCGACGCGGCATTTACGGCCCTCAAGGCCGCTCTGTGTGCGGCGCCAGTGCTCCATCTCCCGGACTTCAACGCCACGTTCATCGTCGACTACAACGCGTCCGGCTTCGGCTTCGGAGCTGTCCTTCATCAAGACGGGAATCCCATCGTGTTCTTTAGTCGACCCTTTGCGGCTCGGCACCTCAAAGCGGCTGCGTACGAGCGCGAGCTCATCGGTCTCGTCCAAGCGGTCCGCCATTGGCGCCCTTATCTTTGGGGGCGCGCTTTCGTCGTCCGGACTGATCACTACTTCCTCAAGTTCATGCTCGACCAGCGCCTTTCGACAATTCCACAACATCACTGGGTGAGCAAATTGTTCGGGTCAAGGTGAACGTGGTGGCCGATGCGCTGTCCCGCCACGACGGCGACACCCCGCTCTTGGTGGGTCTCTGCGACACTGATGCGGCGTCCCTCGCAGCGCTCTCGACTCCGACGTTCCGGCTCTTCGATGACCTCCGCCAGGAGCTGGACACCGACGCCACGTTGCGCGCACGCCACGATGCCGTGGCCGCCGGTGCGCACGGGGCCTCCTGGACCGTCCAGGAGGGGCTCATACTCCATGATGGACGCGTCTTCGTGCCTGCATCCCCGCTCCTGGACGATGTCTTCCAGCTCGCCCACACAGAAGCCCATGAGGGCATCCAAAAGACTCTACGGCGGCTCCGTACCGAGTTCTACGTCAAGCATGATCGACGCGTCGTCAGCGACTTCGTGCGTTCCTGCTCCACGTGCCAGCGGAACAAAACAGAGACGTTGAACCCCGCGGGACTGCTGCAACCCTTACCGGTGCCCTCACGAGTCTGGGCAGATATCTCCCTTGACTTCATTGAGGCGCTTCCCAAGGTCCACGGTAAAAGTGTTCTCCTAACCGTGGTTGACAGGTTTTCGAAGTATGCGCACTTCATTCCCTTGGGCCACCCCTACACGGCGTCGTCAGTGGCGCGAGCTTTCTTCCAGGACATCGTGCGCCTCCATGGATTTCCTGAGTCCATCGTCAGCGATCGTGACCCAGTGTTCACGGGGCATGTGTGGCGCAATCTTTTTTGCCACGCCGGCGTCCAGCTTCGGATGAGCACGGCGTTCCACCCACAGACGGACGGGTAGTCCGAAGCGGTGAACAAGGCCATAACCATGTACTTGAGATGTCTCACTGGTGACCGCCCTCGGGACTGGCTAGACTGGCTGTCGTGGGCGGAATTCTGTTACAACACCGCATATCACACGGCGCTTCAGACTACTCCGTTTCAGGTGGTCTACGGCCGTCCTCCGCCCGACCTGCTGTCGTATGTTCCAGGGGAGGCGCGCACGGAGGCCGTCGACACCATGTTGTCCAACCGGGATGAGTTCTTGGACGAGGTACACGCTCGCCTCCTCTAGGCGCAGGAGTACGCTCGACGCTTCTACGACGCCAAGCACCGTGCCCTCGAGTTTGCCGTCGGGGACTGGGTACTGCTCCGCATGCTTCATCGACACACGTAGTCCCTAGCCCCTGGCGGTCGCGGCAAGTCGGGGCCCAAGTATGCTGGCCCTTTCCAGGTGATTGCGCGGGTGGGCGAGGTGGCCTACCGGCTTCGTCTTCCGGAGGGCGCCCGGATTCACGACGTCTTCCATGTCGGGGTGTTAAAGCCGTTCCGTGGTACACCGCCGACGTCCGAGCCTGTGCTTCCTCCACTTCACCATGGCCGGCCTCTCCAGCGACCGGAACGCATACTGCGCTCTGAACTTCGTCGTGGCGTCTGGCACGTCCTCGTCGAGTGGTCTGGCATGCCTGCATCCGAGGCAACGTGGGAGCCGGTTCCTGCATTCCGGGAAGCCCACCCTTCCTTCCAGCTCGCGGACGAGCTGTTTTCCGAGGGAGGGAGAGATGTTATGGTGGGGAAGACTTATGCAAGGCGCAACAACAGAAGGGCCTGAACCGGACCAGGGATAGGTGGAACGTGGTCACCATCGGCTGTCGTATTCAGGCTCATCTAGAGTCCTAGCAGATTTGGGTTAGAGTCTTAGAAGATTTGGTCCAGATTCATAGCAGGAGTCTGTTAGCGTCAAGAGTCGAGTTAGTTAACGTCCAGAGTCAAGTATCAGGGTCGAGTTGTAAGGACTATAAGAGTCCAACTTCATTAAGGAAACAATTAGCCTAGGATTGTGACTACAAGTCACCCTTGGGCACCCGGCGTCTCCCTGTTCATCGTCATCTCTTGCCACCGCAATCACGGCTCCTGTCCGCCGAACCCTTGCACGCTCTCACGCTCCCCGATCTCCTCCGTACTTCCTTCGAAGTAAAGCCCGTCGTCATACCATATAGACACTACACACTATGCAATATAAAATAGTATGATGGTTTTGTTACCATTCCATGATATCTGTATGCAAAAATAGTCCATTTATTATTTTACATCAAAAAAACAGCAAGGTAGCCAAAAGCACATAGCACCAACAAGATTTAATAAAACTAAGGTAAACATGGACCAAAGGAAACACATTCGGGCAATTCACAGACCTCATTAGCCCCAGTAGTATCATCTACATGGAACTCTAGGACAACATCTGTTTTCCCTTGCATCTGAGTCTGTGCCACATCTGCTAGAGAGACTTCAAACGCTTCCTTTGAACCAACATTAAAGCAAAGCATATTCCCTAAAATGGAAAGGATAGGAAAAAATAATCAAACCAAAACAGAGGAAACCATGAGGCAACGGATACACAAATTTCGGCTAACCATTTATTTCTATTCCGCCCCAATTATGCCCAGTAACAGAAAGCTGCTTCTCTTCTGGTGTGATTCCAGTGCTCTTCTCTATGAAATTAGTTAGGTTACTAACATCCTGGAAAGTAAAGGAACAAAACTGGAGTTACGACATGCAAAGATTTTAATTCTCGGGGAGAAACATAGACACTGGCACATCTATCAGGTCTATTAGAAAACTATAAACAATTGTTGTCTTATTTTTCAACATCTCTTGAAACTAAAAATAGAAATCATGTACAGCTAGTTTTTTCCTTCAGATAAAAAAGGAGAGAATATAACCTGTTCACGAAAGCCAAAAAATCTGTAACAGAGGCCCTCCTTCGTCCCAACACTAAGCTGATAAGATTTAGGAATCCTCATCCAAGCCACAGAAGTGATATCACCTTTATCAACATCAATGATCTTTCCTCCTCCTTGCTTCTTCCACGCCAAGCCTCCTGTGTAAAGTTTGAACTGCCCAGGGTTCTACAACAAAAGCCATCACATCACCACAAGAATTTCATCACTTGCAAACAATCATAAATAAAATAAATCGAGAGTTTATCAGATTTGAACTACATTCCCTACTTTTTGTAGTGAAAAAAATGAAGCTGACTGCAAGATGCACAATTCTAACCGCAAAGATTGAAAATCAAGTTTCTATGCCTAAGTAAGACATATACTGATAAAGCTACTATGACAGGAATAATAATCTTTAAACAAGAGCATACGTTCAGGCCAAAAGGATTATGAAAATTTGAAAACTATATATCTTAATGAAAGGTGCAACGGCAGCTCAATTATCACAAGTCGGTGCTCCTTTTGGCGAACATGGGACTGAGGGAATGCAATTATACACGACAAAAAAATTATTATACTATCTCATAATAGATAGAAGAAAACTAGAATTTTCAGATTTGTTCCATTAATTTAAGGAGGCTGTTTGTTCCCTCAAGTCTGTTCTTACAAAATTTATCAAGGACCTTGTTCCCACAGAATCTCTCAAAATTCTAAACATACCACTCAAATAAACCCTAACTTGTGATCTCGAATAAACCCTAACTTGTGATCTCTAGGTAAATCAACCACTGCAGGCTGAGAGCCCTGACCAACAAAATTCAAATAAAAAAAACCAACAAAATTCTTGAACCCGACCCTCGGATCAGAGACATAGAGACGATCGCCATTAAATCAAAGCCAAACCCTAACGAGAGGATTGCTAAATCTCCACTTAGGGCGAAATGAATGGGATCGACAACTCACGCCGCCGCCACGGCCGCCGAGGGAGATGTTGTTAAAGTGGTGGCCGTCCGCCATCTCGGCGCACAGCGATCGCCGTCGAAAGTACACGTCCCGATTCGTCTAGCCTGATCGCCGTCGAAAGTACACGTCCCGATTCGTCTCGCCCGCGCGTGGCCTCGGACCGGGTGTGTGCGCGTCACCTAGCGTGTGGCTCCATTTGGCGTGGTTGCAATGCATGCGGCGGCTGCATACTTTCTTCTCCGATTTTCTCTTCCGTTTTTTTCCTTTGACCATCTGCATGCGGTGCATGCTTTGAGACGAGGCACCATACCGGGGGAAACTGCCGTTTTCCCTACCACGCGCGCTGCGGCTATGTCGACGACGGTGTCCCAGCCGTAAGTACCCGGCCGCCTCTCAGGACGTGGAGCTCCGGCTTTCACGTTCCGTGGCCTTCGCCTCTTAAGGATTTCGTGTGCGAGGACAGCCGGCGTCTACTGCGACGCCCTCCTAACTTCCTTCCCTTGCTCTGCCGTCTTAGGTAAAAAAAAAGATTGAACTTAAAAATAACCTGCTTGTAGTGCTTGCGATTTAATTTCGTACATTGATCATCCAATGTCAGCGATCTCGATTATTTGTATGATAAAGTTGGCAGATTTTAGGTAGTTTGGGATCTGTGTGTGTGCACTACAAGTATACAAGGTGTGTTGTCTAATGTTATTTTACTGGTGGCCATGCCATTGCTCAGTACTTGGTTTGGTTTAGGACATACAAGCTAGTATGTGATTAATGCAAACGATGAGTACAAACTCTGCATTGGAGGCTATTTAGGAACATTACAAATTTACAACGCAGAATGCGTTTTGACAAAATGTGCAATTTTGCGTTGCATCACATTATCAAGGGCATAAAGCAAGCTATTTATGTCATGATTCTCGTTCTATTCCCAAAAGGGCAGGACAAAGGCAGTTCATTTTGCTGGTTCAGGGAGCCTCCTTGCCTTGCTGTTTGGACTCTGCCCTGCTACTGCTTAGCAATGTGCCAATATTTGCTTTTCCTGCCTGCTCATGGTTTTCCACCTTGATGCCGTAGAACCAAAGGATTAATTAGGTTTGTTTGGGCGTGAACTATTTGGTCCAATACTCCAATCGATGCACTTCAAGGCAATTCCGTAGCTTTCTTGTAGGATCTGGAAGAGTGAAAAAATTGACCACCATGGGCCTGATACCCTTTTAAGTTGTGTATATTCTGGTGTTAAATGCACCAATTAAAACATCACATCTAAGTACAGGCAATCTCCTACTACCCTACTTTTTCCCAGCTGTATATATAGAGTCTAGGTTAAGATGTTTCCTACTCACACACAGACTTTTTTATTTTTGGAAAGCAAGCATATCAGCTGCGCTCTGTCGCAGTTCTTAGAACCCTATAACTGAAGTGTGTGTTGCCAGCAATACATCTGCTAGAGAAACTTCAAATACTACCTTCCCACAAACATGAAAGGAAAGCCTAGTTCCTGAAATGGAAAGAATAGGGAAAGGAATAGAACCAGAAAGCGGTTATGAAAGGACAATGGAATAAGGAGAACACTTAAATAGAATTGAAAACTTAGCTAACCATTTGATTTCAACTCCACCCCAATTATGCCCACAAATGGAAAGGTGCTTCTCCTGTGAGATTCCCATTCTCCTTTGTATGAGGTTAGTCAGGTTGCTAACATCCTAAAAGTAAATTAAATACTTGAGAGCTCTCGAGTTACAATATTGTCAATGTTCCAATTGTCAGATAGGGGTCTATGAAATGAAGTCTAGATGTGGTTGCATTCTTCTCTTATTTTTTTTTTATCGTTGCTCCGTTAAACAAAGATAATAGGAATACCTAATTTTCTTCAGGGAAAAAAAAAGCAATGGATTGAATATCTCCTGTTTATGGAAGCCAAAGAACCTGTAAAAGGAGCCCTCCTTCGTCTCAACCTCAAGCAGATAAGATTTGGGGATACTCATCCATGCAATGGAACAGATATCAGCTTTATCAACCTCAATAACCTTTCATCCACCTGGTTTCTTCCATGCAAGCGCTCCTGAATCAAGTTTGAATTGTCCAAGGTTCTACAAGAGCACAGACCATCATATCACAGCACAAAAGCATTTCAGCAGTGCAATGGTAAATGGTTTCCTATAGTGAAAATAATCATGGATAAGATATTTTACCAGATTTCATACATATGTACTCCCTTTGGTACAATGAAATATGGAATTGGTTGTTTCCAAGTTCAACCATGATTAGAGAAAAGTGTACAATTTTAATCCACGGAAAAATGGTGTCAAAGTAAGTGTGATAAACACCGAAAAGTCTACATGACAAGAGGACTAATCTTTAGGCTGTGTTTGTTTGAGCTTTTGGCCACTTTTAGACTACTAGCTTTTGGACTTTCCAAAAACCAAATAGCTTCCATAAGCTAAATGCCCAAAAGCACGTTATAGTGAGCTTCTGGCTCTTGGCTTCCAGGAGCTTTTTGGTTGTTGAAAGGTCCAAAAGCTTCTAGGAAGCCCAAAGAAACATGCCCTTAAGCAAGTGACAAAATTGGAAAAAGTATTTTCAATGTCCTAAGATTTGTCAATGATGGTGGCCATGGGTTTTGATCTTACAAGATGGTGCAGTTGCGTTCGCGAAAAAACAAGATGGTGCAGTTGTAGCCCAATCATCACAAGCTGAAGGTTTGTTTGGAATGCAGGAAAGCATAAGTACAGGAGCAGGAGAAAACAACAATTGAAGTGCAATTCACATTATTCCATATGAATACTGAATGCAAGATTCTAACCTAATTACCCACAAGGAAAGAATTTGGGACCTTGGAAACAGACTATAAATAAAACGGAAACCGACTACTATCATATATAATGGTTTCTGGAGTAATTAATGCCGTAGGGAAAATCTGACTCCATTACATTGTTCCAAAAGGCCTATCGCCTACGTTGGAACTTGCTAGGAGTCTGTCCAGAATTCCAATAAAATTCCCATACTGTTAAGCATAACTTGTCTGTGCACAAATTCCAATAAATTGGAGGCGCTTAGCATCACCAGAAGTTCAGAAGCTGTTTGGTATGTGATTGTACCAATGATTGCATTGATCAATGACTAGAAACTGTTCCACAATACGTTGTTCTATTTGATGCTCTTACAGGTCCCAACACATTTGAGCTAACAAAAAAAGAAAAAAAAATCAATCATCTTGCCTATATAAAATAAAATAGGTCCATCAAACAGCCTCAGCTCATAAAATTTCCCCTTTGCTACTCATGGTTCTCGAAGGAACCTAGCACATGTGTCAGGATCCTGCGAGGAACCGAGTATAACAGGGGGATCAGTAGGAATTTCAGAAGAAAATGAGTAGAAAGGAGAGGTAAGGGTTCAGGTGAAGAGGAAGAGAAGGAAGTAATTTTTATTTATTTATTAATCCATTCTCACTTTCATGATGGGCGTACTGGGTACTTATACTGTTTTAGGCCCTGGCCAAAGAACACTGGGTGCAGAATAACACCCACATCCACCGGGTGTAGGGCCTACAGAAACAGCACCCACATCTACCGGTTGTAAAACCTATTAATCTGATTTTTATAAAAGCATTAATCTAATGGGACTGTAATTTGAATAACAGTGCATTTATGACATCATGCTTTCAATAAAATGTTCAAGATAACCTTTATATATCAGCATGAGACTAATCTATGACCGTGTTTACTTGTAACCAATGGTTATGGAAAATAAGCGTATTTGAACATTCTCACCACTGCTCAGGAAGATGCCTTGGAGCTGTAAGAATGTTACTTAAAATGGATGAAGTGTGCGTACAACATGAATATTATGCTGATAGTACAAAAAGAAGGGACGAAACATAAGCTTTACAATTTCTACATTTGTACAGCAACAACTCAATCCATCTGGTTGGCTACTACAGCTTTTTAACTTCAAGCAGAATTTGCTCTTCGCTATATTATACTTTACTGAGAAATGTCTGCAGAGACTGAGAGGGAGAGGAATGAGGAAAATTGGTGATAGCCTGATAGGAGAAACCTCTTTTCACTATGCTTTACTGTGTTGTATTTCATTAATAAGACCGGTGTGTTTCAGTGCACATCACTATGCAACTATTTATCCTACCAGGAGTATTTGGGCCTCATCAATTGAAATCTTAATGTATCATTTCTTCGTTTGAAACTCAGATTCAAATTCCTTTTGTAGCTGATCATGTGACTCCATTCTAGCCGCTAGTATAACATCACTGATAAAACTCTTATCTGGGAATTCATCCGGCACAAGGCTTCTGTATATATCAAACTGCTTATCTGCGTCTTCTTTTCTGTCTAAAAGTGCATACACAATGCCCTGCAGAACCAACACCATAGACAGACAAAATGCACATTCAAAGTCAAAACGAAGGTACTTCAGGACAAATCAAACTCAACAAAATATCAGAGAGTACCTGGCAAAGATGAGACCGAAAATCTCGAGGATCCTCATTTATAAGATTTTGTAGTTTCTCAGATGCAACATCCAACTGACCCTGTGCCATCAAAATTTGCATTTAGACACCAAAAACTATCATGGTCTCAGATTTCCATCCTATTTGAATAAATGTTACCATGACAACATGCATTTGTGCGATCAAAAGCTTTATGTTGCGCTCTTCCGGGACCCTTTTCTCTGAAGTTGCAAGCTGCAAAGCATTCTCAAGCATTTCAAAAACAGTAGGGCCTTCAAGTTTCTTCTGCATACATAGTGCAAGTCCCTGCAAGATAGCAAGAGTGTGAGGTGTTACCAGACATGAGGAATTACTAATTACTTAGAGAATGCCACAAGGATGGGATTCTAATAAAGAGCAAGTTTTAAAAGTCTAAGACAAGATTGGTGTTGAGAATTTGCTGCTCATGGCTGAACACAAAATGTTGAGCAGACACGTCAAGTAGTAAAGAGCTTGCTCTGCTTCATTCCTCATGAAATCAAGAAGTATATTATGGTTGCAATCAATCAAGTAAAAATTGCAACACTTAGCATAATCAGTTTTTGTAAAAACTTAATCTGTTAAATTGACGAAGCCTAACCTAATCAGTATACAACACTATATATCTACAATGTAATGCTGACAACAGCCCCCTTGCATAGTTAGTACTTCCTACCATCTTAATGAATATTCCATTATGTGACTATTAAGAGTTAGGCTGTGGCATGAACCTCCCCCTGGATTCTTTTATATTAGAAATTGTTAGCAAGTGGGGCCAGCTGCCTAATGTATGGAAAAATGCATATTCTTTTCCTTTTGGAGAACGTCAAGCATCAAGCCATCAAGACAACTTTCTGTGAACTTTTAGGGACAACTCTAGCATAGCTTAGAAACAACTTGCAGCAAAATGCAGAATTTCATATGCACTGCTTCTCATCCTCTCACCAGTAATGCTGTATTTCAATTGCTACTGGTACCATCTTTAATTCCCAGTGTCTGAAAGACTGAAACATATATGATCCAATAACTGACCATTGATCACCACATCAACTGCGACGCCAGCAGTAACCACATCAACTGCGACGCCAGCAGTAACGACACCAACACGAAGAATTGCAGGCAAATTGAAGCTACTGAATAGATTAGAAAGAGGATGTACGCTATACCCACATGGAGAGCCCGGACGAGGAGGGGCTCCTCTGCCAGGAGCTCCCTGAACTGACGCTCAGCCTCGGCGAGGTCCCCCTTGAGCTCGTGCAGCTGCGCCACCATCAGCCGCCACTCCACCTCGCTGGGCTCGGCGTCACGCAGCCGTCGCGCGTACCGCAGCGCCCCACCCCAATCCGCGAGCCTCATCTTAGCGTACAGAGCGCACTTGAGCGCGTCCACGTCGCCAGGATTGCGGCTCAGAATTGCCGAATACATTCGCACCTCCTCATCTTGCTCTTCGATTTCTTGGAGTTGCTGGGTCGGCGTGGGAGCGCAGGCGAGGGCGGGGGGTGAGCGGACGCCGGAGAGGGAGAGGAGGCCTGCGACGAACACGAAAAGGAGGGTCCTCGAGGTGGAGACGACGGAAGAGAGAACGCTCTCGGTCGGGGTCTTCAAGGAGGAGGTGGAGAGGGAGGGGATTCGGGAGGAGTGCGGAGGGTTGAGATGAACTTGGAAGCGGTGGGGCTTGAGGGGGAAGGACAGGGAGGGGCCGGTGGCGCGCTGGCGGTGGATGGGGAGGAGGGATGCGGAGGCTGAAGGGGTGGTGGTAGGCAAGAAGAAGCTCATCGCCATGGCCGAGGATTTGCCGAGTGAGAGATGGGAAGAAGAGTGGATTGAAAAGGGAAAAAAAAGAGGGGGGGGGGGGGGGGGGGGGGGGGGGGGGGGCCTACTTTAAATGCATGGATTCAGAGAATATGAATATTTGTACGGAACAGTTTTACAGCCTGTTCGCTTAATCGTATATGATTGTGGATTATAAAGTTTGTATGATGATTTTTTTCATCACACCAAATCAAATAAAGATAAATAATCCGCGATTGTTTACTGCACTTAAACAAAACAGGCTGGGGGTTTGTAGAGAATTGAAAAGTAACATTCATTTACAAATGTAAATGAAATGTTAGTCTAACGCATCACTGTAGCAGCAGCTCCTGCTCCAGCAGTTTAGCTATAGCAGATGAAGCCGAGTTGAAAGTTGAAACCTGTGCTTATGTTAAGAAGGAATTTCAGAGGAGTTCCTGTTCCTGGATAAATTTCAATTTCAATGAATTTCGGAGGAGTTCCGGGATACACTTCAATTTCAATTGTTCAGCAAAGGTTCACTTGGGATCCTGACCATTGCCCAGCACACATCCTTCTAAACAAATTCGTTATGTGAGTGGGTGACGAAGGCCAGGACTTAAAAAGGTCGATAGTCACCTCAACTGATACATTCAATTTGACTGGTAGTATCCCTCCCAATCATCAGTTTGACTGGTAGTTTCCCTCCCAATCTGAAGTAAGGGCCCGTTTAGATCAAAAAAAAATTTGGATTTTGGCTACTGTAGTACTTTCGTTTGTATTTGACAATTAGTGTCTAATTATGGACTAATTAGGTTCAAAAATTTCGTCTCGCGATTTCTCACCCAACTGTGTAATTAGTTTTTTTTTCGTCTATATTTAGTACTCTATGCATGTGCCGTAAGATTCGATGTGACGGGTACTATGCAAAAATTTTTGGAATCTAAACGGGGCCTAACCAGGCCAGTGATCCAGAAAAATATTTTCAACGTAGGCAAGCCAAGTTCAATGGAATAAGATAACCACAAAGGAATCTCTCAGATGTAACTTCAAGGACACATCTCACTACGAGATAAGCTGTTCAGCCTATAAACTGAAAATGTAACATGTCACATGCAACCACATCTTTCCCTTCAGGGTTGCTGTTTGGTGACAAACAATAGCACATCTTGCTGTTATGCTACTGAAACTTGGAAAACTGCAGTTTTCCTGAACAGAAGAAAAGGGTAAACTAGCCGTCTTTCTGCATTTTCCTTTTACAAAGTTATTAAGAAAGACTAGATCACTGTACCATTTGTAACTGAGATCTTTGCATCATTTGTAACTTTGATCTCTTGCACGTGGTGCAAGTACAGCCTCCTCAGGTCTAATTGCTTGAATCCTTTTTGTACATCTCGGGCTTGAGAACTCCAACATAAGGCAGGTTACGGTAGAGCTCCGCATAATCCAAACCATAGCCAACAACAAAGTAGTCTGGGCACTGAAAAAAAAATGGAATTTAGAACCTGGATGACACCGCGTGCCTCCAAGCTTAGGACCATCCATGCATTTTACTCATAATATAAAGGGCGGCTCAGGATTGCTTTTCAGTTTTCAGTACTATAATTGTTTTTATTTTGAAGAAATTTAGTACTATGATTGTTACCAATGAAAGATGCAAACTACGTACTTATGTAACTTGCTACTTAACAATAAACATTTTTGTGGAAATATTTTCAAGAAGTGCATGCAATACAGAGACAGGTGGTATTCGTACCTCAAAGCCTCGGTAGAATTTTCCATCCCCCACTAGCTGAAGACTGACTTTCCTTCTTGCTGGTTTGTCAAGGAAAGTGCAAACCGATATGGATGATGCACCTTTCTTCTCCAAATGAGCAATGAGACAGGACAGAGTATTCCCTGTGTCCACAATATCTTCAACCTACCGAGATATGAAATCGTTGTCAAATTCCATATACCAGCTCAAACAGACTCACCAAGATCTAGGAAGTCATCTCAGACAATTATAGGAAGTTAGGACTACAAAACAATAATAAGAAAGACTTATTAGCATAATCAAATTTATTTATTTATTTTCAAAAATGCATTTCCCATAGTATCAATCTGACACAATGCAGACCAAATTTCTCAACAGAATACTATTCCTAGACATATAAAACATGAATCAAGCAACACATTAATAATTCCCATGGTGCCTATATTTTAGAGCCATACCACGACATTGCATACAAGTGGAAAATGTGAATGCTGTATTTACGTTTAAAGTTGGCATATGCTCTACACAAAACTACTTCATTCAGAGTAGCTGTAAATGTCCCACTTCAAACAGGCACTCTATAATCTGTACAAACTGTATATGCCCTATGATATAGGTGGCCTTACCAGCTGATATTTATTCAATAGTTACAAACAGTGCTCAAATAATCTTATACGATTTAGTGTATATCCTCGCCTTTTCTCCTAGCCCTCCCCGAAAATATTGAACACTAGATCAATTTGAGATTATTAGCACCTTGTTAGGTCAATGATTTCTGTTCCTAGTCCAGACAAAAAAATAATTATGCAGTCATGTTTGGACAGCCATTCTAAATTTCTAGTACTCTCTGGGAACATGAAACATAGAAACAAGACTATCAACTGAATTACTGATTGAAGGTAAACAATCTAGACTCTAGAGGAGGTCACGTGAATTATCTTCCATCGAGTCTGTCCACAAGCAAATGGCGGGTACCAACCAAATGATCAAAGCCAACTAAAATTCTTGCTACAGGACACCACCACAGGATAATTGCAAAAGATACGCGAACCACACAAAAGCGATTCACGAGTAGGGGTCGAGCCGCTGACCACGACGACGTGCTTGCCGGCCACGTCGACCTTGAGGTCGGCCGTGATACGTGGCTTGCCGCTGGACACTGTACCGGCCCCGTAGGACTCGACGCGCACGAAGTCGACCGCGAGTTGCACGTCGACGCGGCGGACGAGGTCGGCGAGGAAGAGGAACGCGCCGGTGGCGACGCCGACGACGACGGCGGGCTCCGGCAGCGCGCGCAGGTCGGCCGCGAGCTCGGCGGCGACATCGCCGACGCGGGCGGACACCTCGGCCTCCGTCCACAGCACGTAGTCGATGCCGGCCTCGGCGCTCACCATGGCGGCAGCGGCGGCAGAGGAGGAGGGGAGGGAGGCTAGGGTTGCGTGCCGGCGGACGCGGAGCGCAGGGGATTTATTGGGCCGCCGTTGGTGCGCGGGTTGCGTGGTGGAGGTGGCGCGGTCGCGCCGCGGATGGGATGCCGCGGGGTTGGTTAGGAACCGTGCCAGGATTCCGGAATCCTGCGTCGTCACCACGATCATGTTGGTGTCGGCCATGGGTTGTTATGGTACACTCCTGTTGCTGTTCAGTTGACCTCTGTGACTTGCTGCGTGGAATGGAATCTCTCTTTTCTCTAATTTTATCCTGATCATATTTTATAAAATTTAACCAAATATATAAAAAAATATTGATATATTTATAACATAAATAGGTATATTATAAAATATATTGTATGTATTACAAATCTAATGTGCCATAAATAGTGATACATTATCGGCAGCATCTGGCGTCTGGACGTCCGAACACCCGGCGCTGCTCTAATGTGCCATAAATAGTGACACATTATCGGCAGCCTCTGGTGTCTGGACGTCCGGACACCCGTCGCTGCTCCGCTCCGTCCGTTCGGATTCCCGCGGCTGATTCGTTTTCCGCGCTCGCATCCGAACCTCTCGCTTCAAATCCGCTGTCGATGCTGCTTGAATGACTCGCCCCCGTCTCTTCCACACCGGCGCAGCGCCCGTCTCTTCCAGACCGTCTGGAAGACTCACCCCCCTTTCCACAACAGAATCGTGGGCCCTGTGCCTCCTCCCCACACCGCGCGGCGGCGGCCTACGCCTCCTCCACGCGTCGGTGCCTGCACCTTGGCCCTGCCCCGCCCTCATGGACATCAGCGCCGGCAGTCTACACTTGCAACATGAAACACTCGAATGCAACATATATTTAAAACAGATAAAATATTTGAAACATACGCTTGCAACATGTGTGTGAAACATATACAACATCTAGATAAAACACTTGCAACATGAAAAACACTTACGGCAATATAAGACTAAAACAACTGAAACATTTGGAACACACTATGAATATAAAACTAAAACAACTGAAAAAACACTTACTGCAACATATAACATATGCAACATCCAAATAGAAAATGATTGTAACATACGTCTAGAAACAGATGAAACATTTTGAACAAACACTTGCAACATGCTTCTGAAACACTTGCAACATGTGCAACATCCCCCGACCTACTTTTGCAACATCTATAAGAAACAACTGCAACATACCTTTATAATGAACACCTAAATCATACATTTGCAACATAGAGGAGGAAAAACCTGGGTCGGTCGATTTCAGCTGTCGGGGTCGGAGTCGACGGCGAGCGGCGGCGCACGAGCACCACCGCCACCAGCACCACCAGTACCTGGCTTTGCTCGACGGCGACGGTGGGGATGGGACGCGAGGAGCGCCATGGCCACCGGGGTGGGGGGAGCTCAGTCACCGAGATGAGAGATGGCGCCGCCGGGGGTGTGGATCGAAGGGCGCCACGCCAAGGTGGAGGAGAACCACCCGCTCCCTTGCAACACCGCCGCGCCGCCGCCATAGATCTCACGGGAGGTGAGTGTATCCGGCTCCTGGCTCCTGCTCCATGGCTCTTGCCGAGGTGAGAGATAGGATCGCGCAGATCTGCGGATGTTAGGGGCTCCCGGTGGGGAAGGACGTTGTGCGATGGTGCGCTGCTGTAGGAGATAAGGAGCGTGGAAGGAGTAAGGATGAGTCCGGACTCAGGTCACATGACGAACGCCAGTGCCATAGCATTATTGTTTATGACTTGATTAAGGGGGTGTTTGGTTTCACCTTTTAAATTTTAGTCGTTGTCCCATCGGATATTTGGACACATGCATGGAGTATTAAATATAGACTATTTACGAAACTAAATGCACAGATTAAGACTAATTTGCGCGGCGAATTTATTAAGCCTAATTAGTCCGTGATTTGACAATGTGGTGCTACAATAAATATGTGCTAATGATGGATTAATTAGACTTAATAAATTTATCTCGTGGTTTATAAAGAACTTGTGTAATTTAATTTTTTTTATTAGTATATGAACACTCCATGCGATATTCAACGTGACACCTTTAAACTTTAGTGGCTGTGTCAACCACCCCTAAAACTTTGCGGTGGTACAGTTGAGTTGTACTGCCTACTAGCCAGGCTCCAGAGTCCAAACGTGCCTGCTCTTGCCTCGCCGTCGCTGGTCGCCATCCGCCCGCCCTCCCGGCGTGATGGTCTTGTTCCCGCGCGGACACGGTAGAGGCTATAGGGTCGCCGCCGCAAGTCATACGCCGGTGCTCCTCTGCGGCCTTGGTGAGCTCCCTGCCCTCATCATCCCCAGGCGCTGTACCCTCTCCCTAAGGTCCTACCTCTCCCCCATCCTTACTGCGTTGCACAGCAGTCCGCCTGCTTCCTGTGCGGGGTTGCCTTCAGCCCTATAGCCCAAAGGAATTTAGGGACTTTTTTGTGTGTTGATTGGTATGGGAGAAAATAGAGAGAACGAGATTGGGATTGGAGTTTGTGTTGATTTGGGATGGAAGACAAGGGGAAACGAGATTGAGATGGGGATTAATGTCGATTTGTGGAGAAGTGCTTCTTTGTTCCGCCTTGAGGAAGAACTGTGCTACTGCACTGATGGGGTTGGTCTGCTCGACTGCTCCTATAGAGGATGGTCCATTCAGGAAGTGATTTTAGCACTGAAATGTCCATAATTGCAGCATTGAGTAACAATTTCAGCATAGAGAAAACGATCTTGTTGATCAATCAAAATACAGATGTGTTTTTTTTCCTTCAAACCTGTATTTTGGTACACACACTACTAGATCTCAGTACTGTGTCAGTTCAACAAAAAAAAAATCAATTATTACCGTGTGCTCAATTGTTTCAGGATGTTGTAGGCAGTTGTTCCAAAAAGTACAGTGTGCTCAGGTTATGTATTGCCTTAACATAGAGTAGATGATCCATTCTAGAGACAATTTCTCTATCATGCCAAAGGTGTTGATGAATACTTCTAGTATTATGTTGTTGAATTTGATTCTACTAGGAGCTACGAATCAGTTTTACAAAGGTAACTAGATAGTTTACTGCTCCATCTTAAATTGTTCGAGACAATTACAAAATTTTGAATATCAACACAATGCAGACAAATAAGATTTGAAGGATGAGAATTGACTAGTCCGTTGGGGGTGTTAATTGATATGGAGGAGAAATATTTTAGAGTGCATCGCCGAATGAAGATATAGAAGGTGAAATTTGAAGTGTGTCCAGATGCTCTCACCAAATCTTAAAAGATTCGGACTGATGCCATGGGATATGGCCTGTGGAGTGACGAAGGGGCTGCTTGGTTCCTCTACTAGTCACCGTGTAGCCTTACCAAGCAAATATAGGGAGCAAGCGTGCTTGTTTGGAAGCTTTATCTGAGCATCTTGGGACTTGTGCGGATGAGTTTTTCCTTGCCCGCCTGAGAGAGCCAAATTGGCTCCCCTGGCTAGGCAAGATTCGTTGCTTGCGCCAGCCAGGTCAGGCCAGGTCAAGCAGCCCCGAAGTATCCTACCCTTGCTGGCTGTATGTGTGTCCATTTTGGCCCTGCCAAGGTATTCAGTTCTAGTAATAATTAAGTGCTACTGCTCATTTCTATTTTTTTATTAAAATAATAAATAAATATGTTCCAAACTTGACATGGCCATCTGATATAAAAAAAAATCTATATTACAAATCTCCGAGCCCTTGTCCTGTAGTTCTTCTCCCCATTCTGCCTTTGTCTTGTCACACAAATCACATCGCCGGCAACCTGGTGTTCACTAGCTCCTTGGGCTCCTCCTCGCTGCCCTTCTCGTGTCTTTGTCATACCCCGTATAGATCCGTCTGGGCTTGTACTGATTTCCTCTTTTCCTGGTAAGGAAACCCCTAGCTCACCAGGATTGATTGTTTCTAAGGATTAGTTTTTTTTTTTAATTCTGTTCCTGCCTTTCTTTTCTGTCAATCAAGTCCAAATCTTTATTCCAAACGCCGCTTAATTCATATGCCCCATTAAGTCAGCCCTCTGAACATTTGGCTTTCACATCTGTAAAAAAGCCGGCAAGAACCTGTTTCAAAAATGTGTTGTATAACTCTAGAAAAATAGAAAGTGCATCGTGCCAAGCCTTTCGTAGCTTAACCGACACTGAAGCTGACTTTTGTTGCTCAATTGATTGCCTGTTTCTTGAACAAAGAACTCCTCGTTTGTATGCACGGATTTGTTTGGTTCTACCATTTTTCAATAGTACTCATTGGTTGTTACTGCAAACTTCTTAATCTTTTTTCAATCTCAAACTTGAGTAATGGTCGATAGCAATAGTGCCATGGAGTAGTTTGTGCACTTTTAATGATATGCAAGGCGTTCTTCAGATAAAAAGGCTTACGTGTTACATGTGGCATGCACTTGTATATTTTATAGCACAGTGTACCATGAAGGATCTGCTTACTGAACTCGGTAGCATCTTTTAGCTGATTTGGAATGATTGTCTGATGGATATTTTGCAGGAAGGAGTATCCAGGTCTTGATGATAATGGAACCAAAACATTCAGCTGAAATGTCCAAGTAAAATTTCTTGACTACCCTTTTGAGTAAAAGGGATTGTAACTTTAGCTCATTATATAAGATAAAAGAGATATGCAGGCATCTGGAGAAGCAAAATCAAGCACTAATGGGAACATACCGAGCAATGTCTCACGAGTTGCATAAACTTCAGGTTTATCCCTAGATTGTATGAGCTTTTAAATACATCTAGAAGATTGATATGTGTGCATACTAATTTGTGTCTGCCATGTTATACAGGTACAAGAAGAAGCAATCATGCACAAACTGTATGAACTTATGTCTGCAGAAGGTCTCCTTCCAAAGGTACAACTCCTTTTTTAAAATTTTATCATATATGTATTACTCATAAAAAAATGATAAATGATTCCAAAGGCCGCTCTATCATCACCCAAACTGCTGCAATCTCATTCTGTACTGAAAAATATCATGGAAAAGACAGAAGATAAGGTGAAATTAACATGTCATACTGCCAAAAAAAAGAAGAAAAAATCTCCCATGTTCTGGCCATATGCCAGTCTGCGGTTCTTACCAAATTCTCTTCTGCTTAGTTCAGTCCTTCACTTCATGTTCAACTGCTAAATGAGTACAGCATAAAAATGGAAATGCATATTCCCCCCCAAAAAAATGAAATGCTGACATGTTTCGTCGATTAGTTCTCTGGACTAAGCTGAAGTACCATGTTCCTAACAATCATTTTACAGGCCTATATATATGAACATATGTTGCTGACATTCCCATAAAGAATCACTGATTCATAAAATAACTCCTGTAAAAAAAACTATGGTACTTCCAGTATCGTCCCTACATGCTTCTTTTTTCTATGGCACATTTTTTTTGTCGGACTACATGCTTGGTTTCGATTAAATTGCTTCTTAGGTGCTAAATGAACAGCTATTCCAGGATTTCTGGCAGCTTTGCCTCATTTTTCTGTCACTCCATTTCAACGCTGCTCTGCCTCATTTAACCAGCTTATACTATTAAAAAATGCAGCACAAGAAAGAAAAGCATTTGGAGAGAGATGTCAAGCAATCAACTGTGGCAGGAAAACAAAGGACGGAACCATAGAAAGCAAACTTCAAATTGCAGTATGATCTGACTTTGAGTTCAGCTGAAGACTAGATGGTGCCTATCTTCTCCAATGCCATACTCTGCCACCGCAGCTCAAGTTTCCTCTATGATTTAGAAATTTGGTGGAGACTTTAGATGTTTGTACGATCTAGTATTTTCCGAACTGCACGATGGAAACTTGAATCTGATCATTTGTTTTGTGAGGAATCATTTTATCGTTTATCTGTTGCGACCAGATTCACGATTTCCTTTCCACGCTTGTCATGAAAACTTTGAGTGTGATATATTTTTATGGATTTGTCAAGTTTGTATCTGTGTAGTGCTATCAGAATCTTTAGATGCCAAATCCGAAATCAAGTGTTCAACTATGCTTTGACTATGCCGAAGCATTTTGAGCAGTGTTCTAATATTCTCTTGCCTTTACTTTGTCCATGCTAATTACGTAAAGATCAGTATTCAGCAGGCAGTCAGAGAACTTGAGGTTTCAGAACCAAAGAGGACACAATATAACAATAGATGTTACATTTAGTTACCTTTACTTTGTCCTCGCTAACGTAAGATCAGTATTCAGCAGTGAGAGCACTTGGTTTCAGAACCAAAGAGAAATCAATATATAAACATATAAATTGCTCCTGAACAACAACATCAGAAGTCTATATATAAAAGTATGATTTGCGCATGAACAGCAACATCAGAGTGGCGCAGCGGAAGCGTGGTGGGCCCATAACCCACAGGTCCCAGGATCGAAACCTGGCTCTGATAAATTTCAGTGGGCTTCCTGGTTTTTGCCTTTTTTTCCCTGAATTTTTCACTTTGCTGTTCAGCAATACCATAAAAATGCAGGTGCTTATGATCATAAAGAGATGAAAATTTCACTTTGCTGTTCTAGGTCAGTGGGCTTCCTGATTTTTACCTTGTTTTTGCTGAAATTTTCACTTTGCTGTTCTAGCAATACCATAAAATGCTGGTGTCCTAAATGCTCAGAAAGAGCAAGAATATTAACATTGCGTTGCACTTGCGTAGTTCACGTATAGCTGAATTATCAGTGAGTACCTTTTTGGAGAATCGCATCACATTTAAAAATGAGCAATGACCGCTTTGTTATTCCAAATAACTTTTCTATTGGATATTCTTTCTGCAACAAGATTTTTATGGAACCAAGCTGCCAATTTGGGACCCAACATATCAACTGCCGTGTATCAATAAAGGAAAAAAACTGCCAAGTGTGGTATTGTATTTTTTTCAAGAAAATATTTAAAAGGGGAACAATTTTGAGTCACCCTTAACTTTCAACCATTATGGCAGATACATTGCTACATTCAGGAGTTTTAAACGCCAGTCTCGTGTAATGCCACATTAGAATTTTTTATGATGTGGAGGGGGGGAGGAAGGTGAGAGAAAGAAATAAGTTGTTCATGAAGCAACGATCTCATGAGAAAAATTATAAGACTGAGAAAACTATTTTGCATTATATAATTTAATATTGTCATACAAGTTACAAACTCTCCTTCGTTCATTGCACAAATTATGAATAATCAAATTACTGCAAGACAATTCAAAAGACAACATATTATATACGTTGATTGTTTAATCATGTCATAGTTACTTGGCACTGCATGAGGCTATGTATAAGACAACACCAATGTACCAACACATGGCATTTTTTTCTCTGGATTTTTTTTATTGATGCCATTACAATTCTCTCAGATTGGAGAACTGACATTGCTATTTGCCTATTCTAAACTACGCCATTATATTTCTTCCAAACTCTGAAATATGCCACGCTCTAGGCCAGGCGAGGCCTTGGGATCACTTGCAAGCGTATGTGGCATACGGTGAAAACCGTATGGACCGTAATGCCCTCGTCCAAACAGGACAAATGGCATGGTCAGCTAGTCGTCTTCACTCGTCTCTCACTCCTAATCCGCTTCTCGCACGCTCCTCCAGCAAGAACCATAAGTGGCGACAACAATTGGGACGACAATGATTCTCGATGGCGGCACACCAAACCAAGACGACGGGGACCATGCTTGGGTTGGAGAAATTGAAGCCCGTTGAAGGGAGGAGCTATGAGCTTGAGCTCGATGGCGGGCGGTAGCAGAAGGGGGCAATACCCCGTACAAGACTGCCTCCATTGCCATGTGCCTCTGATCCATATCAAGACCAAGCAACCGGGCTCCCTGAATTAGTGATTCATCAAGTGCCCCAACAACGTCAAAAGTGAAGATTTGCAATGTTGACTTCATCTTTGTGATTTGGTTTGAATTAGACAAATTTATGTTTGAACCGAGGGTGATCTCAACACGTGTGGATGGATCCATTTTAAGGAGGAGTACGGGTGAAAGCTCTAGTTTGGTTTTGGTTAATTAATGAAACCCTAAGTGCTAACCTAGTTTATCAAAGTAATTATGAGATAGGTAGTACTGCTCCAAGTGATGAAGCAATGTCGAAGATCATGATGTTGGTGATGGCATGGTGATGATCAAATGCTTGAACTTAGAAAAGAAGAAAGAGAAAAACAAAAGGCTCAAGGCAAAGATATAAATAGTAGGAGCCATTTTATTTTAGTGATCGAGACACTTTGTGAGTGTGATCACATTTAGGATCGATAGCCGTACTATTAAGAGGGGTGTAACTCGTATCGAAATGCGGTTATCAAAGTGCCACTAGATGCTCTAACTCATTGCATATGCATTTAGGATCTGGTGGAGTGCTAACACCCTTGAAAATGTTTGTGAAAATATGCTAACACATGTGCACAAGGTGATACACTTGGTGGTTGGCACATTTGAGCAAGGGTTAGAAACTTCACCGGTGGAGTGTCCGCCCATAGAATGCTGGGTCACTTAGTGACCGGACGCTGACAGGGTGCGTCCGGTCCTGCTAACGTGGCAGCGCACAGAGGAGACCCCGAGTGACCGGACGCTGGGTGAGTCCGGTCGGGCGTCCGGTCATGATTTTTCATGAATGGAAGCTTGCTGGAAACGATCGGACGCTGAGGTCTAGCGTCCGGTCACTTCGCAGCAGCGCGTCCGATCATCACTTAACCATTGGGATCGGGCGCTCAGTATTTGAAGAGACGGGACACGTGGGGTGCATCGCATGACCGAACGCTGGGGTCCTACGTCCGGTCGATATGATCGGAGCGTCCGGTCGCCCCGTGTTCAGTGCAGTGAGTAGCCCAACGGCTCTATTTCGTGGGGGCTTCTATTTAAGCCCCATGGATGGCTCAAGCTCACTCTCTTGGCCATTTGCATTGACATAGCAACCTTGTGAGCTTAGCCAAAGCCCTCCCACTCATCTCTACCATTGATCCATCATCATTGTGAGATTGGGAGAGAATCCAAGTGCATTGCTTGAGTGATTGCATCTAGTGGCACTTGGTATTCGTGTTTCGTTGCGGGATTCACTTGTTACTCTTGGTGGTTGCCGCCACCTAGACGGCTTGGAGCAGCGAGGATCGTTGAGCGGAGGTTGGTGATTGTCTCTGGCTCCGATCGTGGTGATTGTGATGGGTCTTGTGCCTTTCTCGGCGGAGCACCGAAAAGTAACTCTAGTGGATTGCTCGTGTCATTGAGTTACCTCACTTGTGGGTAGGTTCTTGCGGTGTCCAATTGTGTGGAGAGGTTCGTGCAACACCTCTTAGCCGCCAAACCATCAAGTGTTGGTCGACACAATGAGGACTAGCGTGCCGGCAAGCACGTGAACCTCGGGAGAAAAATTGGTTGTCTCTTGCCCTTTGGTATTCTCCCGGTGATTGATTTAGTATTCATCTTGTGATTAATTTACTCCTCTACATGCGGTATAATCACCCTACTCACTCATTTATATTCTTGCAAACTAGTTGTAGCAAATTCTTTAGTGTAATTAAAATTAAGAGCTTGCTTTGTTGTTTTAAGTTCATCTAGTGGAGCTCTTTAGTGTAGCAAGTATGAGAGCTCTTAGTGAGTAGTGACATAGCAAATTGTGTGTCTAGAGATCATAGCAACTAGAATTGTTGGATAGGTGGCTTGCAACCCTCGTAGAGCTAGAGCAAGTTTGTATTTCGCTATTTGTTATACTAATCAAATTGCTCTAGTTGATTTGTAGATTTTTAAATAGGCTATTCACCCCCCCTCTAGCCATATTAGGACCTTTCAAGTGGTATCAGAGCCATGGTCACCGTTTGATTAAAGGCTTAACAACCTCGGTGTCAAATTATGGCTCAAGTTGTGTTCAACCATGTGGGGGGGTAAACCATCGTTCTTTGATGGCACATGCTATGATTATTGAAAGAGAAAGATGAGGATGTATCTTGGTTCAATCAATGATCAAGTATGGGAGGTAACCGAGAATGACTATGCTATCATTGATCCTGACAATCCCACCAACCAAGACAAGACCAACAAACAATATAATATAATGGCTCTCAACACCATATACAATGCCATTGATTACAAGGTGTTTGAGCAAATCAAGGATTGTGAAAGAGCTAATGAGGTGTGGAGGAGATTAGAGGAAACATATGAGGACACAGCGGCGATGAAGAGTGCCAAGTTGTACATCCTCAAGGATAAGCTGACAAGCTTCAAGATGAAGGATGATGAGAGCATTCCCGAGATGTTCCATCGGTTGCAAGTAATTGTCAATGACTTGAAGGCTTTGAGAGAGAAGATCAAGGATGATGATGTCTCTCATCGGTTCTTAATGTGCCTACCTCCAAGATTTGAGATATTGAGATTACTTATCATAAGAGGAGGATTGAAGGGGATTACCCTGAACCAAGTATTAGGTGATGTCATGGCACAAGAGACATACCGTGTGGAAAGGGAAGGGGATGACAAGGATGACAAGAAGGAAGAAGAAGACAAGAAGAAGAAGAGTATAGCATTCAAGGCTAGCTCATCATCATCCAAGAACAAGGGAAAGTCCAAGAAAGAATCAAGTGATGATGATGATCTTAGTGATATTGATGATGAAGCTATGGCCCTCTTTGTACGCAAGATGGGAAAATTCATGAAGAAGAAGGGCTATGGTGTAAGAAAGAGAAGAGATCACATCAAAAGTAAAGAATATGTGAGAAAATGCTATAATTGCAAGAGCCCAGGCCTAGAGAGGTGATTGATGTTGAAGATAATAAGAATCAAGTGCTTTCTAACTCAAATGTGCAAGCTAGTGGTTCTCATGATCAAGTTCAAGCAAGAACTAGTGATGACAAAGTGTAAGATCAATAAGTGGCTAGTTCATCTTCTCAACCAAGTGATCAATCAAATGCAAGCAATCAAGTGCAAGTGCTTCAACCAATGAATGTTGTAAGAGATCATCCATTGGACACTATCATTGGTGATATTTCAAGAGGTGTGCAAACTAGATCAAGATTGGTTTTATTTTGTGATCATTTCTCATTTGTGTTATCCATTGAACCTAAGAAGATAGATAAAGCTTTGAAGGATGTTGATTGGGTCAATGCTATGCATGAAGAGCTAAACAACTTCACAAGAAACCAAGTATGAGAGTTAGTTGAGAGGCCTAAGGATCATAATATGATTGGAACCAAGTGGGTCTTTTGGAACAAGCAAGATCAAGATGGGATAGTAATAAGGAACAAAGCAAGATTAGTGGCTCAAGGTTACACTCAAGTTGAAGGTCTTGACTTTGTAGAAACATATGCCCCGGTTGTAAGATTGGAAGCAATTAGGATCTTATTAGCCTATGCTTGTGCCCACAACATCAAATTTGTACCAAATGGATGTGAAGAGTGTATTTCTCAATGGGTACATCAATGAGCTTGTGTATGTTGAGCAACCTTCCGGTTTTGAAGATGAAAAGAAACCCAACCATGTTTACAAGTTAAGAAAGGCTTTGTATGGATTGAAACAAGCACCAAGAGCATGGTATGAGAGATTGAGGGATTTCCTACTCTCTAAAGGATTCAAAATGGAAAAGGTTGACACCACTCTCTTCACCAAGAAGCTTGGAAATGACTTGTTTGTAATGTAAATCTATGTTGATGATATCATATTTTGGTCAACAAAATAAGATTTTTGTGAAGAGTTTGGCAAGATGATGGTGAGTGAGTTTGAGATGTCCATGATTGGAGAGCTTAGTTACTTCCTTGGTCTTCAAATCAAGCAAATAAAGAATGTCATATTTGTGAGTCTAGGCAAGTATATCAAGGACATGCTCAAGAAGTTTGGGATGGATGATGCTAAAGCTATTAGTACATCAATGGGGACAAGTGGAAGCTTGGATAGTAATGCTAGTGGCAACATGGTGGATCAAAAGATGTATCGGTCTATGATTGGAAGCCTACTCTATGTGACCGCATCAAGGCATGATGTTTAGTGTATGCATGTGTGCTAGATTCCAAGCCTCACCAAGAGAAAGTTATTCGAAAGCAACAAAGATAGTATTAAGGTACTTGAAGCATACATAAAATGTTGGATTGTGGTATCCCAAAGGAGCAAGATTTGAGTTGATTGGATATTCAGACTCCGATTATGCGGGATGCAAAGTTGAGAGAAAGAGCACATTGGGCACATGTCAACTATTGGGAAGATCACTTGTGTCTTGGTCATCAAAGAAGCAAAATAGTGTAGCACTTTCAACCGCCGAAGCGGAGTACATTTCGGCCGGTAGTTGTTGTGCTCAATTACTTTGGATGAAGGCTAATTTGAGTGATTTTGGAATCAAATGTCAGCAAGTGCTATTGCTATGTGATAATGAAAGTGCCGTAAAGCTCACCAACAACCTGGTTCAACATTTAAGAACAAAGCATATTGATGTCCGCCATCATTTCATAAGAGATCATCAACAAAAAGGGGACATTTGCATTGAGAGTGTGGGCACCGAAGATCAACTTGCCGATATCTTCACCAAGCCACTTGATGAAAAGAGGTTTTGCAAGCTAAGGAATGAATTAAACATACTTGACTTCTCAAATATGTGTTGATGCACCTCCCATTATATGACATGCCTCCCCTTCAAGCAACTCTAGGTAAAGTTGATTGACATGTCATCCATCCATTGCTAAGGACTTGTTTAGTGCATCTAGTTATTCCTATCATGTCCTAGGCTCATTCATGAAAATCAAATGAATTTGACGCTTGTATGGTACCACTATTACTTGTATGGTTGAAATGATCTAGTGGTAGCATATGACATGTTTGTGGGCTTGTAAACCTAGTGTTTGATCTAGAAAATAAGCTATAAGTGTTTAACTCAACATGGTACAAGATAACCCTTATTTAGAGGTGTGGAGAAGCTTGTCCTTGGATCAAACCGAGTTAAATATCTTTTGCAAGTAATCTAGATTGAACCCAATTAGAAACATGATCCTCACTTCACATGGTTTCACCCCAACCTATCTAAAATTTGAGCCATCCCTTTATGCTAATTGTTGACAAAGGGGGAGAGAAATTCACAAAGATAGTAAGATAGGGGGAGCAAACAAATAAAATGACATTGTAAGGGGATCAATCAAAATTATACACAAGTAGGGGGAGCAAGCTCATAAACTTGTATGTTGCATTTGAATGTGCATTTCATATATCTGCTTGCATGGCACAAGTTCTAAATTTCAATATCCATGCTTGTGTGGTGTATGCTAGTTATAGGCTTGAATGATGAAATGAAAAACTAGCATGCATAGGTTAAAGTAACTAGACTTATGTCCATTCTATGGAAACTAGACCCTTGCTTGTTATGTTGATCTCATGGGGTATTCTAGTTTTTGTGTATGTCTAGTTACTAATGGTGCTAAGGATGGTATATTGGTGCACTCCGATTAGTATCACGCTTCAAAGGTCCATCTCTTATACCATAGCATCATTTGGTAGAAATTGTCTCCTATATTTCCTATCTAAGCATATGTGCAAGCTACAATCCAAACTCTTAGCACATATGTAGGGGGAGCAATTGCTACCATTTGGAGTTCATGAAGCTTGTCCATATTTTTTACACATGGTAAATATGCTTTGGCAAGCAATGTGGATTCAATTAAAATCTTAATTCATATCTTTGTGTAAGGGGTGTCATCAATTACCAAAAAGGGGGAGATTGAAAGCTCTAGTTTGGTTTTGGTTAATTAATGAAACCCTAAGTGCTAACCTAGTTTATCAAAGTGATTATGAGATAGGTAGCACTGCTCCAAGTGATGAAGCAATGGTGAAGATCATGATGTTGGTGATGGCATGGTAATGATCAAATGCTTGAACATGGAAATAAAGAAAGAGAAAAACAAAAGGCTCAAGGTAAAGGTATAGATAGTAGGAGCCATTTTGTTTTAGTGATCGAGACACTTAGTGAGTGTGATCACATTTAGGATCGATAGCCGTACTATTAAGAGGGGTGTAACTCGTATCGAAATGCGGTTATCAAAGTGCCACTAGATGCTCTAACTCATTGCATATGCTTTTAGGATCTAGTGGAGTGCTAACACCCTTGAAAATGTTTGTGAAAATATGCTAACACATGTGCACAAGGTGATACACTTGGTGGTTGGCACATTTTAGCAAGGGTTAGAAACTTCACCGGTGGAGTGTCCGCCCGTAGAATGCTGGGTCACTTAGTGACCGGACGCTGACAGGGTGCGTCTGGTCCTGCTGACGCGGCAGCGCACAGAGGAGACCCCGAGTGACCGGACGCTGGGTGAGTCCGGTCGGGCATGACCGGACGTCATGATTTTTCGTGAATGGAAGCTTGCTGGAAACGACTGGACGCTAAGGTCCAGCGTCCGGTCACTTCGCAACAGCACGTCTAGTCATCACTTAACCGTTGGGATCGGGCGCTCAGTATTTGAAGAGAGGGGACACGTGGGGTGCATCGCACGACCGGACATTGGGGTCCTGCGTCCGGTCGATATGATCGAAGCGTCCGGTCGCCTCATGTTTAGTGCAGTGAGTAGCCCAACGGCTCTATTTCGTGGAAGTTTCTATTTAATCCCCATGGACGGCTCAAGCTCACTCTCTTGGCCATTTGCATTGACATAGCAACCCTGTGAGCTTAGCCAAAGCCCTCCCACTCATCTCCATCATTGATCCATCATCATTGTGAGATTGAGAGAGAATCCAAGTGCATTGCTTGAGTGATTGCATCTAGTGACACTTGGTATTCGTGTTTCGCTGTAGGATTCACTTGTTACTCTTGGTGGTTGCCGCCACCTAGACAACTTGGAGCAGCGAGGATCGTTGAGTGGAGGTTGGTGATTGTCTCTGGCTCCGATCGTGGTGATTGTGAGGGGTCTTGTGCCTTCCCCGGCGGTGCGCCGAAAGGTAACTCTAGTGGATTGCTCGTGTCATTGAGTTACCTCACTTGTGAGTAGGTTCTTGCAGTGTCCAATTATGTGGACGAGGTTCGTGCAACACCTCTTAGCCGCCGAACCACCAAGTGTTGGTCGACACAACGGGGACTAGCGTGCCGGCAAACACGTGAACCTCGGGAGAAATATTGGTTGTCTCTTGCCCTTTGGTATTCTCCTGGTGATTGATTTAGTATTCATCTTGTGATTAATTCACTCCTCTACACGGCGATATAATCACCCTACTCACTCATTTATATTCTTGCAAACTAGTTGTAGCAAGTTCTTTAGTGTAATTAAAATTGAGAGCTTGCTTTGTTGTTTTAAGTTCATCTAGTGGAGCTCTTTAGTGTAGCAAGTGTGAGAGCTCTTAGTGAGTAGTGACATAGCAAATTGTGTGTTTAGAGATCATAACAACTAGAATTGTTGGATAGGTGGCTTGCAACCCTTGTAGAGCTATAGCAAGTTTGCATTTCGCTATTTGTTATACTAATCAAATTGCTCTAGTTGATTTGTAGATTTTTAAATAGGCTATTCATCCCCCTCTAGCCATATTAGGACCTTTCAACGGGGCCTACGTGTGTTCATTGGAACCACGTCAAGGGTAGCTGATGCAGTACCACTTTGACTCAGTAAGTGGAGAGGGGAGTGACGATTTGAAGCAAGAACTGAATGAGGTCAAGCAGACACTGGACAATGTTGTAAGTAAAGTTTAGAAATTGAAGAAACAATTTGGTGATCCTATTTAGGATTTGGGCATTAGGAAGATGCAACTTGTGTTGGATGTCTCTGTTGTAGCAGGTGTAGTTGTTGGTGTAGTATTAGGTGTATTTGTTGCACAAATGTGGAAGTGAATGTAATGGAGACTCAATGTAATCCTAGGTGCCTTAGGGACTCAACGTAATGGGATGTGTTCTATATTTGCATGAAGGCTAACCCTTGAATGAATGAATGAAATATTCAAATATCTGAGCTACTTTGTCAATCAATAAGAGCATTGGTTTCTCTGATTTTGTGCTTCACTGAATAAGAGCTGCATTTTGTCTAGATCTTAGCAACATTTTGGCACAAGTTGACACACTTGAGCAGCATGTTCACTGAATATGAGCACAAGTTTGATAGAACCTAAAAATCTAAGGCCCTGTTTCGTTGGGTTTTTGGTTGTGGCTTTTGTCTCCAAAAGCCAAAAGCTCAACCAAAGAGCTCAAAAGCACCTGCTGCTTTGGGCCAAAAGCCAAAAGCAGCTTTTGGCCCCTGGTGAGCTCGGGCATCCCCTGGTGGCGAGAGGAAGAAGAAGATTCAATGTGTGCATGACATGTGGAGCCTGCTTGTAAGTGAGACTAGCTTTTTCGAAAGCATAGCTATTCAACCAAACGGGCTTTTTCAAAAGCCACTGTTCATATTCCACAACAGTTTTTCAAAAGCCATAACCTACAACTACTTTTCTAAAAGCTACCGCTCAACTAAACATGGCCTATGCAGTAGTCCATTCACCAAATATGAGCAATGACCATAATAAACAAGTAGAAGTGGCAATTGTTTTTTGATGGAAGTAGAAGTGGCAATTTGTTCCTCATTTTTGCTCCACCTACCATTACACACACAAAGAATCACGTGTCAACGGAGCAGACGGTACTCCGTTGATCCTCTGATCTCCACCGTTGCTCTACACCTCCGAGACCGAAATAGCTGGACGGGGAAGGAACGCGAAACAAGCCACGCTACGCAAGATGCACCGGAACCCTCGCGCCGTCATCCGCGCCGCCGTCTCCCTCACCCTCCCGGCCGCCGCCGCCGCGGCGGCCCTCCAAACCCTGCCTAAAGCGACGCCCTCGCCCGCGCTTGGAGCGTGGCGGCCACTCCCGGAGGCGGCGCCGTTGGGCAGCGTCAGCCGCCGACGTGCCTTCTCCTCCTCCGCGGCGGACTACGGCAAGGACGTGGACGACGTGAACCGCAAGTTCGCGGAGGCGCGGGAGGAGATCGAGGCGGCCATGGAGAGCAAGGAGACGGTCTACTTCAACGAGGAGGCCTCCATCGCGCGCGACGCCGCCAACGAGGCGCTCGCCGCCTTCGACGCGCTCCTGGCGCGCCTCCCGCCCGCCGACGCCGACGCGCTCCGCCGCTCCATGGGGCTCAAGATGGAGCAGCTCAAGGCCGAGCTCAAGCAGCTCGAGGACTAGGCTGCCGAAAGGTTTGAGTTTTGGGAGAAAATTTGAGCGGAATGTTTGGTTATAGACATGTTCTTTTGAGATTGAGATTCCTAGGTGTTCCGATTGGTGAATAAATTTAGCCCAACAATCTGTTGCATTGCCAGTTTGTTCTTCATGGTGAGAGAACCGGAGCTAATTTGTCATGTGTGCCTGGTTTAACACCCTGCCCTGATTGGCCACCCTTACATTGATTTTGATAGGAGAAGCTAAACTAATGCGTTCCTGTGTTCGGATTAAGCTTCATTTGCATTTATTCTTGCCTAATTAATGTCTAGTGCAACATGGATACTTCATTGCTCAGTAAAAGTTGCCCATGGTATTGGCAAAATTTTGAGCTACTTTGTCTTGTGTCCCTGAAATCAGGTTCTTCTAAACCTTACATCGATACACATTTTACTGAAAAATAGGAAAAGCTAGACCATTGATGCTTCTCCTGTGCAAACACTGAACTGCATTTGCATGCATGCTTGCTCTTAATGCTTCATGCTCTTTTCAGAACTTGAGGTATTTATCTTCAAGGCTTAAGTGAAGGAATGAAGCCATGTGAGATGACTTAAAGCTATAAGCACTTAAGTATCATGTATTTAAGTGATATATTGTTTGAAAAAACTGCTGATGAATCAGTGATTAACTTCTAATCAGCATTATAGATTTTATGCTATCAGCTCTAACTATCATGGCTTCTTGGGCTATCGTTTGGACAAATTGGTATATGCATGAGTCATGATGCCTTGTGGTATCTATTTTTCAACTCTGGTTTTGTATAAATATGGTTACCCTTGGAATGAAGGCACCATTTTTTATATGCTGCTGCAGAACATTTGAATGATAAAGTTACCAATTTAAAAATGGAAATTTGTTACAACACCGGGCCTAAATGGTTTGCACATGTGCTACTCTAATCCTCAAATGGGATATTGCCTCTAGACTGTCTCTTCTCTGATTCTCTCTAACTCGGGCTATGCACATCCTCAAATGGCTCCGCTGGTAAAGCAAATCATCTAAGCCCTGCACCCTGACAAGAAGGCGTGAGCAACTTCTTTCTGGTTGAGGCTACACAGAGGTGTGTGGTTTGTGCAGCCAGGAGGGTGGATAGAACCATGGAGGTGTGACCAAAGAACATGGAGGGCATAATGAAGGTGAAGATGCAGGGAGAAGGAGAGGGTGTGGACCTTAGAGATTAGATCAACATGCTTATGGAGAAATCCCTTTTATATCACCATTATGTGAATCACATGTGTTCAAGTGCATGTATTTTGTCTTGGCATGGAATGCAGGAGCTGAAGGTGGACAGTCTGAATTTCTGGATGCTACCTTTTCTTCTGAATTTCTGATTTAACAATTGGTTAGTCTGTAGTCAAGTTTCAGAACATGTGAATTTGACTGCAAACCTGCCCTTCAAGATGGCTGCAGATACTTCCTGAACTCTATGGTTCTAAAGATAACACTTATTGAACTGAGCCTCCTAGTACATGGGCACATGACTCATGTAGTTTAACTTTACTCAGGAAAAGATACAGCGATATGGTTTTGTATTTTCCTTCATCACAAAATGCCATGTGAAACTGCTTTGCTACAAAAACTTCTGTAAATCCGTTTTCCTTCATCACAAAATGCCATGTGAAACTGCCTTGCTACAAAAACTTCTGTAAATCCGTTTTCCTTCATCATAAAATGCCATGTGAAACTGCCTTGCTACAAAAACTTTTGTGAATCCGTGTACAACTCAGTTGACAGAGTGGCTCATGGGGATTAGTGAGCGCTCTCTTTACTCTTGAGCTCCATCGGTTGTTGATTAACAGAACTTGTGGCTCGGATGCTCTGAATTATACTGTCTGCTCGCATTCTCAAGGCTTCGGAGTTTTTTTAGTAGAATAGTACGAGAATACTAAAGGAATTCCTTTGTTGTTCCAGCATTTAGATGCTGCTCCGTCTCAGCATTTGGAGGGATGTCAAGGAATCAACTCCTCTAGGAAAACCGAGGACGGAACAATAGAAAGCAAGTTTCAATCTGCAATATGATCTGACATTTATAGTTCAGCTGAAGAACTGGATGCTTCCTACCTTGTCCAGTGTGGTTATCTGTCACCACAGCTCAGTTTCCACTATGATTTTAGTAGAAATTTGGTGGCAACTCCAGGTGCTGGCATGATATAGTATTTGGATAACATTGGAATCTTGAATCGGAACGTTTGTTCTGCGAGAATCATTTATCGTTTACCTGCTGCGACTGGATTCATGATTCCAATGTACGCTTGTCATGAGATTGCTGTACTTTTGATATACGTTTGCTGTAGTGCTATTTGTTACCTGACGCTTTGGATTTGTGAACTTTTCCATCTATGGTGATAAAAAACTTTGGATGAGAATTGAAAAATGCCAAAATCAAGAGTTGGAACTATGCTTTAAGTGCACCAAAGCATTTGAACTAATCTTCTAATATTCTCCTTACTTTGTGCTTGTGAAGTACATAATCAGGCAGTCCAAATATCTGAAATCCTTCAAATGGTCATGCGCATTGCGGACATAAGGAAGCCTATTAGCACATGGTCATGTGCATTCGTCATAGGAAAACCTATTAGCACCTGGACATCAAAATCGAAGTGGCGCAGCGGAAGCATGGTGGGCCCATAACCCACAGGTCCGATCGAAACCTGGCTTTGATAATTTTTATTTCATATGCTGTTTTTTTTTTTATTTTGCTGAGGTCGTTTTTTTTTCATTTTGCTGGCTTCTTTCGTTTTGCCGAGGTCGTAGGAAATATTTTTGGACTTCCACAATTTATTATTCTTTCTCATATGATGGAATTTTCTTTTTGCTGAGGTCGTAGGAGGAAAATCATCCCATGAATAGAATTAGATCAGCAGAAATATGAAGAAACACCTTTTATAGCACCATTATGTGAACCACATGTGCTGAAGTGGCATATGTTTTGTTTTGTTTTGCATGGAATGCAGGAGCTGAAGGTGGACTCTCTGAATATATGAAGTATGAGTGCTACTTTTTCTCTTGAATTTCTGATTTCACAATTTGTTAGTCTTTAGTCAAGTTTCAGAACACGTGAATTCAACAGCAACTTGTCCTCCAAACTGGTTGGTACGTTGTTGCTGATACTTTCAAAATTTTATGGTTCTATATATGAAGATAACACTTAATGAACTGATACACGGCTTGTTGATTTTATATTTGCTCACACAAATTAAAGATAACACTGCCAAAGCCTACCGCACCTCGGACACCTCACTTTTGTCTAGCGTTTTGCTTCGTAGCCAGAGTTGTGGCGTTGCCGCAGCTTATCAACACAAGGCCAAAACACACCAAATGTTTGGTGTGTTTTGGCGGGCAATTTGATTGCCAAACTTTCTACGCGGCCGCAGTTTGGGCGTGGTATGCCTAGGCGCCGTCCAAACAGGCCCTTCCTTCGTCACAATGCCGTGTGAAACTGCCTTGCTACTAGGACTTTTGTGAATCGGTCCGTCAAGAATTCAGTGGTTCATACATGTAAGCGAACGATTTGACCAATGACTAGTATTATACTCTTGAGCTCCCATGGATTGGTTAACAGAACGTAGTGAATCAGATGCTCAGAATTACATTATCTGCTCTCATTCTCCAATGTTCATACTTTCTATAGTAGAATAATACAAGAATACTAAATGAGCTCCACACTGCTTCAAAAAAAAAAAAAGAGCAACCATATCAGCGGCGAGCCGGAATTGAGTGGACGGAGTTGTCCCCCTATCAGCGCCGTCGCTCTTCTGTTTCAGGCACTACCATATGTTAAATAGCAAAATGGTAGCCATCAGGGAGTCCGTACGCAAGATTAGTAAATTGAGGACAAGGGACGCCAGTGCCCGAGCAGCGAGCTTCAGCCACCGCTCCCTGCCGTGCTGGAGAGGCAGCCGCTGCCCCCGCGCATCCAGCCGCCTGGCGAACAACGTGAGCGCGACGACCGCCGCGTACGAGAGAGGGCGATGAAGGCCTGCAGCCACAGGCGCCGAGGTTCCTCACGCCGTTGCACGACAGCACGAACTGGCTCGCGACGAGCACGCACTCGGCCGTCGCCTTGATGACATGGAGCAGCTGCCCCCGGCCCTCGGACGCGGTCGCGGCGGCAGCGGCGGCGGCGTTGTTGGAGTCCATGGAAATCGATCGAGAGCTTGCCGTTTTGCGCTTGTGAGGCCACGGGCTCTGGATCGAACTGCTAGTTCATCTGATCATCTATATATAACATATACGGCGCCGGATTTAATCAACCAAGACTTTCGCCGTCGTCCAGGTTTGACTATGATGATGGCAGCCGTAATTCGTTGAGGGCAGCTGGCGTACGTCTCCGATCCCACGCGGCATCGCTGGCAAGTCGTTCGTGGAGACGAGAAGATAGACCATGGCGCACAACGTCGATTTTCCCATGTGCAGCGGTCTGATTATTCTTCCGTCTGTTTAGTGTAGTCGCAACGTAGAAGATATATTGCAGTTCAAAGCGTACGACGAGACTTTCTCTTTCGGTGTCATCGATTATTGAAGAATTCAAATGTCCACGTCGTACATACGTACTCCCCCGTTCTAAATTAGATGTTTTGGTTTTTAAAGATTTATGACTTTTGTTATATAAGATACATATTGTCGGGTTCATAGATCCGAGGTCTCAAATAGACCCGCTTCCCTACAAAACTCGGCCCAACAGGCGACGCAGCGACAACACGTGTCTGGGCCGGCCTAGATACACAATGACAGGTCAAGACCACGATCCGGTCCCCGACCGGCACCTCCGGCCAGGAGATCTGATCGGAGGTGCGACCGGAAGGCCTGGCCATGGTGGGACCGTAGTCCGATTCCGACCCCCTTTCTCCGACCGAGAATACGATAGGACCTCTGCTCGCTCCTCTTTCCCGACCGACATGGTCGAGGATGACTGAGAGCGACCGACCGGGGACGCCCGCTCGATATGGGCCCGGGGAGCAGGCGGAGCAGATAAAGTAAGGCGCTCAAGTTAACCGCAATACCGAGGACCGTACCCTACCATGTCCTGCGCACCTGCAGGGCGGTGCCATCGAGGCATGTCAGGCGAACATGGTAGGGCATGCCAGATGCGTCTGAACATAAACAGTATTATGGACGCCGACGGCCATCCCGTACCCAATGACGTGGGCAACAAAGACTAGACAGCGCCCGTATGAACTCTCTCTTTCTCTCTTACTTATGAGGCCATTCCCTTCAACTATAAAAGAGGATGCGCTCTCTCCTATCAGAAGGATAGAAGCTTCGAACCCCCCGAAGCCCCAAAGACTCGAAGACTCGAGGACTCGAGGGCAACAGCACAACGGCTCTAGAGCTCGACAGCTACACAGTCTACACGCTCTCAACAGCTGATAAGCTCGGACATACAGAGCATACGCTTCGATACTTAGCGCACGTTTGAGCATCCGTCACTCTCTTCCACTCGGCTCAAAGTCCGACCGGGCCTCTAACACCCCTTCTCATTCCTTACTCGTTTGTAACCTCACAGCAAACTTTGAGCACATGGGCTCAGGAATAAAATCACCGATCGACCTCAACTGGACGTAGGGCCTGTTGCCTGAACCAGTATAAATCCTGTATCATTGAGTGCTAGGCCACATCCGATTACAACGCACGGCAAAACTATAAATATTTACTTGTTGGCCATATTTCGCACCGACACATACTAAAATCAATGTATGTAGAAAAGCTAAAACGTCTTATAATTTGGAAGAGAGGAAATAGAAACTAATTTAGCATAATAGGTTTTTAATCTTAACCTAAACATAACCACTAAGGTTGATAACAACCGGTAAATTAACCGGTTGATCATTAGCTTTTCTGCTAACTTAAACATAATGCGGAAAACTTAGAAGATGACTAACTAGCGGCTAGATGTAGATGCCATCTACATGCCTCTCAAGTTAACAAATAGCTGATTGCGAATAGCAGTTGCTATAACGGACAATAAGTTTCAATAACGAAATATTAAAAATGGTTAAAATTTGGAGCATATGTCAATACTAACATTATGTTTCCTTCAAATAGTTAGAATTTTTAAGTTAAGTACTATATTCAATGACATAAAATCGCAAAGAAGCATATACATGAATAAGATATAAAATAGACATGAAGATAAATTATCATTAAATTCTTCTATCATTTGAAAAGGATATCATTAATCTTTATCATGGTCCAAATCACTATCTTAACATTTTTATTACCAATAATGGAATCATCCATAGTGTCACTTGAGCCATTCACATAGCAAATAGCGGTCCAACAATAGCAATAGCGGCTTGCAACACTAGCACATAATAGAGCTTCCCAAGGCGGTCTAAATTGTTTTTCGGAGGTGGGCGGCAGGTCCGCCTGCAACCAAAAGCCTGTGTTAATGGGAATCTATAGAGGCGGGCACAAATACCGCCTGCGTTAATCAAAATCAACGGAGGCAGGCACAAATGCTTGCCTACGTAAACAATTTTAGGAATTAAAAAAGGCCAGCGAGCCCGTGAGATCAGCCACAACCATCACTACAGTGACCTCCTCTAAAACCACAATGGGATGGTGACAGTGACGGAGATGAGAGGACGTCGTTCCAAGAAGGTCTCTCAAGACCGACCGACATGTAGGACCCTCACTCTCTTTTTTAACCTTGGTTCCTCGACTATATAAAAGGTGGTAGGGGCTTCTTCTTCTTCTTAGTCCTTTGACACTTCATATCACCCTCTAAACCTTAAACTCTCTCACCCGTTTATAACCGCTACTGCAAATTTGAGTGTTTGAGCTGAAGAATATGATACACATCCTAATAAACTGGACATAGCGCCTTGGTTTGAATCGGTATAAATTCCGAGTTCTCCAAGTGCTAAGCCATCCGAACAAACATGTGAACACAAATTTACTAGGCAATACGAAACAGCAACAAAGCCATATTCTAGTAATTACAAAATGGCAATAAAAACAAAAAGAAGTATTTTTCAATCTTGGTGAAGCCCACTAGCTAAGCACCGCAGTCGAGTGTCACAAGTCAATTGTGATCAAGTATTAGATGTTGTTCTTTTGTATTAACTTCTATGATTATTTTATCAAATATTTGGGGACCTAAATGTCCTCATATGAAAAAATAACAATCAACTATAGAGTTTTATATATTGTCCAACACTACAACTTTGATATAGAGCATATTTTCGTCTGTGGCCATTTGAAAAATTCATAAGTTTGGATTTAAGAATATGAGAATGCATATTTACCCCCTAAATGATATAATAAGATAAAAAAATGTGAACTTGAAACTTTTAGATCTCATCAATCTCTACAGGTTTGGTATAAAGATTGTCTTCGTCTTACTACATTTGAAAAAAGTTATAATTTTTTTATGCAGGAACTATTTTTAGGAACGGGCCACCTTACCAAGTGTTTTAAAAATTGATAGCATGGGTGGTTGGTAAGGGGTAATCTGTTAGTTAGGCCCTCTATAACCATTTCCGAGGCCATTTAGAATTACATCTGCCGCCTCTACAAAAGAAGATGAAACCTTTATTAAAAAATTGTTTATGTGTAGCAGCGACGATATGAGGCCTATGCAATCATATTAATGTATAAATTAGTGTAAGGATATTACACTTACAACGCTTTAATAGCCCGCTCTAAGCTAGCATTAGGTGCCATGTAAAAAAAAAATGAAAGATAGAAAACCTTTGTGCCAACATAAATTGAAAAGTTAGACTAGCTATTTTACAGGCCCAGCAGGGGCGAATCCAAAGGGGGGCTGCCGGGGCTACAATCCCCCTAGTGAGCCTGATTTATTCATTAGACCACGATTATTTAGCCTCAAATCATTATTAATCTCTAGCTCTAGCCCTAAATCTTCATTAGTTAGCCCCCTTTGTTCCCATTCTGCATCCGCCACTGATGTCCAAATGTACACATCCACAATATTTCTTGCATAGATGATAAAAAAAGAGGAAATTTATAGCAAAGGTGGCATGTCTCCACGGAAGAGTCGGCACCTGACCTTTACTTGCAGATGCCCTTATTAGCCACCAGTTGGAGGATACCTCCGTTTGGCCTAATAAGGTCTATATATGGAAGTGGTTTTATTCACAAATCACACCTCAATACTTGATATTGCTTCTCTTCACCACTCTCTTCTTCCTTCTGCACCTTTATGTAAACTTGGTCACCTGACCTAACCCACATGAACATGAACAAAGCGCACGGTGTCACGGAGGACGAGTAGAACACCAACAGGTTGATGATGGTGTGGACCATGAACCGTGCGGCGAGCTTCACCCGCCCCTCCCAGCGTGCGTCGCGGTCATCGGCGGGCTGCAGCCGCCGCCGCTCCAGCCACCCGATGAACCAGATGAGCGCTGCGACCACCGCGTACGCGAGAGCAAGGAGGGCCGGCACGCGCCAGAGCTGGAGCAGCTTATCCTCGTCCGCGTCGCGCGACCCGTCCATGAGGTTCTGGCCGACGATCCTGCAGTAGTCAGAGAAGAGCGCAAGCGCGGCTATAGCACGCAGGCGCGTCCCCGTCAGAGTTCTCTGGCTTCCGCGGCCCTCAGGCGGTGCCAGTGCCGGCAGTTCGTCGTCGTCGGCATGTGGTGGTGGACGCTGCAACTTGGCGGCGGCGTTGCTATCCATGGATAGAGAGAGCGAGGGCGCTGTGCAGTGCATGCTGTGTGTTTGCCGCGTGGTTTTTTTGGGAGGCCAGGCCACCCACTGGCTGCTGCAATTTATGCAGGTTCTGTTGCGTAACAACTAATCTTACGCGTCAACAGTTTGATTTGTTCGACTTCTTCGTTGTCCAGTCTGTGGACGGATTATCTGTGACAAGTACTAGCTCAGAAATTTTGTGACAAGTAGCGCAGAAACTGAGATAGGCGTCACTGGGTCAGCGTGTTTGTCCACGCGAAACCACGAGGATCCGTAGAATCCCCATGCCAGTACTTCCACAGGGAAATAAATTGGACAGAAGCTCCCAACAGCATCGTTGATTTGTCATGCCGACTTCGTTTGGACCAAAGGGTCTATAGACAGCAAAATTAAGCCTGTGACTCTTCTTCTGTTTATTTGTACCCACTTTATCTGTTTCGCTGATGGAGAGAGAGCGAGCATCTCAGCTTTGGACTCTATTGCTTTCTCTTTTTAATCTATTTTAGGCCTCAACGCAAGACCGAGTCTGGTTAAATCTCAATGTACATCACTGCCGGTGTCATCACTGTCGGATTTGTGAAAATCGGCAGTGATGTATCTTCACTGTCGGTTATGAGCTCGAAAATGAAAAAATGATCGGTGCTGGGCTAAAACCGACAGTGAAGGACCACATCACTGTCGGTTTGTGGCTTAAACCGGCAGTGTTTTGGCGGGCACTCATCACTGTCGGTTTAAGCCAAGAGCCGACAGTGATTGGACACCATCACTGTCAGTTCTAGCCAAGAACCGACGATGATAAGCCTACAACACAAAAATGCTGCAGCCGTCCTCTCCTTCCTCTCTCTTTCATCCTGAGAACAGAGGCGCGCGTTTGGACCCTTCCCTCCATTGTTGCGGCTGCTCTTCACCGTGAAGGTAGTGCTTGGATTTTGAAGAATGGCTTAATCTTTTTGCTTTAAGGTTAGTAACAAACATCCACTTCTTTGATTTTGTTGCTTAATTAGCTTCGTTTTGATGGCTACATTGCTTGATTCTCATTCTAGTTCTTTCTCCATTTTAGAGAGCACTTTTCCAATTGGACATTTGTGTAAGGCTTAAATTGTGGTGAACCCATCATCCAAAAGGTTGGTGTCTATGAACACATTTAAATTCCTATCTAATTATTCCATGGTGGTCAAGATCATCTGTTTACACCAGAATTTAGAAGAAGGATCTCAGAAGCTCGAGAGTTCCCAAAATCTTGTCAGCAATGGATCAATTGTGTGTGGATCGAAACCAGCTGATTCGGATGCAGCACTAGAATCGGCTTTCTTTAAATAGCGCCAGCAGATAACGACAGAGGCTATAATCGGCGCTGGGACGAGACATACTGGACTCTACAAAAAAGGAAAGATTAGAGTCCAAGTTATTTTAAATTATGAATGTTTTTATTTTATGCCAAATGTTATAACAAATCGTGCTTGAGTAGAATTCATGTTTAGACTCCGGGTATAAATACCAAACCCCGGCTATTGTAAAAACAACAATCAATCAAATGCAAGTCAATTACTTTTTTTGGCTCCGGCCACCCCTTAGGAGTAGGAGTAGAGTAGATCTCGATGAGTTCTTCAGCGAGTACAGCTGCATTGATCCGGTCGACCTCCACTGCTTGTCTGTAAGTACCGTCATGGTTTATACCTCTGTTCGTATGGCTGCATCGATCCGGTCGACCCCCACTGCGACTCTAGTACAGGCTAGTTATCGACTCTTGTCTAATTCAAGTATGACCTATGTGATTCTGCCTCACACCCCACTGCTTGAATTAGATCAAGGTCAAGTTATCGGCTCTACCTTAGTATGGCAGTCTTTGGTAGATTCATCAACTTACCGATATTGCTTATTGCTTTCATTGTTTATCTAATTACAGCAATATCACTCTGCCCGATTGAGATTGATCTGGATCGGCCTTATATCTTATTTAACACATCATTTGCTAATCTAAAATTGATCTAATCTACATCTTAAGTGATGAGTTATGTTTTCATCGGCTGTTTTGCGTCAATCTTAATCGTGCATAGCGTGCGGTTAAGGCATGTCCGATCTTGAGTAGATCTATTAGTTAATGAAAACCGTTCCATGGCCTGCATGATTAAAGTAGAGATAAGTTGAAAGATATGTTAGCCCCATGATCTTGTTATTGTATTACGGCCTGCATGATTCTGCCTCATGCCCCACTGATATTAGTAATAAGTTAGGGTCGTTGAGTCTATTGTTGTTTCTACGGCGTGCATGATTCTGCCTCATGCCCCACTGGTCATGGCGATAGATGAGATCTAACATGTTCATTAGATTTATCTTTATTAAATGGTCAAGTGATGTTGAATTGTTTCTTTATATAAAAAGGAGTTCGGTTACTTATAATCATTGGCTCAGTATAAACCGATCATCATTGATATCTTATTGCCATTGATTAATATTTGCTTAAATAATATTTATCCTGAATGATAACCGATTCTTCTTATACAACCCCATGAGCTTTAATCGATTTATTCTTATGAATATGCTAGAATCGACTATTTAGTCGATCTCCTCTTATATCGGCTCTCAGAGTCGCATATTCGGGACTGTCTGGCAACACCGGCACGTTCCGCCCTTAATTACTGATGAGGTTTCTCTCCTTGTCAATTGCATGGTCAAATTGACTGGCACGTCTCGAGAGGATTACGCAGGATCGACCACCCTTGCGCTGAAGCTAGGCGGATCTGCTCCATCGAGCGGACCCTTCCGGCTTGCTGCGTGTGTCCTCGGCACGGAGACAAAAATTCTGTGTCGACACACGTTTCTGGCACGCTCGGTGGGACCCCACAATCGTCATGGCGGCTCACAACAACGACAACATCCTTATATTACATTATGAAGACCTATATGATGAAGATAAGGATACCATCAGCAAAGCTACAGAAGAATTTCAGAAGAAGTGTTTGTTGTCCTACACCAAAACACGTGACATCACAATTATTCAGAAATATCCACTACCAAGAGTTTTAGTACACGGGCAGACAAATACAGTCAAACCTGAAGACAGGCGTTTCTTTACAAAAGCCATAGACAAATCTGTTCGTGATGCCATATCAAACAGCAATGAAGCTTTCGTTGACGCATTTCACAACACCATGAAAGAGGTGATTCATGGAATTCCTGTTGGTCAGGTTGGATCGACTTGTTATAATATTCCAGATCCATCGACCCAAGGGACTAATCAAGTCGGTACCGGCCATCAAGAAGCAGCACCAGCTGGTAATGATGACGTCCAAACACTTCAAGGTTCATCTGAACAAACTCCAGGTACTACTACGATCAGATACAGTACAATCCTGGACCGTCAATACAGCATGTGCAACAGTCGGCGGGGCAAGGTCAGAATCAGGTGATCAATTTTGGCACATCAGGCCACATACCGTCGTCGGCTCAAAAAATAGCACCATCAATTCAAAGGATCCGTAGAGATTTAGATCCTTATGTCTATAATCAGAGACTTCAAGCAGCAAGCCAGTAAATGACCCAATAGATTGAGATTCCATAAGGCTATCACTATAGCACGGATTATAACACACTCCACATGATGCTAAATCCAGGATATCAAGGCACGCGGGATTTCAATCCACAGATGGGCCAACAAGTACCGATAAATCCAAATCTGCAAGCTAACAAGTTGCTACTGAAGGTGACCGAGATGATGAAGAATCAGTTCGGTCTGAAGCCAAAAGAGCTGACCTTTTCGTACAAACACCCATATCTAGAATGGTATGATTTGGTCGCTCTTCCTACAAATTACAGGCTCCCAGAGTTTGCCAAGTTCACTAGTCAAGACAGTATAAGCACAATAGAATATATCAGTCGGTATCTTACACAATTGGGCTAAGCGTCAGTTGAGGATGCCCATCGAGTTTGTTTCTTCTCCTTATCCCTGTCAGGGCCAGCCTTCACTTGATTTTCATCACTACCGGTCAACTCCATTGCCAATTGGGCTGACCTAGAAAAGAAGTTTCATACATATTTTTACACTGGGACTGGAGAGAAGAAGATAACCGATTTGACAACCATGAGACAGAGGACTAATGAATCAGGCATTGAGTTTCTTCAGAGATTCCGAGAGACTAGGAACTTTTGCTTCTCATTGAACTTGGCCGATGATCAGCTAGCTGCTTTAGCTATCCATGGAATGTTGCTAATGTGGAAAGAAAAGCTGCTAGGACAAGAATTTGACAACTTGGGTCAATTAGCTCAACGAGTAGCAGCGCTCAATAGCCAATTCCAGAGTATGCGCAGAGATACCCGATTCCAGAAGAGTACCACTGTAGCCGAAGCTTACGATCCATACTTAGCAGATGACAGCTATGAAGATGAAGAAGAGGAGGTTGCTGCAGCTGAATGGAATTGAGGCAAGAAGACAGTAATGGTGCCAAATCCTTGGGGAAGAGGAGTCGAGGAGAGCTATGACTTTGATGTTACAAAATCGGACAAGCTCTTTGACTTCTTACTTGAGAAGGGCCAGATCAAATTGCCGGGCAATCATGTTATGTTGCCCCCTGAACAGTTGAAGAATAAGAAGTTCTGCAAGTTCTATAATGCTACTTCTCATTCCACTAATGAGTGCAGAATTTTCCGGCAGCATATACAGAGGGCTATTCAGCAAGGGAGACTCAAGTTTGATACACCTCGGAAGATGAAGGTGGATGATAATCCTTTCCTAGGAGATCAAAATATGGTTGATGTTGGGCTATTCAAAGGGAAAACTAAGGTCCTAACATCGGCCAAATCAAGAAAAGATGGAACAGTCGATCCCAAGATGCAAATATCGACTGATGAATACAGAGAGATTAGAAGACGTCGTGATCAGCAGAGGAGCTGATATGAGCAGGGGGAAACGTCAAAGGATGGAGCAACGGAGCCGCGAGTCACATCTCGGATCCTGTTGAATAAGTGGTGGTGGTAGAAGGAAAAAGATTATCTGCGATGGTTAGAGGATCAAGAATACCAGCGTCAACTAGAAGAAGAAAGGTATGAAAGGAAGCAAGCTGAATCGCACTGGAATTGTCCTTTCTTCAGATACTGCTGGAACGAAGGTTTGAAATTGCCTACCAGACATAACTGTCCAGAATGCAGCAATCAATATTGGGAGTTTAGGCAATCTCAAATCAACCGCCAGTCTATCCATGCCCAGGATGCATATCATCATAATAACATGGATCAGCGCTTAAAAAATAAAAGTATTCATGATCGGCTGGGAAAAAGAGTTGTTGACCAAGACTGGGCTGATCATGAAAAAGGAAGCAACTAGAGGGAACATGTTTGGCAGGAAGGCCAATGGTGCCCCGGAGGTTTAACAAGAAGCCAGAAGAGAAGAGTGCAATGCCTAAGGAATAAGGAGATAGAACAGGCTCAGCCATCTGGTAAAACTTAAGTGTGGCGTACCAAGCAAATAGTTGATAAGAAGCAACCATCGGCTAATATCCAAATGGCTTTTCTGTTACCATCAGAATTCAGAGCTTCGGCAGATCAGGAAGTTTATTCAGACTTCGATGAATCAGAGTATGAAGAGATGGTTGCCAAGCTAATGGTTGTGTAGCAAGCAATATTTGATAAGCCAGTCAAGCATCGACACTTAAAGGCTTTATATATGAAAGGTTTTGTAGATGGAAAACCGATGAACAAGATGTTGGTGGACGGAGGTGCTTCTGTCAATCTTATGCCTTACACCACTTTCCGTAAGCTTGGCAAGGGACCAAGAGATTTGCTTGAGACCGACATGATGCTTAGAGACTTTGGAGGAAATACATCCAAGACCCGGGGGGCAATGAACGTCGAACTAACAATCGGGAGTAAAACTCTGCTTACCACGTTCTTTGTCATAAATGGAAAAGGATCATACGGTTTATTCCTCGGTCGTGACTGGATTCACGCGAACTGTTGTGTGCCATCGACCATGTATTAGTGTTTGATTCAATGGCATGAAGATGATGTCGAGGTGGTTCGCGCTGATGAGTCTGTGAGTATTGCGACAGCCGATCCAGTGTTTTGGGAGTTAGGAGACTTCGAATGCCTTTCTGGCAAAACATGGGAAGGAGGCTTCATCAGGATTAATAGTGAAGGCCAACAGCCGGTTCAAGCAATCGGCTCTGAAAGTTTGTTTTGATCAATAATCATGGTGTCGCGTCGGCCATTGAGTTAAGGAAAAATAAGCATTGAGTCTTGGAGATGGGTTTAGGCCGACGTATGTGAATGCTGAGTTAAAGTGTAAGTGCGATTCAAAGTTAATGGATTTCTTAAGAGAAGTTCTGTTTCGCTTAATAGGATGCTTGACTTGGATTGATCGATCGTTGGATCTTTGGAATGAAAAATGCATGAAGAGATGTTATCCTAACATCTGAATTTGATAGCCGATTCGTTCTTGGCTCCAATAGCCGATACCAGGAGAGTATCGCCTCTAGTTCAAAAGTAAAAATCTTCAAACATAGTAAAAGCCGATACGATATGTATCGCCTACAGAGCAAAAAAAAAGCAAAAGTAGTCATACACAAGGATGTCACACTAAAGCACAATCATAAAGGAACATGAGTCTTCATTCATCGGTTTATCCTAAATACAAACTAATCGAAGACCTTGTTCACCACATCCTGAGTGGGTGTGATGTCCACGATGACCTCCGCCGCTGCGATGAAATCTTCTATCAGATCTTCATGTCCCTCAGGGCATCGTCGGTCGGGAAGCCAACCTCCATGGTATGGAGATCATGCCCGGTTTGGACCTGCGCCGCAGTTAGCGCCACCGCCGCACCATGATGAACACCATGGAGAGAAATCTCTTTGACGCGGGCCGAGATGTCTTGGAGACGAGCGTCAATGAGGGACCCCCTCGCATTGACGGTGTTCGCGGCCGCATTTGCCGCTGATTGAAGAGATTCCAGTTGCACCGTTTGAGCTGGCAATTATAGAAGAATATCAAGACAAAGGCAATGAAAACCAGAATGAAAACATTCATGGAGCTCATCTTACCTGCTACCGCGGCGTCAGACTCAGCCAGCCGCACTCGAATGGCATTGGTCTCCTCCTCCGCTACATTAAGAGCAGCCTGGAGGACTCCGAGATGAATCTCCAGTTGGCCGTTGTTCCGAATTGCCTTGGAATAGCAGTCCTCGGCCACCCTCCATTCTCGGAAGAAGCGCCGGGCATCATCACCGTCATACGAGTTGGAAGAACCCGACAATGAAGCCAGCGTGGAAGATGCAGTGTCAGCGGGATTGTCAGTCCTGGGAAAAGGGTGAAGGCTATCATTCACAATGAGCTTATAGGCAAGTCAGAATAGATCATCGTCATGAATAGGGGTTGCCAATCTTACCTTATGCATTGGAGACGTTGGTTCATCGGCATGTCTTCTGCCAGGATCTCCTCTGCCGCGCGCTTACCTCGATTACCTTCGCCGGCCATGAGGAATGATTGAATCTGCAGAAAAGAGGAATGGAACCGCTGCAAGGTTTTGGCAGATGGAAGAAAGCGAAGGAATAGTTGCAGATAGAGAGGCGTTTGAAGCTGAAGCCCTCGGTTGGTATTTGAAGACATGAAGCGAAGAGGCGGACGCCTCGGGACACGCAAAAGGCAACTGCAATTAATAGAAGGCGAAGCACCACTCCACAAATGTTGAAGAAAATACGACACCATATAACTGAGGATAGGAGATCGAAGGGCTCTCTTGACAAAAGCCGTGTTTTTAGACCTAAGTGGGATTGAGATCGGGAGTCTGGAATCGGTTATTTACAAAAGAATCGGCTCTTTTGCCGAAGCAGAGGTGATCCGTTGACTGTAGTGGTTCTTTAAACCTCCTGCCTGTTCGAATGCCCCTTGGCCAAAGGGGTTTCGTAGTCAAACAAACTCCTCTGAGCCTGTTTCACCTTCAGGACTTGATCTTCAAAAATGTAAAAGGGAGACAAGACTCTGGGGAAGGCTGAGAATAGGTTGTCCTTGATGACCAAGAGCAGAGGAGCTAATATGACTGCCTTATGAACTTGTGCATAAATACAATGTAGTCTTTCTTTGGGAAGTTCAAACTGGATCAAGGCGTGTTACGTTACAAAATGATTTATCAAGCCAAAGTCTACCAGAATTTTGTGATGGATGACTTTAAAGACTTGAGGTGCCTTCGGCTGCATGCTCTTGAAAAACACTAAAGCCAATAAACTGAGGATTGCAAGGTATTACGATTAAAAGGTCAAGATCAAGCAATTTTCTAAAGAAGACTTAGTTTGGAAAATAAAATCACCGATCAAGTCAGGGAACAACAGGTTCGGCAAAAGGTTACCCAACTAGGAAGGACCTTATCGGATCAAATGTTATGCGCCTGGTGATACTTATAGATATTGAGAAGAGAAAGAAAATCTGGTAGAGCAATCAAATGGAAAATATTTGAAGGAATATTACCCTAGCATTTGGATTGATACTTAACAACCGATTTGCTCGGTCGTCAGTTTTAGTAGCCGATACCGAAAGGGTATCATTGCTAGCGAGAAAGTAAACCTGAAGGGGTCAAAGCCGGTACAATGCGTATCGATTATGCCAACAGAGTGATGCGTGTAATGTGGAATATAAAACAAAGGAGAAATCACTCAAGACAAAGAAATTGTTTGCTAAATACCACCTATTACAAGTTATGGGCCAGAAAACACTTTGCCTACTATATCATCGGCCAGGGTGTTGAAGGCCACGGAGTCGGCGGTGCTAAGGAAATCCTCAGTCAAACGCTCATGATCCCCAGGGTGTGCTGCATCCGAAAAACCATGAGGAAGAAGCCAAAGATTGTGGCCAGAACGAGCCTGTGCGGCAGCCAACGCCGTGGTAGCACCATGACGGACGCCATGAAGAGCGACCTCCCTGACGCGATTCAGGATGTCATATAGGCGAACTATTGGGACGGCACCTCTGGCGTTGACAAATCCTGCTACGTACTCCATAGCTAGTTGAAGGCTCTCTAGTCGAGCGGACAAATCTGAAAAGTTCAAAAAGGAGATGATCAGAATCCTGAAGGTGAAATTGAAAGGAAACAAAGGTTATGATATCTCACCCATGATTCTGGCCTCGGCTTTGGCCAATTTATCATCCACTGAATCAAGCACGGGAGGCAATAGGCATCGAGCCATGGCTAGGGTTGATTCTACGAGAGAGAGACATTCGACAAGACTGTGGCCGTGACTGTCAATGGTGGCGAGCAGGTCATCATTGCCGATCCGCCGCCCTAGGTAGCAAGGAAGCTGGCGATAAGCTGTCAACAAGGAAGACCCTAGAGGCCGAATGGAGTCGGCCCTATGACCTGAGGCAGTGGGTGCATCATGAGCTGCACCCTCTTAATGATGAAGGCGCTGTTTTGATGTTACAGATCCATCGAGAGCCCCCTTAGTAGACCTCTTGCTGTTCTCCATGATCTCAAGCTTACAGAAAAAATAGGGACTATATTGAGGATGCGAAGGGATTGAGACGAAGTGGGTTGTTGCTCGACCTTCAGCCATGGCCCGTATATAGAGCCTGGGAAGGCAAAATTAGTTTCGCCGGAGGTATGAAATTGAAATCAGAGACGGAAACTGATCGACACTCCAGGAATTCAGGAGATGGATAATGGAGAGGTAACAGATTCGAACTTATCACTTCCCCAAGTTATGAAGCATTGTGGGATGGATACAAAGAATTTACATGGACCAAAGATCAACCCACCAAGGCTTATTTTGGATTAAAGGAAGTCCGGATCCCCACAAGGCCGAGGATCATCATAAACCAAGTCACATAGTCCCATTAATAAGATTATGCCAAAGAAAGGGAAAAGCCGCCTAACTAGCAGATACCCACAGGTTTCTCGGTGACTGGGGAAACCGCTAGAAAGAAGCTTGCGGTTCTCCCGATAGGCATTTGATGGAATGAACAAGGGAAAAGTGTCCACACATTCTAGCCTTTGCAAACACTAGAACAGCTCTGCGAGCATGGTGAGAAGACGCAGGCGATGTCACAAGACTTCTTCTAGCCGCAGCAGCTGATCCTCTTGCTCGACAAGGTGCTAGAATGAGCGACATAATCACCCTATGCACAAGGATTCTTCTAACCGCTCAAGATCTTTATCGCAAAGAGATAGGCCATGGAGGGTCCAGCAGAGTTGGGAGCACTCAAAAAGATGAATGGAAGAAAAACATGGCTGAAGTGTCGAGTTGCTCTCGCTAGGGTCAGACGAGCATTTTATAGGCGGTCCAGGAAGATGAATCCAAATGCCCATGAAACAGTGGTGCTCTTGCAAAAGTTTTGAGGCATAGGCTCGTGAATGGACGCAAGCGGCGACAAATGGTGGACCCCAGAATCAAGGTTCTCTACCCGTGACTGTGGACCAATTAGGGATGCAAACAAGATAATTTTGGAATAAAATTACTTTTATCCCAAAATTGGGGGCATGTGTTTACACCAGAATTTGGAAGAAGGATCTCAGAAGCTCGAGAGCTCCCAAAATCATGTCAGCATGGGATCAATTGCGTGTGGATCGAAACCAGCTGATTCGGATGCAGCACTAGAATCGGCTTTCTTCAAATAGCTCCAGCAGATAACGACAGAGGCTATGATCGGCGCTAGGACGAGACAGCTAGAATGTACAAAAAGGGAAAGATTAGAGTCCAAGTTATCTTAAATTAGGAATGTTTTCATTTTATGCCAAAGGTTGTAACAAATCATGCTTGAGTAGGATTCATATTTAGACTATTGGTATAAATACCAAAGCCCGGCTATTGTAAAAACAACAATCAATCAAATACAAGTCAATTACTTTTTTCGGCTATGGCCACCCCTTAGGAGTAGGAGTAGAGTAGATCTCGACGAGTTCTTCAGTGAGTACGGCTGCATCGATCCGGTTGACCTCCACTGCTTATCTGTAAGTACCATCATGGTTTATACCTCTGTTCGTATGGCTGCATTGATCCGGTCGACCCCCACTGCGACTCTGGTACACGCTAGTTATCGACTCTTGTCTAATTCAAGTATGGCCTATGTGATTCTGCCTCACACCCCACTGCTTGAATTAGATCAAGGTCAAGTTATCGGCTCTACCTTAGTGTGGCAGTCTTTGGTAGATTCATCAACTTACCGATATTGCTTATTGCTTTCATTGTTTATCTAATTATAGCAATATCACTCTGCCCAATTGAGATTGATCTGGATCGGCCTTATATCTTATTTAACACATCATTTGCTAATCTAAAATTGATCTAATCTACATCTTAAGCGATGAGTTATGTTTTCATCGGCTGTTTTGCGTCAATCTTAATCGTGCATAGCGTGCGGTTAAGGCATGTCCGATCTTGAGTAGATCTATTAGTTAATGAAAACCGTTCCATGGCCCGTCATCACGGCCTGTGGGATTCTACCTCTCACCCCACTGTTGGCACCGTGGAGTGGGGATCATTAGTTGATAGACCCGTTCCTAAGAAGGCATGACCTTAACTGTGCGCTATGCCTAAATCAGCTGTTTAACCGATATCGAATGCTTTCATGAACAGTTCACATTATGAGATCATTGAAGTAGAGATAAGTTGAAAGATATGTTAGCCCCATGATCTTGTTATTGTATTACGGCTTACATGACTCTGCCTCATGCCCCACTGATATTAGTAATGAGTTAGGGTCGTCGAGTCTATTGTTGTTTCTATGGCCTACATGATTCTGCCTCATGCCCCACTGGTCATGGCGATTGATGAGATCTAACATGTTCATTAGATTTATCTTTATTAAATGGTCAAGTGATGTTGAATTGTTTCTTTATATAAAAAGGAGTTTGGTTACTTATAATCATTGGCTCAGTATAAACCGATCATCATTGATATCTTATTGCCATTGATTAATATTTGCTTAAATAATATTTATCCTGAATGATAACCGATTCTTCTTATACAACCCCATGAGCTTTAATTGATTTATTCTTATGCATATGCTGGAATCGACTATTTAGTCGATCTCCTCTCATATCGGCTCTCAGAGCTGCACATTCGGGACTATCTAGCAACACTGGCACGTTCCGCCCTTAATTACTAATGAGCTTTCTCTCCTTGTCAATTACAGGGTCAAATTGACTGGCATGTCTCGGGAGGATTGCGTAGGATCGACCACCCTTGCGCTGAAGCTAGGCGGATCTGCTCCATCGAGCGGACCCTTCCGTCTTGCTGCGTGTGTCCTCGGCACGGAGACGAAAATTCTGTGTCGACATCATCATTGTTAGTATGTGATGCTATAATTAGTTCTTAGAAGTAGAGTAGAATAGTTGTTCTTCAATATTGTGCAATAATTGTTTTTTACTACAATTTTCAATTTACAGGGCCGGGGCTACCAATTTTAATTTTTCAATAATTAGTGTACAATAATGTTTTCCAAAAATGGTACTTTTGAGCTACAATTGTGGTTCATGAAGCTCGATTTCTTATTAATTCTTTGTAATTACTATCTCAGTATTTTTTTGTGCAGAGATGGATCGAGAGTGGATGCATCTGTCCCGAACAGACAAGCGGTACATGCATGGCGTCAGCTAGTTTATCACCGATGCCAAAGCCCTTGCTGGAAATGGGAACCTTGTCTTCTGCCCATGCAAAGATTGCAAGAATCATAGGAACTTTCATCAAATTGAGTCTATACGATCACACTTGATTACCAGGGGGTTCATGCCAAACTATACGATATGGACTATGCATGGTGAGGTTGGTGTGAATGTTCTGCAGGAAAACGATGATGATGTGTACATGCCTGACGTAGCCATCCACGATGCTGACGAGGAACCCGGTGTCAACACGAAACCTATGGCCACAGTTAATAATGTGTTTAGGAACACGCTAGCTGACGACACTGAGGATAACGATGGCATTTCTCAGCTGCTACGTAATGTAGAGACCGGATGTCTTAGTGAAAGACAGCTGAGAAAGCTAGAGAAAATGAGACAAGATGGCAAAACACCATTGTATAGGAATTGTCCAATGAGCAAACTGGAAGCCAACATCATGCTGTTAGAGTTCAAATCAACAAACGCATTGAGCGATAAAGGCTTCGATCAGTTGTTAGGTATAATAAGGAAAATGCTCCCAGAAAAAAAATGAGTTGCCAGAAAAGACATACTTGGCCAAGCAAATGATCTGCCCCATCGTCCTCGAGGTTGAAAAAATCCACACGTGTTCCAATGATTGCATATTGTACCGTGGAGAAAAATACAAAGACTTGGACAAGTGCCCCAAGTGTGAAGCTCCACGGTACAAGGAAGGGCCGTTAGATGAGGGTACCAAGAGCAGAGGAGGTCCCATAAAGGTTGTTTGGTATTTCCCTATAGCTCCTCGGGTGCATAGGTTGTTTGCATGTGCAAAGTCAGCCAAGCTGTTGCGATGGCATGGCGAAGAGCGTAAGAAAGATACAATGATGAGGCACCCTGCCGATGGGCATGACTGGAGGACTGTCAATACTATGTTCTATAAGGACATCGGTGGAGAGGTAAGGCACCTTTGGTTTGCTTTGAGCACAGATGGGATGAATCCTTTCGACCAGGTTAGAAGCAATCATAGCACCTGGCTAGTGACGCTCTGTATATACAACCTTCCACCTTGGGTCTATATGAAGCGGTCGTACATCCAGATGCCACTACTAATCCAAGGGCCAAGACAGCCTGGGAATGACATCGATGTGTTTCTAGAACCAGTGATCGATGAACTGTGGAGATGTTTGAAAAGGGTGTGCCGGATGTTTGGGATGAGTACAAAAAGGAACATGTCACGATCAAGGGAGTACTTATCGCTACAATCACCGACCTGCCAGGTCGAGGTTCGTTGTCCAGAGAGAAGACAAAAGGCTATACTGGATGTGTCAAGTGCTTGGACGACACCGATGCGGTAAATCTACCAAATAGCTCAAAGATAGTTTATATGGGACACCGTAGGTTCCTACCTAAGGATCACCCTTACCGCAGGAACAGAAAAGGTTTCAACAGTACTATTGAGAAATGCTTAGCTCCAAAATATTGAGACGAGCCTGTGATACTTCGCGAACTCAATAAACTGGAGGTTGTCCTTGGGAAGGGGGACAATGCAGTAGCAGCGCCTGATGGGAGCATTTGGAAGAAAAAATCAATTTTCTAGAAACTACCTTACTGGCCATTTATGAGTGTACGCCACTGTCTTGATCCCATGCACATCACTAAAAACATGTGCGCTAACACTCTTAACACCTTGATGGACACCGGGGGGACATCGAAGGATTCACTAGCCACACGCTTGGACATGCAACACTTGGGAATCAAGGAGTTGCATCCCGTGGAGCTAGAGAATGGACAGTTCGAACTTTTGGTTGCATCATGGACATTGAAGAAGGAAGAAAAGCATGCGCTTATTTCTTTCTTCAATGAACTCAAAGTCCCGACGGGTTACTGTGATAACCCGAAGAGGCTAGTGAACATGTGAGAACTCAAGTTCAACTATGACCCTATGAAGGCCCATGACTGTCATGTCATTATGACTCAGCTGCTTCCTGTTGCCCTGTGTGGTATCCTCCCCTCAAAGGTCCGTGCCCCAATCATAAAGCTTTGCTTGTTCTTCAACGTGATCTCAAAAAGGTCATTGATGTGTCCACGATAGAGCAGCTGCAGCGGAACATAGCCGAAACTCTCGTTAGGCTTGAGATGTATTTCCTGCCGACTTACTTTGATATCTCATTGCATCTGCTCATTCATCTTGTTGACCAAATTAGAGCCCTTGGCCCAATGTACCTGCATCAGATGTCCCCTTTTGAAAGATTGATGAAAGTTTTCAGGAGGTATGTTAGGAACAGATTTAGGCCAAAAGGGGGCATGGTTGAAGGATGGTCAACGGAGGAGGCCATTGAGTTCTGCATATATTATCTGGACATCAAAAGGGTCGGAGTTCTAGAATCTCGTCACGAGGGAAGACTACGTGGCAAATGAACGATCGGGGAGAAATCTGTTACAATAGACGACCCTATTTCTTTCAGACATGCACAGTTCGCTGTTCTCCAGCAAGCCGAGGGTGTGATGCCATACATTGATGAGCACAGGCAATCGCTACAAACTCTGTATCCGAGTAGGTCACAGGCTTGACTGGATAAAAAACATAAGGAGGAATTTGTCAGCTGGTTGCGACATCGCTTGCTTGGAATAAAGTTGGGTAATCAACTAGATGCCTTAGCCAAGGGACCTTCGAGTACATATCTTAAGTACCAAGGGTATGAGATCAATGGATTCACATTTTACACAAAAAAGCAAGATGGAAAGAGCACATACCAAAATTGTGGTGTTCGTTTTGATGCTCACGATGAAAATGGCAACGTGCAGGCGACATACTATGGTTTCATAGAGGAGATATGGGAGCTAGCCTACGGTCCATTGAAGGTAGCTCTTTTTCGCTGCCAATGGGTCCAGCTCGAGGAAATCAACATTGACAGCGAAGGGTTCACTACCGTTGATCTCACTAAGACCGCATACAGAGACGACCCCTTTATCCTTACGAGAGATGTTATGCAAGTCTTCTATACAAGGGACAACAAGACAAAAGGAAGGTTAAAAGTAGTCCTACAAGGAAAAAGGAAGATTATCGGTGTCGATGGAGTGATGGACGAAGAAGACTACAGGGGCTATCAGGAAATGCCTCCATTCGAGGCGAACGTACCCCTACCTATCCTTCAAGAGGGTGACGAACCTGCTTACGTACGAATTGATCAGAATGAGGTCCTCATTGTTGATGCACCTAAAGATAGTTAGATTATTGCTAACTATGTAATCATTATGCAGACATTGTATCAGTAATTCGCACTGAATATTTAATTTATATTTTGTGCGTATCTCTATAATTTAATTATTGACTATGTAATCAAATATTAAGATGATGTTCACAAACACTATTATTTGATAATTATAGACCATTAATTAATTATCATAGAATTAAATAATCAAGACATAAATTTTTGTGTTATTTTAGAATATAAACTAACTGTATTATTTCTATTAATAAATAAATAAAGCAAACTAAGCGAACTCCCTATCCTAGCTCAGCGGTTAAGGCCGCGCACTCTGTACTCTGAGACCCACGCTCGAATCCTAGGCGGGCCAAACTTTTTTGATTTTGCATTTATAATTTAGTAGTGCATTACAATGGGATAAAAGAAAAAAATAAAACCATTCTAACCGAACTCCCTATCCTAACTCAGCGGTTAAGGCCGCGCACTCTCGACCCCATGACCCACGCTCGAATCTTAGGCGGGCCAAACTTTTTTATATTTTTTACAAAAAGGCTGCGATGGCAGGATCCAAACCGACAATTTTTTTTTTTATATTTTTTACTAAAAGATGACGGCAGGGCCCTTCACTGCTGGTTTTGGTTTTAAAACCGACAGTGATAGCTACTATCACAGTCGGTTGCTCAAACCGACACAGAAGGACCAATTCACTGTCGATTTTTAAACTAAAACCGATAGTGATGTGTAGAGTCTCCTCACATGCCAACAGTGTCCCATGACCACAATAGTTGGAACACTGCTCCCACGTACCCCGACAACTTTAGTTCAAAAATAAAAATGTACCACCACTGCTAGCCCCTATAAAATGGCCCTCGGCCAGGAGCTAGCAGCTCCATGCATGTTAGTTTTAGCCAGGCCTTATCAGCCATGATACAATAATGTTTTCCTCTCACAACAAACCACAGATATCGTTATGCATCGTAGTCCATCAAAATGGTGCACACATGAGGTACTAGAAGAATGCTACTGAAGATAGAGCAACGCCAAAGATTGGAGATGCCACGAGGTTCACAGAGCCATCCGCTGTGGTGCCAAGCTGAATCCGATGTGCTCTGGACTATACCGAGAAAAAGGCCATGTACAGCAGAGGCATGGATTCATCGATGCCACCTTATCATCTCCAACCGGTATAGCTCGTAGATGACCTCGGTGCTGTTGTTTGAACCCTAGTTGGTGCAAGAAGAATGCTACTGAGGTGGTTAAATTATAATGTGTTGATACACATTGATGGTAACATTGACCTGTACGCAAATAGGTCTTTGTTATCGTATATGGAATTTTAGTGTAAGGTCTTTGTTATCGTATATGTAACTTATTTCTAATTTTTTGTAATTTTTTGATGTATTTCATTACTATCTAAATAAATATATCGTTCTTGTTAAAACTTTCCCACTGTAGTATCTAAATAAATATATCCTTTACATATATGCGCCTTCACTGTCGGTTCTATTTAGAAACCGGTAGTGATAGCCACCTTCACTGTCAGTTCTATTTAAAAACCGGTAGTGATGTCCATGCCCCCCTATATAAAACAAACTGCCGGCCACATACATCGATCCCACCCACCCACGAACTCTCTCAGTCTCATTTCTCACGTTTCACTCTCACTTCTCAAGACATCCACTCTCTCTACGTGATTTGGTCATGGCTCCTGCATTTTTCAATGGTATTGATATGTTGACTTCTCCAATATTCTATCTATATTCATTTGATCTATATTTATCTTCATGTTTCTTTGCATATATTTTATGTTCATATTTTTTTTGCATTTTATCGATTAGGTGGTATGAACAACGGACCTCCCCCACCACAAGAACTAGGTTTCTACCCTAGCGATGAGCCATTTGCTCCTAATGTGGCCGTTCCACGGTTCTCTATTCCAGCTATTGTATAAAATATTTTTCAACATCTTTTATTTTTTGATGCTAACAAATAAGTGTAATTAGTTTAATATCATTGTTGCATGCATATATGTCGCAGACTATATCCCCAATAGATTGGCTGTGAACAGCACTTAGCTGGTTCTTTATCTCGGACATCATCGAGAACACGGCATCTAATGCAAGTGGTCGGCTATGGACTTGTGAACTCAGTTTTTTCATCCCTGTGAGGGGTTCAAATAATCGGAACCATATCCACGGGACAGAAATACAGAGCCCAGACATGATAAGTGCCCAATTAAGTGCCGTGCGTAGCTATTTAGAGGCACTTCGACGTATTTGCTATGATGTGCCTGATTTCTCGCACTTCAAGGCACTTACTTGAATGTTGGTGATATCCTTGTCCCGTAAGCAAGCAAATGGTTTGCGAGCTACAACCATGTGGATGTGGTAAAATGGTCACTTATACTTGAGTCGTGGTTATTTATTGTTTATTATTGTAATAACATTCTCTATTTTTTTCTTTTTCTCCGCATGCAGATTGCGCTACAGGACCATACCTATGCTGCATGTGGCTTGTGGGCCGTTCTAGATCAAGCTACGGAGCAACTCGGGTATAATTGGGACTTCTGCAATGGAAACCTCGACCAACTCACTATAGAAAGACGCCAGTACTGCATAAGGATTACTAACAGAGGCAGTGGTCGTTCAGTAGGTTACATCTATGGCCGACCATTCTTTCGGTATTGTGAGGCACGAGAGAGTGCACTCATACGGGCATTGGACTTCATCGATACAAGCGGATACATAATCCGTGACATCAATTACCATATATGGCTATAGAGGCATATTAGTGTGCGTGGCCCGATCGATCCCGGCAGTGATTCCGATAGTAATTAATGTTTATTTAGCTAGGTTTTCAAGGTCGTAGTTTAATTGGGTTCTAATTTTAATATGTACGGCTTTGTGTGTTTAATTATTGTCATGCATGTAATTCGTGTAACATTTGTTGGGCAACTAGAAATATATATTCCGGTGTCGTATTGGTCTCAAAATTATTCATAGGCTTGCATGTGCCACGTGTGAAGGAAACACCAAGTTTGGGATTTTCCGGATATGGTTTGCTACTTTCTGAGGTTTAATTGAATTTCCGCGCGACGACACCTATTAATTATATGTTGAACTGAGTCTACCCATGAAAAGATCCAGAATGGTGCCAAACTTTTACACAGGCTCTAATGTGCTCTAGGGATAAGAATTTTGTAGAGGTGGATGAAAAAATCTATTAGGTCCAAGATGAAATTCACCCTCTTTTGTCTCATTTGGCACAGAGAAAAATATAATAAATAAAAAAATGATCAGAAAAATCTAAGATCTAGTGTGGGGTCTTAATTTAGGTGTACATGTTTGCCAAAAAAATTTCAAGCCATTTTGACATAAGCGGAGTATACATGCTTCACAGATGTACATTTGTCTTTTTTATCGAACCATGACTATACACATAGGTTATTAAGGTTTCTGTGGTTCATAGGCATTCTGGTGTCGTATTGGTCTCAAAATTATTCTTAGGCTTGCACGTGCCACGTGTGAAGAAAACACCAAGTTTGGGATTTTTTGTAGATGGTTTGCTACTTTCTGAGGTTTAATTGAATTTCCGCATGACGACACCGTTTAATTATAGGTTGAATTGAGTTTACCCATGAAAAGATCCAGAATGGTGCCAAACTTTTACATAGACTCTAATGTACCCTAGGAATAAGAATTTTGTGGAGGTGGATAAAAAAACTATTGGGTCCAAGATGAAATTCACCCTCTTTTGTCTCATTCGGCACAGAGAAAAATATAATAAATAAAAAAATAATCAGAAAAACCTCAGATCTTGTGTGGAGTCTTAATTTGGGTGTACATGCTTGTTAAAAAAAATTCAAGCCATTTCAAAATAGGCGGAGTATACATGCTTCACAGAGGTACATGTGCCCTTTCATCGAACCATGACTATACACATAGGTTATCAAGGTTTCTGTGGTTCATACGCATTCTGGTGTCGTATTGGTCTCAAACTTTTTCTTAGGCTTGCACGTGCCACGTGCGAAGGAAACACCTAGTTTGAGATTTTTCAGAGATGGTTTGCTACTTTCTGAGGTTTAATTGAATTTCCACGTGACGACACCGATTAATTATAGGTTGAACTGAGTCTACCCACGAAAAGATTCGGAATAGTGCCAAACTTTTACATAGGCTCTAATGTGACCTAGGGATAAGAATTTTGTGAAGGTGGATGAAAAAATCTATTGGGTCCAAGATGAAATTCACCCTCTTTTATCTCATTCAGCACACTGAAAAATATAATAAATAAAAAAATAATTAGAAAAACCTAAGATCCTGTATGGGATCTTAATTTGGGTGTACAAGCTTGCCAAAAAAATTTCAAGCCATTTCAACATAGGAATACATATGCTTCTATTTATTCAGTATATAAAAGAATTTTTTTAATATATATAAACATCACTGTCGGTTTCAAAAAACCAGCAGTGATGAGAAGAAACTGATAGTGATGCTGGTTATCACTGTCGGTTTATTTTGAAATCCGACAGTGATATATAAAAAAATTAAAAAAAAATTGTGCCAGCCCTCGGGTTTAAGCTCGGGTCTCGGGGTGCAGAGTTCAGAGACTTAACCGCTGCGCTAGTATAGGATGTGTGCTAAGGTTTATTTATTTTTTCATTTTGACATTTAGACTGCTTAATAAATTATAAAATTAAACCAAAAAAATTGGGCCCTTGGGATTCGAACACGGGTATCGGAGGCTAAGTTGCGGGGTCTTAACTGTTGAGCCAGTAGGAGGTATTTGAAAGAAGTGGAAAAGATAACTTACTTATGCTATAACCGCTACACGACAATCACTGCCGGTTTAGACTTACAACCGGCAGTGATGTTTATGCTGTAACCGCTACACGACAATCACTGCCGGTTTAGACTTACAACCGATAGTGATGGGGGTACATTACTGTCGGTTCAGACTTACAACCGGCAGTGATGAACCCCCATCACTATCGGTTTAGACTTAGAACCGGCAGTGATGAGGTCTAGTATGAAAGCCCGGCGCAGGTTGAAATTTTTCAACCCCGCACCAACCGTTTCCAGCCCCACGCTCCTCTTCTTCGACACCGACGCCCGTGCACCGCCCCACGCCGGAGCACCCGTCCACTGCCCCTCGCGCCGCCGTTCCCAGCCCCGCGCTCCTCTTCTTCGACGCCGACGCCCGTGCACCGCCCCACGCCGGAGCACCCGTCCACTGCCCCCCCGCGCCATCGTTCCCAGCCTAGCGCTCTTATTCTTTGACGCCGACGCCCGTGCACCGCCCCACGCCAAAGCACTCCCCACGCCGTCCACCGCCCCACGCCGGAGCACCGCTGAGGCCTTCAGGAGCGCGCGGATAGCTGCATTTCCTGCCCCCACGATGAGTGCGTGGCTCACTGCCCGCTAGGTGTTTGATGAAATGCCCTACGGTTGTTGTGACTGATCCAAACACATTTTTTATTCCTCATGTCTGCAGGCTATTAAAATCACCTCTGTTTTTTGAGACAATCTCACTTTGTAATAGCTAGTCCATAGTCAGATAAAACAGGTTCACTACCATCTACAATCTAATCTCACTTTGTAATCTAACTTCGTAATAGCTAGTCTGGTTCTGGTGTTATCTACAATCTCATCTTAATTAATTTTACAATCCTTAGGTTTATTGAATCCCTAGCTAGGATCTAACCTTGATATGGTCCTTGAAATATATTTGTAGAAACTTTCTGGTGTTTTGATAGGGTCCCACTTTATTTGACTGGTCATGTTGGTTAACTACAATGACTTGCCTATTTCCTTTCTGTTGTAGATGTTTTGCTTTGACCTTTCATCTAATATTTTCTTATATATACTACAAGAAATTATTTATTTCTTGTATAAGTTTTAGTATATTTTAAAAATAATGCTATTTTGATGGAATGTATAGCATGCTTAAAAAAGGCATCTATAGATGTTTGTTGTAACACCCCGGGTGTTTTAAATACTAAAACTGTCATGTCATCATATGCATTGCAAAGCATTTGGTCATATTGCAAACTTTGATATGCATTCACTAAAACAAGTTTACATTCATGTACAAGTGTTGAATTGTAGTGTTTGAATCAAGTTTGAAATACCTGTATTGATTTGAAATTCGAAAACCCTAATTTCAAAGTATTTAAATTCTACCACGAAAACTCATTTAAAAATCTAAGCATATTTTGGGGTTGAGCTTAAAAGCAAAAGTGTAGATCTTGTCAAGTTGTACAAAGTTGGTTTTGGAGTTTTCAAAGTTGTTTAGTAAAATTTGAAGTAATTTGAAAAGGCATAATTCTTTAAAAGTGTTCCTTTTGAATTTAAATTTGAATTTCAAAATGTAGAATGAATTTGGATATGGTTTCAAAAGCAAAGTTGTAGAACTTTTGATTTTGAACAACTTTTTTTTTGGAGATTTTTGAGTTGTTATGAAAATTTGAGAGTAATTTGTGAATTTTGGGCGAATGGCATTTACGTAAATTGTGTGAGCAGTGTTCACCGCTCTTGCTACATTGCGGCGTTTCTTTCTTGGCGTTCAGTAGCGGTCGTGGCCGTTTTTGGCGTCATATTGGTGTGATGAAGGCCACAGTATGTGACTTCTTTGAGTTTCTGGCCATCCTTTATAGCTCTGGAGTCGTCGCCGTTCTTCATTTTCCGTTCTTTCTGTTTTCTTCCCGTCACCTTGCTCATCTCCGTGAGCCGTGTGCCGTCATTGTCGTGCTCGCCATCATTGATAAGCTAGCTCCAGCTCCGCCTACTCCTTGCGCGTCTAGCTATCCCCTCAATTTAGTCTCGATTTCACGGGAGCGCGCGCATACGCACTTCTTCTTCGCGGTCGGCAACAACTTCGGTGATTCCGTTTCACCGTGGTCAGGGCTCTCCGGTGAGCCGTTGCTTCGATTAGCGTAGCTCGGCTTCGTCTCGATCTTGTGATGCTTAATCCGTTGTTGCTTGCTCATTTTGATCACCACGATCGCCGGCACACCATCACCGACGATCCTTGCTGCGCCGCCCGTTCTTGTGTGTCACGTCGACCCACGTCTCTGCCGCTTCTCGGCCTTGCTCTCTGCTCGCTCCGTCGTGTTTGTGGTGAGCTACCTGGTGCTTCTGTACCGTTTATTTGATCGTTGCCAGTCTCCTGCCGCCAGCGTAGTGCTGCCGTGCCACCGCGTCCGCCATGGTCGGTGTAGTGCTCGGTTCGGTCCGTAATTGGTCGCGTTAGTGCCATAGATCGATACGTTGTGGACGTAGTGATCATGTTAGTACCCTTTGTTGTCTCCTGTGATCTCACCGTCGGCGAGTTTGCGCGCGGTCAGCGCCGTCGTTAATCGTAGTCAAAGGACGGAGGTTAGGGATGACATGTGGGGTCGGGTTGTCGATGACTTCGGCGTTCAAATGGATTTTTCTATTTTACGGAATGAATGAATGAATGTCTTTTTTGTTATTTTTGTGTAGATTTATTTAGAGCTCCAAAAATTATGAAAATTTTTGTGTGACTTCTCTATGATGTATATTATATAACAAAATTTGAAATCTTGATTTTCAGTATTTTTGGGGTATGATAAAATTGCTCAATTAATTAATAAATGACTTTCCATGATTTTTCTAGGCTTATTTATGTATCCAAAAATTATGAAAATTATTTTGTCACTTAGTTATCATGTAATGAACATTTACAAAATTTTGAGCTCAATTGGAATAAGTTGATTTATTTCATAATTTTTAATTAAATAATTAATTCATAAAAGTGAATTGTAACCTTTAATGATTTAGGCTTTGATTGAACTTTTGATTGAGTGATGTCCTTGGGTCATTAGTGGATAATGATCTTTGGCAATTGATGTATGTATTACGAAATAGATTTAGTTAGTTTGACTTGTAAGCTGTCTGTGAAGGAAAGTTGTATTCAAGTTGTTTAATTTTGTATCCATCATCGAGCATCATGTTTTGTATTCCGCATCATGTTAAACATGGCATTGTTACTACGTGTAGTGAGCGAAGGTGAACCCGTGGTAGTTAATCAAGTAGTTGAGGAGGTTGAGCCATCTGTGGAGGTTGGTGTTGATATCGTGGTCCGACTCACAATCGGACTTTTTTAAAAGTCAACGAAGGCAAGCCCGGATACATTTAAACCTACCTTGTGTTTTACAAATTGATTTCGCTTTTGCTTTTCAATACTGCATTAAGTGATTAGAAGTCAAGTGGAAACCTAATTGATGCATTACCAACCTTGTTTTCCTTATCTACCTTGTTAACCATTTTAATTAGTATATGGCTAGTTATGCTTAGTCATGCTTAGATAATAAAAGTCGGGTGATTGCACTGTCACTGCGAGTTTTATATGGAACTTTAGTTACTTATGTTATCATGAAATATGAGCATGTGAAGTAATAAATCTAGACCGGGCGGACTCGGTGTGTGTGAGCCATAAGACATGGAGGTCTTGTGGCGGGTTCTTTCGCTTGCGTGTCGATTAAGGTCCGTCCGTTGTTGAACCGCTCGAGGTGAGACTTTGAGTACTAACCGCATACTCGGTAAGCCTTAACTTGGCTATTCTATTACGAGAATGGCTACTCGCGCCTTGGGAGTGGAGAGATGGCGGGAATAGCATGTACCCACGTGGCAATGAAATTTGGAGTGTGGAGTCTTTTGTATTCTCGGGGTGGCGCGGACCCGTTCTTGTTTAGAGGATCCGAGGGTAGGTTGATATATGTAGGTCGGGGGACCTGCATATGTCGTGTGGTCTGGAATTCCCAATTTGGGTTTATAATCGGTTCGAATCGTCGTTGCTCCTCGGTTATGGAGACTCACTTCTCTGTTCATCATCGTAGTATTAATAACTGGAACTTGAGTATGGTTTGAGAAAGTGTTGGATATGAAGTTTCATGATCTCAATACGGATCGTGTCGACTTTGTATATGATCTTATGAAGTTTTAAATGTTGAAATAAAGAATTTTGTTAAAAGAGCTTTTACATAAAAGAACTTTGATTATTGCTAAAGCCATACCTTGAATCCCATGAGCTGCATTCACGAGTTTATCTGTTTCTATTTCGGTTAAGTCTTGTTGAGTACTTTTGTACTCGGGGTAGATTGACCCTTGTTGCGGTGAGGCTCATGAGCGAGATCTGTTTTGGATCGTCTTTGCATATTTGTTGTTGATCGATGGCGATAAGTAATGTGTGGCCCTTAGGGAAAGGCAAGCGGTATTTGTGTGTTTTGTAATATATTATAATGCCACTCCACTACCTTGGTTTGTATTAATAATCGAACTTAGTTTGTAAGGTTTGAAATAAATGTTTTGTAAACTAAGTTATTGTAAGACTTCATTGATTTACTCTGGTGTAGATATTTGAATAAATGTTGTATCTTGCAATGACTACGTAATGTGATCCTGCTTTCGGAAATCGTGGATGATTCGGGGTTCTTCGAGGACACCCGACGGTCTTCTTAGGTTATCGGTAACATATGCATAGATGTCAAAGGTCGTTGGACGGTGGCAGTGCATATGGGCCCAATAATTTAGGAGGTTACGCCGCGAGAATGGTATCGGAGCGATCGTTACAAGTCTTTGTTGTGTTGTTTTACAAAAACTTCAAAATGATTTGGGACAAATAAGTATAACTTGATAATTTGGTCCAAATTGCTTCGACTTATCTTATTTCATTCTCACCCTTCGATTTGAGAAAAAGGCTTTGTGTGGTGGAGTAGTAATTCTATTATGCCCTATATAATAACAACTCTTTGTTTGTGTGCTTTATAAGTTTGATGTTTTTTTTTTGGTTCGTAAGAAGCGATTCATGCATCATGATTAATTCACTTGTTACTTCCTTCATCTACGAGCACTGGGTGAGTAGTGTGTATGGGTTGAGTTGTGTAGTCCATCCCAAGCTGCTCTTGAGGCTGTTGTTAGATTGTTTTAATTGGATTAACCTGTTAAATGCAGTATGGCTCGTACCAAGAAGACACCCAGTAAGTCCACCGGACCTAAAGGAGTTCCTCGCCATCAACTTGCCCCTAGGAATGACGGTGCTAGCGATGGCAGATCTAGGTCGATCCTCGGCGAGAGAGATGAGAGGATTTCTGCAGAGTTAGCCCAAGCTACTAGAGATAGGGCTATGGGCGCCATCCGGTGGGCGATTCTGAGAGCGATTAAGGCGTCTCACCACCGCTCGAGGAGGCTGCAAAAATCTGTTAATTCATATGGTGGATGGGAGAAATGAAGCTAGAGCTAGAACTCATGAGCTAGAATTTTATGTAGAGGATTTAGAGGAGCATAATACCACTCTACATGAGGAAGTTCATAGGCTAAGCAATCTCACGAATCCTAATCATGAACCCCAAGTGATGCAATGGACCCGGTGTGATCCTTGCCGATGATAGTGATCGGAAGAGGAAGAAGAAGAAGATCCGGAAGAATTAGTAATGATTGATGAAAGTGATAATGAGGCGGTAATATTTACGGAATGGATCTGAGCCCGAAGTTTGAAGTGATAAAGGAAAGAAGTAGAGTTGTGTAATAGTCGGTTCTAGTTTAAGTTAAGCGGTCTTGTTTAGATGCGGTTTGTGTTTAAATAAGAAACCGATGTAATGCGTTGTAGTAAGCTTTAGTTGCAATTCAATAAAGACTTGTGAATAAAGTTTGGTTTGTTATGAATAGATGCGTCATGACTGCGAGGTTCATGATTCGGGTACTTCACAAGATGAGGATGATATCCCCAATCCGCCACCAGTCCAACCAATTTGGGCGATGCTATAGCTGCGCTTGTCAATGTGATGATTGAAAATTCTCGTTTGCTTCATGAGATGGCTCAAAGTAACGAGAATCGGATGCATGGACACCGTGGGCGTAATCATAATAGGCATGAGGCTACATATGTGGACTTCTGAGATACAAAACCCCAGTGTTCACCAAGGCCGATGACCCTTTGGAGGCGATGACCGGCTTAGGACCATGGGCAGAAATTTGATCTTATTCCATGCACGAGAGGTTCGAAACCGGTGTTTGCCGTAACAACTTAGGGGAGCAGCAGGTGCTTGGTATGCAAATCTTATGGCCATGCAGCCCGTAGGTGTTCCATTAACTTGGATGGAGTTTCGTCATGCGCTTTCAGAGCTCATTATATCCACGAGGGAGTGATGGCTATGAAACTGGATGAATTCCTTGCTTTGAAGCAAGGGGATCGACGGTTATGCGGTATGTGGGAAGATTCAATCACCTATCACAATATGCACTGAACATGTCAACACCGATGCTAAAAAGAAGAAATGGTTCATGAGAGGTGCGAATACTAAATTGCGAGACAATGATGACAACTTGTACCAATATTACTTATCATGAGGCGGTGAATATTGCAATTGCTTGGAGGAAAAGTATCGGCAACATAAGGAGATTAAAAAAAAAAAGAATGTGTCGATGCGGACCTTTTGGAGGAAATCAAAAGAGGCGGAGGGTGATCTATCATCGATCAACCATTATCGTCCTCCTTATCGTCCACCGCATGAGTTTCAATCTGGGCAACAATCAAATGTTAGATCCTGCTTTGCAACTTATCGAATTCACCGAGAATACTTACGGTGTTAATACTCCAACATCACAAGGTCACAGGTATCCTGTTTCAAGCGTGGTAAGCTGGTCATTTCTCAAGGGAATGCCCGTATCCCAAACAAAGTACAATCCCAATTTCGGAAGAACCACCGCCAATCAACAACGAGGTCGGTCACGAACAAGAACAACAATCGAGTGCTCGGAAGGGTAATGGTGAAAAAGAAGGCTGGCGAGTGTTCTACATTCAAAGCGGAGAGATTCGGAGAGGAGAGCCGGTGATGATGGGTACGTTTCTGTCATTTGATCACCTGCGATTATTCTATTTGATTCTGGCGCATCACATTCATTCATCAATAGAACATTTGTTGTGAAGTATGAAATTTCAATTGGGGCAACAAAGGAAAATTTCTTTATACTGATGCTTGGGGACGTACGTGTACTAAGGAGATGGTATACCGGTGTACCGTAAACACAGGTGGGCATATTTTCCCACTACCTTGATTATCCTAAAGGATCGGGATATAGATGTAATTTTGGGAATGAATTGGATGTATCAGCATAAGGCTATTATAGATGCTTTGAATAGAACTATAAGGGTGAGTTTGCCAGATAGTAATTCTCAACTTCTCATCCAACTTCCAACCTTAAGAAGATCAATGGGCAAAATTTGTGCAAGCTGCGGTCAAAGAGATTAGAGATATCCGGTAGTATGTGAATTTCGGATGTGTTTCACGAAGATTTACCGGTCTACCACCGAGATAGGGATGTCGGTTTAACATAGAATCGAAACACAGAACAGCTCCGATTTCTCGGAGAGCTTATAGGATGCCACCTAAGGAGTTAGCCGAGTTGAAGACTCGATTGCAAGAATTGATTGATAAGGGATTTATCCAACCTAGTTCATCACCTTGGGGATGTCCAAGCAATATTTGTGAAGAAGAAAGATGAGACCTTGAGGTTATGTGTCGACTACCGTCAGTTGAATGAAGTGACCATCAAGAATAAGTATCCATTACCTAGGATAGATCTACTTTTTGATCAATGGCGAGCCAAAGTTTTCTCGAAGATAGATTTGAGGTCGGGGTTATCACCAAATCAAGATAAAGCACGAAGATATTCCCAAAGCGGCATTTACCACAAGATATGGATTATATGAATACTTGGTAATGTCTTTTGGTTTGACAAATCTCCAGCTCATGTCATGTATTTGATGAACTCGAGTATTCATGCACGAGCTAGACAAATTTGTAGTGGTATTTATTGATGATATTTTAGTATACTCCAAGAACAAGAGTGAACATGCGGAACATCTCGAATTGTTACGAACCGCTTGAGAGAACATAAGCTTTATGCCAAGTTTAGCAAGTGTGAGTTTTGGCTTAAGGAAATACAGTTTCTTGGTCATGTTTTGTCATTTGAAGGAGTTGCAGTTGACCCAAGCAAAGTTAAGGATGTGCTTGATTGGAAACCGCCAACTTCTGATTCATGAGATTCGGAGTTTTTACGGGATTGGCGGGGTATTACCGTCGGTTTATCCCAGATTTCTCTAGGGTGTCAAAGTCCATCTTGAGTTGTTGAAGAACCAAGTCAAGTTTGTATGGTCATCGGATTATGAAGAGGCTTTCGAATTTGAAAAGATTGTTGACCCTTTGCACGGTGTTAGCCCAACTGATATCGAGAAGCCATTTGATGTTTATTGTGATGCTTCAGGAGTTGGTATTGGATGTGTATTGATGCAAGAAGGCCGAGTCATTGCCTATCGTCCGAGGCAACTTAGGCAACATGAAGAACACTATCCGACTCATGATTTGGAGTTAGTATTTGTGGTACATGCTACGAAGATTTGGCGGCATTACGCTTGGTAATCGTGTCATATTTACACAGACCACAAGAGCTTAAAATATATCTTCACTCGGTCGAGAATTGAACATGCGACAAAGAAGATGGTTAGAGCGATTAAGGATTATGACTTGGAAGTGCATTATCATCTGGAAAAGCAAATGTGGTTGCAGATGCTTTAAGTCGCATAAAAGTTATTGCAATTGTCCGGCAGCGGTAAGAACAATGGGTTTGACTTTATGTCAAGAAATGGAGAAGTTGAATGTAGATGTAATTCAACAGGGCAATTTGACCAACATTATTGTTGAAGCCACTATTCGTGATCGATTATTCTTTGCTTTCGGAAAGAAAACAAGGGTATAGCCCATATCAAGGATAGAGTTAGGAATGGAAAAGCGGAATGCTTCAGCATAGATGATGAAGATGTGTTATGGTTCAAGAATCGTCTAGTAGTACCAAAAGTTCTGAGTTGAGACAGTCAATTCTTGAAGAAGCACATGCTACTAGGTTATCTATCCATCCGGGGAGTAATAAGATGTACCATGACTTAAAACAAAGATTTTGGTGGACCAAAATGAAGATAGAAATTGCAAGATATATAGCAAAGTGTGATACTTGTCGAGAAAGTGAAAGCTATACATTTTGAGGCCTCTTTGGAGAATTACAACCATTACCTATTCCAGCTTGGAAGTGGGAGGATATAAGTATGGACTTTATTGTTGGTCTACCCAAGGCTGACAAAGGGATTTGACTCAATATGGGTTATTGTAGATCGACTAACCAAGTCAAGCACATTTTCTTCGGTCCGAATACATATTCTCTTGTCCAATATGCCGGGATATATTTAGCAAGAATTATGAGCCTACATGGAGTACCAAAGACTATAGTGTGAGGATAGGGGTACCACAGTTTGTCTCTAGCTTTTGGAAACAATTGCATTCTTAGATTTGGGAACCAAGCTTACATTTAGTCTGACTGATCCCTATCACCCACAGACTGATGGACAAACTGAAAGAGTCAATCAAGTACTTGAAGATATGTTAAGGTGTTGTGTCCTTAACTATTCCAAGAAGTGGGATGAGTGTTTGCCTTTGGCTGAGTTTTCATACAATAATAGTTATCAAGAAAGCATTAGAATGGCTCCATTTGAAGCACTATATGGTCGTAGATGCAGGACATCGTTGAGTTGGTCTGAGCCCGGGGAAAGAAGATTCTTTGGAGTTGACCTGGTAAAAGCAGAAGACAAGGTTGAAGCAGATACAAGGTAATTTGAAGATAGCTCAGTCCAGACAAAAGAGTTATGCAGATAAACGGCGTAGACCATTGATGTTTAACAAAGGAGATTTTGTATATCTAAAAGTATCACCAATGAAGGGAGTTAACCGTTTTGGTGTTAAAGGCAAATTGGCACCTCGATATATTGGACCATTTCAAATCTTAGAAAGGTATGGAAAGGTAGCATATCGCTTGAAATTACCAGAACATCTATCAGCAGTGCATGATGTATTCCATGTTTCTCAATTAAAGAAGTGTCTCCAAGTGCCCGAGCAGAATGTTGAAATTGAAGGGGTGGAACTCGAACCGGATCTAACCTATTCAGAATATCCTATTAGAGTGTTGGAACAGAAAGATCGTGTTACTCGAAGGAGAACAATAAAGTTCTACAAGATACAATGGAATCAACATTCAGAAGAAGAAGCTACATGGGAATCTGAAGATTATTTGTTAGAAAAGTTTCCAGAGTTTCTTGCATCGATTTAGTATGATGGTAGTTTGCTATGAGATTGTGAATCATGATTGTAAAGGGACCTCAGTTGTTTTATGATGAAGTTTTGGATATTTTTGGGTTGACACATTTCCTTTTCCATTACTTAACCTATGGCTTTGAATCTCGGGACGAGATTTCTTTTTAGGGGAAGGATTGTAACACCCGGGTGTTTTAAATACTAAAAGCTGTCATGTCATCATATGCATTGCAAAGCATTTGGTCATATTGCAAACTTTGATATGCATTCACTAAAACAAGTTTACATTCATGTACAAGTGTTGAATTGTAGTGTTTGAATCAAGTTTGAAATACTGTATTGATTTGAAATTCGAAAACCCTAATTTTGATTATTTAAATTCTACCACGAAAACTCATTTAAAAATCTAAGCATATTTTGGGGTTGAGCTTAAAAGCAAAAGTGTAGATCTTGTCAAGTTGTACAAAGTTGGTTTTGGAGTTTTCAAAGTTGTTTAGTAAAATTTGAAGTAATTTGAAAAGGCATAATTCTTTAAAAGTGTTCCTTTTGAATTTAAATTTGAATTTCAAAATGTAGAATGAATTTGGATATGGTTTCAAAAGCAAAGTTGTAGAACTTTTGATTTTGAACAACTTTTGTTTTTGGAGATTTTTGAGTTGTTATGAAAATTTGAGAGTAATTTGTGAATTTTGGGCGAATGGCATTTACGTAAATTGTGTGAGCAGTGTTCACCGCTCTTGCTACATTTGCGGCGTTTCTTTCTTGGCGTTCAGGTATGCGGTCGTGGCGTTTTGGCGTCATACTGGGCTTGATGAAAGCCTGTGTGACTTCTTTGAGTTTCTGGCCATCCTTTATAGCTCTGGAGTCGTCGCCGTTCTTCATTTTCCGTTGCTCTGTTTTCTTCCCGTCACCTTGCTCATCTCCGTGAGCCCGTGCCGTCATTGTCGTGCTCGCCATCGCTGATAAGCTAGCTCCAGCTCCGCCTACTCCTTGCGCGTCTAGCTATCCCCTCAATTTAGTCTGATTTCACCGGGAGGCGCCGCATAGCGTACTTCTTCTTCGCGGCGGCAACAACGGTGATTCCGTTTCACCATGGTCGGGGCTCTCCGGTGAGCCGTTGCTTACGATTAGCGTAGCTCGGCCCGTCTCGATCTTTGTGATGCTTAATCCGTTGTTGCTTGCTCATTTTGATCACCACGATCGTGGCACACCATCACCGACGATCCTTGCTCCGCCGCCCGTTCTTTGTGTCGTCGACCCACGTCTCTGGCGCTTCTCGACCTTGCTGCCTGCTCCGTCGTGTTTGTGGTGAGCTCTGGTGCTTCTGTACCGTTTATTTGATCGTTGCCGGTCTCCTGCCACCGGCGTAGCGCTGCTGCGTGCCACCGCGTCCGCCATGGTCGGTGTGTAGTGCTCGGTTCGGTCCGTAATTGGTCGCGTTAGTGCCATAGATCGATACGTTGTGACGTAGTGATCATGTTAGTACCCTTGTTTGTCTCCTGTGATCTCACCGTCGGCGAGTTTGCGCGGTCAGCGCCGTCGTTGTCGTAGTCAAAGGGACGGAGGTTAGGGATGACATGTGGGGTCGGGTTGTCGATGACTTCGGCGTTCAAATGGATTTTCTATTTTACGGAATGAATGAATAGTGTCTGCATTTTTGTTATTTTTGTGTAGATTTATTTAGAGCTCCAAAAATTATGAAAATTTTGTGTGACTTCTCTATGATGTATATTATATAACAAAAATTTGAAATCTTGATTTTCAGTATTTTTGGGGTATGATAAAATTGCTCAATTAATTAATAAATGACTTTCCATGATTTTTCTAGGCTTATTTATGTATCCAAAAATTATGAAAATTATTTTGTCACTTAGTTATCATGTAATGAACATTTACAAAAATTTTGAGCTCAATTGGAATAAGTTGATTTATTTCATAATTTTTAATTAAATAATTAATTCATAAAAGTGAATTGTAACCTTTAATGATTTAGGCTTTGATTGAACTTTTGATTGAGTGATGTCCTTGGGTCATTAGTGGATAATGATCTTTGGCAATTGATGTATGTATTACGAAATAGATTTAGTTAGTTTGACTTGTAAGCTATCTGCATGAAGGAAAGTTGTATTCAAGTTGTTTAATTTTGTATCCATCATCGAGCATCATGTTTTGTATTCCGCATCATGTTAAACATGGCATTGTTACTACGTGTAGTGAGCGAAGGTGAACCCGTGGTAGTTAATCAAGTAGTTGAGGAGGTTGAGCCATCTGTGGAGGTTGGTGTTGATATCGTGGTCCGACTCTGAATCGGACTTTTAAAGTCAACGAAGGCAAGCCCGGATACATTTAAACCTACCTTGTGTTTTACAAATTGATTTCGCTTTTGCTTTTCAATCTGCATTAAGTGATTAGAAGTCAAGTGGAAACCTAATTGATGCATTACCAACCTTGTTTTCCTTATCTACCTTGTTAACCATTTTAATTCAGTATATGGCTAGTTATGCTTAGTCATGCTTAGATAATAAAAGTCGGGTGATTGCACTGTCACTGCGAGTTTTATATGGAACTTTAGTTACTTATGTTATCATGAAATATGAGCATGTGAAGTAATAAATCTAGAGAAAGGCGGACTCGGTGTGTGTGAGCCATAAGACATGGAGGTCTTGTGGCGGGTTCTTTCCGCCGTGTCGATTAAGGTCCGTACCGTTGTTGAACCGCTCGAGGTGAGACTTTGTAGTACTAACCGCATACTCGGTAAGCCTTAACTTGGCTATTCTATTACGAGAATGGCTACTCGCGCCTTTGGGAGTGGAGAGATGGCGGGAATAGCATGTACCCGTGGCAATAAATTGGAGTGTGGAGTCTTTGTATTCTCGGGTGGCCTTGGACCCGTTCTTGTTTAGAGGATCCGAGGGTAGGTTGATATATGTAGGTCGGGGACCTGCATATGTCGTGTGGTCTGGAATTCCAATTTGGGTTTATAATCGGTTGAATAAATCGTTGCTCCTCGGTTATGGAGACTCACTTCTCTGTTCATCATCGTAGTATTAATAAGCTGGAACTTGAGTATGGTTTGAGAAAGTGTTGGATATGAAGTTTCATGATCTCAATACGGATCGTGTCGACTTTGTATATGATCTTATGAAGTTTTAAATGTTGAAATAAAGAATTTTGTTAAAAGAGCTTTTACATAAAAGAACTTTGATTATTGCTAAAGCCATACCTTGAATCCCATGAGCTGCATTCTGAGTTTATCTGTTTCTATTTCGGTTAAGTCTTGTTGAGTACTTTTGTACTCGTGGTTCGATTGACCCTTTGTTGCGAGGTGTGAGGCTCATGAGCGGATCTGTTTTGGATCGTCTTTGCATATTTGTTGTTCGTCGGCGATGACGATAAGTAATGTGGCCCTTAGGCGAGAGGCAATGTATTTGTGTGTTTTGTAATATATTATAATGCCACTCCACTACCTTGGTTTGTATTAATAATCGAACTTAGTTTGTAAGGTTTGAAATAAATGTTTTGTAAACTAAGTTATTGTAAGACTTCCATTGATTTACTCTGGTGTAGATATTTGAATAAATGTTGTATATCTGCAATGACTCGTAATGTGATCCCGCTCGGAAATCGTGGATGATTCGGGGTTCTTCGAGGACACCCGACGCGGTCTTCTTAGGTTATCGGTAACATATGCATAGATGTCAAAGGTCGTTGGACAGTGACAGGTGCATGTGGGCCCAATAATTTAGGAGGTTCTGCCACATTTGTTCCAGAAAAAAAGTTAAAAACAACTTTTAAAATTGGCTCGGCAGCAGCAGCAAGTATGATTACTAAACCACATTGATCTCCGAATAATAAACAGTCCAATTATTGAGGTAATTTTTATCATGTCAATGATAAAGAACATTAAATAAATTTAGTTTGGCCATATAACTTGAATAATAACTCTTGTTCAGTGAGTTACCATTACCACTTACCACATGCCTAATTTATTTAAATGTATAGGCAACCATGACATGGTATGTAGTGCATGTTGTTCACATGCCTGGGATTTATCGAACCTGGGAAGATTGCTATGCTCAAGTCAATCGCTACCCTGGTAATTTGCACAAAAAATACAACACAGAAGCTGAAGCTTTGAGGGCCTGCTATAGTCATCCGGCCTACCTTGCAAACCATGGGCAACCGGCCTACTATGGTCCAATGAATGCAAACCATGGGCATCCACTGGCACTGGAGATCGAAGAGAAGCCACCTGTTGGAGATGTGAAGATTAGGAGAATTGCTCCTTGGTCTTGGAAAGATGTTATGCTTTTATTTATGGCTATGGTCATCGCTTTTCTTATTTGAAAGTTGATGTAGGCTTAGTTTCGTAGAAGAGTAGGTGGACTTTGTTGTATGTGGTCAATCAAACAATGAATTTGTTCTAGGTGAACATATGCTATTATTTGACTTTGTTGTATGTGGACTTATTATTAGACTTTGCATTAAACATATTATATATATGAACATATGCTATTAGTAGTTGTCTGCGGCCAAAACTAACCACGATCGTGTTGCAGCCATGACTCATCGTCGCCTGTTACCCCGTCGCTGAAGAACTGATCGACAACAAGAAGCGGCTGATATCGCTGAGACGGGAGAGCCGCATGATCCGACAAACGGTGACGGTGTCAATCTGGTCGGTGAGAACGAGCAGCCATGGACCCCGTCCAGCCTGCTCGATCTAGGTCAAAATGACCAAGATGGCCAGGTAACTTTGGTATCATGTCACTATATAGCCACACACGCTAATCAATTGAGAGGGTCATAGCTTACTTGGTGTCTCTAGCAGGAGCCTCCGCCGGCCGAGGAGCCAGAGGGTTCGGGTAGCAGGAAGGCCAGATCCAAGCAAGGCGTGTCAAAGATTCCTATTGGTAGGAATGCACACTGGCACATTACTGAGTTCGATGAATTCGGGGATCCACTCTCACCTCCTATAGCTTTGACCAAATACAAGACTATCCTCGGGTTACTTGTTAGGGACTTCATCCCGATAAAGTACAGGAAGTGGATTGGGAAAGATGATGACCGGTGGAGGGTTCCCGAAAGCGAGAAGGATTACATATGGGATGTCAAGATCCTAGAGTATTTCACTTTCCCAGCCGAGTTTGACAGGGAGTTAGTCAAGAAAAAAGCAAAAGAAATCATGGGAACATGCTTCAAGAATTTCAAGGAGACATTGTACAAGAATTTTGTCCTACAAAATAAAGAGCCAGATTTCGATGGTGGACAGTTTAGCAAGCAGAAGGACTTCTGGCAGGATTTCAAGGAATACAGGTTATCCGAGGAGTACTTAGAACTGAGCAGGAAGAATAAGGAGAATTCACAGAAAGCGATGAATCCTCATCATCTCGGCTCTCATGGCTACGCCAAAAAGATGCCAGAATTTGAAGCAAAACTTCAAAAGATGGATCGCCTTGTTGAGGAAGGTGTTCAGGTTGAGACCGCCGATTGGGAGTCCAGATCGGTATTATACTATATAGGGAGAAATGTACGGCACGCCGAGGATGGGAGCTTTAGCTCCTCAAATCAACGCATGAGCGAACTCATCCTGAGGTTCTCCCAGGTAACTGAGGAGGTGAGGCAAGGGACTCGCACTTCTAATAGGGAGAAAGACGTGCTCACCCAAGCACTCGGAACCAAGGAGCACCCTAGTCGCACTAGAGGAACCGGTGTTGTTCCTTGGAAACTAGCATTCCCCCAAGAATCTAACACTTACCGGAGCCGCTCGAGGGGTAGAGCGGAACATGAGGTAGAGTATTTGAGGAGACTAAAAGAGATGGAAGATAGAATGGAAGCACGGATTGAGGCGATCGTTGAAGCGCGAGTCGAGCAAATTTTGCTATCCAAGGGGTCAGTAGTACCACAAAACCCTACTCCTAGTGCCTTTAGCCCACAGTTTAGGGGTCGCAGCAGCTACGGATCGACCCCGCTCGACAAAGAAAAGACGATTATGCCTCATTCGGTGAACGACATCACTGAACCCGTCAATGTCAGGTTGTACATCCGTCAGGAATGGACAAAGGACAAGGTGGCGCTCGGCCAGGCCTGGCCTACGGTAGATGGGACAATTAAAGGCTACCCAATTCCACTGGGGTACGCTCACGTCACTATTGACAGAATACTTGATAAGAAGTATAACAAGATACCCATTGAGTACCCCGTAGCGGAAGACAGGCCAAAACTTGGTCAAAACAAGGGCTCTCAAGTGGCCTGGCGCAAGCGCTTTATTAAGCTTGACCATCAATTGTCCTCTGATGATGAGGACGACTACGAGTCTTCGCCCACCCACGATGATCACTCACCATCTCCCAACAGAGATCACTCCCCTCCTCATCCGAAGACATCACCCCCGAGAAGACAGAGGTCTCCTTCTATTCCTACTCGTCCGACTCCATCTTAATCAGCCCCAAGAAAAGAGACTCCTCCTCCTCCATCTTCATCAGCGTCGGGAAAACAGAATTCTCGTCGTCATCCTCCTCCTCCACCTCAGCCCAAAACAAGATCAAGAACATCCTCGCAGTCGCAGAAAAGGTCCTTGGATTCGGTCGCTAATGCTCCCTAAGTGGACCAACAGAAAAGAAAAAGGCCATTCAGTGGCAGCGTTACCACCTTGATAAAAGAAAAATTTACAGCACACATCTCAAAGGAAGATTATGTTAGTTTTTTCAATCTCTATGCCTCACTACCTTCGTTTTTGTTGAAGTCCGAATTCGAAAGGCAAACACAGAATAAATACGCTACAACTAGAGACGAAGAAATACACAATAAAGATTTAAGGAACATACAGAAGTACGTCGAAGACAACCCAGGATTAACCATGGAAGAGGCCACGACCATCTATTATGATGTACAAGGGACGACAACACCGGCAATGAAGTATGAAAGGGGCAATCTTTTGGTTTCTGATCATGAGTATAAAATTCTGACAACATATATGCGCCAGTTACATGAATATTATATGGCTCAAGCAACAAAGACGAACAACTTTGGTTTTCAGGTTATTATCCGTTCGCCACATGTTTTTCATTATCCCGAAGAAGAGAAGTTCGATGTCGAGTGGGAGTGCTTGTTCCAGCTATACCAGAAACGCTCTCTCGATGTTCAAATGTTGACGCTGTGGACTATGTAAGTACCTACACGCACAATTTTATAATTAACTACTCTCTCGAGACACAAATTGTTAACTTTTGAGCACTTCCCATGATTTTATGTAGGTATATAGCAAAATTTTGCATTCTAAAAAGCAAATAGGATTACATAGGCTTCTTGGACCCCTTGTGAGTCAATGAGAGGACATGTCTAGGCCTCTATGGATGTGACGTGGAAGACCTGAAACAGAGATTGATTGCTGTTTTTGACGAATTCACGATGAAGAAGAAAACCCACATACTTCTAGCCTACAACTGCGAGTATGTGTTCTTGGCTTTTAATTTTATGCTTCTTTTTTCGTTAAGATTATTCGATAATTAGGATTTTGTGATTGTAGCAACCATTTCGTCTTCATTTGTGTCAATCTTGCCAAAAATCTGATCGAGGTGTGGGACTTGAAGAAAAAACTATTTGATCATCTGGATGCACTGGTGGTAGTGCTGAATTAGTAAGCGATCCTAATAACATATTATTTTCTAATCACACATACCGCTTTCTAATGTTTCTCCCTTTAATGTTGCTCAGTGTCCGAAGAAGACATATCGGTAGGACGCCGGTCCCATTCAAGGTTGTCGAAATGGAGGGGAAGTACCTGTCACAGCTGGCGGGAAACAATGAATGCGGGTTTTATGTAATGTGGGCAATGCTTCGCTACATCGGCGGGAAATCGAAAGAAGCCGATAAGTTAGTGTGTATAATCCCCATTTCATTTATGTCTGTTAATAATTCAACAAAATGATTTAATGTTCCTCTTTGGATATCATCTTTTTTGAACGATAACGCAAGAAATATAACCACCAAAGACTGTTAGACATGGAGATCGTGGCACTGCAATCGGAGCTCGCAAAATTCATCTTAGCCGAGGTATTGAAAAAAGATGGAGTATTTTCCATTGCACAATCCGTGAGGTACAAGGACCAGTATGGCCCAGAGCGGCTCGCAAGATTATTGTAAGAAGTCCGAGAAGCATGTGTGAAGTCCAAGAACATTTCTTTTTTATTTTGAGGGATCGAGATGTGAATAAGAACATTTGAATTGTAATCGTAACATGTGTAATGTTTAATATTGATGGACCTGTCGTCTACGTAGCATATATAAAGCGAAACCGATTCCACGAAAAAAATATAAATTAAAATAAATTATAAAACAATAAAATACGAATGGGCCATCACCGCCGGTTAGCAACAAACCGTCAGTGTTGTCGTAACCATCACTGCCGGTTAGAAACAAACCGACAGTGTTGGCTTGATCAACATTGCCGGTTTGATCCATGAACCGACACTGATATTTACTACAACACTGCCGGTTTGATCCATGAACCGACAGTGTAGGCTTGCTAAACACTGTTGGCTTGAGCCAAGAACCGACACTCTTGATGCAACCGTCATTATCGGTTGGCACTACAAACCGGTAGTGTTGTTCAACTGGACACGGCCGGTTGGAGCCAGGAACTGACACTGTTTCCTGTAGATCAGTGTCGGTTTTTAAGGACCGGCAGTGATGTCAACCCCCCATCACTCCCGGTATGCCACTGTCGGTTTAAAATTCAGCAGTGACGTGGGTTTTTAAACCGGCAGTGATGTCCAGATCTAGGGTAGTGTGCAAATTAAAGCTGTTTTAGATTTTCAACCCTCAGTCACATAATCGTTTGTTTTTAAACCTTGACTCCAATTTAAAGTTAGAGGGCATGGTGCTGACGTGGCAATGTGCTAAACTGAACTTTGTAGGTAATTTCAAAAGGCTCAAAACAATTCTCACATGTACTAATAAGGAACATTTTTGTACACTAAATAACCTTATTCAAGTGAATTAAAAAAAATAACAATTAATTTGGTGTTTAAAACTCAGTTCCATAGTTGAAAGGGCTTGTAGTACCTAGTATAATGTGGAAAAACAAACCCAGTCAACTGTTTGCAGTTGAATAAGAGTTTGAACCATTTTGGCCCTGCTAGACACCGTTTTTTTTTCCAGCTTTTGCTTCAAAATAAGCGGCTCCTGCTCCAAAAGGACCCAAACTTTGCGCTTCCAATGCGGCATAATTTTCAACGCTTATACCGATTCAAAGTTCGCAGCAGATAGCCAAAAGAGGTAGGGGAGCCACCTCTCCTAGCTATGGGTCGCTTCTTACTCCGCCGCTCCTCTCTTTCCACCAATGGCGACCATCATATCCCAGCTGCCACGAGCTCTGTATCATCCATGATTGCTTCCTCGCTCGAGTGCTGCGAGCCCCTTCTATTGGAGCTCCATTTATCGGCGACGAGCTCAAGCACCTCTCCCCTGTCAACCTCCAGCCTGTTTGTTTGGATGTGGCTTGTCGTAAACGATCGTAAATTTCCAGCCGAAACAGTATTTTTCTCTCACACAAACCAGTCAGCAGTACTTCTTCACGAATCAGCAACGAAACGAACCAGCCAACCGAACAGACTGTTCAATGTCCTCATCTATCCGCAGCTAGCTCCATCCTCCCAATAACGCTATCATCTTTGTTGCAAGCTGTTATCTTCTCTTGTCCAGCCTCGACAGAGCTGGGCATTCCTTTTTTTGAAAAAAAAATCGGACACCGGTCCTATAAGTGACACGAACTTTTGGTTTAATCAGTGGATCAGTTTGGTGTCAGCTTTGATTTTGGACAGGATCGGTACTCGGTGTCACGTTGGTTTCGAAGTTTCACCGAACCAAACAACCGTACATCGGTCAGACACCATAAGTAGCGGATAGCCAACAAGTTTTCACCGTAAAAAGCGGCAAGGTTTATAAGCAACAAGTTTTCAAGCAAACTAGCAAAAGAAACATTGAGACACTCACTTGACCAAGACTGCACCCCCATTGGAGAAAGAACATTGGCAGGTTGCTGTAGGTCGGCTAGCAAAAGCCTAGCGCGTTATCCTTGGTCGTTGTATTAAAAGATATGGAGATTGAAAAAGATTAGGACAAAAGAGAGGTAGAGAGTACATTGGTATCCATATCCACAAAGAAAACAAGTTATCATGAATCTATTTAAAAGTTTTCACTCCATAACAAGTGACCAATTATTTCATTTTATTATTAATAATGATGCATTGAAACCATTTAATAGTATATCTATAAATAAGTTTTAGTATTAATTTAAAACTATTAATAATACATAAAGATTAAAGTAGTTTTAATATTTTTTGATTTAGTTTAAACCTAATATATTTGTTGTTGTAAATTATATTAATACTTTAGTTTATCTATTATTGATGTGAATTATATTGTATAATTTATAATTTCATGATAAATATTTATATAAATATAAAGTTGATTGATTAACTTATATATTTAATTATTAAATAATTATTGAAACCTTATATTATTTTTATGAGCTATCCTTGTCTATATTATATACGTAAATACTTTAATCTCTACTTGTGTAATAATTTTTTAATTCCAAAAATATTGATAAAGCAAAATGGCAATTTGTTTTCTACCATTTTTATTTGAATTTCTTCACTTGACCTATTATTTTATTAAATATTATCCATTACAATTTAGTTACTTCCATATTGGAGATTATTAGAAGTGTACTATCATTTAGTTCATTTTGGTTAACGATGATCTTTGTAGTAAAATTTATTCATGTATATTGAATATAACAATATACACTTTGAGTTGAATTGAGTAAATATCTAAATAGAAATCCGAATCCAAGACACCTGTTTTGTATTCGTATTCAAAAATATCCATATCCGTATTCGTATTCGAATCAAAATATAGTAAAAGGTGATATCCGAATGTAATTCCATATGAACCCGATCCATTTCCATCTATATTGAGATCTCAATGTTCATGTTCCCTAAAACACATGGACCAGCTGAGCTACAGAACATATGTGATTATGACACTATTTTTTAACTATACAATTTTGGATCTTATATTGTATATTTAGCACTAAAAATAATCTCAAATGAAAAAAATTTTAACTGCAAAGTTGTTGATCTCATTGAGTACTACAACTTTGTTGTTGACTTTGTCTACATTCAACATTGTTAATCGTTTTAAAATATGATCCTAGCAGCTATTCACGTAAGACAAATAAGATGAGTAGCACACAAGACATAAGGATTATACTGGTTTAGGCATGTGGTGCCATCAGTCTAGTTAGGAGTAGCTTCTTCTTTGTATTCGTATGCTCGGTTATAGGGGCTACTGCGTGTAGCTATGCGCTAGAATGTAGAAGATGGGGATCCCGATCAGGAGGACCCTGGCCCTCCTTATATAGTCTAGGGATAGGGTTGCAGTAGATCCGATCGGCTAATAGATTGGATTCCTAGTTTATTGCATAGAAGCGCAACAAAATGATTCTATCCTGTCGCCTATATATGATGGCGCTGGATATCCTCCGAATGACTTGATCTCCAAGCTAGTGGATTCGTCTGGCCTTCATGGGCCTCATCCCTCATCGTCTTTAGCCCGATAGACAGGCATGGCTTAGGTTATACGGGCGATGAAGGTACCCCGGGCCCATATATTCGACACTTATATTGAATATTTGGACTTGTAAACTATCTCTAATTAAAAATTTATCATCTACAAAGTTTTAGATCTCTTTAAACTCTATAATTTTTATATAAAGTTTATCTTAATCCGATTTTATTTGAAAAGTTATGAATTATGAATTCTTTTACAAAATAGTTATCGATGTCAGTTTAAGCCACAAACCGACAGCGATAGCCCATCTATTACTGCCGGTTGAAGCTAATATTTAAAGAATACTTGATATGTTATATGCACAAATTATATACAATGGTGATATAGTACAAAGTATTAAGTCAATTCAGGGTAACATTGATTAGCAAAAATTTTCATTTATAATTTGATAAAACCATTTGCCAATTTGATAAATAATTAAAAATTTTACAACATAATTCAGTATATAGGCACTAAATAGCAAGTTAAGTTTTTATGGCCTGTTGGACCAGCTACGAGTAGTTATTAGCTACAGTAAAATAGCTCAGATTAGTTGGGGTTGGCCAGCTAGTTGGCTAACAATGCAACTAGTTGAAGACTTTGCTAAAAAATAACGTATCTATTAGACCTATGTTTGGATGGGTTAGGAATAAAATTAGCTCACTAACAATTAGCCATATGTATCCAAACATGCTCTTAATTTTGAGATAAAGTTGAAAACTTCTATAAAGTAAAATAAAACTAGTTCAAATGATATACTCACAGTTCAAAATATGGACTTAAAATAGACTTATAGTACTAATTGTTTGAATTTTTTATGATGATTAATAGGTTTTTTTACAATATATAAATATACACACGCACTGGAAGCCAGTGTATGCCGGGGCATAACTGGCATGCTCCCCAGATCCGCCCATGATGCCATCCAGCTTGGACAACCACAACTACCGAAAAGGTTTATACCAACGGCTTAATTTTTTTTAGGGGTGGCTGGGGATGGAGACGCCCCTACAGTGGGCGTGCTCGGAACCCACAAGACCAGCCGCTCCTACAAATGGCACAGTAGGGGCGGCTGGAGATACGAGACGCCCCTATAAATAGGTTGATTTGTAGGGGCGGCTCACTCACCAGCTGTCCCCGGTGTTGCGATTTGTAGGGGCGGCTCAATCACCAGCCGCCCCCACAAATGCTGCACGTACAAAAGGCTGTAGTCCCCTTCTTTCTCCTCGGGTCCCTCACTCTTACCCGAGAAAAAAGGCTTGGGAGGCCTTAGGCACCTCCTAAAAATTGCTCTACTAATTGTGGAAGGTTTTGGTCTCAAATCCTTTGGTGGAAAGGTCGTAGAAGGTAAGAAAATATTATTCCACACTTTTTTTAAAGTTTTAATGGTTGGTTAGTGAGTAATTAGAGTTTTACTTTTCTCTCTCTTCTATGGTGCTTGAGCTACTTATGAAGCAAATTAGAGGTAAGTTTTGAATGTACTAGGGTAAATTAGGTAGGGGAACAAGATCATACCCTTATTTGGTCCATGTTTCTTGATTTTAGTGAACAATTAGTTAGTTTTATAGATATTTCATGTGCATGTAGATCTAGATCTAGATCTTGGTTTGGTTTTTTTATTAATTTCATTTTTGTAAATTTATGTTTGATGAAATTGGACTAGGGTTTGCATGAAAGATATTGGGTAAAATATAATTGTTGTCTTTGAAATTGTTTATTGTAATCAACAAATATATATTTTAATTATTTATGGATAAATAGGCCATTAATTAATTTTCCTCTGCCATGGTGTGTTTGTATGCTTCATGTAATTATATTTGATTTATATTCATATATATCTGAAGTATATACAATTATTCTCAAGTAATTATTAATTTGATTCATTTTTATATATATCTGAATAAGTAGTCCTTTAATGTTTGTTTTGTTGTTGTTGTAAAAGATAGAGTACAGGAACTCTTGGATGAATGGTTTGTTAAGGTTCAAGGCATGTTTACGTGAAGAGGTGGATAAATTTATTGAAGCCATAGAGAAGCATGCAATGACGTTGACAGAGAATAATGATACAATTATTTGTCCCTATAAAGATTGCAAGAATCGTATGACATAGACAGATGTGACTATCATCAGATCACATTTGATTATGCAAGGATTTGTTGAGGACTACGCAGTGTGGATTCATCATGGTGAAATGGTTATTGTTAACGATGAAGATGAGGAGGAATACGATGAGGAAACCCTAGAATCCCTATCCCAATATTCAGTAGAGCTTCATGCACGAATGGATCCTGAGTTTGGCAATGAATAATGTGGTGATGCTGGTGGTTGGGATGGTAATGATGAAGGTGGTGCCAATAATGATGGCGGAGCATGTGTCGGGGATGAAGATGATTTGGAGGACATGATTCGAGCCCTTGGACCAAAGATTTTACTAAAGAGCCCAAAAGATCTAGAAAATTTTGGAAGGGTGAAAAAAACATCGAAGGAGGCTGTGTATGGTGTTGAAAAGGGTTGTCTAACACACTGGACATTGCTATGTTTTGTGCTTGAGCTACTCATCCTGAAGGCTAAGTACGGCTGGTTAGACTGTAGTTTCAATGATCTATTATGTCTCCTGTCATGGGTGCTGCCACAACCAAACTCAGTTCCTGCCAACACATACCAAGCAAAGAAGGTCATAAGTCCATTGACAATGGGGGTTGAAAAAATCCATGCATGCCCCAACCACTATATCCTTTTTCGTGGTGAAACGTTCAAGTCACTGGATAAATGTCCCCGGTGTGGGGCCAACCAGTACAAGAACAATGACCTTTACGGTGGGGACGAAGCCTCTATGGGGAAAAAGAGGAATAAGAAGGGTACAAAAAAGGTGGTACAAGAATCTCAGCTCTCAGAGGATACTCCATTAGGCAACGATGCAAAGCAGAGAAGAATTCCTGCCTTGGTAATGTGGTACCTGCCAGTGACCGACCGCTTGAGACGTATCTTCTTAAACCCTAAAGAAGCCACACTCATGACATGGTGGGATGATGAGCGCAAGGCGGATGATGATAAGATTGCACACCCGGCTGATTGTAGTTAGTGGCAAAGGATTAAGAATTCAGCGATGACCCAAGAAATATACGGTTTGGCTTGAGCACCGATGGAATGAATCCCTTCAATGAGAGGATGAGCGACCACAACACTTGGCCAGTGATCTTGACCATGTACAACATCCCAATGTGGTTGTGTTAGAAGAGAAAGTACCTTCTTCTCACTATTCTTATTTCTGGCCCTAAACAACCAGGCATTGATATAGACATGTTCCTCGAGCCTTTAATGCAAGAAATGGAGAGGCTATGGAGGCATGGGGAGCCGATGTACGATGCATTCTGAAAGGAGGACTTTATTTATAGAGCAATAATATTTGTTACTACAAATGATTACCCCACGCTGTTTACTTTGTCTAGATAGATCAAAGGAAAGATGTGATGCTTAGTTTGCTTGGATGGTACTACATGGGTGTTCCTAGATGCATCCAAGAAGATAGTTTACCTAAGAAACCGGTGCTTCTTAAAGAAAAGTCACAAGTACCGCAACAAATTATTCTTTAGATTTTATGACAACACCCCAGAGATTGAACCCTCTCCAAAGAGACGTCATAACAGAGAACACGTGTACAAAATAGTAAAAAACATACGTGTTGTCTATGGAAAGAAGAATTTGGATGGGACGAATAGAGATAGAAGCACACCTCCTGTTGAAGGCGTACCTTTCAAGAAACAATTGATCTTCTTTCAGTATCTGCCTTATTGGCCAGACTTGGAGGTCCCCCATGCCATTGATGCCATGCACGTGCAGAAGAATGTCTTTGAGAGTCTCATTGCTACCTTGATGGACACAGGCAAGTCAAAGGATGGTCTGAAATCATGGAAAGACATGGTGCAGCTAAATGTGATACCACAACTTCACCCGGTACCTGAGGCTAATGGTAAATACACTCTGCCCGCAGCGTGCTTCAACCTAACACCAGAAGAGAAAAGAGCTATATGCACTTTCCTGAGGGGGTCAAAGTCCCAACAGGGTTTTCAGTGAATGTGAAGAAGCTAGTGTCGTTGAAGGACTTGTCAATAACACACTGCAAGGCTCATTATTGTCATGTGATGCTAACAGTGTTTCTACCTATTGCAATCAGGGCTATAAAGCTAGAGTTCTTGAAAATGGCCATCACCCGCATGTGCTACTTCTTTTCAAAGATCTCATAGAAGACGATTGGCAAGAAAGAGCTGAATGACCTACATGAATTTGTGGTGGAGACACAAAACCAACAAGAGATGTGTTTACCTCCTACTTTTTTGATATAATGCCACATCTCATGATTCACATGGTTCATCAGATACAGGCGCAGGGCCCTTGCTACTTGCATGAAATGTGGTCCTATGAGCGGTTCATGTCGGTTCTAAGCTGATACGTGCATAATTGAGCATACCCAGAGGGCTCCATAATAGAGGGTTACAATACTAAAGAAGTCATCGAGTGCTATCAAAAGTACCTAAAAGTATAGAAAGGGATTGATAAACCCGATTCTCGTCACAAGGGTAGGCTGACTAGGAAGGGCACCAGTGGTAGAAAAGTGTTCATCGACCATGATTACAAAGAAGTGAGTCGGGCGCATTACAGTGTCTTACAGAGTACATAACTGATGCAATCATATATTAATGAACACTTGGCTATCATTATGGCGGAGAGAAATGATCGTTCAGATGATTGGGTCATGAAACAGCACAAGCAACGACTAACTACGTGGTTGAAGGACCAAAACATACCGCCTGGAGAAACCATAGACTCTATTACCATCAGTAGGTTGGTGGAGGGGCCATCGAGACAAGTGACATCTTGGAAAGCTTATGACATCAATGGGTACACGTACTATACCCACGTAAAGGATAGTAAATATGTGAACCAAAACAACGGCGTTCGAATAGAAGCTCTCGATGGAGTGGGGCAAAAGATCCAATACTTTGGCATCATTGAAGAGATATGGGAACTTGACTATGGAAGGGATATAACGGTGGCTCTGTTTTGATGCCGCTGGATCAAACAACACCAACTGAACGAGATCGAATTGAGAGTCCTAGACCTCGAGAATCTAGGCAACCAAGATGACCATTGGGTGCTCGCTTCACGTGTCGCACAAGTTTTCTATATGCCTGACCCACAAAGTAACCTCCCCCCGAAGAAGAAGACAAAGCACGTGGTTGCCTCCGGTGTAACACCCTAAAATTTGCATAATTTTGAAATAGGCGAAAATCATTAATTATGCATTTTTGTGGGCATTTGAATTTAGGAAAATAATGAATTTCATCAAATTAAAATCAAATATAGGTTTACAACCATGTGTGTGCATTCATGCTGCTGCATAATGATTTTTGAGTGGTGTGATTTGAAATCAAACTTCAAATTGTTTTGAATTTGTATCTTGAGATTTGCCTTGGAAAAATTAAAAAAGAAAAAAACGAATTTCCCTTCTCTTTTACCCTTCCCCCGCTTTTGGCCCACTCGGCTTGCTCCTCTCCCCGGCCCAGCTAGCCGTTGGCCTTTCTTTCCCTCTCCTTCCCGCTCGGGCCAAAGCCCAGGTTGGCCATCTCCCGCGTCCACTCCTCCACAGTGGCCCAAGTCCGCGCCGCGCCGCGTCCCTTTCCTCCATTCTGCTGATGCACCGGGCCCATCTGTCAGGCGTTCTTCTTCCTCACGCCATAACCAAGCCGGAGACCACCGCGCCGACGCCCGTGTCCGGCTCCACTACGCCACGGTGTCGTGCCACCCAAGCCGCCTTGACCCCCATAAATACCGCCCGTGCCCGCCGCCTCCAACCCCATAGCAAGCGCCGCCCCTGCTCGAGGCGAGTCAGCCAACCCTAGCGCTGTTGCAAGCTTGGAGTGCTGCCGTTGTTTTGCTGAGCGCCGCGCAGCCGTCGTCGCTTCCCGTCCGTTCTTCTCGGTTCCGGTGAGTTCCCCACCCTCTCCTCTCTCTCCCGGACTTTTTCGTTCGTCGAACCAAGCACCGTAGGCCCTAAACCAAGAGCTTCGGTGAGCCATCCATGGCGCCGCCGCGGTCAACCCACCGCCGGTCCTGTTCCGGCCAATCAGGCCCTCTCTCTCCCCTCCGCTTCTATCAAGGCCATTCAATTCTAATCCGACGGTCCCAGATGAAGGATACCCCTTCGCTTTGGAATTTTGCAAAAGAGCACTTATAAGTACTTGAGTCTTAACCCGCGGTCCATAGCACCTTTTCAGATTATGTTTTCTTCTTTTGAAAGCGTATTTTGCTTTGGGTAGATCTAAAATACGTTTTCAGCTATTACAGTTTTGCCACTAGATTTGTTTTAGCCATAAAATCTCCGTTTTAACTCTGATTTGATCCGTTCAAGTTGCGTTAGGTTTATAATTAAGTAATCTACATGTTCATACTACTGTTGGACATGTTTTCAACTTTTTAAAATTTGAGGTTAGATTTAATCTATTATTTTACTAAAGGAAAACTTGTTTAATTCATAACTTCTTCGTTTTAGCTCCGATTTTTGTGATCTTCGCGTCTGTGTGTTCGTAGTGAGATGTAGATTCATTTTCCAAACTTTTCATCTTGATCTTATGCTGTTGGTGTACTGTTGTAATCTATTTCTTTTGTTTGCTATGCATGATTGCTCCTGGATGCTTGTATGTTGCTGTGATTATCGAGTATAGACGGTGAGCAATTCATGGGAGATCAAGGGTACTACTTTGACGAGCAGGATAAGCAGGAGTACTTTGCTCAAGGAAAGTTAGCATGGGATCATCCTTGTTTCCTATTCACTTTAATTCATTAAATTCATGTTGCATGTGTCACCTTGGTAGGGATTCCCTAGACTTGAACTTTTACCTTGTCACCTACGGGTTATGCATTGGGTAGCTTTGCTAGTGCTCAATTAAACCATGATCTTGTAATTTGACTAATGGTATATGCAATAAACATTAAAATATGACTTTTTAGCAACTTGGAAACATGGGGTTGGAGTATTTAGCTACTTTCTAAATGCTTCAGATTCCTCTCCCTAAAGACTTATCTGTAAGTGAACATCCGAGACTTACGGTACAGCTGTGAGGGCTACATGGCTCTGGCTTTAGCTCAGTATGATGATCTTTTCTAGCTTGTTAGTGGTTACCTTTATTGGCGTAAGAATGGCTTGCCGAATCAGGTATAGGATAGCCTATACTCTTATGTGTATAGTCGCGATGGAATTGTGTCATTCGACAGGGGGGTTCCTATATCTATTTGCCGAGTGAATCTAATGGCCCTAACTTGTTAGACGAACCTTTGAATGGCTTCAAAGTGACCCCTGCCTGCTCACCTTAGAAGTGTTTTGGGAGTAATTAACTCGGGCATATGGGTATCACGACTCACAGTGAAAGTGTACAACCTCTGTAGAGTGTAAAATTGGTATATCAGCCATGCTCATGGTCACGAGCGGTCTTGGAATATTTACGGAATAGATGAACACTAAGTATTACCTATTTATGCTATTCATTATTTATGTTTATATTGATCATGTGTTTTGCATTGGGAATTGAAAACAACTTGTTGCTACTCTTAAGCTAAAATTGTGATAAGTAAAAGCTGAATGTTGTTAAACCTGTGTCAAGCCTTTTGAGCCTCATGAACCCCATGTTACACTTATTGAGTACGACATGTACTTACGCTTGTTTATTTTCATTATTTGGATAAAAATCCCAGATGGGTAATAGATGGCTATGGGTATGATGATTTTCCTGAGGACTTCTAGACTTGTGGTCAACCAGTCGACGTCCCTATGAAATGGAGCTTCTGCGAGAGATCTTTTCGTTATACTTCTGCTATATCTATGTGAAGACTCTGTCTTAATATTCGTGATGTAATAAACACTTGTGATGATACTATTCATAATATGTCGGCTTATGTATGTGACTGATCTCTGGGCGCACATAAGATTTTTCATCCCATTTTATCCTTAAAATTGGGTGTGACATTCAAGAAACAACACATTATCGGAGTTGATGGCGTGGACGGTGTTGAAGCTTACAATAACTACGATGAGATGTTGCTATTCATAGACTTTCCTAAGAAAATCAGTGTTGTAGAAAAGAACCTACCCAAAGACATATTACCATGTGAACAAAAAGGTGTCAAGGGAAAAGTCGTTACAGTGGGCTAGCTAGTTGTTGAACGTGGAGTGTTTGTATAAGTGTGTGTGTTTGTAAGACTTTATTTATGTATGTGTGTGAGACTATATATTTATGTATGTGCGTGAGACTATATATTTATGTATGTGTGTGAGACTACCCTTTGCAACATCCAGATGAACTATTGCAATATCCACTCTATTACTACTAAAATAGCTGTAACACGCAGACACTTGAAACATGCACTTATTACTACTGCAACATGTTCGGACTACTATTGAAACACTTAAAATAAGCACTTAACACTTTATGAAATGAAGAAATGACCAAAATAAAAGTTGGAGATCTTGACGAGTTATACAACTTTTATATTCATCACCTTTATAGCTGAAATCATTTAGTGGTTGAAAATTAGGTTTGAAGTTGTCATTTTCTGAAATTCAAAATTTGAATTGTCCAAAATTAGTGACAAAGATAGATGACCAGACTAAAATGATAGAGCATGATTTTAGAAATTTTTAGGAAAAAGCATCACATTTGGAGTTAGTATGAGGGAGAAAAACTAGTTACAAGTTTCAACCACAGATTAAAAAGAGAAATCACACTTGTTCATCATTGATCATCATAAACAATTGTGATTTTTCTTTTTAATGTCTGGGTAAATTTGTTACTAGTCTTTCTCCCTCATACTAAATCCAAATGTGTTAGTAAACATTGGTCACAAATTCATGAATCTCATACATAGTTTATGAAACTAGATGAGAGATGTGTCAATTTATGAACAATGTTTGCTATTACTTTCCCAAATGAATAAATGACCAAAATAAAAGTTGTAGAACTTGATGAGTTCAACATATTTTATATTTATGACTTTTACATTTGAAATCATATACTCTTCCAAAATGTTGTTTGAAGTTGTCCTTTTTTAAAATTCAAATTTTGAATCATTCAAAAAAGTCACATGAAAATATGACCAAAATGAAAGTTGCAGATTTTGATGAGTTCTACAACTTTGATGTTTACAATATTTTCATTTTTGATCATTTAATGTTCTAAAATACTTTTCCAAGTTTTGAATTTCAATTTTTATTTTTTTAAAATATTTTATTTATTTGTTGTGGCGGCTGACTCAGGAACCGCCCCTACAAATGTATTTGTAGGGGCAGCTGGAGTTTCAAGCCGCCCCTATAAATCAGCCACGGTATATAAACAGCACCCCACGTGTGACCGAAAAATTCTAAGTCTTTAGCACATTTTTCTCCTCCACGACGCCGGTAGGCTGCTAAATTTTCCCACGCCCACCGCCGCCGTTTCTGTGCCCTACCTCCTCCGCCTCCATGCCCTACCTCCCCCGATCTGCCTCCAACCCCCAGTCCGTCTCCTGCCCTGCGCGCCGCTGTTCCTCCTGGCGGCTAGGGTTTCCGCCGCCATTCCCCCTCCCACGGCGGCTAGGGTTTCCACTATCGGTGCCCGTGCTCCCTCCCCTCGGTGGCCCTAGTGCCCTGGTGCCTATGCGCTCTCCCTCTGTCGGTGGCCCCGGTGCCAGTGCGCCCTATCGTCCCTGCTCCCTCCCCGGCGGCTCTGGTACCCGCCGTGCGCTCCGGTGTCCGCGCTCCCTCCGCCGGCGGCCCCGGTGCTGGTGCGCCCCGGCGTCCCTGCTCCCTCCCCTGGCGGCTCTAGTACCCGTGCGCTCCAGTGTCCATGCTCCCTCCCCAGGCGGCCCGGGTGCCCTGGTGCCCATGTGCTCTCCCTCCGTCGGAGGCCCCAATGTCGGTGCGCCCCGGCATCCCTGCTCCCTCCCCTAGCGGGCTTGCCTTGGTGGCCGTGCGTCCAGCGTTCGCGCGCTCCACCACCACCCTTTTTTGGCTTGTTCTTCTGTAGGTAAGCTCCAACCCCTTCTCCTCCATTCTTGCTCCATTATGCAGCCGATTCGTTGCAGTGGTCGGACATGGATTCATGGCGGTCTGATGTGCTGCTGTAATTTTCTGTGTTACATAGCTTCATGTGCAGTGTAGGGGATGGTCAATTTGTTTGTAGCTGTGAACTATATTAAATATGTTATTAGCATTTTTTTAAAAATGACACGGGTTGAGTAATTGTGATGGAGATTTATGGTGTTTCTACAGGGTACTGTTAATAATGGTACATGTTTGTAATTTAGGCTAAAACTTAGGTTTAGTTCTTGGAACTTTGGTTACTTTTCATTATCATGGAAAATTGAGTAATACAGATAACATTTTTAAGGGTTACTTTAGGTTAATGTTCATCATAATGACAGAAGCAAGTGATTAATTAGCAAATCGAATCCAATGATTATTGTTGCCAATAATGATAGAGAATAAAATGGATGGTTAGATATTGTATTTTGAAATTCTAATGCTTCTCCGTTTTCTAGTGTGTCTTGCGAGAATTATTTAACATAGGCTTTGCAATTAGTAAAAGTAAAATAAGATGGACACAACTTCTTGCCATCCAATTTCTTAACTGATCCTTGCCCTCCAATTTCTCATGAATTCGGTGTTGGTCATTTGGCTAAAATGCATCCCGTCTTTCAGATATGTTACATTTACTCTCCATCAAAAATTATTATGAGTGTATCTTGTACCTTTGATACGACATAAATTAGCTGATCCGACTATAGGCTAGTTATGACAAAGCTATACATAGTATATGACCAGGAACTCGGTCCATGACAAGTTGTGAGATGCTTCGTTTCCAAGGGTTGTTCTCTGCAAAGCCATATGAAACACTAAAAAAATATATATTTACTTTATAATGTTATAAACTCAATTGGTTAGCTACATTATATGCGAGTTCCTTGGTGCAAGGTTTTCTCTAGTGTTACATTAAGCACCATTTAGGCATGGAGGCATCGGTAGGTCTAGGTGCTCCGTCAGACTAAAACAGTAGTGCACCCATGTGCCTCCTCTTTTGCACTAGAGCCTCGTCGTTTGCATTGCTCAAAGTTGTTCTGAGTCTGAAGCTTAGGTTACTATTTGCTGAATGTGTAAGTGATGCAACTATGCATTAATGTAGCGTGCTCATGTTGTAATAGGGTGATCTGATGATTTTGTAGCTTGACCGGGCACCATACACAGTTGGGCATATATGTAACCGACTGCCGATTTTTCAGTATACATCACTGACAATAGATAAATGTGCATATATGTATATTAAGTTCCAGTGCATAAATTATTTTTGCTACTGTCACTATGCTTCATGAAAAAAAACTAATTTTTGCTACTGTGCTTTTGCTCAAAGTTTGACAAATCTTTCCACAGCAATGGAATAACCCAAATAGTCTTTTAAAGTGTGAATGCTTGCAATTTATATAGCAATATAGTCACTATATTGCTGTGTTGTTACTTGCTATTAGTAGTATTTTTCTAAGGATAAATGGGAAAAGAAGTCCACTCCCTCTGTTTTTAAATATATGGCACCTTTGATATTTTCAATTTGTTTGACTATTTGTCTTTTCTATACACTTTTGAGTAAAAGGACATCCAAGGTATGCTCAAAGTTATTTTGATGACAGTTTTAGCGGTATGCTTTCCACTTTAGTACTTATAAGTAAATAATTAAATAAATTTGTTGGTCAAAGTTTGAGAAAAAAGATCAATGATACATGGAACTCTAAAAAAACAATGATGCAATGAATGTTAAAACAAAAGGTGTAATCCTGAGCTGAGAGTATGATATCATCTTATTATTCTAATCTTGTTAAATGTACTAGAACGATTTATTTTCTGGCATGAAAGTAACCTCTTGCTATCCTTGTCTTTAGAAGCTATTGGTTAGGACTTAAGAGAAGAGTAAAACAATAATCTAGGTACTTGATATTTCATATTTCAAACAATAAATTGAAATATCCTAATCCACTGGGCATAACCATATAGGAAGTGTTTGGGAGACTGTAGAGACATTACCCCAGCCAGATGATTTATCTCTTACAAATCAGATGCATTTCATTCTAGTTGTAGTATATCTTTTGAAGAAACTGCTGCAATTTCCTTGAAAGATGATGCTGTGGCAACTGCTTCAGTGAAGTCACCACGAGCAGGTTGGTTACTATTGACTATTCCCTTTTCATCATCTTGGGCAATCTCATTATCAGAGAACTTAAGGCTTTTCTTTTGGTGTATCTTGCTAATCATCAATCAAGAAAGAAATGTCTCACCTAAAAATCGTGATTGGTGTCTCCCTATGTATACATTGTTCGACCTTGCTTGTGAGCTACGACCTTTTCTTTGCTGTTGGAGTAGGACTTTAAAAGTTGAAATCCAACCATAGGTTGTATTTATCTACAAATTTGTATGCTTGAAAACCTATCGTTCATTTGATTTGAGCTTGCTGAAATTCATATATGTGCAGTAAATTGTGTTCTACACTGACCATAGTTTACAAGTTCAAATGAATCATCCAAGAAACTAGGATTATTTCTTATGAGAAATATCATAACTCAAGTTCATTAATTCTACACCCCCACCAAAAAAATAAAGTCCTATTCATTCAAAACGGCAGCTTTCGTCCATGTTAAACAGCTTCATTTTGTAATCTTGCAACGGACACAGTATCTGCAATAGCGGATTAGTACAGTACAGGTTTTTTTAGAAATTTTAGTGCGATTTAGTAGGTAGGGTGCCTGTGTCAAAATAACATATCAGATATAATGCAAAGAAAGAGACAACATCGGGCATGTAGGCTTTTTGTAAGCGACCTGCTTTCTTATTTAGGTGAACAATTTTCTTAGCATCCTTTTTCCTTCTCTGAGCTTCAGACACTCTGCAGAAAACCAGTTGATGGTATTGTGTGTGGTTTTTATCAGCAGCAGACTATGATGCTTCATTTCACGTATGATGCATGGTCATACGTGATGGCACTGATACCCTTTCATTTTATAGCCACATTTGGAAACAATCCTTTAAACTTTAGAGCTCAAAAGTGTAGCTGCACAGATGGTGAACGGTGAACTTCCGTATATACAGCTCCATATTTCCTTGTAGACTTGCCACACATATTATTCATCCAAAATATCTTGATACTGGACATATAGTGTCGATGATTTTACTTGGACACAGTAGAACCAGAGAGGTCCAAATAGGTTTGCTTGATGGTTATACTGGCCATATAGCTTTGGCTTTGTAGCATGTCATAAGCTTGGACCCAATTAAAGGGTTAGGAATTATCATGTTTTACATGGGACCTTTACACTTCTTTTTTTTTGTTTTACGGAAAGGGACCTTTACACTTCTACATACAGTATGAGTCTTTCTTATTGTTATAAACTGAAATTATGCTATTAGCATGAGCTGGAATTAAATGATTTCTGAATTTTGATGATAAGTTCCTCTACTATCAGCTTTTGGAATGTAATCTGGCGTGGGGCTCGAACTCCACCTTCTTTTGCTGTCACATGATACTCTGTTTGTTTTGTTTGCCACTCTGAACAAATCCTAAACTCTACTGTATGTCCGTTCATAGTAATGGAAATGGTGTATATCCCTAATTCAAAAAAAAAGTTCCTCTACTACTTGGTCTGGCAGGCAGGCAACTTCCTTTTTTGTTTCATGATGATGTCTGGGAATCACATTGTCTGATACTCTAGTATCTCCATGGAGTGTTGTGTGCATGGCAACATGGCAAGCCATGACATAAAGCATTCGCCAGAACCATACAATAACCTTAGGTACACCTCATTTGAATGATAGAAAAGATAAGATTAAAGGATTGCTCATATGCTTAGCTTCAATAGCTTGCAAGTTCACAAGTGTTTTTTGTAAGATGCTGCTGAACTTCAATATGCATAGTGACAGTTTTTTCAGTATACATCACTGACAATATGCACTTTGGTATCTTATTCTTGTCAAACGGAGCCTGCTATCTCAATTCTTCGATTGCATTTGAATGTTGCAAGCTTCTTGGTAATAAGCTTATGAAGTTGCATTTATCTGTGTATCTGAAACTGTTCTACATGTCTTTTCATCAGGTGAGGATGATGCTCGTCAAAAGCTCCCCTCTCCTCTGTTTTTGGCTATTTTTGCCATCAGCTGCTACTCTATGTTTGCTAAGCAGATGTTGCTTTTTTTTGTCAAATCTCCCCTCTCCTCTCCTCACCTTTGTTTTGCCGATGATGAAATTGTCCAAATCCATACATTATATGGAATATGAGCTGATGATCAAGAACTTGTGAGGAACTTGGCATCATTATCAGCCGCCCCTCCTAGCGAGCATGTGCCTGATAAGCCACAACCTGCTCCAGATGCCACAGTCTTCTCAACAAGCGCAGCCGATACATGAATAACGAGTGCCTCCGGAAGAAGGTGATGCACAAGAAGATAAGGACGTGCCTGAATGGGAACTTCGAAAGAAGCATCCAATCACCATAAGGCCAATTTATGTTCTGATGAAAGATGTCTCGTCGGTGCACAAGTGGTATGCCCATGACCAATTCAAGCCTGAGAACCAAGTTAAAAAAGTCCCAACACGGGCTTCTGAGGAGTATCCAAATATTGATGCCATCAAATGATCAAAGGATTGCCCGAAAACATATGAAAGAGGCAAGCCCTTCCTACCAAACTGGGACATCCAGTGCCTACCACATGGAATGAGAAGGTTCCATGATTGGTACTTGCGTGTTCTCCTAACGAGCATAGATCTCGTACAAGCATGCTTCCCCGCCGGCACATTTAGAAGCTCAGCCGGGAAAATTATCTTTGACTTCAATGACATGTAGACATGCTTTCACCTCGGAGCAATGAAAATAAATCTAATTCGCACAGGGTGCCTATAAGTCCTTGCCCTCCCGATATGATATGAATATAATCTTTGGATTTTGTTGTAACTAACACACGTCATGATTTGTAGAATGCAAGTGCACATTGTAAACAAAAGCCAAGTGTGAAAGCCAGGTATATAGACCCTCAAGATATATCACAAACAAATTTTAATTACCCTACACAGTGAAAACTGGATGCCAAAGAGCTAGCTGTTGGAAAGACCCTTCGGGAGAAAGAGGACATCCGTGCGAAGAAACTAAGGCAAGAGTCCCTTAAGGTTTCGGCATACATTGCCCTGGCTTTTAAAAATCTCCAACAGCACTCTACTATACGGCTAACATACAACTTCGAGTAAGTTCAACTCTATACTTAAAGCTTTGTTCGATATATTTTATTCGATGTAAAAGAGTTTATCTAGTTTTATGATTAAATTTATGCAACAACCACTGGATTTGTATAGGCGTCGATGTCGGGAGGAGCATGGCATGGGTCTTTGATTCAATAGATAGGGACCCGGTGACATACAAAGACTTCATATCGATTCTCAAGACGTATACATATCGACAATCCTCATTAGCTTATATGTTTGTATACATACTTGTAACGTTCACTTTTAGATACTAACAAATTGCATTTGCTAAAATAATTCGAACAGGGCATTCAAGTTCTATATCAATAAACATCACGGAAGGCATGATCCAGTAAGGAAGAAAAGGCTGGCTATAAAAATACTATGAGCGGTAAGTGTAACTTACTTTAGTACTCCATTACATGGCTTTTAAAAGCATTACTTAATATTTCCATATGCAAAACACACAGTGCCCTAAGCAGAAGCCTGGGAGTGTACATTGTGGATACTATGTATGTTCTATGATGAGTAACACCGGTGCCTACAGGAGAAACCCCTTAAGAGTAAGTTTGAATCTCTTCACCCGTAGTATAAAAACTTCGCATATGATATGAAATACTAAGTCGAAACTTGTTCTCTTGTAGTGGAAAGAAGAGAGAAATAAAAAGAGACCCATACAAGGATGACTAACTCTTAGAGCTCGTCGGCGACCTTTGCAACTTCATATTGGACCAGATTGTACACGTCAAAGACACCTACCATGACCGAGATTCTGACTTAGGAAGAAATCCTCGGTACCAACACCTTCTTGAGACTAAAAGGCTAGCTCTAGGCCGTTGATAACAATGTGTATGAAATTTGACATTGGTCTTATCTTGTGGGACGGTTTGGACTTGTGAAACGAATTAGACTTGTGAATTATGTTTCTTTAATGATGAATTGTATATATTATTGTGAATTAGACTTGTAATGGTAGTTTATATAATGCTCTTATGCTTGTGGTCAGATTTGAAATATATATATATATATATATATATATATATATATATATATATATATATATGTTCGGTCCAATTTGAATTATAAATTTAAATTCTTTTTGGTAGAAAAATGTACTGTAGGGATGGTTCTAGACTGAACCGCTCCTACAAACATATATTATAGGGACGGCTGCTGGATTGTTAGACATTTGAAAAGGATATCATTAATCTTTATCATGGTCCAAATCACTATCTTAACATTTTTATTATCAATAATGGAATCATCCATAGTGTCACTTGAGCCATTCACATAGCAAATAGCGGTCCAACAATAGCAATAGCGGCTTGCAACACTAGCACATAATAGAATTTATGCAGGTTCTGTTGCGTAACAACTAATCTTACGCGTCAACAGTTTGATTTGTTCGACTTCTTCGTTGTCCAGTCTGTGGACGGATTATCTGTGACAAGTACTAGCTCAGAAATTTTGTGACAAGTAGCGCAGAAACTGAGATAGGCGTCACTGGGTCAGCGTGTTTGTCCACGCGAAACCACGAGGATCCGTAGAATCCCCATGCCAGTACTTCCACACGGAAATAAATTGGACAGAAGCCCCCAACAGCATCGTTGATTTGTCATGCCGACTTCGTTTGGACCAAAGGGTCTATAGACAGCAAAATTAAGCCTGTGACTCTTCTTCTGTTTATTTGTACCCACTTTATCTGTTTCGCTGATGGAGAGAGCGAGCATCTCAGCTTTGGACTTTATTGCTTTCTCTTTTTAATCTATTTTAGGCCTCAACTCAAGACCGAGTCTAGTTGAATCTCAACTGCAAATTAAAGCCGTTTTAGATTTTCAACCCTCAGTCACATAATCGTTTGTTTTTAAACCTTGACTCCAATTTAAAGTTAGAGGGCATGGTGCTGACGTGGCAATGTGCTAAACTGAACTTTGTAGGTAATTTCAAAAGGCTCAAAACAATTCTCACATGTACTAATAAGGAGCATGTGTGCACCACACTTCCATATTGTTGCCATCATTCTTTGTGACAGGATGTTCCATCTTATTAGCTTTTTTAGAGGAACTAGTCTTATTCACTCTGGACACACCATATTGCTAGTGTCCACCCTAATACTTCCTGGTGATATGATTTGCTTAGCTACCATAATAGTACAATGTCCACCATCGCAGCGACAGGTTGTTGTTCTGCCCATCATGCGCATGCGCTTATACTCCTCTCGTCGGTGAATACCCTTGTGCCCATTCAGTTAACGGATCCCCTTGAAGCTCTTGCCACACTCATTGTATGTGTGCACCATACTTCCATTGTTGCCATCATTCTCTGTGAGACAGGATGTTCCATCTTATTAGCTTTTCAGAGGAACAAGTCTTATTCATTGTGGACACACCATTGCTATTGTCCACCGTAATACTTCCTGATGATACAATTTGGTTAGCTACCATAGTAGTACACTTGTCCACCATCACAGCGACATGTTGTTGTTCCACCATCATGCGCATGTGCTTATACTCCTCTCATCGGTGAATACCCTTGTGCCCATTTAGTGAATTGATCTCATTGAAGCTCTTGCCACACTCATTGCATGTGTGCACCACACTTCCATTGTTGCCATCATTCTCTATGACAGGATGTTCCATCTTATTAGCTTTTCAGAGGAACTAATCTCATTCACTCTGGACACACCATTGCTACAATCCACCGCAATACTTCCCAATTTGGTTAGCTACCATAGAAGTACACTTGTCCACCATCGCAGCGATGGGTCATTGTTCCTCCATCACGCGCATGTGCTTATACTCCTCCCGTCGGTATACCCTTGTGCCCATTCAGTGAACTGATCTCTTTGAAGCTCCTGCCACACTCATTGCATGTGTACACCACACTTCCATTGTTGCCACATTCTCTGTGATAGGGTGTTGCACCTTATTAGCTTTTTCAGAGGAACTAGTCTTATTCATTCTGGACACAACATTTCTAATGTCCACTGTAATACTTCCCGATGATACAATTTCGATATCTACCATTGGTACACTTGTGCACCATCGCAATGATGGGTTGTTGTTCCACCATCATGCGCATGCGCTAATACTCCTCTCGCCGGTAAATACCCTTGTGCCCATTTGGTGAACTGATCTTCTTGAAACTCTTGCCACACTCATTGCATGTGTGCACCACAATTCCATTGTTGCCATCATTCTCTGTGAAAGGATGTTCCATCTTGTTACCTTTTTTAGAGAACTAGTCTTATTCATTCTGGACACACCATTGCTACTGTCCACTGCAATACTTTCTAATGATACAATTTGGTTAGCTACCATAGTACACTTGTGCACCATCGCATCGATGGGTCGTTGTTCCACCATCATGCGCATGTGCTTATACTCCTCTCACCAGTGAATACCCTTGTGCCCATTCAATGATCTGATCTTGTTGACGCTCTTGCCACACTCATTGCATGTGTGCACCACACTTCCATCGCTGCCATCATTCTCTATGATAGGATGTTCCATCTTATTAGCTTTTTAGAGGAACTAGTCTTATTCACTCTAGCAACACCATTGCTACTGTCCACTGTAATACTTCCCAATGATACAATTTGGTTAGCTACCATAGTAGTATACTTGTCCACCATCGCAACGACGGGTTGTTGTTCTGCCATCATGCGCATGTGCTTATACTCCTCTCGTCGGTGAATACCCATATGCCCATTCAGTGAAGTAATCTGCTTGAAGCTCTTGCCTCCGCACTCATTGCATGTGTGCACCACACTTCCATTGTTGCCATCATTCTCTATGGCAGGATGTTCCATCTTATTAGCTTTTTCATAGGAACGACTTGTCTGATTCGTTCTACACACACCATTGCTACTATCCACCGCAATACTTCCTGTTGATATAATTTGGTTAACTACCATAGTAGAACACTTGTTCACCATCGTAGTGATGGGTTGTTATTCCACCATCATGCGCATGTGCATATACTCCTCTCGTCAGTGAATACCCTTGTGCACATTCAGTGAACTGATCTCCTTGAAGCTCTTGCCTCACTCATTGCATGTGTGCACCACACTTCATTATTGCCATCATTCTCTGTGACAGGATGTTCTATTTTATTAGCTTTTTTAGAGGAACTAGTCATATTCATTCTGGACACACCATTCTACTATCCACTGGAAAACTTCCCAATGATACAATTTGGTTAGCTACCATAGTAGTACACTTGTCCACCATGGCACCATCGCAACTACAAGTTGTTGTTCCACCATCATGCGCATGTGCTTATACTCCTCTCGCTAGTGAATACCCTTGTGCCCATTCGGTGAACTAATCTCCTTGAAGCTCTTGCCACACTCATTGCATGTGTGCACCATAGTTCCATTGTTGTCATCAATCTCTATGAGAGGATGTTCCTTCTTATTGGTTCTTTTAGAGGAACTAGTCTTATTCATTCTGGACACACCATTGCTACTATCCACCGCAATACTTCCTGATGATACAATTTGGTTAGCTACCATAGTAGTACACTTGTCCACCATCACAGTGATGGGTTGTTGTTCTGCCATCATGCGCATGTGCTCCTCTCGCCGGTGAATACGCTTGTGCCCATTTAGTGAACTGATCTCCTTGAAGCTCTTGCCACACTCATTGCTTGTGTGCACCACACTTCCATTGTTACCATCATTGTCTGTGACACGATGTTCCATCTTATTATTAGCTTTTTCAAAGGAACTAGTCTCATTCATTCTGGACACACCATTGCTACCACCCACCGCAATACTTCTTGATGATACAATTTAGTTAGCTACCATAGTAGTACACTTCTCCGCCTCTGTCGGATGCCTTAAACCGTGAACTTCGGTAAGCATGTAATTTCTATTTTAACTAATTTGAAAAATAGGGTTTCATGAAAAATACCCATCCTATTAGGCATCTGGAGAAATGTCGACCTTCATCCTTTTGGTCATTGCACATCTGCACTAAGCAGTCCTCATGTGGCGACATTTGGGCCACTCCTCTCTCTTGTTATCATATCCCCAGAGAAGATTTGTCATGGGTGATGTCACTTTTTCCCTGCAATGGAAACTCATAAAGTGGTTCATCCCATTCATCTAGACCAATAGAACCCTCCCACATGATGGGAGGTCCCTTCCTCCCACCCCTTCCTCTCCCTTAGAATGCACCCATTCCTCTCCATAAGCCTCCAAACATCTCTACTGCACTCAAGTTAGGGTGCAAAAGATGTCGCAAGGCATATGTGTATATAGGCAAGGCTAGCCGTCTCTGTGTGGTCAAGTCACATTAATTTGGAATGGACAACACACTAAAGTTTATTACATGGCTAATTAATGCCACTGAAAAGGTTAGGTTTTTGGACTGAAAAGTCTACGGTATGAAAAATGCATCACATGGCTACTGTATATTAGTCTGAAAAGTGCAGGACATTAAAACACACCAAAAAGTCATGTACATGAATAGTTCTAAAAGTACACCTAATTTAGTCCAAAGGATCAAATGTTATGTGCATGAAAAATAAAATATACTACAACATCAATTGTCACCACCCTCAAAAAGCAACTCATTGTCCGAGTCTCAATCCTCTACCACAACCTCATTCCTTTAGTTGGGCTCACCTACATTGGCCTCATCTGCCTTTCGCTTGAAGTAATCAGCCTCTGCTTCATCTGCGGCCTGAGACAAGAACGCATCTTCCTCCACTTGCTTGTCTTGTCTAACAAGTCCGCTTCCGCTAGAGCGATGAGCTCACTCAATCTAGCATAGTCCTCCTCATCCTCGCCACCCTCATCGGCCTCCACAATCTAAGATAGCACGGGGCGAGCACCTCTCTTTTTTTGCTCCCCTACCTTCCTTTTTCCAACCATGCATGTGCTACCTTAGCGGCATGCTCCTCGCTGTGCCCTCTCCCTGAATGGACAAATACAAAGTTAGCAACGCGAATAGAAATAAAAATAGGATACCAAAGGAAATAGACAGCCGAAGCACTCACTAGGAAGCCTAGGCAATCCAGCAACAAGGTCTTTCATGACCTGCATCTAAACTTTTCCGCCTGCCTTGCCCTCTCCTCCTCTGCTTTCTTCTCGATAGCCAATCACATTTTATGCTCCCGAACATACCACTCATTTGTACCTGGATGTATAGGGTGAAGCAGACCCCTTTCTCTTGCTTTCTTACGTATCTCCTATATGTGTTGCTTAACGAAGACATTGACAAGCTGAGATCTTCTGTCCCATTACTTGCTTCGCCTTGATTGTATCCCAAAATTCATTTGTACCATTGTAAGACTCCTGTTTACATTTTTGGTGCTCTGTTCAAACAAAAATATAAGTCATTATGTGCAGAAAATTCAATTTCAAGTTTTCCATAACAAATAACCAACCTCATCATAATCAAGCATATGCCCACACCAATGGTCTATTCCACGCTCCAAAGGATCTAGGCCATAGTGGGCTTCAATGCCACATTTGCATAGTACCGGAGGTGCCGAAATGATTATCCTCTCTTCTTTTCCTTTGGCTCTAGAAAATGAGACTTAGGACCATAGAGCCACACATGGAAATCACACTTCCAGTATCCGTGCTGCAAAAGACAATAGATTAGTACATGCCAAACATGGAAATAAAAAGTTCAAGAGATAAACTATTCACTTACTTCGTTCTTGTTACCACACTCAAACTTGAGCTAGCGAACTTATACGGGACACCATAGCTTGATCTCCATAATGACACAGAGGAGGGTCCTCAAGTCATTTTGCGATGGCTTCGTTCTTCTCCATGTCCATCATTGGTGGGGGGTTAGGGTTAGGTGGAACCCACCGCTTGAAGTGCTCGTGTTTTGTACGACAAAACTAATCTTTGATAAGGAGGTACCATGGGTCAAACTTGTTAGGACCATCAATCCACTAGAAAAAGTAGCACCTCTCCTTGTCCTAAATAAGATAATTCAATCAACTCAGCAGTAATTTCATAACATATATCAATGAACATACAATGCACTCCTTCGTTTGCCAGCTTTGTACGTGCTCCTACACAATTATCATCGCAAACAGTGAACCTCCTACGTTTTTGCCATTTTCGCTGACATGGCACGCCAGGTGGGCACGCCAGCGTGGCAGTGAGCTTGAGAAGGCCTACAGAGCATGCAGAATGACCTGTTTACCCCTGCAGCTTCTCTCCCTCACTCACTGGCACATGGGCCCCACACGTTAGCTTTGTCTTCACAACCTCTAGCCATCACCCAGAGAGGGAAGGCGAGGAGCTCGTGCATTCCCGGCCGCGCTGCTGCCCCTCCTCGACCTCCGACATGACTTGCCGGACTGCCCCCTGTGCCGCGCGCCCGTCCATTTAATTTGACCACGAGGCACGAGTACAAATCGAGCTACACCAGCACCATGCACGCGACACGCTACGACGTCATCCTTCAATGAAGCCGGTCATCTAGAGCATGGAGTCACGGAGATGGCGTAGGTCGATCGACGGCGGGCCAATGGACGCCCGCAACGTCCATATCGCCGGGTCTGCCTCCTCTGACCGACCGCTAGCCAGCTGACAGCAGCAAGTGTGCTAGGAGCGGGCAGCCTTGGGGCCAGGCACGTCCATGGGCTGAGAGCGCGCTGCGGGTGCGTCGGGTGGCTGCGCCACCTGCACTGGCATAGGTGACGAGCTAGGCGGCGGCGACAACTCGTGAGTGTAGCAGGTCTCCAGCCAGAACACCTCGAACTCGTCAAGCTCTTCAATTGCCATGGCAAAGATGGCGAATGGGCAGAGACCGAGAGCCCAAGAGCATTGAGCGAGTGTGGCAAGAGCCGTACTTATTTGGTAGTCATGTCTTGAAGCTCGGAATCGCGATGGATTTCGGCGAGAGCGACCGTGATGTACGCTGGCAAGGTGAACTCCGCATGCCTGGCGAAAGGGGCGGCGGCAAGTGGGTGTGGATCCTGTTGCCGGACGGGCGCGTGGCAGAGCGCGCGGTTTAGCAAGACATGCCGGAGGTCGAGGAGGGGCAGCAGCGCGACTGGTACTGCACGAGTTCCCCCTTCCCTCTCTGCGTGGTGATGGCATGAGGTTGAAGACAAAGCGAACATGTGGGGCCCACGCGTCAGCGAGTGGGGGAGAGAAGCTGCAGGGGTAAACATGTCATTTCGCATGCTCTGTTGGCCTTATCAGGCTCACTACCACACTGGCGTGCCCACCTAGCGTGCCATGTCAGAAAAAATGATAAAAACGTAGGAGGTTCACTGTTTGCGATGGCAATTGTATAGGAGCACGCACAAAGCTGGCAAACGAAGGAGTGCCATCCATAAGGATGGCAAAAAGTTAAAAAACCCTTACTTAATCGTTGATCTCTGCAAGTGTAGAAGATCCGGGCAGCTATGTCTAGATGTCTGATTCATACACCTAGACAGGCTTACACCATAGTCACTGTTAGGGATAGGTAGTTGAGAATAGACATGTGCATCCTTGCAAGACGCATTGGGGTATAAAGATTTGGGATGACCACGTTTTCGCCACTTCTCCCTATGCCACAGGCCGTGCATGTCGCCCGTCTATCAAAACATGCAGTTAAACACACAATTAATATCAATACAGACAGTTAACCCATACTAACTAACTTAGACATGGAAACTAAAATTTCTAAGTAACTTACTAACCTAAACATAGAACAAATTAAACCAACAAATACTAACAAAGTTTAACATACACTTAAACATAGTATCTAAAATTCCTAACTAACTTAATAACCTAAACATATGGCAAAAGCAACTACATGTACACGTAAAAATCTAGGGCAATCACAAAACACAACCTTCCTAACGTTTTCGATCTTCCTACAATACTTTCCATCTCTTCCCAAACTAAAATTTCCATGCAAACCCTAGCTATCAAGCCTACTCTTCGAATCCACCGTAAAATCACGAAATGAGAGCGGCATTACCTTGCCCTTGGCGGGGGAAAGCTTGGGGGCGCTAGGCAGATGGGCGCGGCAGGGCCGCACCGGCCTGGATGGCGCGGTAGAGGGAGCTATGTCAGCGGTCCGTGGCCGGTTGACCGGCCACGGTGGCAGGCCAGCCGTGCCAAGACGACTGGCATGGCAGTGTGGTTTAGCTGCGCCAGGGCATTAGTCGTGGCCAAATGGTTAGTTTTGAAAATAAAAAAAATCAAGTGTGTTGGTTTTAAAAATTGTTTTTTTAAAAGGTTAAAAATAAGAAAAAATTCGTGTCCGCTGCCTTCAGTTGGTGTACGCTGCAACATGGCGGTAACGTTGCTATTGCTATCCATGGGCAAAGGGGCGAGGGCGCTGCTGTATATTGTGTTTTTAATTTGCCGCGTGGTTTTCTCGGAGCAAGGGCACCTACTGGCTGCTGCAATTTATGCAGGTCCTGTTGCGTAACAACTAATCTTATGCATCCAACAGTTTGATTGTTCGACTTTGGTATCCGATGTCCGCCCTGTGGATGCATCCTGTTATGCCAGTACTTCCACAGGGAGATAAACTGGACCGAAGATCCCACGGCATCATTGATTTTTATGTCGACTTCGTTTGAACCAAAAAAGTCTAGGACAAAAGCCCGTAACTCTTCTGTTTGTTCCTACTTTTTTCTTGTAGCAGAAACATGGTCCCAGTGTCTAGTAGCCTCAAGTCACACCTCTTGACCTCTACACTTGTTCTCCATCACACCGCATTGTATGTCACGTGTCAGAATGGCTTGGAAACGAGTAAGCGCGACCACAACCAGCTTGAGAATACAGAGTGAGCAGAGGAAAAGCTGCAAACTGCATGCATGGTGGGCCCCGAGTAAAACAGCCTCCCGCTGGCTGCACTGTGAGACTGTTTGCCACGACGTCTCATCTACGTGGACTATGTACGGCTTTTGGTTCACGCTACGAAATTGGTAACGCTACGAAGCGTGTGTCTGTCCGTCCGAACAGACCACTCCAGTACTCCACACCCTCTCCCTCACCATGGGCCAAATGGCCAGTAGCTCAACAGGTCACCCCACTTATTCCCTCCCTCTATCTTACATGTGGGCCCAATCGTCAGCTCTACTTCTCCTTCCTCTAGACGGGAAACGCAGCCGCTGCCTGCTCGTACGAGAGCACGCGTGCTGCTTCCTGCACCGCTCCTCAACCCGGCCCACATCGACTCCACACCGCCCACCCTGATGGGCCGCCGCCACACGCGTCACTCCCTGTCCATGTACCTCGTCGCTGCACCGCCATCCCTGTCACTCCTCACGGGCATCCTATCTAACCTCGCCGAGATTGGTGGCTCCTTCCGGCCACCGTGTGTGGCTAGGTGGCCAGGAGAGGGGGCTATTGCTGGCTGGGCCCAAGCTAGGCGCAAGTGCAGCTGGCCGTTGCCAGGCCGTGCCACCATCCTCGGCTGCCGGCTGGCCGGAACCAGCTATTCCCCGCTCTGCTTTTCGTCGTCTGAAAGAAGAAGGGTGAAAAACACATGTTCCAAGTGTATGTTTCAAGTGTTTTAGATGTTTCATAGGTATGTTGCAAGTGTTTCATATGGTTATTGCAAAAGTAGATCAGATGTTTTGAAAGGTCCCAAGTTTTGTTTTGGTAATCGAGTGATGTCCTAGGTGGACTAATGTAACACCCTAAGTTTCATTTTCCAAATTTAGTATTTAATTTGGTGCATTTATTTAATTTTTGTGCTTTTTAACCTAGGACAAAATAATAATTTTTGGTTAATTAAATTTAACTATAAGGTTTAGAAACATGTTTGTTGCATTCATGCCGAAGCATATTATTTTTGGATGAGTGTAGGGCTAGGTTGTTTGAGGTGGAATTCAAATTTCATTCGAATTTGATCAAGTTTTAAAGCTCAGATAAGTAAAAAGGAGTTTTCTTTTAAATCTTTCTTCTTTCTTCCTTTCTAGCCCAGCACTAGAACTAGCCTAGGCCCGTTTTTCTTTTTTCCATGCTTGAAACTCGGCCTTGGGCCGATTGGTGGCCCACTCCCGTGCCTCTCCCCCTTTCCTCTCTTTCACGCGCGCGAGGCCTAGCTCGGGCCAGAACCCCTCAGCCTGCTCGGCGGCCCGAGTGGAGTGGCCCGCATCCACCCGCGCTCCCTCTCTCCTCTCTCTGGCGGCTGGGGCCCGCACGTAAGCCGCCCACCCTTTCTCCTTCACTCCGATTGATGGAGGCTCTTCAAACTGGCCATCAAGGGGGCCTTCAAGCCCAGCCTTGATGCCCCAAGGAGTAACGCTAGTGCCTCTACCATGCCCTCCCGCCTATAAAGCCCTTGGCCGAGCTCATCCTCTCTAGCTTTCACCCTCAGTGAGCACGCACACCCACCCCGATCACAATCTCTAGGTTCTGAAGCTCCACCGTCAAAGAGATCATGCCCTGGTGCTTCACGGGGTGTCGCCGCTCTGCCTCTGCTCGTCGCCGGCCGCTGTGGTGCCTTCCCCGACGTCACGAACACCTCGAGTGTGAGCTATCCATGGTTGCTGAGGAGCAAGGGTTTGGATATCAATACCAACAACAAGATAAGGCAAGTGTAACAAAGAAAACCTTGTGTTGACTGTCACTAACATCAATTATAAACCATCAACATAACCTGTATATATACATAATTCCATCACCAAACATAGGTTTAGGGGTTTAAACTAATAAATTTCATTAGTTTTGGTGAATCTGTGTTTGCAGGAGAATTTAATCAGAAAACCGTCAAGGGGGACCTATTCGTCAAAGTAAATCATGTTTATCTGCGACGGTACCGACTTGGGAAGACTCTAGAAGCATCCAAAAGACAACTCACTGATGATCGATCCACGACACTAACAGGGGGGCGACCGGCCCCACCACTAGTTCGACCAGCATGTGGCCCCCACCTGTCAGGCTCCCCTTCAAATGTCAGTTCTCCACTTGCATCTACGTCGTCCTTTTAAGTCGGTTTGATCCGAGGGTCAAGAATTGCCCAAGATATATACAGCCCTGTACCCCCTCCAGCAGAGCCATCCTGAAACCCTAATTTATATCCTCCTTATCAGAATCAGAGCCAGCTATCAAGAGAAGATTAGTCCTCCATAGGATCTAGTCTCATAAATAGAAATAGTGAGATAGAGAGTGAGAGAAGAGTTTGAAGGAGGTGCTGGCCTGTCGATGTTCTCTCTACAGCTTGTACCTTGGTGGATCCAGGTTGTATCTGAGCTTGCCTCTGAGATTTCTCTGGTAATCAACTTCTGATTCAAGTAAGCATCTTGTTTATATTGTTCATCAGGATTGCGACTCTTTTGAGTACTTTATTCTCGTTCTAGTTGGAGTAAAGTATTAATCATAAGTGTAAGCGTGGTGCTTAGACTTAGGTTAATCGTGGATGCACCTTGCATTTCGGATCGATGGTAGCTCGCGAGGGTGACTCTTATAGCCTCGTTGAATCCTCTGTAATCCACCTCCCATTTATAGGCCTGGTAGGACCCGGTTACAAAGGAAAGCATCCTCTGCTAGTGTTATTCCCTAGTAATGTCACTAGTTGAATAGTAGAAGACATAGCTTACCGAAGTCAGAACAAGAGAACCATAGTTATCCTCTCTACGCTCCTATTTATCCTAACCTTGTTGCTACCCCTAGTTAAGTTAAACCGTAGTTAGTCTCACACGTTTCTCTGTGGATACGTTACTTGGAATACTTCTAGGTGAAAGCTACAGCGGTATCCGTGCGCTTGCGGATTTATCTGTGTGTGTTAATAAATACCAACAAGCTTTCTGGTGCCATTACCGGGGAAATAGTTGCTGAATTAACTACGAACCTAGCTTAGCTTTTTATCTTTTGTTTTACTTTTTTTCTTTTACCATGGATAATACACCTATATATCAATATGCTAAACCCATGAGCACAAGTCTAAAGACACCAAAATCTTCAGAGCCTATCCTAACACCTGGTTATGAGCTACGCCTGTGTTTAATAAAACTGATTTGAGAACAATCCTTCTCGGGAGAAGGTAATGAAAACCCATACTCACACCTATGGGAGTTTTCACAAGACCCGTGCATGCTTGCGTATCGCTGGCATGTCTAATGAAACCTTAAAATGGAAGTTGTTTCCATTCTCTTTGACAGGAAGAGCTAAACAATGGTATAGTTGAACCATAGGAAGTATGCAAGGAGATTGGGAAACATTATGCTCTAAATTTTATTTACGTTTCTTTCCTATCTCTAGAGTGGTTAGCCTTTGAAAAGAGGTTCTAAATTTTAGACAACTAGAAGAAGAATCTCTTGGCACATCATGGGAACATATTAATAGTCTTATCACCACTGGCACAGACCTTGCTATTTCAGACCTGATGCTCCTTCAACATTTTTATATGATTCTTAGCAAGGATTCTGCGTAATCCCTTGATCAAGCCTCTAGAGGAGCTTTCCTTCATTTGTCTGTTAGTGAAGCAAGATCCTCCAGAAGAAGAAGAAATTCAACCTTTTGAATTTTTTGTGAGGATGATCTTTTTTATACTGATTTTAGGAAAAGCTTAAACTTCCAACTTCACAAGAGACCTTTGAGTGAATATAATTCAAATCCTCTCAAGAAAGGATCTCTTAGAAAGTGTCTTAAATCAAATCCCTTTGGGGGATATCTAGAAAAATTTAAGGGTGGCGTGTCTAGTGATGCTATAGGAGAGCCGAGCCATCTTGAAGCCATTACTATCCTCTCCCCTTCTATGCCCACATTAGATGTCCCAACTGTAGCCATCTCTAAACCCATCCTTGACCTCGATGATCCCTCTTATTCTCTTAAGTCTCATGATGATCCTAGAAATCCACTAAAACACCCAAAGCAAAGGAGTCATGAAGACCACAAGAAAGACCAAGAAGAGCAACAACAATGGCTGGAGAATGTTAAAAATTCATATGCCATTGAAGGAATGGACAAGGCCAAAACCTTAAGGATAGAACCCAAACCTGATCCAAAGGGTGAGCTTAAGTCAATCCCCTTAATAAACATGACCCATCCGAGTTTGGAGGAGGCCTTAGACAAGATCAACTTGAGAGTCACCAATCCAAGGGAAATCTTGGACAATAAAATGACTAATGAATGTCATAGGTATGGAATGATGGAGACAATGTGTCCGCCTATAGACATTCATGAAGAAACAACCTTGGAGCCTAAAAAGGAAGATGACATCAATGAGCATGGAAGCTATTTTATGAACATCTCATCAAATCCATGCTCGTATGAGAAATCTCCTAAATCAATTGGTCTCTCTAACATTGCCACTCATGAGATCTTTAACTCCCTCGTGCTTCTTGTTCACAAAATTTTTGAAAGGGTGGTTGTAGATGCATATGTTTATCATAAATATTGCAAATCTCGTGGCCATGAATCTTGAGATAGGCACCCAAAGGTTGTGTTGGAGGGGAAACCACTTCACCAATTAGACACAATTCGACGGTTTCCCAAGGATGAGCTTCTATCCTAAAACAAGCACTGTCAGGAGATAACATAAGTTTTCATCTTTTGCTACAATGCCCTTGTGAAGTGAGCATAGAAATATAAATTATGAAAATATTCCTTCGGGTATTTTTGCCACTAACCATTTCAGGTTTGAAGCAAAAAGAATGAAGGATGTTGATGCAAGGTATGTCCAACCAATTATCATGCAACATTTAATCACATCCATCCAAATTTGATTTTGCATTTGCAAAATTCAAGTATGGGGGATGGGCTTCTCTGAAAAATCTTATGCCATGTTGCTAAATTATTTTGGTTGTCTCTACCTTTAAGCCATGCTCAATTTGCTAAATAACAATCATGCTCTTTCATCTCCATTTGAGTAAATCTCTATAATGCTTTCATACTACCATTGTTTGCTATAGTTGCTTAGGTTTTGAAGTATTTTTCATACACCTTTTAAATTAGGTATGGTGCTTAGTTTAAACTGTTTTCTTGAATTAAACTAGATGAGGTGTCTAGTTTGATTCTTGAACCAAAAGATATGCTGATTTTACTTCCAAAGACTTTTAAATTGAGCATGGTGCTTAGGTTAAAATGCCTTCCTAAATCGAATTAGATGTGGTGTCTATGTTGATTTTTGAGTCGATAGTATGCTATAGTAGATACTAGATATTTTGTTAGACTAACGCCTACAGGAAGCTCTCAATTCAATTTGGGTAAGTCACGAGATGAATTCAAATCAGAGATAAAGCAAGGCGCATGACAAACTCTAATAACATTACGCAAAGAAGACGCAACTCATTCATCATGGATGGAAGAACTCCATAGAACAAAGAGGAAGAAGATGAGTGTCATAAAACACGATCTACAATCAAAGCACTCACTCATAGGAAGTGGACAAGCAAATCAACAGACCCAAAAGCCCTCACCAACAGAATATCATTTATGGAAGCAAATCAACAGAGGTATAATCCAATCAGAGAGTAGAATGGAAGGTCCAACAAAGTGACAAAGATCAAAGAGCAAAAATATAGCATGACAAAACAATGAGAAAGAAAGGGTGCAATCTATGAGACAAGAAGCTCATAAACAGCTCAAGATGCGAGGCTAGCCGAACAAGGAAAACTTCAAGCAAAAGGGAAGGACCATCATGAGTCATCTACCCTTCGTCATATGGTGTCATCACGATCCAATGACAAAGGTAATATCCTAAGGTAAATGGTCATTGTTTAAAAGAGTTTTCCTTGATTCTGGTAAGCACATAAATAAGAAACAAACATATTCGAGTTACAACCTACTTGATCCAACCTGATTAACTCAACGTGTTTAGTTCTTTAAGCTTGTTCCTAGCACCACTTTCTTGATCTCATAGTCTTAACCAAATGAGCTACAAAGTTGCACACCTTATCTCTAGAAGATGATAGTCATAATCATGTAAAATTCGATACATTATGTAAAGATAGACAATCCTTCTATGGGTTAAGAAACTCAACCCTTTTTGCAAATGTTTTCAAATGCTACATTCATGTTCAACCTTCTAATCTTATCACCCATGTTATAAATGAACAAAGAACATAGCATCAACCTATCATCTTGTCCAATGTGCCTAAGGATAGAGAAGAATAAGTAAAGTTTTGGTTCTGTTGGTGTTTTTCCACCAACAGAGCCCATGCACTTGATCTCTACCTTGTCTTATGAGCAGGACACACTTCAAGCAAAATGTGGGGAAAGTCGATTCCCCAATTTCTACAAGTGAAGGTTCTAAACCTATCAAACTCAAAACCAAGACGGGTTAGGCAGAAGAAGGTGGCATCACCATTAGAGGCGTCATCACAAGAATCCTCGTATTCAAGCATACCGAGGTACTTGATCAATGAACTTCACAAGGAGACGTCCGGTTCGAAGGACTTACAACACCAAACCCTCATCGAAAGAGCTAGCTTAGGAGAGAAGTACTCCCGTATATCCAGGTAAGTATTCTTTCCCCTTTTTATTTTAGTTTTAGTTTCTTTTAATTAGTTAAAAATGATGAATGAAAAATAAAATAAAAAAATTATCTTGCATTAGTCATTATAGTAATAATGTGTGATCTAGTAAAATTGAAAACAAAATAAAAAAGGGTGTATCTAGTTTTTTTTAATTTATTTTTAAGAGCTGAATAAAATAAAGAGGACTCAGAATAATCTCTTAAATGGAATGATGAATAGTTGCTCTGTTGTAAATCCTTTCAAGTACCTAGTTTTCAGCCTTGAATTCTCTCGAGTTTTGAATAAGATTGTTTTGATATAAAGATTTACTCTGAACTTGAAACTCGTGGGTAGCACATGTTTGATCTAAGTCTAGGTAATTGACGGATATGATACGAGAAGGTTTGAGCTGCTATTTATCTTGTTCCAAGTAACACTAGAGTTCTGGAGATTTATCTTTTGAAAAACACAAAAATGTTACATGATGAGTTCCTGTATGACAAAGCTTGAATTCCCACTAGAGCCATACATGTTATTTAGGCTAGGAAACTTCCACATATATGCTGCTTGTATTGCATTGAGTTTTGTCAAGCTGTGTTGACCCTTATGAGAGATTTGTCATGCTCTTAAAATCAAGATCACGTACACACCATCCACACATGCACTACTACTACACTAGGGGTAGGCACAAAAACATGCCTTCCATCTAGATCCACCCAAAAATATTTTTACTCCTACACTGGGAGTGAACACAAAAACATGTTTGATAGGTTTTTCATCCACCAAATAAATGCTCCAAGTTCTTGTTGCTATCTCTCAAAAGTTTTGTTGCAAAAAAGAGGCATGGGGCTATGCAAAAGTTATTCATAAAAAAAGAAAAGAAAAAAGAGAAAAAAATAGACAAGTGTCTGAGATATCTAAAACAATGGGTACTTAAATGTCCGCCTGGAAAAAAAGAAGAGATGAATAAGATTGGCCTCTGTTCTCTAGCAAATGTTTCAAAGTTTCAAAAGAGAGTGTTCTCAAGGAGCAAAATAGAATTAGGTTAGCCACCATATATATCCATCATATATCCACACACATGCACATCTTAATTTGATTGTATGACTCAACTCTCTTTGGATCCGAGGTTTGACTTTACAATATATGCATTACATGTATGCCCTAGCTTTCTCCCTACCTATGAACTCCACATAAGCCTTAGTGGTAGAAAGAAAAAGGCATAACATCTTTATTGCCTTGGTGAGTTTCCACAAATACCATATATATTGAGAGACTTGAGAGTGTCATACAATGGAATCCCTGAGTTTTATTTTGAAAATTATAAAAAACTTCAGAACAATGGTGAAACAAAGAACTTGAGACATAGTGCTTGACTTGATCATTCTATCTTTCAATTGCTCAAGACCCAAGTGAAGGCTAAGAATCCCCATGGTTGAAGGTAATATGGGTAAGTTTGAAAGTCAGATCAAATTATTCTAATCTGTAGAAGAATTTTTGATTGAACGCATGTGTACTTTTGAGGCGTGAAAGCATTGTAGCAATTCCTGATCCATTGCTGAGTTTAGCTTTGCTAAGGGACTAGCAAAGGGTAAGCTTGGGGAGCTTATTGATGGTCACTAACATCAATTATAAACCATCAACATAACCTGCATATATACATGATTCCATCACCAAACATAGGTTTAGGGGTTTAAACTAATAAATTCCACGAGTTTTGGTGAATCTATGTTGGCAGGAGGATTTAATTAGAAAACCGTCAAGGGGGACCTATTCATCAAAGTAAATCATGTTTATCCGCGACAGTACCGATTTGGGGTAACTCTAGAAGCATCTAGGAGACAACTCACCGAAGATCGTGCCACGATGCTGATAGGGGGCGACCGGCCCCAACACTAGGTCGGATGGCTTGTGGGCCCCACCTGTCATTCTCTCCTTCGAATGTCGGTTCTCCACCGCCTCCTAGATTGCATCTACACCATCCTTTTAAGTCAGTTTGATCTGAGGGTCCAGAATTGATGCTACCCCCTATATATACAGCCTTGTACCCCCTTCAGCAGAGTCATCCTAAAACCCTAATTCATATCCTCCTCATCAGGATCAGAGCCAGCTATCAAGAGAAGATTAGTCATCTAAAGGATCTTGTCTTATAAATAGAAATAGTGACATGGAGAGTGAGGGAAGAGTTTGGAGGAGGTGCCGGCCTATCGGTGCTCTCTCTATGGCTTGTACCTTAGCGGATTTAAGTTTTATCTAAGCTTGCCTCTGAGATTTCTCTGATAATCAACTTCTGATTCAAGTAAGCATCATGTTTATATTGTTCATCAGGATTGCAACTCTTTTGAGTGCTTTATTCCTATTCTAGAGGGAGTAAAGTATTAATCATAAGTGAAAGCGTGGTTCTTAGACTTGGGTTAATTGTGGATGCACCCTGCATTCCGGATTGGTGGTAGCTCACGAGGGTGACTCTTATAGCCTTGTTGAATCCTCTGTAGTCCACCTCCCGTTTGTAGGCCAAGTAGGACTTGGTTACGAAGGAAAGCATCCTCTGTTGGTGTCTTTCCCTAGTAATGTCTCCAGTTAAATAGTAGAAGACATAGCTTACCAAAGTCAGAACAAGAGAACCTTAGTTATCCTCTCTATGCTCCTGTTTATCTTAACCTTGTTGCTTCCCCTAGTTAAATTAGACCGTAGTTAGTCTCACACGTTTCTCTGTGGATACGATACTTGAAATACTTCCAGGTGAAAGCTACAACGGTATCCATGCGCTTGCGGATTTATCTGTGTGCGTTAATAAATACCAACACCTTGTACCTATAAATTATATACAATTCATTCATGCATGTGTCTAATTTGAAATGCTTATAAGGACTTTACCTAGATTATTTTGTACCACATATCCTTGTTACCCATGGGATGGTCTACATGTTATAGTTAGATGCTGCTACGCATAACCAAGACTAATTAATTAATGTGACTAATGATATATGCAATTTGATGAAATGGCGCTTTTTAGCAACATGGGGTTTTAGTGCTCTAGATTCCTCTCTCTAAGGACTTAATCCTAAAGCGGCAACCTAGAAGATACCGTACAACCATGAGAATCACATGGCTCTGATCTTAGCTAATTACTTAGATTAGTTCTAGCTTATCTGTAGCTTACCAAAAGGGCAAGAGGGGGGTACCATGATGCTTATGGTCCCAGTCCAACCAAGGTGAGTGCTAGACTATGACCAGGTGTGCCACTCTTGGAGGAAGGTGTCCATGACACTTGGGAGACTGAAACCTCAGCAGCTATGACTTGTTAGGGCATCTTTGGAAAGGCTTCATAGTGTACCCAGTAATAGAACCATCAAATTTATAAGAGCACAAGTGCAATAGCAATCATCGAAGCGATCAAACCACCATACTTGAACCCATATAAACCCGATAGTCCGAGGAAATCACGAAGGATCTCAAACAAACCTACATACAAACGAAGATCGTACATGATTCAACACAACCAGTCACATGTTACAATAGGTTCACAAATAGTTCTCATACATCTGAGTTTCAACAAAGTTATTACAACTCAAATTTAGAAGTAGCGGAAGCAACATAGTTTTGAACACAACATCATGATAGTTCAAATACATAGCCAGTTTATGATCATCTCTAACAAAAGCACATAGAGGAGATGATATAGAATGACCATGCCCTTGGTCTTACTCTCCATCAACCGCAGGAGTTATGCAGTGCTTCCAATAACCATGGGACATCACGTCATCTGCAACAAATGGGAATAAACCCTGAGTACAAGAATGTACTCAACTAGACTTACCCATCATAAACCAAAATAATAAGACACCAAGGAGCATGCATGGCTTTAAGAGGTGGAGGTAGCTTGACAACATTTTGCATAAAAGCTTAAGTAATATAACTTGGAGATTTAGTACCTCTAGCATCCATTTGAATACCTATTCAATTAAGCATCTCTAGATTAGCACCTGTACTAGAGCAATCACTTGATTAAGCCAACAAGCATTAGTAACCATATCTAGTATAAGAATAATTTGAGCATCATCATAACCATCAAGTTTCCATTAGTGCTTCTATGTTGCCGCTGCTCTGTCAAGTTTTCACTGTCCGGGAGAGATGATGATTCGAATTGATTCCTACCCAGCTGGGGAATTTATTCTTAACACAAACCGAGGCACACCTCGCGAAGGTAGCCTCAGGTCACCTTTGGTACAATTTAGGACTAACTCGCGGGTCCGATCAGCATCGCACCCTCAGAGATTCGACCAATCTACCAAGAAGATTGTGACCTGGTCCCGCCCTTGGACTCACGCCATTGGCTCTCCGCACATCCTTACTGCCTCTAGCATGCGCACTTTCACTTATCGGGGCTTGGCCTTAATCGAGCTACTCGGCTTCACGGTCGTATCATCGGATCTGGCCAACTAAGTGCTAGGCATGAATTCAACATGACATGAGGACATACAACGGATCGGTCCTTAACCGACACAGACGGGGATAAATAGGCACCCAAGACCTCCATGCCTTGTTGCTTCTTTATCATGATCCCGCTCGGTCCCCTTTAATTCATTAACACATGGTTATATTCCACGCTAGCACATATAGCTAACCGTGATTAGTTATCCGCCTATATCATGCAGGTGACAGGTAATCACCCGGCTTCTACCGACTAAGCATGGCTAAGCACATATTCGATCCTGAACCTACATAGGATTCAAGATATACATATCTAGATAAGGAAGATATATGCAGCAAGTGGTTCCAATCAACTCCCTGTACTTAATGCATCAACATATAGGACTCAAGTTGATAGTTCAAAAACATAGGAGGCTTAGAATGCTCCGGGGCTTGCCTTTCACAAAGGTTAAGGGCTGGTGATCTGGGCACTCAGGCAACTGTTCACCATCGGGCTTGCCTTCTCCTAGGACCTCCTTTTGCTGCACTTCCTGATGCTCTTCCTGGGGATCGGCTTCGTACTCCAACACGGTGATTTCTTCCGTCGCACCTATTGCATGCATATGCAAAAAGTGAGAATCATGAATGCATAAGAAGAGTCATGGATGACATGTCATGATAATGCACAAGGTTAAATGATGACTATCATATTAGGTCATTAGGATGATAACAAGGTGAAATTCTTATTTATTGAGTAGGTGCATATCTCTTCTCTAGAAATTTCAGGGATCCACACTAAGTCCATTTCTGGACCACAACACAACAGCTACAAGTTTAAATCATAACTAGAGTTCTACTTAACCAAATGCAATGATCATAGACTTTCTAGAAAGCTTATAAAATTGTCTACAACTTTCATTTAAGGGGGAATTCCCTGTGTGCCATTAAAAAAGATCGTAATACCCTGTGTGCCCCTACAAAAGTTCAGCGGTCTTCAGCGCCACTACTCCAATTTTTTCGTGTCCTCCATGCAACTTCCGTCAGTTTGGGCTCTAACGCCGTCAAACTGCAGGTGTGAAAAGACAAAAATACCCTTAAGCCTAAATATGTTATTAATTTTTTTGAGCATCTTAACGACTTCAAATAAAAAAACTCAAAACTAGAAAGTTGTAGATCTCGTCGAGATCTATAATTTTCATATAAAAATTATTTTCATTTAATTCCGCAAAAAAAAATGATTTGATATGATTAATATATCTTAGAAAAATCATATTATTTTTTTTGCAGAATTAAATGAAAATAATTTTATATGAAAATTATAGATCTCGACGAGATCTACAACTTTCTAATTTTGAGTTTTTGCATTTGAAGTCGTTAAGATGCTCAAAAAAAATTAATAACATATTTAGACTTAAGGGTATTTTCATCTTTTCACACCTGCAGTTTGACAGCGTTAGAGCCCGAACTGACGGAAGTGGCATGGAGGACACAAAAAAGTTGGAGTAGTGGCGCTGAAGACCACTGAACTTTTCTAGGGCCACACAGGATATTGCGATCTTTTTTAATGGCACACAGAGAATTGTCTCTTCATTTAATCACCAAAAGCTAATTCAACTACTATCCTAGCCAAAATAGGTAAACTTCCCAGGTCTGTCCAAAAATTTCAGAGAGTAAGCATTTTGGAAGACCAACTTCTAATAGCTATTACTCTCAAACCATTTGGCCTATTATCCTGAAATTTTGACACAAACTAGATAAAGAAATTCACTACAACTTTGTTATTAACCATTTTTTACAGAAAACTCTATTTTACTTATGCAAAACACCTAGCAACAGAATCTGTCCAAACAACTTCTATAACAAAATTTTAGAGTCATAATATTTTACTGCATACTAGAAATCAAAATTGGGCACAACCAATGGTACCAACAGTTGATAGGAAGCATACACACTCTAGAAAATATAATGGTCTAGCCCAAATAAATTATTTAAATGCATTTATTAATTTATTTGGACACTGAGGTGAAATAAAGAAAATATATCAAGATTGCACAATAAATTCTGAGAAAATTATAATAGCCTACATAAGACCCTAAAAGTCTAATGTACAAATTTCAATCCATTTGAATAAGTACAGCACCCTCTACATAAATGACAAGTTATAAGGGCAGATTTTAGTGAAAATAGTTATCCCCATTAAAAAGTGTCAAACAATAGATTTAATATTTTCTTAGCTTCCCTAAAACCCATTAACACTGTACAAAAATTTGCATGGCAATATGTTACTTATTTTTATCCTTATGAATTTCCTTAGAAAACACCATTTATTAAAAAATAAATAGCAAGATCCTACTCCAATCAAGTTTACTGCAATTTCAACATTTTTCCTAACTAAAGCAAGTCAACATAAGATCAGCAAAATTGAAATCACAATTTTATCACTTTCCTAGCTCAAGTTATACATTTTACAAGATTGTAAAAAATTTTAAAGCACTTATCTAGCTCCATTTAATTCTCCTAGAAAAACATCCCAAACAGTAAGTTTTATATTTTTATAAAATACTACACTTCATTATAAATCCAACAAAATTTGGTTCACTCCATTTGGGCACTCCTAGCTCTAGATATGAATTTTTAAAGTTGGCATTCAAATTTGTGGAAAATAAGAAAAATCAATACAACACAGTGACTGACAGATGGGGCCCGCTGGTCAGTAGGACCCACGCGTCAATGATCTAGAACAGAGGCGGCATTCGACCGACGATAGCTCGTCGACGGCGAGATCTCCGATGGTAGCGTCACCACGGTTGCACTCCCCACACTCCCCTGCACCCAGAGGTGACCTTCGTTGGACCGGCGGTGCACTAGAGCACCCTCGCCGGCAGCAATGGCGGACGGCGGAGGCGACATGGTGGTACTCCGGCGTTCTCCGGCCACGGTGTGCTCAGACAAGGTTCATCATGGCTTCACGGTAACCTAACAAAGCTATCTAGGGTGGTAGGGATTTCGGTGAGGCGGCGGTGAGCTCCGACCGCGTGCATGCCGCGGCCGCGGCGCATAGAGCACGGTGGTGCTCTCGGTGTTCCGGCTAGACGGTGGCGAAAGGTGGGTCTTCATCATGCCAACTGCTAGGTCAAAGCTTACTCAACCTAATGCACATGAAAAAGATGGGAGGCAATAGACCAGCTCAGCAACGGTGAGCTCGAACGCCTCGGCGGCCATGGCAGCCGCGGTGAAAGCAGCAGCGTGTTCCCGCACGACCAAGCAGTAGCGTCAAGCCAAGCTCCTACCTAAGCGTAAGGACCACAATGCGACTACAGATTGGAGAAAAGGAGGACAGGAGATGCGGTGGATTGGTGTGGCCACGGTAAGCCGAGCGCACGATGGCACTCCGATGAGATCATGGCGACGACGATGCAAAATACGCCCTTACCAAGGCTCGGCAAGTGGGACTAGTGGGTCGGGGTGGAAGAGGTGACAACGGCGGAGCTTCTAGCGAACTGAATTGGACTATGGTGCAATGACAATGATGCTACATGGTGGCGGAGCTGGCGGCGACAATGGCGAGCGCGGCGCTCCGTTGGTGGGTGCGAGAGCGAGCGAGGGAGAGGAAGTGAGCGAGAGAGACGTAGACAGGCGCATTGTGGCGATAATGAGGCTCTCCCCGGCTAGACTAGTGGGGCCCGTGCCAGCATATGGCTGCTAGATGGCAGGTGCGGCCTAATGGCAGTCGTCCACCACCGGCCTGCCCAAACACAGCATGAGCCTGTTTCAGATGACTGAAACCGTCCCCTTCCTCACTCTATATCTCTTAAACCAACGCGATTCAGCAAAAACCGTAATAATCAAAGTTGTAGAGCTACATGAGTACTCCAACTTTGCTTAAATGAGTTTGGTCTAGATCAGCCTAGTTTATGAGCTACAGCACGACAAACATCGGTACATTGAAACTGTAAATCAATTCCGGACATAGAAAAATTTTCAAGTGCTAGAACAGTATTTTTTGGCTACTTGTGAGCTATTTTTGAGCATGCTATGCACCGAATTAGGTCTTGACCCAAAAATAAAAGTTGTTACTCTAGTCAAGTACTACAACTTTGCTTAAGGGTGCACTACAATGCAAACACTCTATGCTATAGTTCAACTTAAGTCAAACATACAACTTAAAAATAGTAAGTTACACTATAACCATGACTTAGAGGCCAAATTGGTCCAAGTCATAAATATCAAAGTTGTTCCATATGACATTCTAAACATGTTTAGGGTACTCCTAAGGTCCCACAAGCATTTTATACATTGGTCACATGTAAACCCTAGCATATGTAAAGCATTTAGTGACAACACATGTAATATAAGCAATCATAGATATACAATTTGAGATGCTCATGCTTATGAATGATCAATGATGCTTGTGCTCATGTAATGCCAATGCCAAATGCATGCTTAACACTAGGTTGTTACATACCATGCTGCACATCTTTGGAAGAAGTGATATGGGAGTATTTAACCCTGGCAAATGGGAACCATGATTCATGGTGAAAGTGTACACACTCTGCAGAGTTTGATCAAACTATTATAATAGCCATGCTCACAAACATGAGTGGCCTAGATCCTTTATGATTAGTGGTTACCTGGTTGGTTTGAGAATGATCTTAATACTAACTAATATTACTATTCACTTGGGCTGGTTTATGACTAAAGTAGTGAATCAGGTATAATAAAATTTGACGAACTAAAATTGCTAACCGCAGTACACCAAGTCAAGCTTTTGAGCCTTCATAAATGTTGGCATTTCTTAGCGTCATCACTAGAATTTGTGTTTCCTAGCAATGGCACCAAGAAATACCATTGACGATATTTCTGAACGCATACAGAAATATTCCGCAAGCGCACGGATATATTGTTGTAGCATTTCACCTAGAAGTATTCAGGTATCGTTCATTTATATTTTCCCAAAAGAAGACATGGTGGAAGTCTCTAGTAGGGACATGGACAAGATAACATGACTATATAATAGACCAAAGTTAATAACAGGGGTAAGCCAAGATAATCATTGGATAGTGTGACACACACACTCGAGCCAATCTCAAGGATAAAAATAAAATAAAGAATAAAGAATAAAAGAATATACCTAAACTAGAGCAGGCTTATCTTATATAGCTATGCTAAGACGAGCAGATGATCATACATATACATGAGTTTCTAAGGTTAGAGATTCTAAGTTAAGATAGCTTTGGTCACTATAAACTTACTTTGGGCATCGGATCGCACCTGATCTGCCAAGTGATGCCGGCCTGTAGCTCTACACCGTACCCAAACGTGGGGAATTACAAGGGATAGATAGGGCTACCACCATCTGTCGCCTAGCCCTCAACCGTGGAGTATGAGGCAAACAAAGGTAGCCTCTAGCCTAGACACCACGTCTATACTATCGACTACTACTCTAGCGTTGTGCAGGGTTATCCGTTTTTACTAGGGCCGTCTACTAGTGTATTCATCACAAGGACGAACGACGAACCCACAAGTAAATAACGACCAAAACTAACTTAAAGTATAACACACCACCTCAACTTAGGTCTTGGTCTAAACATGTATATTGTATGAAAGTTCATGCATAGAGTTTCATATGATAAATGAATAACATAAGAACTTTGCTCTAATTGCATAACATAGTTATATATATTGATAAGATAAGAACAAGAACATAGAAGAACTCTTCATATTGATCAAACCAAGGTTCTGTTGACACCAAAATTTGGTTTGAAACGAGAGGACTCCGAGGTCAGAATTTGTCAAGGGAAAGCCGAAATATTTAGCGAGATTGGCTAACCAAATTGCCATTAAATGAGAAACATGACATCATCATTCCAAGGGAATGGCCCCATTGGCAGAAATAGCATGACTCAAAGCAAGAAACGCGTCAGGCTTCATAGAAAGGAAAGATTGGAGTCCAAGTTATTGTTGGCAGTCGTTAACGTCAATCATAAACCATCATTTTGCCATACATATATTCATAATTTCCATCATCTATGTAAGCATAGTGCTTTAAACTAACAAGTTCCACGAGTTTTGGTGCTCTCATATATTTTGCAAGATATTTAATTTTTCACCAATAAAACTATCTCATATGATGAATTGGACTGCACCATTGCGAAGAGCTTGTCGAGACGATCAAAACAGATATATTATTTACTGTACTTGGAGCCCAAAATAGAAAGATATGAATTTCACAAATAAAAAAGGAGTGCTGACATCATCGCTGATGCCAGCTCCCCCGAGTCAGTAGTGCCATGCAGCCAACAGGAGACGACCATGTGGCGGGCTGTGGCCATGCTGCGGCGTCCAGGCGGGAGGCGTAGGAGCGCAGGGGACAAGGCGGGGCCCCATGCGCAGGCGCTGCCGTTGCAGCTAGGGGACATGGTGGGCCAGCGTGGGACCCAGTTGTTCCCGCTCGGGGGAACCAGCGCCCATGGTGGCCAACGGGAGGGTCACGTGTGGTGCTGAGGCCTGCGCACGCGTGCGTCCGCATGAGTGAGAGCACGGGAGGCTGGCCCGTTCGAGACACGTGGCATGCCAGTAGTGGAGCAGAGGTGGCCTGGCCTGCTTTGTTCACCCAGGTAGCGCCTAGGACGCCTAAACCGGCCGGCCTAGCTAGCCGAAAGGCCAATTTTCTCCCCAGTTAACATAGATAGCACCTGGTTTCAATGGTTTGGCTCCAGTTCGGGCACCTAGAGTCTAGTTCTCTTCCGATTTTCTTCATAGGTCGGTTGAGGACTTCCTTGGCGACTAAGTTATGATCTGCACTGCCCAATTAAGGTTGGTTTAATCTAATGGTGGACAAGAAACGAGACGTGGATCGATGACGTGGCAATTTCTTGGCCGCTACTCCACCTGGGCCTATATAAGGACACCCAGACCCCTCTAGGAGGCACACATCTACACACCCTATGCTCCAGAGCTTCATAATTTCATACACCTTGTAGTAGTGTCCCTCTAGATGATTCTCATCTAGTTGTAATATAGAAAATAGGAAGAGAGAAGAGGAGAGAACTAAGGAGGAGCCGGATCTATCAGATCTTCCTTGACTTTGTACTTTTACAGATCTGACTCATCTTTGAGTAATCTCCAGGTTCTTCAATTGTTAATCCACCACGTTTGGGTTGGTGTTTGTAGGACCATAGTCAGAACTTCTTAGCCCCTTTCTCATCTCAGTCTGAGGCTAGTGTTTTGATGTCCTGAAGTAAGTAAACCTTGAAGTAACCTTGATTTTTAGATCAACTAGAGAACCTTAGGAAATTCCTCTCTACCCACAAAAACACTTATATATCTTTATCCTTGGATGACCTTGACCCTTAATTAGTACACTTCGTGCTCCCCATGGAAATCGATACCTTCGAATACCATCGGGTGAAAGCTATAGTGGTATCCATGTGCTTGCGGATTTATCTGTTTGTGTTAAAAAAATACCAACAAGATTTCTGGCACCATTGTCGGGGAATGGTAGCTGTGCTAGTTTCAAACCAAGTTCATCCGTGTATTTCTTTTTATTTTACCACCATCATCTTACCACATGGATTCCACTCCTATTTATAAACTCTTCGCTCCAAAGGGCGAATTATTGGATCCTCCACAATCATCACATCCTATCCTTACATCTGGCTATGAGCTTCGCCCTGCTTTCAAAGCCGTGGTTTGGGAGCAAACCTTCTCTTGAGAAGAAGACAAAAATCCATATGTCCACCTTCGGGAATTTGAGCAACTGTGTTCGTGCCTGAATATTCCAGGCATGACACATGAGACCTTGAAATGGAAATTGTTTTCGTTCTTCCTTTCTAAGAGGGCGAAACAATGGTATGCTCATACCGTTAGAAGTGTAAATGGAGATTGGGATGAACTTCGAGACAAATTTTGTCTTGCTTTCTTCCCTATATCTAGGATTATCACTCTTTGTCTACAAATCCTTACTTTTCAACAAAAGGAGAAGGAAACTTTAGGTGCAGCCTAGGCAAGGTTTTCAAGTTTAATCACATCTAGCCTAGATTTGTCTTTGCCTGACCATGTTCTTCTACAACACTTCCATTTTGGCCTTAGCAAAGAAGCTACCCGTTTTCTCGATATCTCTTTAGGAGGATCATTCTCTCATAAAACCGTTAGTGAGGGGAAACCAATCCTTGATAAAATCCTTGAAAACACCCCTTACACTGGCATCTATGATGAATTCCCCAAAGAAGAAGTCGAGCTATGCCCCGAGCCAAAAGAGGAGGAACACGCAACCGAAATGGAAATTCTAATTGATGCTTCGCATAATTTGGTTGCTAAAAAACCTTTCGATAAGGGAACACAAAACCAACTAAAGGATGATGAACCATCACCTTTAGTGTTTCCCTTTGAATTCAAGGAAGATCGCTTTTAAGATTATGGAAATACCTTGAATTTTCCTGTTCAAGCTAGGCCTCTGGCACACACCACTATATTTGATCCACATGAAGAATCGGTCCACATAGAACACATCAAAAGTCTCTTGTCAGTCATGAGTTATGAATGGCTAAAGGAAGCGAAGATATCTCCTGAGGTAGCTCGAATCATCTCCCCTTCAACCATTCTTTTGTGCCAAGTTAGGGGGTCCACTATGAAAATCCACTATAATCCTTCCGTCGGGATAAACTTCATTTCGAAGGCATTAGCCGAAACTCTTTACCCCGACACATCCTTAACCCCATCTCAAAAACTTCTACAAAGCCCATCATGATTTATTCTTGAAAGCTATGGGGGTCTTAAGGATTGTTCCTGTCACAATCCATAACTCTAGAACTTATGCATACTTATGAATGTCGTTCGGGTTGTGCAATGCTTCAGCTTCTTTCCAACAGTGCATGATGTTTATTTTCTCTGACATGATCGAGAAAATTATGGAGGTGTTCATGGATGACTTTACTGTCTATGGCAAAACATTTGCTGATTGTTTGGAGAATTTAGACAAAGTCTTACAACGGTGTGAAGAAAAACACTTAGTCCTGAACTAGGAGAAATGCCATTTCATGGTTCAGGAAGGAATAGTGCTCAGACATAAGATGTCCGAATGTGGGATAGAGGTGGATAGAGCAAAGATTGAAGTTATTGAACAACTTCCACCTCCCACGAATGTGAAAGGCATCCGCAACTTTTTGGGATATGCGGGGTTCTACAGGAGTTTTATTAAAGACTTTTCTCAAATTGCTAGACGCCTGACTAGTCTCCTAGCTAAGGATGTACCTTTCATTTTTAATGATGAGTGCCATGAAGCTTTTCAAATCCTTAAAAAGGCACTCATCTCAGCTCTAATTATTCAACCACCTGATTGGAAGCTTCCTTTTGAGATCATGTGTGATGCTAGCGACTTTGCGGTTGGAGCCGTTCTAGGCCAAACCAAGGATAAGAAGCATTATGCCATATCCTACGCTAGCAAAACCTTGGCTGGACCTCAGCTCAATTATGCTACCACTGAAAAAGAGTTGTTGGTTGTTGTCTTGCTATAGACAAGTTTAGATCTTACTTAGTGGGGGCAAAGGTAATTATTTATATAGATCATGCTGCTCTTAAGTACCTCCTCCCTAAGAAAGATGCTAAGCCTCAACTAATTCGATGGATCCTTCTACTCCAAGAGTTTGACATAGAAATCTGAGATAAAATGAGTAGAAAACTCAATAGCCGACCACTTGTCTAGGCTTCAGTTTAAGGAAACACATGAGCTACCCATCAATGACTACCTAAGGGATGACACCCTACTCAAGATAACTAACTCTGATCCATGGTATGCAAACATCGTGAACTTTATAGTGGCAGGCTATGTCCCACCTGGTGAGAACAAAAGAAAGTTGATCCATGAGAGTTGTTTTCACCTATGGGATGAGCCGTATCTTTACCGAGTTTGCGCTGATGGATTGTTGAGGAGATGTGTCCCTATGGATGAGGCTACCAAGATTATGGAGAGATGCCATGCCTCACCATATGGAGGACATTATGAAGCATTCTAGACAAATGCCAAGATCTGGCAAAGTGGCTTTTTCTGGCCACCGATATAAAAAACAATTGAATATCAACTCATGAGATGCGATGCCTCTCATGAACAATCTCCAAGTAGAACTCTTTGATGTGTGGGGGATTGATTTCATGGGGCCGTTCACCAAGTCTAAGAATTGCGAGTACATCTTGGTGGCTGTGGACTATGTATCCAAATGGGTAGAAGCAATACCATGTTGAACTATCGATTCAAAACATGCAAAGAGAATGTTCCACGAAGTCATATTTCCTCGCTTTGGTACACCTCAGATGGTCATAAGCAATGGAGGATCTCACTTCATAGATAAAGTCTTTCGGAAGTACCTAGCAGAGCATGGAGTTCATCACAACATCGCAACACCATACCATCCCCAAACTAGCGGTCAGGCAGAAACATCTAATAAGCAAATCAAGAATATTCTACAAAAGACCATGGATGAAATGGGTATAGGATGGAAGGACAAACTCCCTGATGTACTTTGGGCATACCGAACTGCATACAAGACACCCATTGGCATGTCACCTTATCAGCTTGTATATGGAAAAACATGTCATTTGCCTATTGAATTAGAATTCGGGGCTCATTGGGCAATCAAGAAATGGAACATGGATCTCCACCTAGCTGGCAAGAATTGTCAAATGCAACTATCTGAGCTTGAAGAATGGAGAGAAAAGGCTTATCACAACTCCAAGATTTACAAAGAAAGAACAAAAAGATGGCATGATAAGAGAATCAAACACAAGGAGTTCAAGCCTGGAGACAAAGTTCTACTATTCAATTCAAGAGTAAAGCTCTTTGGGCATGGTAAACTATGAAGTAAGTGGGATGGACCTTTCAAGGTTGTTGACACTTCAACTCATGGAGCCATCACCATCCAAGATGATATAGGTACCACCTTTAAGGTAAATGGCCAACAGTTGAAATTTTATTTTGAGCCACAAACTAACATGATTGAGGAACTTGATGCGATTAAGTTCATAAAATTCTCACATTTAAACTCATTCAATCTTCCTCATAAAATTGGAACCCTTTCTTAGTATAAAATTTTAGAAATTTAAATTTTGTCTTCATTTGGTTTTAGTTAAATTTTGTAGTTGAATAAATGTTGACTCTCTAGTGTCTCTCACCAGAAGGGTCCCTTCTGTTTTCACTGTTTCTATCTATGAATAAGAGCCAAGTATAGTTTTGGAGAAGTGTGGGGGTGTGCAATACTCCCATTGTGAACAAATGCGCTGAAGTACATCATGAACTGGTGAAGGAGCCTATACACAACTTCTGGAAATTCGGTTTGATCCTCTCTCACTTGTTCACATGCTTACTCCCTGTTTTGCACTTGTTTAAACATGCAAATTAAAAAGAACCAAGTTTCACACTTAAAGTTAAAATTTTGAAAGTGAATATAAATATAGCTCTTTAAGATTGGCATGCATAATGTTTATTCCATACATATACTTGATGCTTGTGGGAAAATATCATATAGGAAAATCATATTGACTAAGTTGTTGTAGAGTGTGATATAGTTCTGGCTTAGAAATCCTACCGGTTCTAGTGAAGGTGCTTGGAGATTTTGTTTTAATAGAAATATTATAAAACCATAGTGTCACATACTCCTTAGTGGTGATAAATTCCTACCAGAGCCAGATATGTAGTTGTAGGATACCAACCTTCCACATAAGTTGCTTGCTTTGTGTTGAGTTTTGTCAAGTCCTGTTGACCCTTGTTGAGAGATTTATCAAGCTCCCAAGATCAAGATCACATACATGCCACATATATGTGTTGCTTCCACACTGGAAGTACGAAAAAACATGCTTTCACCCACTTCAAAATGTTTAACTCCTACACTGGGGGTGAATACAAAAATATGCTTGATAGGTTTATCCACCAAATAAATGCTCCAAGTTCTTATGAATATCTCTCTTGAAAAGTTTTGTTGTAGAAAAGAGACATGGAGCTATGCAAAAGAAAAAGTGAAAAAAGAGAGAAAGAAAGAAAAAAAGTTGAAAAAAGGGACACAAAGATGTCCGGAGTATTGAAAACAATGGGTACAAGGATGCCCGCCATGAAAAAAGAGAGATAGCCCCTGCTCTTGCAAATATTTCAACAAGAGAGATATGTTTCAAGGAGTATAGTAGAATTAGGTTAGCCACCAAATGTTCCACATACATGCACATCTTGATCTGAGAGTACAACATTTCCCTCCTTGGATCCAGGATTTGACTTTACAATATATGCAAGGTAAATATGCTACATATTTTTCCCTACCTAAAACTCCACAAAAGTTTTTTAGAAGTAGGAAGCAAAAGAAGGCATTGCTAGGCCTTGGTGAGGAATCATACACCATTGAGCAATTCGAGAGTACCATTTGAGGAGTACAAAGTGAACTATGCTTTTCTTGTGAAAACTTAAAAAACTCCAAGTTTCTGAGATGAGAATTTGGGAAGATGACTTCGCTTCAAGAGCTGTTTCACTTTACAACCGCTCAAGGAGATATGTTAGCCACTCCACATATCCTGCAGGTACGAGGAATGTCTTGGAATAATCCATATGCTAGTCCCATATCTTAAATGGCTATGTTTATGTTTATCTTAACCTTTACTCGAGGACGAGCAAAGAACAAGTGTGGAGGAACTTGTTGATGGTCGTTAACGTCAATCATAAGCCATCATTTTGCCATACATATATTCATAATTTCCATCATCTATGTAGGTATAGTGCTTTAAACTAACAAGTTCCACGAGTTTTTGTGCTCTCATATATTTCGCAGGATATTTATTTTTTCATTGATAATACTATCTCATATGATGAATTGGAGTGCACCATTGCGAAGAGCTCATCGAGATGATCAAAACAGATATATTATTTACTGTATTTGGAGCCCAGAATAGAAAGATATGAATTTCGCAAATTAAAAATGAGTATTGATGTCATCGCTGACGCCAGCTGCCCCGAGTCAACAGTGCCATGTAGCCAAATAGAGACGGCCACACCGCGGCATCCATGCGGGAGGTAGAGGAGCTCAGGGGACATGGCGGGGCCCCACGCACAGGTGCTGCCATTACAGCTAGGGGACACGGCAGGCCAGCGCGAGGCCCAGTTGTTCTCGCTCGTTGGAACCAGCACCCACGGTAGCCAGCAGGAGGGCGACACGTGGCACCGAGGCATGCACGTGCGTGTCCACATGGGTGAGAGCATGGGAGGCTGGCCCGTTTGGGACACGTGGCGTGCCAGTAGTGGAGTAGGGCCCGGTTCGTTCGCCCGGGAAGCGCCTGGGCTGTCCCAGCTGGCCGAAATGCCTATTTTTCTCCCTAGTTAACATAAACAGCGCCTGGTTTCGATGGTTTGGCTCCGGTTTGGGCACCTAGAGTCTGGTTCTCTTCCGGTTTTCTTCATAGGTCGGTTGAGGAATTACTTGGTGACCAAGTTATGATCTACACCGCCCAATTAAGGTCAGTTTGATCTGATGGTGGACAAGAAACGAGACATGGATCGATGATGTGGTGAGGCCGCTACTCCACCTTGGCCTATATAAGGACGCCCAGACCCCTTCCAGGAGGCACACATCTACACACCCTATGCTCCAGAGCTTCATAATTTCATACACCTTGTAGTAGTGTCCCTCTTGATGATTCTCATCTAGTTGTAATATAGAAAATAGGGAGAGAGAAGAGGAGAGAGCTAAGGAGGAGCCGGATCTATCGTATCTTCCTCGACTTTGTACTTTTATAGATCTAACTCATCTTTGAGTAATCTCTAGGTTCTTCAATTATTAATCCTAAGTTCTTTATTTACTTAATTTCTGTTTTTACTTTAAGTTATTTATTGGATTCTCGCTTCCATCAAGTGCTCTAGTCTTTGCAAAACTAGAGTAGTAATCAATAGAATAGGCGAGGTGCTTAATATTATGATTACCTAGAATTGCACCCAGCCCTACGCATAGTTGTGGTAGCCCCAGGTGGTGACAGCCCTGACAGCCGACGTAATCCACCACGTTCGGGTTGGTGTTTGTAGGACCGTAGTCAGAACTTCCTAGCCCCTTTCTCATCTCAGTCTGAGGCTAGTGTTTTGATGTCCTAAAGTAAGTAAACCTTGAAGTAACCTTGATTCTTAGATGAACTAGAGAACCTTAGGAAATTCCTCTCTACCCACAAAACACTTATCTATCTTTATCCCTCGATGACCTTGACCCTTAATTAGTACACTTCACGTTCCCCGTGGAAATCGATACCTTGGAATACCCCCGGGTGAAAGCTACAGCGGTATCCATGCGCTTGTGGATTTATCTGTTTGTGTTAAAAAATACCAACAATTATGTTAAATTAGGAAGTTTTGTTTTCTGTTCCAAGTTTTTGTAACCGGTCTTGTTCGACCAGGACTCATAGTCAAGCCTCGTGTATAAATACTGAACCCTAGCTATTGTAATAGATATCTCTCATCGATCAACCAAACAAGTACCTTTACTTTTTGGCTCACGCCACCCCTTAGGAGTCAGAGTAGAGTAGATTTCGACGAGTTCTTTGGGCAAGCAGGGCTGCATCGGACGACATGACCTCCGGCTTGTTTGTGTGTATCCGTCATGACTTATATTGTTACTTGTGAGGCTGCAACAAACGACTTATCTCTTGCAAGTCATGGTATAAGTTAGTTATCGATCTATATTGTTATTTGTAAGGCTGCAACCGATGACTAATCTCTTACAAATCACAGTATAGATTAGTTATCGATTAGTATCAACCTTTATAAGGCTGCAACAGATGACTGATCTCTTGTAAACGTTGGTATTAATCGAAGTTATCGATATCATGCTAAATAGTTTACTATTTGACACAATATCACAAATTGCCCAATCTAGATTGAGATTTGTTGGTCTTATTATTTTGATCTATCATCTGCCAATTATTATCATAGTTGAATTCAATTCTTGATGTTAGATCCTGTTTGATGACTAATCCATCTCAATCTTGATCGTACATGACGGGTGCTTGAAGTCGTGTTCTGTTAAGAGATAGATTCAATGATTGCCTGTATTCGGTATGACTCCGCTATCAATGCTGCATCAGCCAACTTGATCTGTTGATAGCATGTCAGATTGGACATTGTCGGTTAATAGATCTATCTATTAAGAAGATCACAACGTCAACCACCCGCTATGTCTCCATCGACTATTTAGCCGATGGCCTGAGCTTCCACACGTATAACATGCCTTCATGATTTCTTTGAGATGTAAGTAGATCTATCGATTGCTGATCTCTGATCTAGGGTCCTACTATCAATGCTGCATCAGACGACTCGACCTGCTGATGGTACAATAGATTGAGCCTAGTTGTTTGTAGATTTATTTACATGCAATGGATGAGTGATCGCATGCTATATGATAAGATCACCGGAATCAGCTATTTTAGCTGATAGCCCTGTATGTCGAGGATGTACTGGCTATTTACATGCTTTTACTTGTTCTTATCCTAGTTTAAAGCTAGTATGTTTCTCACATGTTTGCTTACACGTCTACCCTTACATCTCTTGCATGTTTTCATGATTATCGGCTAAGTCAGATCCATGTAACCGAGTAAATAATAATTGTTGATAAGCTTATTTTGTTTACATTATATCATGAACATGCTGCATATCGACTCTTTAGTCGATAGCCTTATCTTACTGGCCACTTGGCCATATATTTGGAACTATCTGGACAAACACCGGCATGTTCCGCCTTAAATTACTGATCAACTTTCTCTTCTTGTCAATTATAGGGTCAAATTAACTAGCACGCCCTTGGTCATGACCATCTAGTCCAGTGTCCACTCCTAAGCCCAGAGAGAGCTCTGGATCTTCTCCACGCGGTTTCTCTTGGCTTGCTTCATGTGTGCGGCACCCTATGGTGGAGGACGACCCGTCGCTTTTTCACCTTCCACACGATCTTGGCACGCCTAGTGGGACCACAATCGTCGACATGGATAATCAAACGATCCTCAAGGTCAACCTTGAAGACCTACCTAATGACCAAAAGGCGCTCATTGAGTAGGCAGTGGAAGAATTCAGAGAGAAGTGTCTGTTGTCTTACAGTAGGACACACGATTCAATCGTTCAGAAGACTCCCTTGCCAAGTGTCCTCCTATATGGACAAAGTGAAGATGTTGAAGCAAGGACTACTGCTCATTGGGTCCACAAGACTGTTCATGAAGCCTTTACAAACCACAATAAGGTGTTTGCCAGCATGATTGGTAATGTTTTGAAAGAAATCTTCTTTGGAGCGCCAGTTGATCAAGTTAGGCCAACATATACTCTAATGGCTTTAATCCTTTGACTATGGGAAGCAACATACCTAGTTCTAGGAAGCAACCGGATGGTGGGCAGTTCCAACAACCACCAATACAGTAGCTTCCTAGAGGACAAGCTCAAGATCAGAGCCTGCAAACAGCAGGGGGCAAAATCAAGCTCTACCAGCCACAGGGGGCAAGGTCAAGCCCTACCGACGGTAAGGGGGCAAGCTTAGATGACAAGGGGCAACCACTAGCACAACAATCACCAAGTACCCCTGTCACGCAGGCAGTTCAGCAGCCTACTAGACAAAATCAAGTTTATTCAGTCCAGCAGCCAACCTCTCCAGCCACTCAGTAGGTTGTGCAATGGCCGGCTCAGGGAAGATTTAGTACTTCCTATCAAACACCTTAGTTGGCCCATAAAATTGCTCCTTCAGTGCAGAGGATCATCAAGAATGTTGATCCTAATTACTTGAATAGTCGATTGCAGGGATATGCAACTCATAATGCTCAGATCGACTATCTAGAGGGAAATCACCTGGTTTTTTATGCCAGCACATACGAGCTCATGCTACATCCTAGGTATCAGAATCCTTACAATTATAATGCTCAGCAACTTTAGCAGCTTCGAGCCTAAGGGCAGATGTCTCCAGCTCAGAATCAAGTTCAAGTACAAGGTTCTCAAGCTCAGGCTCAAGGACAGCCGATACAGGAAGTTGCTGGCATGGATGCTGATGAGTTTGTCATTCGGATAACTGCTATGATGCAAAGCCAGTTTGGTCTAAAGCTTAAAGGATAGGTTGGCTCTTACCAGCACCCATACCTAGCCTAGTATGATATTGTACAACTCCCACCACGCTATAGAGTCCCAGATTTCTCTAAATTCACCGCGGTAGATGAGATGACAACCATGGAACATATCAGCCGCTATCTCATCCAGCTTGGAGAGGCATCTATTGAGGAGGCACATAAAGTTAGATTCTTCCTCGTGTCTGTGTCTGGATCGGTCTTTAGTTGGTTTTCATCGCTAGAACCAAACTCAATCACTAGGTGGGCTGATCTAGAGAACATGTTCCATGCATATTTCTATAGTGGGACAGGAGAAAAGAAGATTACAGACTTGACAAGCATCAGGCAGAGGAACAATGAGTCAGGCTCTGAGTTCATTCAAAGATTTAGAGAAGTAAGGAGTCGTTGCTACTCATTGAATCTATCTGATGGCCAATTGGCTGAGTTGTCCCTTCAAGGGATGTCTCCATTAATCAGAGAAAAGTTTGATGGCTAGGAGTTCACAAGTTTGGCCCATTTAGTCAGAGGGTATCTACTTTTGAGAGTCAGCATCGGTCCCTACGCAAAGAAAAGTATTTGAAGGGCACCGCTGCTATGTTTTTTCCATATGATGCAGACTCTGATGGGGACGATCCAGAGGTTGTGATTGCCGAATGGACATGGGGTATGGCTCTCGTGTCTTGTCCATGGGTGAAGGAGTCAAAGAACACCTATGACTTCGATGTTGAAAGCATCTAGGCCCCTAAGTGGATTTCGGTGATTAATGTCAATACAAGATTACTATGACTAACGTGTGTTTTGTAGAGGCAGTTAAGTTAGGTCATGGTAATGGAGATCGATTGGGCAATTGAGGTTGTCATGCCCCTACGATGGAAATCATTTTGGTTTTCAAAGGATGGACGACAAGGTTAAGGATAACTAGTTCTAAGTGTCAATTGAAGTTGGAGAAACACTTAGAGTAGTTTAGGACTTTGTTTTTTCCTTTGGCCGTACTATGAAGGGGGGTATGAATGGGTAGCTTGACCTAGTTAAGTCTAGTGAGTTAGGTGTGGTGCACACTTGTTAAAACTAGCTCTAGGTAGCTCCTATGAATGCCTAAGATCCTTTGGAGCTACCTTCATTCATATGATCGAAAGTTGGAAGTGAATGGAGGGTCAAATACTGACCGGATGCTGGCTCCGATGTGACCGGACGCTGGCCGCAGGGTCCGGTCAGTTCATTTGACTGAGGAGAACAAGTCTGGAGTGACCGGACGCTGGAAGGTCGTGTGACCGGACGCTGAAGGCCAGCGTCCGGTCGACTCCAGTAAGGGTCCAGACTTGAGAAAGTGTGACCGGACGCGTCCGGTCAGTGGTGACCGGACCCTGAGTATCCAGCGTCCGGTCGATTACAGTAAGCATCCAAGATCGACCGGACGCGTCCGGTCAGTGCTGACCGGACCCTGTCAGCGTCCGGTCATCACTTGGAAACTGTTGCGCGGGTTGAACTGACCGGAGCGTCCGGTCAATATGATCGGAGCGTCCGGTCATCCCGCAGAAGCTCATAACGGTTCGTTTTTCAGGCTGCCTTATAAATAGAAGCTCCACTCGAGTGTGGAGTTACTTTTGCTCATTCCAACAGCTGAGAAACACGTTTGTGAGTGCCAAGAAGAGCAAGGTCCTAGTGAGGTGTTTTGTGATTTGAGAATCCAAGAGTGAAACCTCATTAGTGAATCAAGAGTAGACAAGTGTGCATCCATCTTCTCATTAGGCTTCACGTGGTCAAGTCAGAGTTCGTGCTTGTTACTCTTGGTGATCGCCATCACCTAGATGGCTTGGTGGTGATTGGGAGCTTGGTGATCACCCGGCGGAGCTTGTGGGTGACCCAACTCAAGTTGTGAGCAGTTTTGGGTGATTCGCTATTACTTGTGCATTCGTGTGTAAGCCAATCAAGAGAAATACACAAAAGATCTTCTCAAGAGATTCAAGATGGATGAATGTAAGCCAATCAAGACACCAATGCCTACAAATGGACATCTCGACCTAGATGAGGGAGGTAACCCGGTTGATCAAACTCTCTACCGTTCTATGATTGGTAGCTTGTTATATTTAACCGCATCTAGGCCCGACATCATGTTTAGTGTGTGTATGTGTGCTAGATTTCAAGCTAGTCCTAAGGAAACACATTTAATTGCCGTAAAAATAATCCTTAGGTATCTTAAGCACACACCAAGCATTGGTCTTTGGTATCCCAAAGGAGCTTTATTTGAATTAATTGGCTATTCCGATTCGGATTACGCCGGATGCAAAGTTGATAGAAAAAGCACATCCGGAGGGTGCCATTTGCTTGGTAGATCACTTGTGTCTTGGTCCTCCAAGAAACAAAATAGTGTGGCTTTGTCCACTGCCGAAGCGGAATACATTGCCGCGGGTGCCTGTTGCGCACAAATATTATACATGAAACAAACTTTGCTAGACTATGGAGTAGTTCTAGAGAAAGTACCTCTTTTGTGCGACAATGAAAGTGCGGTAAAACTTGCAAATAATCCGGTTCAACACTCTCGCACCAAGCATATAGATATCCGCCATCACTTTCTAAGAGATCATGTGGCTAAAAATGATATATCACTAGAAGGTGTAAGATCCGAAGATCAATTAGCGGATATCTTCACAAAACCGCTAGATGAGGCTACATTTTGTAGATTGCGGAATGAGCTAAATGTACTTGATTTTAGTAACTTCACTAAAAATTGAGCTTGTGTTGTCCCTTGAATTCATTGTAATATACTACATGTTTAATTTGTGGCAATGCACAAAGGGCTTGTCTAACATGGTTAAGATAACCGCCGAAAAGCGTGTGAAGAAGCTTAACCTTGGATCAAACTTGACAAGCAACTAGATTTACTTACAAGTATTGCATATGCATGAATTTTGTTTTGTCGTTTTGTTCCATTTCCCTCTTGTTGCCTATTTTCTTAAAAAGAATTATAGCCTAAGGCAAAATATTTTGAAAAATATGAGGGTTTGAGAGAGGTCACTCACATCAGTCCCAATTGGTGTTTATTTGAATCTTATTCAAGTTGGGACTTGATTGGGAACAGGCAGCGCGAAGGAAGTTTGAAGATTTGCTAGAAAAGGTGCACCGGACGCTGCACCGGACGCTGCTGTCCAGCGTCCGGTCAGTTCACAGGAGGTGAACTGCTGATAAAGGAGTGACCGGACGCTGTGTCTGTGCGTCCGGTCAGGAAGGGTTCAGCATCCGGTCGATCGAAGGACGACCAAGTTGTACTGACCGGACCCTGCCTGCGTCCGATCATGGACCACCGGACGCGTCCGGTCTCGATTCCAGAGGATTTGGACCTCTCTGGAATCGACCGGACGCTGGGTGGTAGCGTCCGGTCGCTACCACCGGAGCGTCCGGTCAGTGGATCTCGCGCGTTTTCAGGACTCTTTTCGGTTTCCTTTTCTATCGCGTTTGGGGGACTACTTAACCGTACCACCGCAAAAAAAAAATTCGGATCCCGTCGCAACCTTGCCTCCGAGCCCTAGCCTGCGCCGCCGCCATCTTGCCGCCGTAGCCAAGCGCGCCGCTGTGCTCCTGCCTCGCCGCACCGCCCCACTGCGCCCGAGCCTCCCCGCGCGCTCCCACGCCAGCACGTCCCGCACCTCCCTTGCCCACGCTCGCCCGGCCTCCTTGCTAGCCGCGCGCCTCCAGAGCTCGCCGCGCCGCCGTGACTCCCCGCGTGCCACCGTGCCTCCGGTCTTCCAGGGTCATCAGGTATCATCGTGCCCTAGTCCTATCTCCTACATCTTTGGTAAGACCAAAATTTTCAATCTCAATTTGTTGTGACCTAGATCAAGTTGCAGTCATTGATTCCCCATTGCATTCAGGCTGTTTGACCTAACCCTAGCCGGCTCCGAGTTCCCCGCGCGACAACTTATCTTTTCTCGGTTCGCTGATCGTCAGGTAGAAAGCCATTCGATTCAATTTCGCATCTACATTGCTTTCTCTATTAGGGTTTTGCATCTATTAGCAATATGGTATTTATTTGTATATCCATCTATTCTATCGTGCAGCGAGTCGGTTCCGTTGTGGTTCTTATGGCAGTTGGCAGTCATCTCGGAGCCAAGCTCGCGAGTAAGGATCGAGGCCAAGACTCGAGAGGTTCAGTTTGCCCGTTGATCCTCATCAGCGTCAGTTCACCATCTTGTCAGTTCAGATGGCCCGCACCAAGAATGTTGGTGGTGGCCCAGGTGATGATGATCGGAGGCCCCCACCTCGCTAGCCAGCCAGATCGAAGGGCAAGTCAACCAAGCAGGTGACATCCAAGAAGCGGAAGTACCCCGACGTAGAGACAACGAGAGCAGCAGCTGTTGCAGAGGCCACAGAGCGTGCCGAGAGAGGTGGTGCCCGCAGCGAAGTTGTCATTGCAGATCAGCCAGTTTCACCAGCATTCAGAGCTGCGATTGAGGAGGTTGAGCGTCGTCACGGTAGTCCAAATTGGGACCTATCACGTTTGCGGAGGACGACGGGTTGCCATTGAGGAGGGTCCGTCAAGACAAAGCAGCAGCCCCCACAAGCGAGCCTCAGCCAGACCTGTGGAGGCCGAGGAGGCAGAGCGGCACCCCAACCGCCACCACTGGGCGGACCCGTGTACCGGTCTCACCAAGGGCCGCCGACACGGCCGAAGGGATCACGTCCTCCACCTAGACCACGTGGTCCACCTCCGGTGGTCCACCTCGACTTGAGGGCGCCACCGAGTGTAGGTTCAAGAATTGCGTTTTGTTGAGTTTGAGGTTTGGTTTCCCCGAGGAGGGATGAGAGAGCGGTGAGGGGTTTCACGCCCTTTGCAGGAGGATTTCTACAATGCTTATCTCAACAAAGTGGGGCAGTGTTCAGATCTCAGAGAGTCTATCAGATAGAGTCTATTGTGGCAGCAGCCGGAGAGAGCATTCGGCCATACTTGTCATATTTGCCAGGACTGACAGATTTGATTGGACGGACGGGGATATATGTATCATCTTGGGTTCATCAGTTCTATGCTTCACTCTTCATCGATCCACATCACATGTTTATTCACTTTGCTTTTGAGGCAAAGACTACAGAGTGTGAGTGGTAGGGTCGAGAGAGATCTTGAGGCTCTGAGGAGCAGCCTGTCAAGATACATGAGGTCTGTTATGGACAGCAGGAGCCTCCTAGGCGTCCTCACGGAGGTTTGGTGCCTCCTACAGATTTAGTGAGACATTGCTTCAAGGAGCCTTTTGGAGAGGGGTCGAGGAGGAACCCCAGTGACTTGACTCCCACAGCGAGAGTGCTAGAGGCTATTATCAGGAGGACACTGCTTCCCAGGTTGGGATATAGAGAGGGCCTGACTCGCTTACAGCTCTGGCTTCTTAATGCCCTGATGCAGCAGACAGTATTTGATATCTAGGACCTCCTTCTTTTAGAGATGGAGGACACTATAGCTGAGGGATTCAAGTGTCGCAGGCAGCTTCCTTATGCGCACTGGATCACGTTTTTTATCCGCAGAGTAGTGCTTGATAAGCCCCCTGGTATGATGGATGAGTATACAGGTGCCACCACAGAGTTCCCAGCTTACAACCTGTCACAGAGGATCAGACACACCACTCCTTAGGCACCCAGACAGCCTAGCCGTCGTCCCGATGTGCGAGTCCGCGGCTGCAAGGCAAGATGAGATCATCGAGAGGATTGCACCACCGAGGAGGAGGAGCTAGAGGCACTGGCAGGAGGAGGTGAGCGAGTGCAGTGACAACTCGGCGACGACTACCGGCCTATACCTCAGATGCCTCCACGCGAACCACGATGCAAAAGGCGGTAGCTCGATTCGCTCCACTGCCTCCGCAGCAGTGGACCCGCTCTCATTGCTATTCTTGAGCGGATGCGGCAGGATCGAACACAGCGAGCACAGGAGGCGGTTGCCAACTCAAGACGATTTCGAGCTCGTCGGGGCGAGTTTCAATGGTAGTAGCATCAGCTCCTTCAACACCAGCGATTACTTATGCGGCAAGCGGCTCATGGGATTCATGCAAAGCATGTAGTAGCGACCATTGGGGTTCCACCGCCACGACCTTCGCCCTAGCTTGCACATGACCACCTACCACCGACGACTCTAGTAGTACAGCCAGTGGGCTCTAGAGTCGAGGACCGCCTCGGCTCGATTTGCTTCACCACCTATACTGGTGTCCCGGTGGTTAGCCTCACCGTGTAGTAGCCCGCGATTCACTCCACTTGAGACGGGCTTCACACGCAGCGAGTCTTCCTCGCTATTCGTACACGAGACGTCGGTCTCCAGGAGTCTGGAGCATCCTTCAACGAGTTGACCGGCTTGCCTACTCCGCCTCATATGCATACCTGCCGGTCCGTCAAGCAGCTCCAGTCGCAGCGACTACTCAGAGGCTCCTCTCGTCTGTCTCCTCGTCAGATCCTACGACAGACATTCTAGCAGCTTCACAGGCAGCACCAGCTCCAGCTCGGACCCCGACCGCTTCAGCGACACTTCCTACCACAGAGGGTCAATCAGTTCAGAGCTCAGGGTCAGATGATGATGGTGCCCGGTTCCAGCTTGCCCCTCGTTTTCTTCCTTGGCTCGTCGTCATTGCTGACCTCGCCGTCAAACCCTAGTTTTTGGTGTTTGACGCCAAAGGGGGAGAGGGTGTTCGAGTATGTAGTCTTAGGGGGAGCTACATTTAGGGGGAGCTAGTTATCTAGTATTAGCCTATTATATACATTTGGAGTTCTATTTGTGTGATACACTATTACTTGTGCATTCGTGTGTTTACTTTCATGCATACTATTATATATATGTGATAGTGCTATCTACGTGATTGTGATATTTGACAGGTGTGATTTCTACTTTGCATTATCTATATGTCATATCACTTGTGTTATGCTCATTTGTTTTTGCTTCCGCGTTTATACTTCGAAGCAAATGAGCTTTGTTACTTGTACTCTTGCTTAATTCATATCCTTTGAGTACACTGTGTTGGCTTGGGTCATATAAGCTTGCCTAACTCTTTTGTTCTTAACGACAAAAGCTTATATGAACCAAGCCCTTCAAAAACCTCACTCTTTAACATACTCGAGGCGGTATTGTCATCAATCACCAAAAAGGGGGAGATTGAAAGCATCTAGGCCCCTAAGTGGATTTCGGTGATTAATGTCAATACAAGATTACTATGACTAACGTGTGTTTTGCAGAGGCAATTAAGTTAGGTCATGGTAATGGAGATCGATTGGGCAATTGAGGTTGTCATGCCCCTACGATGGAAATCGTTTCGGTTTTCAAAGGATGGACGACAAGGATAAGGATAACTAGTTCTAAGTGTCAATTGAAGTTGGAGAAACACTTAGAGTAGTTTAGGACTTTGTTTTTTCCTTTGGCCGTACTATGAAGGGGGGTATGAACGGGTAGCTTGACCTAGTTAAGTCTAGTGAGTTAGGTGTGGTGCACACTTGTTAAAACTAGCTCTAGGTAGCTCCTATGAATGCCTAAGATCCTTTGGAGCTACCTTCATTCATATGATCGAAAGTTGGAAGTGAATGGAGGGTCAAATACTGACCGGACGCTGGCTCCGATGCGACCGGACGGTGGCCGCAGGGTCCGGTCAGTTCATTTGACTGAGGAGAACAAGTCTGGAGTGATCGGACGCTGGAAGGTCGTGTGACCAGACGCTGAAGGCCAGCGTCCGATCGACTCCAGTAAGGGTCCAGACTTGAGAAAGTGTGACCGGACGTGTCCGGTCAGTGGTGACCGGACCCTGAGTATCCAGCGTCCGGTCGATTACAGTAAGCATCCAAGATCGACCGGACGCGTCCGGTCAGTGCTGACTGGACCCTGTCAGCGTCCGGTCATCACTTGGAAACTGTTGCGCGGGTTGAACTGACCGGAGCGTCTGGTCAATATGATCGGAGCGTCCGGTCATCCCGCAGAAGCTCATAACGGTTCATTTTTCAGGCTGCCTTATAAATAGAAGCTCCACTCGAGTGTGGAGTTACTTTTGCTCATTCCAACAGCTGAGAAACACGTTTGTGAGTGCCAAGAAGAGCAAGGTCCTAGTGAGGTGTTTTGTGATTTGAGAATCCAAGAGTGAAACCTCATTAGTGAATCAAGAGTAGACAAGTGTGCATCCATCTTCTCATTAGGCTTCGCGTGGTCAAGTGAGAGTTCGTGCTTGTTACTCTTGGTGATCGCCATCACCTAGACAGCTTGGTGGTGATTGGGAGCTTGGTGATCACCCGGCGGAGCTTGTGGGTGACCCAACTCAAGTTGTGAGCAGTTTTGGGTGATTCGCCGCGACGGAGTGTCGAAGAATCAACCCGTAGAGAGCACTTGATCCTTGCGTGGATCAAGGGGGAGCTACACCCTTGCGCGGGTGCTCCAACGAGGACTAGTGGGGAGTGGCGACTCTCCGATACCTCGGCAAAACATCGCCGCGTTCCTTTCTCTCTCTATTTACTTTGAGCACTTACTTTGAGTATTTACTTTGAGCAATTCAATACTTGTTTCAGATCCATAGAATTGCTTGCTAGAGTAAGTTTGGAACATAGGTTGTGAGGTTGTTGTGCATTAGTTTGATATAAACACTTTTCTAGGCACAAGGGGTTAATTGGGCTATCCGTAGGATTTGATTATTGCAAGAAAATTTAGAATTAGCCCAATTCACCCCCCCTCTTGGGCATCTTGATCCTTTCAGATGTCAAGAAAGCCGACAAAATCTTTGACTTGCTGCTGGAGAAGAAGCAGTTAAGGTTACCCGCAAATCATATGATCCCTTTGGCTTAAGAACTCAAAGGGAAGAAATACTACAAGTTCCACAATGTTACCAACCACAGTACCAACGAATGCAGAATCTTTCGCTTTCACATTTAGAAGGCCATTGAGCAAGGAAAGATCAAGTTTGAGACAGCTAAGAAACCAGCAATGGATATAGATAAACATCCTTTCCTAGGGGTGCCTATGGTAGAGTTTTAGTTGGGCAAAAGGAAGACAAAGGTCTTGACATTGGCTAAAGCTAAAGAAGATGGCTCGGTTGACCCCAAGGTTCAAATATTGGCTAATGAGTATGAAGAAGATAAGAAGCAACACAATCAGCAAAAGAGTCGATATGAGCAAGGTGAAATGTCCAGAGTTGGTGCTATGCATCCTCGCGTGACTTCCAGGATCTTGTTGAATATGTGGCAACGCCAGAAGGAGAGGGACTACCAGCGCTGGCTTGAAGAAGAAGAATATGAGCGTCAGTGCAAGGAAGAAAGGTATGAAAGAGAACAAGCTGAGCTATATTGGAGTTTTCCTTTCTTCAGACACTGCTAGAATGGAGGTTTGAAATTGCCTACAAGACGTAACTGCCTAGAGTGCAATGATCAATATGCAGAGTTTAGGCGATCTCAAACCAACCGTCGGTCCATCCATAAGCATTTGAATTATCAACCTAGCGACATGGATCGACACATAAAAAATAAAGGAGTTCATGATCGGTTAGGGAAGCGTGTGCATGATCAAAACTAGGCCAATCGTGATAAAGAAATAAAGCATGTTTGGCAAAAAGGCTAGTGGTGCCTAGGAGGTCTAACAAGGAGCCAAAAAAGAAGAGTTCAGCGCTTGAGAAATAGAGAGCTAGAAGCTTAGAAATCTGTCAGACCCAGGACATGGCATGTCAAGCAAACAACCGACAAGAGTAAGCCATCGGCTGATGTTAGTATTGTGTTTATTCTGCCTACAAAGTTCAAGGGTCCTTCAAGATTTGTTAAAGAAGGGTCTGATGAAGAAGACCTAGAAGAAGCGGTGGCTCAATTGAATCTCCAGTCACAACAAGCCACATTTGATAAACCATCTCAGCATCGGCACTTAAAGGCTTTATACATGAAAGGATTTGTCGATGGAAAGCCAATGACTAAGATGTTAGTCAATGGAGGTGCTACAGTCAATCTTATGCCATACACTACCTTCCATAAGCTTGGGAAGGGCCCAGGAGATCTGCTCAAAACTGATATGATGTTGAAGGACTTCGGGGGCAATGCATCTAAGACCCAGGGGGTAGTCAACGTTGAATTAACAATTGGGAGTAAGACCCTACCTACTACTTTCTTCGTCATCGTTGGTAAAGGGACGTACAATCTGCTCTTGGATCATGACTAGATTCACGCTAATTATTGCTTTCCATCGACGATGCACCAATATCTTATTCAATGGCAAGGGGATAACGTCAAAGTGGTTCTAGCAGCCAATCCAGCATACTGGGAATTCGAAGACTGTGAATGTTTCTCTGGCAAGGTCTAGGAAGGAGGCATCATTAGGATCAATGATGAATGTCAATAGCCGATTCAGACAATCGGCTCTGAGAGTTTATTTTAATGGCTCCCCTAGTTGGTCAATGTGGAACGTCTAAAACATTGCTCTTATGGATTAATTCGTTAGAATGTAGCCGTTCTATTTCAAGGTGACAGATTTAGATTTCATTGCACGACACTTTGAAAGAGCTTGATGGCCGATGATTTTTGGGGTTTCATAAGAGATTTAGTACTCAAATCATCATCAGCTATTTTTAGAAACATCACTCATCATGGGATTTTGAGCCCTGGTGATTAAGGGTTAGTGCTTAAATGTGATCGATTTTGGATTGTCATTAGGATTGACAGCCGGTACTAATAGAGTATCGCCTTCAGAACAAAAATTAGCAATCCTAATTCTGCTCGAGGAGGCGAAAGCTGGTGTGGCATGCATCGCTTGTAGCGCAAAAAAGTAAAAATGGAAAAAGGATCGCATAAGATCAGCTCATGGGCGTGCTTTCATCATCCCAAGACAATTCACATAGATTCAAATAGGGAATGAACACAAGTAAGATCAGGAGATTTTATTTATAATTGAGTCCCTAAATACAAATTATGGGTCGAAGAAGACACTGTTCACGATATCTTCGACCAAAGAAGCATTTGTCGTGGCATCTGCATGTCTGGCAAAAGCCTCAACCAACTCATGATTGTCGTCACCACTGGCGAAGCTAGGCTAGAGCCCCCAGAGTTCACCTAGGCAATCATAAGGGCAACAATGATCCCATGATGAACGCCATGAAGGGCGATCTCCCCAACGCGCACAGGGACGTCTTGGATGCCGTTTTCTAGCAAATCACCCCCGGCATTCAGAGCCCCAACGGCATTATTTGCCACCAATTGGAGGGCTTCCAATTCCTCTGTTAGGGCTGTGATAAGGGAAGAAAAGAATCATCAAGAAAAGCATGACAGAACAAAATGATAAAGAGACAAGATTTCTCTAATGGATCCTACCTGCGACCCTGGCATCAGAATCTGCTAGTCGTGCCTGGGCGGTGCTGCTCTTCCCTCCATGGCAGCAAGAGTGGTTTGGGAGGCAACCAGGGTGGCCTCCAAGCACTTAGTTTCCTAGGTCGCCTCCCAGTGATGACCCAACGCCTCGTCCTGTTCATGAAGATAACGCTGGGCATCATCTCCATTGTACGAATTAGAGGAATCAGTAGAGGAGGCTGCGGATGCCGCCGGTTGGGCCTCAAACTATGCTAGTAGATTCTGAACGTCGGCCCGAGTGATGTTCCTACAAGACAAAATTACCAAGTTCAAATGGTTATCAAGAGAATCCGCAACACAATTCTAACATACCCTAGGATGCGGAGGCGCTGGCACGGAGGGAGATCCTGTTCTAGGATGTCGCCAGCAGGGCGCTTGCTGTCCCCCATTGCTCTTGGCTAAAGATTTGGTTTTCTGATTTGAGGATGAAGAAAGAGGAGTTGCACAGTAGCAAGAGTGAGGGCGAGTGCAGATGTGACCTCTTGGTTATCCCCTGAAAGTATATATTTATAGCATGGGTAGGTTCATCGAGCCGCATCGAAGTAAAGTGCAGTTAATGGAAGGCAAGAGGCTGTTCCAATAATCGAGGAGGCCACGCATGGACAAATGAGAAAGCAGCGGTTGTGGGAACCACAGATGCAAGGAATTTCCATTTTTACTAGGATTTTCTATACTTTGATTCGGTTCCGGGCCGTGGATCTAAAAAATTCATTCGCTGTAGTTTTGTGTTACCATCTGAGGTTGGCTCTAAGGAATAATCAGTCAAAGACGGCTGCGAGAAGTTAGTTTTTAAGTCTTGGAGGAATCATTGGAAGTCGATTGCTAGAACAGTGGATAATTTATACAAGGTGGAGAACTACGTCGACTAATTATTTGCACCTAGCACCTCGGGTCGGATTTGAATAAGAGTTGAAAGTTACGAATTCGGGATCGCTCGAATTACAATTGAAGCATCTAAGCGAATAACGTTGGTTTTGGTGACCGTGTTGGTATTCAAGTTCCAGAATGCAGATTTAGAAAGGGTTTTGCTCGACGCAATTTTGTGTTTGCACTTGACCACAGTCAATCTGATCTCAGGAGGTCATCCGATTCAGTCTAAACGGCTATTTTTCGGATAAACTAAAGCGCCTAAGTTCAAGACCTCTGATGGACACTTTGGCTATCGACTCAGAGGCTATCGCTGAAGGAGATAAATGACAGTAAAAAAGGGCATTCATGGCCAAAACATAAAGAACAGGTGCAAAGGGGATTTTATTTATTCATAAGCATAACCCCTAGTTACAAACTAAGGGCCAAGGAATACATTGTTCATGACTTCCTCGGCCGAGGTTATGCTTGCCACGGCGGTGCCAGCCCCCTCGAAGTCATCCACCAGGTCTTGGTAGTCATCGGGGTTCTTCTCCTCCGGGAAGCCGGGCTCCACTAGGCGAAGATCATGCCCCAAGCACACCTAGGCTATTGCCAGGGCGATGACAGCACCGCAACGTACACCATGGAGGGCCACCTCCCTGGCACACAGAGGAACATCTTGGAGGTGAGCCTCTAGAGTCTCACCTCGGGTGTTCAGGGCACCGGAGGCATCGCCTACCACTAACTGGAGGGCTTTCAGTTGCGCTGTTAGAGCTAAAAATGAAAGAACACAAGAAACTATTAGAAGATCGATGAGATGGGATCATCAAAGGAAACTGGGATGTTGAAGATCTTACTGGTGACCCTAGTGTCTGACTCCGCTAGTTGTGCTCGGACCACGTTCGCTTCTGCCTCCGCGGCGGAGAGGGCGGCTTGGGAGGCGTTCAGGGCAAACTCCAGTTGCGCATTATGCCAGGTAGTCTCGGAATAATGATTGACTGCCGCATTCCACTCATGATGGAAGCGCCGTGCGTCATCTCCGTCGTAGGAGTCAACGGAGTCAGAGGACGAAGCTGCTTGTGTAGCTGATTGGACATCATAGGCGACACCAGAGTGATCACCACTGCAAGAACAAACAGATCAGCAAAGGGAGACAAAAACCAAGATAGATTCGATCTTACCCCTGGAGATGGAGACACCGGCGGGGAGGAAGATTCTCCTCTAGAAGATCATCGGCGACGCGCTTGCCATGGTCCATGCTTCCCCGGATACGGTTTTTGGATCTAAGAACGAGGAGAAGACAAGTTGCACAGTGGCAAGAGCGGAAGCAGGAGCAGATATGATCCCTCGGCTACCCTCTAGCGGTATATTTATAGCAGGGGTGGGATATCGATGGGTCTTTTGAGTCAAGGACAATAAATTTGATTTATGCAAGATGGAAAACCATCTCGGGAAGATTCTCCTCTGGAAGATCACCGACGACGCGCTTGCCATGGTCCATGCTTCCCAGGATATAGTTTTTGGATCTAAGAACGAGGAGAAGAGAAGTTGCACAGTGGTGAGAGCGGAAGCAGGAGCAGATATGATCCCTTGGCTACCCTCTGGGGGTATATTTATAGCAGGGGTGGGATATCGATGGGTCTTTTGAGTCAAGGACAATAAATCTGATTTATGCAAGACGGAAAACAATCTTGGGAAGATTCTCCCCTAGAAGATCACCGGCGACGCGCTTGCCGTGGTCCATGCTTCCCCGGATACAGTTTTTGGATCTAAGAACGAGGAGAAGAGAATTTGCACGGTGGTAAGGGCTAAAGCAGGAGCAAATATGATCCCTCGGCTACCCTCTGGGGGTATATTTATAGCAGGGGTGGGATATTGATGGGTCTTTTGAGTCGAGGACAATAAATTTGATTTATGGAAGACGAAAAACCATCTCGAATATCAAGGAAGCCACGCGTGGCCTAATAAGAGGGCAGCAGTTGCAGAAGCAGCGGATATGAAAATTTTATTCATCAAGATTATTTACAGTCTCGTTCAAATCCGAGTTGTGGATGTGAAATGTTATCCGCTGTAGTTTTGTGTTATCACGTGCGTCCGGAAGGCAGGCCCCGGAGTTGATCAACTAAAGACTGGTCTGTTAGATGATGGACCAAGCTTGAAGAAGCGATCAATCCAAAAACTGATCACTAGTGCAGCAGTCGACAACGATAAAAAATTTGTGCACAGCCAGACCGAGGGAATGATAGGGGATCGGCTATGAGCACGAGTTGGAAGGGAAAGGTGGATCAAAAGGTTAAAGAGATGATCACCATCAAATGACCAAACTTCATGATCTTCGATATGCCCTTGGTCAAGAAAGCCCAATGGAATAGATCTATGAGGAGGTCAAAGAAGCTAGCATGGGATCAAACACAGATGGTTGGAAGTGCGATAAGTGCAGCGGTCATAGAAGGTAATTTTGGGGGGCATGTGTTGACACCAAAATTTGGTTCGATAGGAAAGGACCCCGAGGTTAGAATTTGTCAAGGAAAAGCCAAAATATTTAGCGAGATCAGCTAACCAAATTGCCATCAAATGAGTAAGATGACATCATCATTCCAAGGGAATGGGCCCCATTGGCAGAAACGACAGGACTCAAAGCAAGAGACGCATTGGCCTCCATAGACAGAAAAGATTGGAGTCCAAGTTATCTTAAATTAGGAAGTTTTGTTTTCTTTTCTAAGTTTTCATAACCGGTCTTGTTCAACTAGGACTCGTAGTCAATCCTCGGGTATAAATAGTGAACCCCGGCTATTGTAATAGACATCTCTCATCGATCAACCAAACAAGTACCTTTACTTTTTGGCTCACGCCACCCCTTAGGAGTAGGAGTAGAGTAGATTTCAACGAGTTCTTTGGGCAAGTAGGACTGCATCGGATGACCTGACCTCTGGGTTGTTTGTGAGTATATGTCATGACTTATATTGTTACTTGTGAGGCTGCAACAGATGACTGATCTCTTGCAAGTCACGATATACGTTAGTTATTGATCTATAATGTTATTTGTAAGACTGCAACAGACGACTGATCTCTTACAAATCACGGTATAGATTAGTAATCAATTCGTATCAACCTTTACAAGGCTGCAATAGACGACTGATCTCCTATAAATGTTGGTATTAATCATGTGATGAGAGCTGGCTTGAGTTCAAATCTGTTGTCTCCAACATTGACTGTTGGTCTAGTACAGATGTTGGCCATAGTTGGAGCAGAGAATTCACAGAGAGTCTTATCAGCCATAGCTTCAAATTGACTGTTGGTCCATCTTGATGGTTTTTCTGAATAAACCCTGTAGAAAATATAGATTCACCAAAACTCATGGAATTTGTTAGTTAAAACCCCTAAACCTTTGTTGGTGATTATATTCATGCCCTTATGCATGTTACATTGACGGTTTATAATGTTTATTAACTACCATCAATAAGTAGTAAGAGCCTTCATCACACACAAGGAACCACTAAACACCTTGATCTGATAGCTATGAGTCACAAACTTGTAGCCCTTCTGATCAAGTGCCTTGAATGAGATCAAATTCTTCTTCAACCCAACCACATGGCGAACATCTATGAGTGTATGAACAATACCATCAAACATCTTCAATCTGATTGTGCCCATACCAACAACTCTGCACTTTGTGTCATTGCCCATAGAAACTAAACCACCATTCAATAGTTCATAAGTGGCAAACCACTCTCTATGTAGACAAACATGGTAAGAACAAGCAGAATCAAGAACCCAACCTGTGCTTAAGCTCATGTCACAATCAGCTGAAGCACTAGAAGCACAATGGCCAACTAAAGAAGAATCAGCACTAACAACAAGTAACTCACCAGACTCAACTGAATCACCATCTGCAACTACAACTGCCATCATCTTGCTTGTCCCTCTTTTTCTTCAACTTGGGACAATCCCACTTCATATGGCCATAATCCTTACAATATCTGCACTTAATTTTGTTGCCAGAACGGGACTTTGAACAACCCTTAGATTTTCCCCTACCACTGCCAGAAGCACCATCACCACTATGACCACACTTTGTGGACCTCCCACGGCTGACAACAAGACCCTTGCTCTGACCACTCTCCATGTTAGACTTCCTGAGCAAATCCTTAGACAGAAGGATAGAAGTGATATCATCCATAGAGATAGAATTAGTACCATAAAGGATCTGATATCTCATGCAGTCATAAGAATCTAGGAGTGAACACAAGAACAATATTACAATATGGTCTGTATCCATAGACTTGGCAACATTTTGATAGTCAAGCACCGCCTTATTGAACTCTTCAATATATTGCTTTATAGGAGTGCCTTCTTGCATACGCATCCTAAACAAGAGCATCATGAGGTAGAAATGACTTAAGAGTGATTTGTCCAAATAGAGACCTATAGCAGTCTTCTCCTCACAAATTTGCCTCAACACATTATCAGCAAGAGCCAAACGAAGCACTACCAATCCTCTCTTATCAATATTCTTCATCTCATCTTTTGTTGTTCTAGACAAATCTGGATCAATCTCCTCTATAGCTGTATCTAGATTTTTATCAACTAGGACATATTGTATTTTCACTTGCCATAACCAAAAGTCACCACTACCATCAAACTTGCCCACTTCTAATGCTGACATATTGAACTAGAAAACAACAGATTAAATTGTGCCTTTGATAATTAACAACTCTGGTACCACTTGTGACAACAGAGGGGCAGTGGAGTAATCAAATTTAGCAAACTAATTTCTCACAAGTATATCATCAAACACCTTATGTGCATGAACTAAAACAGCCCCCTACAAATAAATCTGTCAAACAACAAGCTGTCCAAACTTCCAACAAGAATATACTTGCATCAATTAGAACACCAATCCCCATCATCTCCAGCTCAATATATCAAAGAACACACATATCCCTTCCATGCTAACATATCCACAAACAACCACTTCACATATGGAGCAATAACAAGCAAGATGGTGACTTAATCAACAGATATGGCAAAAAAAATACCGAATCAAGAAAGGACACCAAGATTTACGTGGAAACCCCTTGTGGGGAAAAACCACGGGCGACGGTGAGGCGAATCAGGGAGGCAGCGGCCGTGTGCCGGCGTAGGAAGGCGGCAGCCTCGCACTGCGCCTGATAGGGCCGGTAGGCGAGCCGCAGTCAAACTAATAGGCTGTTGGACTGTTATATTAAAAAATAATGATTCCATGCTTGAAGAAAATATTGTACTTTATTTTGGGAAGTTATTGATAGTAGCAAGTCTGAAAGGCTGGTATGTCTCTATTGTATGCTGTTGGATTGTTGCCTTCGGTGTCAAGGGTAAAAGAGTCATTTCGTGTATAAGTTAACACCGTTCCACCGTCAAATTGACAGAAGAGCCAAGAAACTAAACGAAATTTGTTTTAGGACCAAATAGGCAAGTTTAAAAGAAAAGGACCAAGAAACTAAGCACAAATTTTCTCAACAAATAAATGGCTGATCGTAGCACAACACAAAAACAGCACCACGAGGCACAGGCTCGCCGAGACGTATATATATTTTAAATAAAAATTCATAGCTTTAGAGAGAAGAAATAAAAATACATGGTTAATACCTAGAAATTGCAATTATCGATGATATTCATTTCAACGTTTTTAGGGCTGATACTCCTTCAATTATTATTGGAATTTTTCGTTGTTTGGATACCCCTCCTAAACTTTAGTCCTTGTCATATCGAATGTTTAGACATTAATTTAGAGTATTAAACATAGACTAATTATAAAATTAATTACACAGATGGAGACTAATTTATGAGATGAATCTATTAAGTCTAATTAGTCTATTTGACAATGTGGTGCTACAGTAAACATGTGTTAATGATGGATTAATTAGGCTTAATAAATTCTTCTCGCAAATTTATCTCCATCTGTGCAATTAATTTTATAATTTTTTTGAGGGGAAATTAGTTTTATATTTTTTTAGCAAAAATTAGTTTTATAATTAACTTATGTTTAGTCCTTCTAGTTAGCATCCGAATGTCTGATACTTTAGTCTAGATCAAACCCCTTTAGAAAGGCCGAAAGGCCATAGGATGGGCTATACATGTCCATATGGTTATCGGGGGCACGACACGGCCCGGAGAACTTCGTGCCCGTGCCGTCCTGGCCCACATAGGCGTACCATGCTTGGGCCGCACCCCTGGCACGAGCACAGCCTGATAAAAGCGTTGGCGCACTAAGGCCCGACATCACACATCACCTACACCACATATTACTTGGCTGCCTCTCTCTTCCCATTCTGCCGTTAGTAGTCACGACTCCCCCCTCTCCCCATCCCCGTCTCCGTCTCCGTCTCCTGTCCTCTCCCTAGTTCTCGTCCACTGGCCTCCACCCTCTGATCTGCGCGCAGGGGCACAGCGGCCCCCTCCCATCGGAACCGCACGCACGACGTCATGGCGCGGCAGCCTCCTCACCCTCGGATCTGCGCGCAGAGGGCGGTGCAGCGGCCTCCTCCCCTCAGATCCGCGTGCAGGAGCGGCGCCGCCTCCACCCTTCGGAGTTCCTTGACGCGGCAACGAGCCTCATCTCCGAGCTCCCTCTCCCTCTTCTTCGATTTGTGTGAATGCATATTCTTCTCTGGAGCGCTGTGATTTTTGTTGATTTTTTCAATTTTTCTTACTGGAAAGCTTGAGCTTGCCATGGACATCTTGCTCATCATGCCAGCACGGGCACGTCGCGCCGGCACAGCACGTCTAAAGGGGCTAAAGACCGTGCTTGGGCTTGAGGCTTGGCACAGCATGACTACTTACTCGTGCCAATCGTGCCCGTGCCTTAGCGTGACGTGACGTGCCGTGTCGTGCCGGGCGGTCCGAATGGCCATGTATAGGATAGGTCTAAGCCCAGAACAAAAATAACTTATTTTGTTTCCTAGTAGGCCCAAGCCCAGTACAAAATAACTTATTTATTTATTTATTTATTTTTATATAAGAAAACGCTTATAATTAGAATATTTGTGACTCGTGAGCTTACGGATAAACCACGTGCACAGGTAAAGCCTCGAAGATGACAAGATATGTGAAGCACTGTTCATTTGAGTAGGCGAATGGCGGCGTTCCCGGCATTGAACCAATAATCAGGACCAAAATCCAAGATATTTTCAGAAATAGTGGTGTATGTAGACCCAAAAATCCATTTGTATAATTAGCTAATTGCTAGACCAATTCATCAGTACGACTAATCTTGGCAGAGGCCTTTCTGTCGCTGGCGATGGCGGCATCGTCGTCGGGGAGTGCCTGATACTGTTGGTCTCTGCAGAGCACAAGCAGATACAAACCGACGAGGCCGACGAACGCGGTCATGCACCAGACGAGGACAGCCAGCGGCGGCGGCATGACCGCGGCCACGCGGTACGCGAACGCGCAGCTGAGCGCGGTGGACAGCGCCCACACGGCGGCCTGCACGCGGCGCCTCTCCGCCGCGGGCGAGTCCGGCGCGAGCCGCTCGGCGCGCCGGAGGCACGCGAGGAGCGCGGCGAGGAGGGAGGCCGCGGCGGCGACGAAGGCCAGGTCCTGCGGGTCGTGACGCACGCGCCACGCCGTGGCCGCGAAGCTGTAGCACACGACGGCCGCCGCGGCGAAGCGGAGGCAGTGGCCGCACGCGCACCTGAGCTGCGCGGAGAAGGGGGACACTGGGTCGTCGTCGGCTGCTTTTGGCCCTGAACACTTGGCGTGGACGGTGGGGGTGGCGGCGGCTGCATTGCCAGTGACGATGATGCTCTTGGTTGCCATTGCCTTGGACGGATGGAACGAAGAAGGGAGAGGCCTCGATCAGTTGAGCTCACTCTCACTGGCTTGTTTGTGTCTGAGTGTCTCTGGCCAGGTGCAGTGCGAATTGGCGATAAATCTTACAGTGCATATATAAGGTATATCGTCCTCCGCGTTGTGAACGTGAAGACGCGGCGCTGGACGACTAATCTATTGACGGATAAAGGGACAAGCTACGGGTCGGTCAACCTCTTGTGGAGTGGGACACAGAGAAATTTCTCCAAACCTTCCTCCACGCGTTACTCCTATGACTGAACAACGCGCTCCTCCGCAGAAGAAGCTGAGGGATCCAAGGCAAACAGTTTTGTGCCGAAGCTAGCTTTGATTCTTCATTATATATATCTCTTCAATCTTTAGTTCCAAAGAAAAGAAGGAACTGGCAAGTTGACTTGACACCGGCTCTGGACATCAGGTAACCTTGTTGGTCGGGTAATGGAGCCTTTTTCTTTTCTTCGTTCATTTATCTCGAAGCATAATTTCTTGGGCAGTTCGGTCTCACGGTTTACTACAGCGTTGTCGTACTCAAGCGCGTGTGGAACGACGGCCACCGTTGTCTTGGTCTCGTTTGATGATGTCGCTGGTCTGCCTGACATTGTACCTCTCCAGGCTTCACAATCAGATTCAGCACAAGTCTACCAAACGTCCCCCAGAAAAAAAAAGGGAAAACGATACCGCGCGAGAAGCCCCTATAGAGTTGGAGGGAATTAAGGGGAATTTGATCCCTTACAAATCAAATTCCCCTCAATTCCCTTTGTTCCCCTCAATTCCCTCCATTCCCCTTGTATCAGGAATAACGAAACAAAGCCTTACAAGAAACTAACTCATGTTGCCCACAATTTATACATGCTAATGTTCTTTTCAGCGATCTATTTACATGTGTGTGACTTATATATATGAGCATTTGGAGCCTGAGCCTAGGCTAACCGAAGTTGTACCTATCCGACCAAGGGTCAGTTTGGTAGGGCTCTCAACTCACTCCCTTTAGCTCTCTATTGCTCCCATGATAGCTCCCACCCTCAACCCTAGAGCCGACCAAGGGTCAGTTTGGTAGGGCAAGTTGTGGAGGCATGTGCTCGGCCTCAGCAAGCTCGGCGGCCTCGATCTCGGTGAAAGCAAGATGGATCTCAACGAGCTCGGGTACAGTGTCCTCGTTCTCGACAACGGTGGGCTGGATCTCAACGACCTTGATGACTGCGGCCTTGGTCTTGGCGAGGACAGGGAAGTGACAGCAACGGGCGTAGCAGAGTAGGATGATGTCGGACAAGGCAATGGGCGTAGTAAAGTAGGATGCCGGCGAAGGTGGAGAGGTGTTGCGCAATTCTCCCGGGGAGCCATGCGGAGCGGCGCTATTTGGTAACGCTCCGTGACTCCTCGCTAGGATCGCTGCGAAACAAGGATGGACATGTATTCACCTCAATCCACATGAGTTGAAGTAAGATTGGAGCGTAAATTAAATTTAAATTTCAACCCAATCCATTTTAATACACATGGGCTAAGGTGAATACATTTGTATCTAAACAAGACCCTAAGGTTGGTCTAAAAGGCCCAAGCATTTCATTTTGACATGTTAAAATAATAGTTTTATTAGCTTTGGGCCAGGCCTAATTTGCTCCAGGTAGCAAAACGAGTCCAATAAATCCACAGCCTCTGAATTTCCAATACTAACCTTACGCTCAAAACATACTGTATTTTTCTAGTTTCCAAAGTTGAGATTGTGCGTCCCGTGCTGTTTTAATTTTATGCTAGGTTAACCTTTAAATTTTAGTTAACTTACAGAAATAAACCACCATATTAATATCAAATTTGTTTTATTAAATTCACAATATAATATATGTTAATAGTGTATTTATGTGATATTATTAATTAATATTAACATATTTTTCTATAAACTCGGATCAAAGTTAGATAATTTAACTTATAGTAATAGCTATAGCTAAAACGGTCTACGACGACTCTATGTTTATATAAAATAAAGAGGTGCAAGTTATAGCTGACAAAATTGATGTCACCTCACCGTGTTTAGCTATGCTGTACTTTTAGTCAAAATATGCTTATTTGTTTCTCTCTAGGTTAGCTTATTGGTTAATATAGCTACCGGACCAGCATAAATAAGCTGTGCTAACCGCGTTGTTGGCCAACACAAAGACAGATGAGCTAAACTACCTGATCGCTTTTATCATTGACTAAAGATAGTCCAAACCTAGCATTCATAATTAATGGCTAAAACTATGGCCCCGTTCGCTGGTCTGAAACTGGCTGAAAAACACTGTTCCGGCTGAATTATTGTGAGAGAAAAACACTGTTTCGACTTAAAAAAGAAGCCGAACAAGCCGAATATATGTTTCGCTTTCCTTCAAGCAAAGCGTACTTTATAATTTTAAAGACTCTTCAAGTTATATTTAGAACATTAGTTTGTCCAGCATGTATCATCAATTACAAATCAATACCATATCAAATTATATTTTAAAATGCAGATTTATCGGTCCATGTTGACACTCAAAATGTCTAACACTACTACAGAAAGTCTATTCACCGCCGGGACCTTCACCAACGGTTTTGAGATAACCGGCAGTGATAAGTATCACCGTCGGCTCGTACCTGCGGGACCCCTCCTGGCTAAATAACCGGCGTTGATTACCAGTTTCATCGCCGGTCCGGCGTATGATCCGGTGGTGAACGCAATTTCGACCTTCGCCGCCGTGTTGTCCGTTGAGCCGACAGTAAAAGGGTTTTCACCGCCAGCTGCTCATTCTATGTCCGACGCCTGGGAAACCGGCAAAGATGATAGTTTTTTTACTACCGGTGCCAAGGTAGACGCGTGCGCTATAGTAAGATCCGACAGTGAAGCAAGTTACCACCATTGGATTACCGTATGAACCGACGGTGAAGCAACTGCGTTGGTGATCCGAAGTCAATGTCAGTGCGTTACGATGGTGTTACAGCTGCCGGGATGTTCATATGGTGATGGTTGATGGTTGATGCTCGAAATCTGTGCCATCCATTAGTGCGTATTGAATACGGACCCTTCGTCTAGATTGAAGCCCTAATAAGGTCGGCCTACCGCCGCAACCTCCCGCATGGTCGGCCCATTGTTCCTCTGTCGCTATTTGTGTGCACGCCATGCGTCGTGCCGCCACCAGATCCAAAGGCAAGGTATGCTTTCACACTTGAATGATGGATCTTTGTCAGATTATTTTCCTCTTTAAGCCTTGTTTGGATGTTGTCAGATTCATCTCAATCCACATGTGTTGAGGTGAATTACTGTAAAATTTTGTTCAAGATCCACTTCAATCCACCCAACACATGTGGATTGATCAAAACAAGATCTTAGTGATCTCATTAGTAAGGAGGCCCCTAGCAAGAGGAACGCACTGGCCAGCCTCACAGAGGATGTCGCTCTCGAGATCCTTCGTCGCCTCCTCGCCCGCTCCTTGTTCTGCTGCAAATGTGTCTGTCGCTTCTAGAACCGCCTCATCTCTAACAACCGTAAGGTGCTGCCCCAGACTGTGGCCGGCTTCTTCTACGACGAAGAGAACGGCATGTGAAACTTCACCAGCATGAACGCTCCGACTTGTCCTTCTTTCCCTTCCCCAGGGACAATGTAGCTGTCTTAAATTGCTGCAATGGCCTCGTCCTATGCTTGTGCGTTGAGGCTACTGGTGCTGGATCCCGCTATGTCATCTACAATCCAGCAACCAAGAATTTGCGGGTACTGCCGCCTAGCATCCATGCTGTTGGTCAAGCTTGATTGGGGTTCGATCCGACAACCTCCTCGTACTTCCATGTGATTGAATTTGTGGAGCATGAGGACGTTGAGTGCCTAGGTGTGGAGATCTAATCATCTGAAATTGTAGAATGGATCTATAAGGAATCTGAATGAGGCTAGAACATTGATGACAATGTGATACGTTCAAGATCAGCAAGTGTGTTTCTTAATGGTTTTCTGCACATTATGGGGTACTCTGTTATACTTGCAATGGATATGGAGGGAAAGATATGGAGAAAAAATTCCTAGGCCTCGTGTTACTCTACCCTCCATCCATCAAACTCAGGGTCACTTGTGTGTATGTACTGTTGGTGGTGTTGGTGGTCACAATATGTCCTAGCTTTCAATCTGGATCCTTGAAGACTATGTTACTAATAAATGGACATTGAACCATACTATCAGCACACTGAAGGTGTTTGGAAAGACTAATATTCAATTTGGTTACGTGGATTATGAGTCAGACTACACAGCAATTACAGTTCACCCAGAATGGAATTTGATTTTCTTTGTTGGGGAGGAAAGAAGATTCATCACGTATGAGATGGACCGCAAAAAAGTTCATGCTGTCCCTGCTCGTGTCTTTCAGTTTGGTAGACATAGCGTCCTATCAGGGTTCATGAGCAGACCTTACTTTCTTCCTTATGTTCCCTTGTTCTTGTTGGAGTCATTAGTAGAGTAATGAATAAAGCTGCATTTGATGTATCTCTCCGTCACGACATGTTCAAATGGACCAATGTTATTTGATTGTCTATGGACCTGTTAATTTCATCTAGGATGGATGTTGTCATTATTGCAGCTAAACTAGTATGCCATCTTTATTGTGTTTGCAAATTGGTTTATTTCTCTAACGCGAACAGTACGATATGGTGGTGTTACAGCTCCCGTCGTTTCATACGGTGAGTCAGGATCAGTGTTAGATCACCTAGAGGACCGTGCCCTCCTCTGAGAGGAGGAAAAAGAAGGACCGTGAGACAATGAAGAACAAAGCGATGTAATAGTAGTAGAATACTTAGATTCATTTCTAATGTTATATGGGTACATAGGGAATGCTGATGAGGGCACTCCAAAATATACAAAAATGACACCTTAAAAGTACTATAATGTACCCGCCATTGTACTACTGGGCTAGGCTACTAGTACTAACTACACCTAAAATCGACTTGGTCTTGATCGATGCCACTGCCCCCGCCATTGCCAGAGGAGGATGCCTCTGACGTAGTGTATTTGCTTGACACGTCGTCATCCTCCTCGTCATCATTAGACACGATCTCGACGGGTGGGAATGGAGGGATCCTAGGCTTCTTGTAGCACGGCGTTGGAGAGAAGCCCGGTGGAACAACGGGGAAGTTATCAATGTTCCCACCATCGCTGTCGTTGCCCTCCGGCTCCTCCTCGAAGACCGGTGGAAGCAGAACGGCGAGGAAGTTATGAACATTCCCACCATCGATGTCGCTGTCATCCTCCTCAACGGCGACTGCTGGCGCCTCCGCCTCTGCTGCCACCTTCTCCTCCTCCCTGGCACTGTGGCTATTCACCGAGTCCCCCTCGTTGGTGCTGTACCTTGCCATTGCTTGTCGCCGGTGGTGAGACGGATTTGCTTCCAAGTTATTTAAAGAGTATCATCCGGCCACTTAGTGCACTGTGCTACTTTATCTTGGATGGTGGGCACCATCTCGACTGCATAGCCCAAAACAGTGTTGTTGGGTTCCCGAGGTGACCGGTGGCAAGGCCGCGCTAGTTGTGGTTCCCAAGGCATCGCCCCAACACTCCCCATCATTTCACATTGAATCAGAGCAATTTTGAATCATAGTGTTTTTGTGATGGTTGATGCCCATTACGCTGGCATATGTTACGGTCTTCTATTTTTCGTGTTTGGAATCTAAGCCGTCCATTATTATGTATTGAATCTGGGACATCCACAAGGAGAATCTGACCTACGAGGCTCACGCATCAGCGAGTTGACTGAGAGAGGCAGCAGGGGTAAACTGGCCAGTTCACATCTCCTGCAGGGGTTCCAGGGCTCGCTGCCACAATGGCATACACACATGGCGTGCCACGTCAGCGAAAGTGGCTAATATGTAGTAGGTTTACTATTTTGTGTGGCAAATATGTAGGTGCCTGTGCAAAAACTGGTACGTAGAGGAGTGCCATCCGTTAAAATATCCCAAACCTAAGGGCAAATAGTTAAAATATCATAAACCTAAGGCCGGCCGTCCGGTCCCAACACTCAGGCCGTCCGCCGCCACCTCCTGCTATCCAAAGAAAGGAAAACCTACGTCACCCCCGTCCAGATCTCTGACCTATGCCATGCCAAAATCATTGTGCGGCCCACCCGTGTGCCTACGGCAGCCTCTGCTCCTCCCGCCAGAACGCCTACCGGCTGCTCTCGCGGCACTAGTTCCTTCTGCCGTGCCACCGTAGTTCGTATCTCGCGCCGCTACCTACCTTGGAAGTTGAAGGCGCCGACCTCGCAGTCATTCAATCTAAAGGCGCCTAGGCCTCCTCGCTGTCTCCGGTATGAATTAATTGGAATGTTCATGGTTTAGGGCCCTGTTCGTTTCATTGAAATTCGGATTATGCTGATGCTTATGCTGATACATTGTGAGAGTAAAACATTGGGCCTGATTGGTTGGCTTCCAAAATATGCCAAGCCAAAGATTTGGCATGCCATAATTTTGCCTTTTGTTTGGTTTACTACAAAAACTTGCCAACCTGTCACATTTGACATGGCAAATTTTGGTCTTAAACCAATCAAGCCCGTTTGTTCGCTGAAAAGTACTGCTAAAGTCATTTCAAGTTTGGTGCACTGTAATTCAATTGGAAGCCATCACACTCACAAAGGTGCATTGTTGCCCGAATGCTAAAGTACATCAATTGAATTGTGAATTAATAGGAAGTATACATCAAATTTTAGGTTGTTTTGTTGCTACACACATTTTTTGAAACAGAGCAGTTTTTGTGATGATTGATGCTGATTTGTTGTGAGAGAAAAATATTGTTGTTTGCTGAAAAGTGCTGCTAAAGTCATTTGAAGTTTGGTGCATTGTAATTCAGTTGGAAGCCATCACACTCACATAGGTGCATTGTTGCCCGAATGCTAAAGTACATCAATTGAATTGTGAATTAATAGGAAGTCTACATCAAATTTGTGCAGTTTTTGACTAGCCGTCTTTGCACAGTTTTGCAGGTTTCATGAATTAACATGGCCAGGACAAAAAATGAAAGAGAACCAAGAGGACATGTAGAAAAACTGAATTCATTGTCGGTTACAAAGAAGCCCAAGAAGAAAAATTACACCATGATGTAAAGAGCAACTATAAGAACAGCAACAATTGTGAAAAGTAAGCGCAATAGCGCAGCCGATATAGTTCCCCAATGCTCTGCTCGCAACTTAAAATGCAGTGGCATTGGTGAAGGAGCTTCATCGCGGCAGGAGAGGGAAAGGGAAGAAGAGGAGGGGGAATAGAAGCCTGTTCCCATAGTTTTGCAGTTGATGAGCCTCAAAGCTAGCAAGATTCAGCCATTGAGGTTTGTTCCCTCGGAGGAGTGGTTCCCAGACCCAAGGCCGTTCAGAAAAGGGCCATTCTGGATGAAACTTCAGCGTGCCTTCTACAATGCCATTTGTTTTGAACCCGTCAAGTGTTGTGCTCACCGTCAGCTTATAGTTGAGGGCATGGCGAAAGCGGTAGGAGCTACTGAGGAAGAGATCAAGGGTCACCTGTCATACATGCTCGGACTATTTGACTTGTTGACTAGGCCGCACCGTTATGTTCTAGAATGGGTGAAGATATTTTTTGCTTCTTTGTGGATACCCCGAGATCGATATTTCATTGAGTTCATGTTTGACGGGGATCATCTGTAACATCCTAAATGGGCCAAAGTGGGCCCAATCCAATGCAGTTATGGGCGGTGGTACTGTAGCAGAATGGGATGGCTACATGGGACGGAGGCACTGTAGCAGAATGGGCCAGCTACGGTAGCATCCGAACTTTGGGCTACTGTAGACCGAGCACTGTTCACCCAAAAATGGGTAGGCCAAATTTGGTGTGCTGTTCACGGGGGTACTGTAGCACCGCGAAAAACACTGTGCACCCAGGTTTAGTACCCTACTAGAAACTCAGGATTCACCAGATCAACTTAAATACCAGGGCCATGGACGCGTAGTAACCTTCGGTTAACCGTTTTGAACGAAGCGAGGACGAAAGTTCAAGCGGGTTGCTACGCGGGTCGGACCACTCCTAGGAAGAGTGGGCCGGGGCCATGCATGTCAGGACTGGACGTTACATCATCACCAGCTCACTATATAGCAAATAGCTAAGGCTTTGGGTGTTCCACTTGTAGAGTAGAAAGTACATGAGTTATGTTACCCGTTGTGCCCTAGCAGGAGGGACCAAACCACCCGTTGAGAGGGTTTTGATTATCTTTAGGAAACCTTTCAGTCCTTTGAGGTGACTGAAAGAGTTGGCACAACTATTAGCTGCTCTCCTCCTTGCCTTCAAGAAGTCATTGTACCCAAGGGCCGAATTTGGTGAGGCAATCACAGTCCTGCAACAATGGCTGCTTGCTTTGGTGTTGGGACACATCGAATTCGATATTGTTGATTTGCTCATTTATGAGTGGGAGGACTGGATTGCTGATGGTTTCAAGGGAAAGAGGAGGATGCCTTATGTTCATATCATCTGTTCACTCTTGGCAAAGACCATAGGATCTCCTACCTATTGCGTTCAATTGGAGAATGCTAGGGTAGGGTTCCCAGACTATAAACCTCTTGGGCTTAATGACAAACGCAGAGGAGCACGTGGCTTGAGAGTGGTGTACGAACATATGACACCAGCACAGCGAGCCAAGGCTTTGCAAGAGGACTTGCGTTTGAGAGAGGTAGAGGCTAGTGCAACTCTTGCTAGCTAGGACGGTGGGTGGCTATATGGATACTGACAGTGATGACAAAGACTATATGGAAACTCCATCACCGGGTCAACAATTTTGAACAGCTGCACATGATCATGAGGCGGGAGCTTCTAGTGAGTCTATGTCAGATAGTATACTATCTTTGAGAAAGATGATTTGCAGCATGCAAAGAGAAATGTGGCAATTTCAACAAGACTAGGCAAGGAAAAATATCATGCTGGATGAGATGAACGCATCATTACTTAGAACCAAAAACACGATGCTTGAACACATGTGAGAGGATAGAGCCAACTAGGACTATAAATCTACCTACCTTATCGAACGTAGCAGTCTTCCACCTCCACCGGATAGGTTGCCAGCTAATCGTCCTTTGTGTGCTACTCCTAGTCATCAGCTCTCTCAGGGTCTGATTTTACAGGTTGAATAGGTACATAGGCAAGAGGTGAACAGGATAGGGATTGAAGGTCAGCCCAATACGGGAAGTAAAGCCCAGCAAGATACGGAGATTGAAGATCGGACAAATATGGGGAGTGAAGGTCAGCTAGGTATGGAAATAGGAGATAAAAAATGCAGTGTCTCGAGAACAGGAGGACATGGAGATTGATTCTACTAAGGCTGATTCAATAATTCACAATGTCGTAGCTGACGTGACCGCTGCCCATGGAAGTGGCACTATGGACTCATCACAGGAACTAGGGACGCAAGAAGGAGAGAAGAGAAGACTAACACTACCATCTACGATGACGCCACGACCACTGCCCATGGAAGAAGCACTACGGAGTCAGCATAGGAACCAGGGAAGGAAGAAGGAGAGAAGGAGAAGACAACCACTCCCATCGGCAACGCAAGCAAAAGTGCCGGCGATGAAATTTAATTACCAACGTAATCTTTGCTTCAAACTCTATTGTAAGGCAGTCGAATATTGATACAGTACTTTGTGAATTTGTGTGTGTCTAAACTATATGTTGAGTGCCCACCACTTCTATTTGCTACTTATTTGTTTGTAAGATCGCGCCCTATATACGAACCAGGTTGTTGAATTTCTCATGTTAATGGTGGAGCAAAACTACTGGGCATATTCTGATGCTTTTGATACCATATGATACGAGTTTCCATACGACAAGATTGTGAGACAAATGTTCAATGACCTTATGTGTTTTTTGTGTCATCTAGTGCATGTGTCATCCTGCTTCAGATTGACTGACAAAATGATACAGTCCTATTATGTCGTCTGGCTATGCAGTGCTCTATGGCACCTTGATCTTGGACGTTGGGCATGATCTTCGCCGTTGCTTCGCTAAATAAGCATTGGGGTGAAGTTGTAGCATTGTTCTTGATGTCTCGCCTCCTGATGCATGGTTCTACTTGGGAAACTCGACCCACTAGGAGTTGTGGGGGGCGTTGCGTAGGCGCGTGGCTATAACTTCCCCCACCGTGGGAATTGGATAGCCAAACGAGACTTTGTGGCTAGAAAAGTAGAAGAAAAGGAGAAGGAGGCGATTACGTATTGACCTCTTTGACTCACCTCCCCCCTCACGATCTCTTGTCAATCCTATGCTCCGCCTCGCCAAGACCAATGGCCAATGGCAAGCGCCCAAGGTCACCGTTAGCTGATGAGCCGAGACTAGCCGTCCTCGTCTTCACGCCCTGATCCAGTAAGCTAATCTTTCCTTCTTTGACTCATTCGAGTTGCCCTAACGCCCTATGCTATATAGGGACAACTTCTCCTCACCATGTCCACTGCTGGCTGCTCGCCTTGACTCCCACGAACCTGGCGCCTCTTTGGTGCGCCATCCCTTTGTCGTTCCTTCTCCCGCGACCACCGTCGATGACGCTTCAAGCGACGGATAAGACATCAACACTTTGGTCATGTAGCTTAGCTGGGCCAGCGCCACCATCCATGAGATGCACATGGAAGCGGATTGCCTAAGGTTGTCCCTCGAGGCTATGGAGGTGGCGGTGGTAGAGGCTGACCAGGAGAGGGTTGCGGTGTAGGCAGAGATTAACGGTAATTATTGCTATGATCGCATTTGAATCTGCATCCCATTGCATCCTGCCATTGACCTTTTTGTTCTTCTTTCAATCTTCTAGCCATCCAAGAATAGTAGGACACGGAGCGCTAGAACATGGGGTGACATCTTTGAAACCCTCTGTGGGGAGACCATCGTTGCTTGCAACGCGGTGTCCCTGTGGTGGAGCCCATTGCTCCGACGGAGGTCAAGGAGAGACTCCACGCACTTCCTACGCATATTGTCGGTGTGGTCTCGCTCGGCGTTTGGGACAGGGCCACCACAGCTCTGGCTGACGCCTAGCTTTGGTCCGACGATGTGGTGGACTTGCGTGAAGCGAACCCTAGATTCCCACCACCGCCACTATCGTCCCTAAGGATTGTGTCATTGATGGCTGACTTTGGTGACGTCGGTGACACAATCGTTGCTACAGTGAATGTGGATCACATCCTCCATTTTGCTCTTGATGAAGAGTAGATCGGTTGTGATTTCATCCTCCCTGCCATTTGTAAAAATATCTTTTTTCCCTAGAACAAGGACAATGTTATCTTATTATGTTAATGGTGGAGCGAAACTGGGTAAATTATGATGCTTTGTGTGCCGTATGATCCGGGTGTCCATGCGGCGAGATTATGGGATGAGTGTCCAATGACTATGTTGGTCCCCCTAAATATGGTGATGAACTGCTTACTCATAGTAGTATGATATGGCTGTTGCTCTTCACTCAATTCGTACTTTAGAAATTAAAATGAATGTTTAGCTTCCTTTGGCATCAACGTTGTCTTTGCTTTGCACATAATGTAATTCTTTATAGCTGCATTGTCCATGACTCATACATGTTGGGTATAGTATGTTTCATATAGTATGATAAGGAGTTCAATCCAAGGAGTGTTAAACGTAATTCAAACATGCTGTCACATTGGATGTTTGGACACAAATCTAATTGCACAGATGGAGACTAATTTGTGCGATGAATCTATTAAACCTAATTAGTCCATGATTTAACAATGTGGTGCTACAGTAAACATGTATTTATGATGGATTAATTAGGCTGAGTCTACCAAGATTGACTTGTGTTGGTTGCGTATCATCCGGGCGAGTTGAAGCGTCAGTCTTGATGGTTCGCCTTCTGATGCGTGGTTGGTTAAACTTGGGAAACCCATCCCACTGGGAGTCATGGGGGTGTGGGATGGCTATAACTTCTATGGCTGTGGGAGTTCAATGGTCACCTGAGACTTTTTTGAGTCTATAAAAGCGGAAGAGAAAAGGAGGAGGTGATTAAATGCTGAGCTCTCAGAATCACCTTCCCCTATGTGATCTCTACTCAATCCTCTGCTCTGCCTCGACAAGATCAATACACCATGCAAGCAACCAATGGAGTCCTCACCTAAGTCGAGTAGCCATCCTCCTCTTCACGCCATGATCTGGTAAGCTTATCTTTCATCCTTTGTCTCATTCGAGTCATTGCCCTCTGATGCTGTCTGCTATATAGGGCCAACTCTGTGGCTGGTCCACCGCCGGCTGGTCTCCTTGACCCACACAAGGCTGCCACCTCTTCGCCGTGCCATCCCTCCCCCATTTGTTCTACCAATTCGATGACTCTGATGATTCAGTCGATGGATCAGACAGGATCTCTGTGATCAGGGACCCCAACCTGAGCTACACCACCATCTCGGAGATGTAGATGCAAGAGGAGTGGCTACGGTCTTCGTTGAAGGCTGTGGAGGTGGCGCTGGCCTCGGCTCATGGGGAGAGGGTTGTGGCGTAGGTGCAGCTTGCCAGTAATTACTGCTATGATCGCATTTGAATCTGCATCGATCCCATTGCATCCTACCATTGACCTGCTTGTTGTTCTTTCTAGCCCTCCAAGAATAGCTAGCTACGGAGCACCAAAACGTGGGGTGCCATGTTGTTGACGCGGCGACTTCCAAGCACGAGCGCCATGTTCTCAAGGGCAGATAGCTCGTGCTGCAGGGTCTCATCAATCAATGGACTAAAGACCTTGCAACCCTCTATGGGGTGATAGGCGTTTCTTGCAACGTGGTGTCCCCTGCAGAGGTGCATGGTGCTTCGGCAGAGGTCGAGAAGTGCCTCCGCGCAATGCCTGCACATATCGTGGGAGTGGTCTCGCATGGCGTTCGGGTGGGGGCCACCAGAGCTCTGGCTGCCGCCTAGCTTTGGTTCGGGGACGCGGTGGACTTGCTTCAAACGGACCCAGGATTTCTGCCACGATCGTCCTCGACGATGATTGAGTCATTGGTAGTTGACTTCGGCACCGCCGGTGATGCAATCCTTGTTGTAGTGGACGTGGAGCGGATCCTCCGTTCTGCTCTTGATGAGGAGTAGATATCGGCGGTGATTTCCTCCTCCCTGCAATTTGTATCTTGCTAGTTATCTTATTAATTTGCATCTTGCTACACCTTCTGTTGTTTGGTACAATATTTTGTTGCTTGTGTGTGTCTAAACTATATCTTGGGTGCACACCCCTGTTATTATACTTCAATTTTGTACTTATCCATGTGTGAGATCGTGAACTATATACCCACTAGGTTGTTAAATTCCTCTCATTAATGGTTGAGTGAAACTGGGCAGGTTATGATGCTTTGTGTGCCGTAATCCAGGTGTCCATGTGGTGAGACTATGGGATGAGTGTCCAATGACTTTGTTGTGCTCCCACTATACGGTGATGAACTGCTTACTCATCAGAATATAATCTGGTCGTTGCTCTTCACTCAATTCGTACCTAGAAATTATAATGAGTGTTTAGCTTCCTTTGGCATAAATGTTGTCTTTGCTTTGCACATAACATACTTATTTATAGCCACATTATTTGTGACTCATACATGTTGGGTACAGTATGTTTCATAGCATAATAAGGAGCTCAATCTAAGGACCTCATGCAAGCTAAACTGATGGTGTCCCGGGAGCTTGTTGATGAAGAACGTGCATGGGGAAGGATCTATGACAAAATGAAAAACAATCATTTGTACAATCAAATTCATGGATGAATAACAATCATTGACTGATTGTAGTCCATAGGGTATGTTTGGATCCAAGGATGGTGCGATAAGCTGAGTCTACCAAGATTGACTTGTGTCGGTTGCATATCATCCGGGCGAGTTGTGCTGCACTCACTAGAGTATCATCCGGTCGTTGTGCTTCACTCAATTCCTACTAGAATGAATGTTTAGCTTCCTTTGGCATCATCGTTGTCTTTGCATTGCACTTATGTTTGGATCCAAGGATGGTGCAATGAGTTTACCAAGATTTATGCAAAATGACTTCACAAAATTGACCAATGTATTAAGGGCACCAACAATGGTATAAATCAGTTACTAGCTCTAAGCCAACCTCTCCAATAGTGCTAGCTTTTAGCAATGGCTCATAGTATGATTAGGTCCACATGACACTCTCACATGATCTTGGAATGTGTGTATGAGCCTAGCTCTTGATCAAGAGCTACATTTTTTATCTCTTCTATTAAAATATAAAATATAAAAAATGCTTAGAGCTAGCTTATGAGCTAGCCATTACGAGTGCCCTAACCGTGTCACAATTTTTGGTTGCGTATCATCTGGTGCACATGTCATCCTGCTTTAGATTGTCTTGACAAGTTGATTGGTGATGTTATCTATTGAGTGGCGTATCATCCGGCTATGCACTGCTTTGTGGCTTGGACACGATCTAGATGGCTCAGTCCAAAACAATGCTGGTTTGGAATCCGGAGCGACCCATGGCAAGGCCACCCTAATTGTGGTTCCCAAGGCACCATCCCAACGCTCCCCATCATGTCACATTGAATCAGAGCGCCACTCCCATTAAATGCCCTTAGTCGGCTTCTCCACCCGCACATGCCTGGCCTCACCAATCTTGTCACCCTAAACTCTGAGTTGCCCATCCACGCCCTTCGTAGTGCATCTCCATGTTGAGCTCTCGCTCCTGTTCCCATTCGCCTTTGGCCTCACAACGCACTCGGTGGTCCGGGGCTCATCACCATCAGGCGTCCTACCGCGCTACCTCATCCACCACGTTGTCACGCTAGATGCCGCTGGCATCTTTGATCAGAAGGCACTAGCATTGTGCACTGGTGCCTCTGCCATCTTCCTCTTGCTCACGCTGGTCACGCTGGTCTCATCCAAAACCCTAGACCTTGTTGGTCCTGTTGCACTCCTGTTCGCCCTCACCAGTTCCGATGCTCTCCAATTTACCCTCGCCGGCATGCTCCCCCTCCCCGTTGTTGCCATTCTCGCGCTCCCTGGGCTACATCACCACCTACTCCGATGATGACCATGCCCATGGGTACATGATGCCCTTCCCAAAGGGTCACACTCTGCGCATCATCGACTGGCACCGGTAGCTGTGGTGCCCCATCTGTCCCGGTCGGGCAAACCGGCAGTGGACAAGGGACGTAGCCAAGAACCACATCCTGGGGACCACGAAGTCCAATGTCATGGACAACAAGAAGAAGAGCCGCCACCATGCCATAGCGAGGAATGAGGGCTATCTTCCGCCACTACCCATTGCTGGCGAGGAGGAATCTGACGTGGATGGCGATGGCTAGATCTAAAGGAGAAGGGTGCCATATGCATCGTTGCTAGGACTTCTGTTGTAACACCCTAGGTGTTTATCACCAGTTAAGCAATAGGTTTGAGCTCAAACATGACATGTCAAGTGGTAATCAAGGTGTCAAGATCAAATCTACATGATGGAGCTTCAACTTAAACTTGGGCCACGCACATTTGCTTACATATGGACCCTTGTTAAGATTATGCAAGAGTAATGCTAAACATGCTTCTTCCATGTACATTACATCCACATGCATCCATCTAGACCCGTGGAAAAGTTTCATGAAGTTTGGAATAAAAAAGTCACATGAAATGATAAGTCATATCTTTGCATGAATTGCTTTATCAAGTGGATGGAAACCTATGAAGTCAACCAAACCTTGGTACCTTGCTCAAACAACTCTACTTGCACTCATGAACAAATGTTATGAAGGGTTCATGTTGAGCAGGTGGCCAGAAAATGCACCAATGGATCAAAAAGGATAATATAAGCTTCATCGTGATCCTATTTTGGTCAAAGTAGAACAGTAGGTTTTATACCAGTTTTGAGGTTGGACCTTAAATGAAAGTTGTAGTCCATATCATGTAGAACAAACTTTGTTTTTGGAACAAGAGCCATATCAACTTGGAACTAAGTCAAACAGAGGCTCGAAAATTGAATCAGCGGCTGTTTTCAGACTTAGAATTTTTCTAAGTCTGGAATTCATCGTCGTCGCCATTGGCATTCCGCGTTCTCCAAATTTTGTTAAGCAACTTCAGTTGATCCAAATGTAAAAGTTGGAGGTTACATGATGGGGAAGAACATACAAGAAGATGGCACCAGTTGCATTTCATTTCGACCATCAATTTTGGATGTTTGCTTGTCGCTATCAAATCACTGACACTATCAAGTTTAGTACTAATTATCTGCTAATCCAATAGCCTAATGGCCGAGCACCCTTAATCAAAGTTGGAGAGCATGAGTAGTAGATCAAACTTCATTTTTGGTCCATTCGCTGATTCGGCCTGGAAACAGCCCAAAATAGCGTCCCACGCTGATCCCGCGTCGCCGCCGCCACTGTTTATGAAAACGCCTAACGGGACGACACATACGTCGTGTGTGGCGGCCATGCGCGAGCTGCGCCCCATCTCGCTGGACGCGTGTCTCCGCGTGCGACCACCACCTCCAGAGCGGGCGCCCGAGCTTCTCGCTTCCTCCTCACTTCCTTTGCCGGTCCCCGCGCCTCGCCCTCGCTCGAGCCACGGAAAACGGAGCGCGCCATGGGCCGCCGTCCTGGCTCAGAAGCCGCCGCCGCTCTGCCCCGCCGCTCCAAGTCACCACGGCCGCAGCGCGGCGCCACCATCTCCGCCGCTCTCCTTCTCTCTCTCGCGTGCGCTTGTCGCGGCTGAATTCCACCGGAGAGCAGCAGCCACCGGTGCGGTCACCTTGACGCCGTGACCTCACGTGGCTGGGCCGCCACGAGCCCTCTCCCGGCCGCCTCCGACCACCAGCGGGTGCGGGAGGACACCCTGGTGCTCCTCCTCCACTTCCCGCCGTCGTTAAGCCTCCTCCGGCCGTCAGTGGCGAACTCCCACGCCTCCCCTGCTGTGTTCTGCGACCAGGGGCCTCGGGCTCAAATTCGACAAAGTAAAGGGGCCTCACTGCATTGTCATTGACTCAAGTGAATAGTACCTCGAGGGGCCTATTTGTTTTAAATCGGCTGAAAGTTTAGAAAATCATAGTAATTCATAGGAAATCCGTAAAATAGCAAATGAGGACTTTTTGGAATCCTTGTGAAATTCTCTATGCAATAGATCTATAATATTACATGTTTTACTTTAAAGTTTTAGCTGTAAAAATATATTTATGCAGCTAGGTTTGTAATGCTAGTGGTATTTGTCTTTTTCATAATTGTAGATCTAGGGCTCCAAATGAAGTGAAATTTTTGTGGCATGCTAATCATGTGATATTTGATTTGTGGTAAAAATTTCATGAGTATTGGATGAAGTATGAGTGAGTTATTGGTTTATCTTGCTCTCACATGATTTCTTGCTTTAGCAACTTGTCTTTTTCATAGAGGGTGCTATACATATTAAAATGGAGTGAAATTTGGACAGTAGACTATTGAGAGGATATGTGAGCCACTGTAATTTTTGTAGAATTTATTGTATACTTTTGGTATATGTTCCTTAAGTCACCTTGTTATCTAAAATAAATTAAGAAATGCATTAAAAGAATTTATTTGGTCATGGACACTAGGTTTTCTAGTGTTCTTTAGTCATGTGTGACATGTTGGTAAAGTTGGTTTTGCCCAATTATGTGTTTGCAACATAAGTTAATAATTATTTTCTTGCCGATGTGGTTTATGGACAGATCTGAGAACTTAGCAAAGTTCTTCATGATAATGTGCTTTGTTGTGAAACTTGTTTATACAAAAGTTGTAGATAATTCATGTATCTTGCTACTGTTAAAATTTGGTGTCATTTGGTCAAGTAGTTTAAGAGTTACAACTGTTTAAAGTTAGAGTACAGGATTTGTTGCTCTCTGTTTTGTATGAACCAGTTTCTGTAAAGGTATAATTTCTACCTACTTAACTTGTGAATCATGCTATGATTGTTACAGATGAAATGTAGATAATTTCATAAGCTTTCCAAAATGTCTTCTTGCAAGTCATTTGGAATTGTGTAACTACAGTTATGCTCCTCTGAAGTTGCAATCAGTTTTATGTCCATGTCTGGACAGGTCTGAAACATCTACATGTTTGACTTGTTTAACTTTGTAATTAGCTTTTTATGTAAACATCAATCTTGTAGACAATTTCTATGGATTTTTATAAAGTCTTAGATCATCCTTGTGGGATGTTTGTAGCTTAAGTTATGTTTGAAACCAGTGACTGTTTGCTGCTGTCCAAATCTGCTTGTATCTAGAATTGTTTGCTTCTACTTGCTCTTGTTTGTATGATTGCAAATGGTTATCTTGGACACCTAGAGTTAAGGTAGCATGCCTAAAATGTTTTGCTAAATTGTGAAGTACTTGATCATGTATAGCTAGCTGGTTGTATGACATGCTTATGTGTGTATAGTGTAACATATGCTTGTTTAGTATGCTTGTTGCATTCCTTCATGGGTATTCTTTATGTTCATGCATCTGCATCTATGCATCTCATCCTAGGTACGCTAGGTACAACACGTGGACATGGAGCGCATGATGTGGAGACAGACGATGGTGTAACGGTGGGCTGTCCAGAAGATGGAAGAACCCCTGAATGCAAGTGCTAGGACCGGAGATGTCACCATGACGGTGCAAGCTAACTAAACTGACTTGTGTCGGATCCCAGGCAAGCCCCAGAGCATATTAAGCCTCCTAATTTCCGAAATGCAGTTACAGTATTATTGTTACATATATATATTGTTGCATTAAGTTTAGGTGTTGGATGCAAACCTTTGCTGCATTGGTTACCCAATCCTTGTCCAGATATTGTTACCCTGAATCCTATGTAGCTCAGGCTCGAGTAGTGCTTAGCCCTGCTTAAACGCGGTAGAAGTCGGGTGATTTTCTGTCACCTGCGAGATATAGGAAGATACATGTGGTACGGTTGGCTATATTTGCTATCGTGGAAAAGAACCAGTCTTAATTTGAAATGAAGACCGGACGGAGGCTTGCCGGTTTGCAGTGACTCCGTCTGTGTCGATTAAGGACTGAATCTTGGAGCCTTTCCTGTTCATGTTGAACGCATGCCTCTCTCTTAGTTGGCCGTGTCCGATGACCGACCGCGAAGCCGAGTAGCTCACCTCAGGCCGGGAGTCGATAAGTATAAAGTGCGCCTCGGAAGGGAGCCGTAGGCGTGAGTCCAAGGGCAGGTGATTTAAAAGTCCTGATCGTCCTGGCAGAAGGGTAATCCCTGAGAGTGCTGGCGCTGATCGAACCCACGAATTTGGTTCCTGAGATGTTCCAAAGGTGACCCACGGCTACCCTTGCAAAGTATGCCAGGGTGAGAGTTAGGAATACCCCCTCAGCTGAGTTGTAATTCGATTCGAATCGCCGTCTCTCCCGGTTAGTGAGAACTTGACGGGCTTATCTCCAATGTAGATGCACTAAGTAACATAATGGTTCAGAAATGATGATATGATGATGACAACCTTATTATACCTGCTATGGTTAATATTGATTGCTCCTAATAAGTGAGTGCTCTAGTACAGGTGCTAATCTAGTGGACAGGTAAATGATGATAAGCTTGATGCTAAGTTTAAATTGGTTACTATGCTCATAAGCTCTTTTATGCAAATGTGTCAAGCTAGCCCACCTCATAAGCCTTGCATGACCCTTGGTGTCCTTTATTTTTGGTTTCCGACGGGTACGTCTGGCTGAGTACATTCGAGTACTCAGGGTTTATCCCACCATGTTGCAGGTGAAGTTCTTGGCCTGTTGAAGATGGTGGTTAACCGCCGGTGGCTCGGTGATTCTATAGTTACTTCTCATCTATATGCTTTTGTCGGATGATGTCACTTATGCTAGCAATGTATTTGGAACATATATTAATGTAATCTTTTGAAAGCTATGTTGTTTTCACTAATTGGTTTTGAAACCCAAACTTGTACTATTATTTGTGAATTCATTCGTAATATTATTTTCTGCTGCAATCCTGCGTATGTGATGTGTATTTGCTTAATCACGCGATCTTGGTTGTGATGTTGATTTACCGAGGTCTTTCGGGACACTCGACGGACTACCGGGTTTATATGAGTGAAAGTATGCGCGTGTCAACGTGTTAGCGGGGACAACCGTACTTGATCTTGTATAAATTGGGCGGTTCTGTTACATCTGTGTGCCGGGAGCTACATATGTAATTAGCAATCATGACTTCGATCAGTGGGATGGCACTGATCTTATATTGTGAAGTCATGTAGTAGGAGTAGAATATAAGTTAGTATGAAAAATGACTTCGATCAGTGGGATGGCACTAATCTTGTATTGTGAAGTCATGAAGAAGTAGAATATTAGTAGAATATAAGTAAGTATGAAAAATGAGTTGGAGCAGTGGGATGGCATGTACTGCTATCAATATAATTTGGGGCGGTTCGCACATTAGAACTGCAAATTTTGGCAACAAACCCACATATATATATATTAGGTAATGTCAATTTCGGCTATGAACCAATCAGGTTAATTTGGCAACCAAAATTAGAGTTTCTAAAGTGCCCTAAAAACTTGGCTATCAACGTCTTAGTGCATGATATAGTGGTTCCCTGGCTGAGTGGAAAACTTCACTCTTGGTACAGTATCACATGTCTGGCAGAGTGTCCTCTTCCATTTGTTTATTCGTAGTCGGCGTTGGGACCGGCGATGATGTTGATGAGCACCGCCGTCCTAGCGTTCGCACCATCGGTGTAAAATGAACACGGAATATAAGTGCCCACAACAAAAAAATTTTGCCAAATTTTCCATTCCCGCCCCATGGAGCCGCTCGCCGCTGGCTGAGTCACCGTTCGCCGGTGACCCGCCCGCCGGCTTCCCCCACCCCACCATTCGTAGGCGTCCTGACCGCTGGCTTGCCCCCCTCTCACTCTAGCTGTCAGATGTATGGGATAGGGGTACCAGCACTGCCCATATATGTAGCCATCACCAGGCTATCAGCCCAAGCAGCCGTCAAGAAGGAGGTTGTTGGTATTTCTTAACGCATACAGAAATAATCCGCAAGCGCACGGAATTACTGTTGTAGCACTTCACCCGGAAGTATTTAGGGTATCGTATTTTTCACAGAGAATGGGGGTACTCTTCTAGCTAGTTCGTCCAAGGACAACACAAGGGTAGAGTTAGTAAAGGTTGAGATGGATTCCAATGGTTATAGGGTCTATGGATAGATAAACTCTACTTTTACTTGCTTACTTTGGGCACCGGGTTGCAACTGGTCTGCTAGTCGATTTCAACCTATAGCTCTACATCGTACCCAGACGTGGGGGATTACGAGGGACGGACTGGGCTATCACCACTTGCTGCCTACCCCTCAATCATGAAGTACGAGGCAAACGAAGATAGCCTCTAGCCTAGACACCATGTCTATGCTATCGACTACTACTCTAGTGTGTATACAAGGGTTATCCATCTCTATTAGGGCCCTTCTACTAGAGCATTCGTCGCAAGGGGTAACGACGATCCCACAAACAAGTATGAGTAAAGATTAACTAGTCAAGAACTTTATACCAAAGTTATCATGAATTCTCACTTAGCGGGAAAACCCGTTGAGGCACAAGTATTCGTTGAGGTACAAGGCGGGGAGACACCGACAAGCCTGGCTCTTCCCCAAACTCTCCCTCAGATCTCTCCCTTGCAACTCTAGCTTGCTACTAGGGCCTAAGCCCTTTGGAGTGTTGCTCCAACTCAAGTGAGGAGTGCTCTTCATCTTGTGTGTTGTGTGAAATGAGCAGGGGGTGGCCTCCTTTTATAGGTGGATAGGAGGAACGAAGGCCGCTCAATGTGCTATGTCAGCGATCTGTGTGCCTCTTCACCACAGCCCTTGGATCAAACTATCATAGGATGGAAGGTGTAGATGGAGTGGAGTTGTGCTTCCTTGAATGCCTTCCTATCTTGAGCAAACCGCCATCCTCCATGCCAAGTCTTCTATGAAGCACATGCAACCGACATTTGGAGAGGCGGTAAGAGCCAGCTGACCAAAGTTCGGGCTGAACAGAGCCCATAGGGGGTCGGGCAACCCCAAGGGTTGATCACATGCTGGAGACGCTGTTTTGGCCCAAGATTTATCTGGTGGGCTTATGGGGATGTGTGGGCCATGCCTATAAAGTTTCACGCCATTTGGAGATCGTTTGATTTATGTTTGGGCTCTTTTTCTCCATATGGCTGGGCCCTGATTTGGCTTGGTAGTGGGCTTCCTCCTTTTGGGCTCTTTTTGCTTTGCGCAATACCGTGTTACTCTTTGTTTCTTTTCTCATTTTGAATGTATTTTCCATGTATTCCATGAATTCCCTCCTACAAATGATGAAACAACAAAACTTGTGGAAATTGTTAGTTCTAAAGCCCTATGTCTAAGCTTGGTGTTTATTTTAGCAGTTTTTATATGAAAAGTTGTCGGTTAGAAATTAGAGTTAAGGACCGCCAACAAGCTCCCCCACACTTAGCCCTTTGCTCATCCTTGAGTAAAGTTAGAGATAAAAGTAGTCATGAGCAGAACATTCTAAGATATATAATTTACATAAGAGTTATTCCAACACATTCCTTATACAAGGGGGATATGTGGCGTTAGCTAAGACTGTCTCCAATAGGAGATGCATAAGAGCACCCAAACGCAAAATGGGTTTCCAATAGTACTGTATCGGTCTCCAACAGAGTACCTATATAGGAGACCCATTTTGGGTGCTAGGAGAGGCACGACCTAAATATGAATATCCTCTCTCCTACAGAAAGGGTTCTCTTTTGAGTCTTGTTGTTGGAGAAGACAAAAAATGGGTATTGAAACATTTGCCTGTAGCATTACCCAAACATGAAATGGGTCTTGTATTTGGGTTCCCATTGTTGGAGATAGTCTAACATGTTTCCTTGGGTTGTTGAAAAGCGGAACAGTTCTCAAAACGAAGTCGTCTTTCCAATTTCACATCTTAGCAACTTGGAGTTTTTGAAAGTTTTTCTCAAGAAAAAGCATAGTTCACTTTATAATACTTAAATAGCACTCTCAAATAACTTAATGATGTATAACTCCTCACCAAGGCATAGCAGAGTTTTGCCTTCTATTGTTTTCTCCTACTTCTAAAAAGGTTTATGTAGAGCTTTAGGTAGGGATAAACAATATAGCATACTTGTATTGCATATGCTGTAAACTCAAATCAAGGATCCAAAGAGAGAAGTGCCATACTCTTAGATCAATATGTGCATGTGTGTGAAAAAAAGTAAACTAAAACTATACTCCTCTTGTAGATATGATCTCTCTTATAATTTATTGTTTTGAAACATGGCTATCTTTCTTCCTTCTTTTTTTTCATACATGAGCCTTCATGTGCTCATCATTTTTCTTCTTTTGTACTTGGACCTTCATGTGTCCATATTTATATATATCTATATCTATATCTATATCTATATATATATATATACAGACCTTCATGTGTCCTATTTTTATTATTTTTAATCTTTTTTTCATAGCCCATGTTTCTTATAAATCACATATTCAGGGACAGATCATTATCTTTTTAGAACATGGAGTATTTTCCTAACAAACATATTTTTGTCTACTATAACATCCTAGGTTTTTGTGCAACCAAAAATACAAGCTTTTAAAAAAATTTCCTATAGTGTGTGAATCATGTAGTCGCTAGGTCAAACCTAAGTCAAACTGAGGAGACACGACTAACAAATCAGTGCATTCATATAGAATTGATTATAGGAGTGTACCGTTGCTCTTGAGTGGTTTCATATTTTGAGTTTTGTTGGAGTTTGGAGTGCACAAATCCGTAGCAAAGTTCTCTCAAAATCCCTTTTGAAACTCTCAAAGTTCCTCGAATCATACATGGGAAACCACTCCTACCCTTTTCCCGAAAAGGAATCGGGGTATCCCTTTCCCTTCTCCTCTCGAATTACTCCCAGTCCCTTTGAGTCCTTCTCAATCCGTTTCTTGAACTCTCTCGCAAATCCCCTGAGTCATAATTCATAAAGGAAAAATCCTTTTCCTTCTTTCCTTGAATTATTCTAAATCCCACTTTGAATTCGTCTCAAATCTGTTATAAATCTGCATTCAAATTCCTTTGATTCCAATCTCAAATTCCTTAAATCAAAAATGGGAAAACATCTCCTTCTCCCATGGGCTCAAACCCCTTGAGCTTCCCCACCAGCACTCCCCTCCCTTCCTTCACTATTGGCCCAACTGGGCACCTGCCCCTCTCCCTCACCCCATGGCCCACCGCCTCTCCCTCTCCTGACACCTGCCTAGGCGAGGCTCAGGCCCGGCTCAACCCCACCTCCTCCCCTCTAGCCAAATCGGCTACGAGGCCCAGCTTGTGCTCTGGCCCAAGCCGCCATACAGCCCATCAGCGCCATGCCCGCTGGCATACCTCGCGCGTGCGCAGCTTGCTAACCCAGTCATGGCCCCCGTAGGCCTATCCTGCTAGCCCCCGTAGGCCCATTCACCAGCCCCCATGGGCCCACGAGCTCAGCCAGCTGCGCCGCCCCTACCGCTCCAAACCCTAGCGGGCACTGCCGGCCATGCACACCCAGGCGACCTAGGCCGCCGCCGCAACATTGTCCCATGCCTTGGTGTCGGCGCCCCACCTCCCGATGCTAGCCATGTGTCCTAGGGTATGGACACCGAGGCGCATCACAGTCCATGCCTAGAACCCTAGACGGCTGCGCCTATAAAGCCCTAGCCCCAGCCGCCACCGCTCCCTTCAACACTTCCCAGCGCCCGCCACCATCTCCTTCCCTCCTCCTCGTTCGCAACACCAGAGCCGCTCACCACCGCAATTGGCCAACCAAGCCACCCTCGTCCCGAGTCCCACTGCCATGGCCACAGCCGACCACCATGACACCTACCTCACCCCCAGGCCTGCATAGCCGCACCACCACAACTCGCCATACACTATGACCATGATGCCGGGCCACGATGTCGCACCTTCGCCTCAAGCCCGCCAGCGGCCTCCTCCTCGCTGTACCACGCCACAAGCCAAGCCTTGCCGGGTGTAGCCTTTCGCCACCACAAGCCACCCTGGACCAAGCTATGTCACCCACACCTCGTCACCACTGTCCTTTGTGTGTTTGTGTTATTTGTTTGTGGACCGAGCCTTTGAGCCAATTGAGGGATCATACCTCGTTCAAACATTTTGGTCATGGGCTCGTCCTGCCATGGCCGTAATGCTGAGCGTAACTCGCTCCATTGCTTCTTAGTTGGCTTTGTAGTACTACGATCGATAGCCCCTATCCACGTCCCTAGGACATGGCCATTGTGGACTCGATGTCGAAATCAATGTGGTTCTTACCCGCACATTTCGAGGCATGTGTGTCCTAGTCTAGTGGGATACGAGTTAGGGGACAACCTTCATGGAACCGTCAGAAGCCAACTCATTTAGGTGAAGCTCATGGCCGTGAGTTGCCATGCTATGACCATCAGGATTTACCTCTTTTGCTCGCTTGTTTATCCTAACCACCTCATATGCTTGTACCACTTTGACCATAGCGTTCCTTCGGATCTAGCGGTGACAACCACATTGCTATAGACCCTTGGGATGTCTTAATGCAATTAGTGCACCTAGGTCGTGGTACCCTACAAGTAGTTTGGGCACTCGTGTTCTCTTGTGTGTCAATCCTTTTTGAGGCCCCATCTCTTGCCATGGCGTGTGGATTGGAAGGAGTAGACCACCTCCCTTCTCTTTTCTTCCCTGTTCCACCCTCTCTTGGTTCTCATCAATTATAATGGTGTATGGATTGAGAGAGACAAAACTGCTTCTTTCCCCTTAGCTCGCTCTATTTGATCCCATCCTTAACAATTACGATTGGATCAAAGGCCATACTACCACTGCTAGTTAGCGGAGGCTAGCGTCTATGTCATGTTCTCGAAACCCAGCAAATCAACCCAATTGACCATTAGACTGCCATCTCTACTGAGGATGGGACATGGACATGCCTAGCTAACTTTCTCCCTCACCCCCTTTTTAGCCCGAGGAAAATGGACTCACTTCGTGAGGGCTAGCCTTGTTATCGTGGTGATTGCTTAAGCTGAGCTAGGGTTTAGGCCATTTTACCTAAAGCCGTACGGGTCGACACGATCGGCCCAAGAAGTACTGGCTGGGTTGTGACTTGAACTTTTGCTTAATAAACAACCACTCCTGTTGTTTTGGCCTAGGGATCAGAAATCCTCTGCTAGGGCTACGTCTTTCCCCCCTTGGTGTTCTTCTGGTGCTATTCGATCTTCCTATGCCTTGTTGCCTCTTCTTTTGCAATCTTTCTTTGTTAGTGGTTGATTGCTCCTTTGCTTTGTTTGTCGTACGAACGAGGTAGTTGCATTGAGAAATGATGTTGATCGAACCGGAATCCATTGGAGGGAGGAGACACAGACAACAATAGGACTTTGAGGAGGATGACTACAAGTACACTGAGGATCTCAAAGTTAACCAATCAGCAGGTGCCACGTCCCACCCAACCTCATAGAATCCTATTAGGCATGCAATAATGTAGCTGCTAGTGCTTTACTTATTGCATGCAAATCAACTATGATAGGATGCATGGTAGAATTGCTTGAAGCCAATACCTTGATGCAACCTTGACCCCTACACATCTTGCTATTAGGCTAGACGCTCGCTGACTACTTACTGTTTACTTCTACTACGCATTATATCTGTGATGTGATGCTTGGTGGATAATTGTTTGTGAGTGGCTAAGGCACATGGTGCCGCTAAAACTGGTGATAACTTGGGGAGATCTTGGCATGTGTCTTGGGTGTCTAGTGAGGGTTGAGTCAACCAGACAGGATTCTACGATGAGTCTTTGGACGAGTCTTGCCAGGGGGATGCGATCTGGGCATTCCCTACGAGAGATACTTGTGGCGGGTACATGTGTGAGGAGTATATTCCGAGGAGGCGACTCTTTGGAATGGAGGTGCCATCAAGGCACAGGGAGTTGGTTATCCCCTTTGAGAAGATATCCTATCTAGTCCCCCTAAGGACTGGTATGTCGAGAGAACCACATCATAGGACCCTACGTACACACCACTCGCTCCTGAATGGGCGGGAGATGGTTTCCCGACCAACTAGGACAGTGCCATTACTGCTAGGTTGAAAGTGGATAGTGTAGGGAGGTATGGGCATATGGCCCACACCCTCATAAAATAGCTAGTGACCTCTAGGGGCTAGGTGGCCTAGGGCTGAGTGGTTGGGTGGCACCATACCGTTTGGGAGGTAGTCAGTATCAGCGTAGGCAGGGCACCACCGATGATGGTGATCTTGTGGTTCTAGGTGTACACGCTCTGCAGAGTTGATTGATCTATACGTATAGCCAAGTCCTCGGATATGGACATTTCTATGACCTACGCTTCCCTTGATTAGTGAGAGGAGTCCTTTCTTCTTCTTCCCCCTAGGTTTGGTGTTGGTTTCTAGCTTTGGCTGTTGAGGCAAGGCATGAGAGGGAGTCATCCTTGCCGCCTAGAGAGTGAGAGTGTGGTGAGATGTGTGTGTTGGGATGGGTGAACTTGTGTAGATGAGATGGGTTAAAACTTGATGAGCTATTATAAAATATTGATGAACTTGCATAAGAAAACTACAGCCATAAATAGGCCTTTTGCTCTACCCTTGCATTCCACTTACCACAAAGCAAACACAAAGCATAAGGTGGTAGCCAGTGGCCAGTACAAATCATACTGAAAGATTTTTGGCAGGTTTTGGATGTAATCTACGACGATAGTGGAGATTAGGAGGATTAGATGGTCTCATTCCTACGCTCAAGTTTGGTTGAGGAGATGAAGTCTACGCCTGCTGATACTCTATGCCTACTCTGATGATTGCCCATGAAGGAGGAGCCTTCACCCGTCGACACGCTATGTCTACTCTGATGCTGATCTGTGTGTGTTTCCACTAGTATACATTGTACTTAGGTGTGTTACCAAGTGTTGTAATACCTTGTAAACTTGTAATCCTGCAATGTATGAACTGTGGTATCAACTGAATAATGATAATGTGATAGCTTGGTCTTCCTCAACTATAACATTATGATATAATTTATGGATTTCCCTTCGAGGAAATCATGGATCGTTTCATCTAATCCCAGTGTAGGAGCAGAATTTTTAGTGGATCTAGATGGAAGCATGTTTTTGCGTACTCCCAATGTAGGAGCAGCATGTGTATGTGGAATGTACATGATCTTTATCTTGGGAGCATGATAAATCTCTCAATAGGGGTCAACAAGACTTGACCAAACTCAACACAATAGCAAGCAGCATATGTGGAAGGCTTGAAACTTGCTAGATGTTATATTTGGATTTGGTAGGAATTGCTCAGCAAATGAGGAGTATGTGATACTATGGTTTTATATTTTTTTAAACAAATTCTCCAAGTACTTTGAATAGAAATGGTAGAATTTCTAAGTCAGAACTATATCACACCTCACAACAACTTAGTCAACATGATTGTCCTATTAGAATATTTTCCCACAAGCATAAGTGTATGTATATGGAACAAACATCATGCAGGCTTCTATCTTAGAGATGTTATGAACATGTCACTTTTCACAAAGTTTGTACGAAGTGTGGCTTGTAAAATTGCATAGAGGCATTTGTTGGTTTATTGAGTTTAATTTTAGTGATTAAGATTATGTTTGTTTAAACTCGAGGTTTTGTAGGAAGTTGAGGGTAGTGTTGCACAAACCATCGGTTGAAGAAGGAGCTGAGGAGATCAAAGGTGGTTTGGCTAAATCAGATGTTCAACCAATCCTCTCTAGAGCCATTTGTCCTATCCTTCTGCATGTTGGATCGTTTGAGGGTTGTGCAATGTGTTGGTGGGAGATCTCAAATGCATCTTAGTTGTGCTTGAGAGATCTCCCCCACACTTGTTCTTGTACTTGTTTTTATTTGACAAAGAAAAACAAAAAGAAACAGACAAGAGCTCTACCAGTTTGAACACCAGGGAGCTTAAATTATTTTATTGTTTATTATTATTATTTAGTTTTTTTGCTTATGCATTTGTTACTTTTTATTTATTTATTTATTGGTTCACCAAACTTTTTATCTTTTAGAATAACTCAAACAAGGCATATGGCAAAGATGTAGTGGAAATCAAGCCTTGGTTTATCCCCATTCTAGATTACTTCCATTATTTATGAAAATAGTAACTCAAAGTACATTAACCAAGATTAAACACCATGTCTAATTTTGATTAAAGGAGGCCATTTTAACCTAAGCACCATGCTTAATTTAAAAGGACCTATGGATGTACCACGTGAATACATCCAAACCAGAGCATATGACATAAATGACGGAAGCATGAACTTGTATGAGTAAAATCACACGGAAACAAACATGAGTTAAAGGAGTTGGTAATTTTTTTATATATAGCAAGGTAGAGCTAACATCATTTTTTTAGGATGGTCTTTGGTATGTATGGAACTTTTGGACTCTCACCATCCTCCCCCACACTTGAACTTTTGTATGAAAGTCAAGTGTGTAGGATCAGAGTCTCCTTTTGAGTGTGTTCCATTACCAAAGATCATCAACATATGTAGTTGATGTAGCTCTCGTGATTTCAGGCATCGTATGTCCCATGTTCTTCTTGATCTTTAACCTAAAATGGTTAGTAAACAAGAATACCTGAAGGTGCATACTATCCTGACTACACATTCTTGCTTTTTATTGAAAAGGAAATTATGTTTTGTTATGTTTTTATAGTAATGCCCCTTTTTTCTATGATAATCCAGGGTATCTCCCAGCAGTGCTTTGTTTATGGTCATAAGCTTGACCTTGGGAACTACATCTTGTAGCTAACAATGGTGGTTTAACTCCTAGCTTTAGCATTTTCATTCAATCTACAAGGTTAGTACCACAGTGCATTTATGAGATTTGCAATATTTATGATAAACATATGCATTGACAACCATCCTTCCAAAAAGTTTGTAAACAAGGAGTGATAGGTGGTTGTGTTCCTCATAGGAGCTTGGGGTACTAAGCAACATGTCCATGGCACAAGAGTTTTTGTTCCTAATGGATTTGTCGTGCAGGATTAACATTGAATTTTGACTATTATTGAGAACAATGTTTGGATGGCCAAAGGGACATGGCTTGGGTTCGAGTGAGGGTGATGGTGAAATGAACAGGGTTACGAACTTCACCTCCTCGAATGGGTCTTTTGTTGGGATGATGCTACGCCATTGGGATATCTAAGTGAGTGGTGGAAGTAATTTTCCCAAACTCTTCGCTAAGGCTCCCATGGGAAGGTTTTTCTTGGAAAAGTTTTTCTAGAGGGTAGCCTATGAGAAGATCAAAATCGAGGATGGCATAGATGTGGAAATATAAGTGAACCTTGGTTTCATTAATTTCAATTGGCACATCCCTGACAATTCCACTACACTCAAAGATGAGTCATGTGGGACTTTTGAAAAGTTTGTTGGTCGACATTAGCGGCATGTTGGCTAAAAGATTTTTTGCTAGAAATTCCATCATGATGCTAGTCCCGACTATGGGGTTGTTCAGGGCTTCTATGTTTGTTCCCCTTAATGAACAAGGCATGTTCGTGGAAGGTTAAAGAATCCAAATTGCTTCGGAAGAACGTTTCACTTTCGACAACCATTCCATCGATGGCTCTATTTTAAGGGAAACTTCCTCAGAAGAACGTGTAAGCTTTTCATGCCCAAAATATTTTGAGGTATTGCCGAAATCCCCAAATTCAATAGGGAACTCCGAAGGATAAATCACTCTTTCCTTCGGTGTTCGTGGTTCGGGTGAGGGTTCATTAGTCGAATCTAGGGATGGTACAAGTTTTGATTCGACTAATGAGGACTCCTCAATGCTCGACATGACTTTTGCCTGGAGGATTATATTTCTCATGATGGGGAAGTGTATCTTTCTAGGAAGTTTTCACAGAATTTCACTTGTTCCGTCATGGGTTTGTGTGTGAACCTGCCTCCAGCAGTCGCGTCTAGGCATAGGTCAGCATGCATGTCGATATCCAAACAAAAGAGTCACAACAATATGCTGTCGGGTAAAGACAAGTCTAGGCCATCATGTATTAATGCTAAAAATCTGGCCCAGGCTGCACCTATAGACTCCTTCTCGTGTTGCTCAAAGTCAAAGATTGCCTTTGGTAGAGAGCCGATACAGAACATCGGGAAAAATGCAAGACAAAATTTATCTTTAAGTTCATCCTAGTCCCCATTTGTACTTTCTACGGCTTCAGTGTACCACTGTTTCATCCTCTCTATGAGAGAAATGAGAAACAATGTCCACCTTAGTGTTTCCTGTGTCATGCCTGAGATGCTCAGGCACGAACACATTTCCTTGAACTCGTGCAAGTGATGGTAGGGGTTTTCATTATAATGCCCTAAGAAGGGTTGTGCCCGAACCATGGCTATTAAGCCAGAGCGGAGTTCACAGCCAGATGAAAACTTTGGTTTTCAAAGTGGCTCGAGGAACTCCCCCTTTGAAGCGGACCGGTATGGGATAGGAGTTGATGTCATGGTAAAAATATTTTTGTGTGTTTTTTTATAAAAAGAAAAGATACAAATACGAGGACGAACTAGGTCAAAGAAAATACGACAACCCTTCCTCGGCAATGACGCTAGAAATGCTTGTTGGTATTTCTTAACGCATATAGAAATAATCCACAAGCGCATGGAATTACCATTGTTGCACATCACCTAGAAGTATTCAGGGTATCGTATTTTTCATAGGGAATGGGGGTACTCTTCTAGCTAGTTCGTCCAAGGACAACACAAGGGTAGAGTTGGTAAAGGTTGAGATGGATTCCTATGGTTATAGGGTCTATGGATAGATAAACTCTACTTTTACTTGCTTACTTTGGGCACCGGGTTGCAACTGGTCTGCCAATCGATTCTGGCATGTAGCTTTACATCGTACCCGGACATGGGGGATTACGAGGGATGGATAGGGCTGTCACCACCTGCCGCCTACCCCTCAAATGTGGAGTATGAGGCAAACGAAGGTAGCCTCTAGCCTAGACACCACGTCTACGCTATCGACTACTACTCTAGTGTGTATACAAGGGTCATTCGTCTCTATCAGGGCCCTTCTACTAGAGCATTCGCAGCAAGGGTGAACGATGATCCCGCAAACAAGTATGAGTAAAGATTAACTTGTCAAGGACTTTATACCAAAGGAATCATGAATACTCACTTAGTGGGAAAACCTGTTGAGGCACAAGTATTCGTTGAGGTACAAGGAGGGGAGACACCGACAAGCTCGGCTCTTCCCCGAACTCTCCCTCACATCTCTCCCTTACAACTCTAGCTAGCTACTAGGTCCTAAGCCCTTTGGAGTGTTGCTCTAACTCAAGTGAGGAGTGCTCTTGCTCTTGTGTGTTGTGTGAAATGAGGAGGGGGTGGCCTCCTTTTATAGGTGGAGGAGGAACGGAGGCCGCTCAATGTGCCATGTCAGCTATCCATGTGCCTCTTCACCACAGCCCTTGGATCAAACCATCATTGGATGGATGGTGGAGATGGAGTTGAGTTATGCTTCCTTGCATGCCTTCCTATATTGAGCAAACCGCCATCCTCCATGCCAAGTCTTCTGTGAAGCACATGCAACCAACGTTTGGAGAGGCGGTAAGAGCCAGCTGACCAAAAGTTCAGGCCAAATGGAGCCCATATGGGGCTGGGAGACCCTAGGGGTCGGTCACACCCTACAAACACTGTCCTAGCCCAAGTTTTGTCTAGCGGGCATCTAGGGATGTGTGGGCCATGCCTATAAAGTTTCACGCCATTTGGAGATCGTTTGATTTGTGTTTGTGCTCTTTTTCTCCATATGGTTGGGCCCTAATTTGGCTTGGTAGTGGGCTTTCTCCTTCTAGGCTCCTTTTGCTTTGCGCAATACAGTGTTATGCTTTGTTTCTTTGCGCATTTTGAATGTATTTTCCATGTATTCCATGAATGCCCTCCTGCAAATGATCAAACAACAAAACTTGTGGAAATTGTTTGTTCTAAAGCCCTATGTCTAAGCTTGGTTTTTATTTTAGCAGTTTTTATATGAAAAGTTGGCAGTTAGAAATTGGAGTTAAGGACCACCAATAGAGGCCCACAAGGGCTAACACGGTCAACCAACATGGAGGCCAAGGCAAGTCAAGGCGGGTGAATCTGGACGATAGCTAGGATCAATCTGTTGCGCATATCGTGTAACAAACTAGGAACTCAATCTCCTAACCCGATCACCCTCTCTATAACCCTACCTCTCCTGCCTATATAAAGGAAGGTAGGGACCTCGGGCTCGGGATCCATCTTCGACCATTCCAATCTACTACGTAGCTAGGAGCAACAGCCCCTATAATTGAGCATATGAATACAAGAGCAGCCACACCACTGGAGTAGAGATTAGCGCGCACCATGCCCCGAACTACTATAAATCTCTGTGTCTCATTTGCTACCATCTCATTTTGTCTACGTGATCATGTTGTTGGATATTACCAGAGCAAAATAATCTGATAGTTGGCGTGCCAGGTAGGGGCCTTTCGCGTTCAGATTTGTTTTTGTGCTTTGGCTGGCTATTCTTTGTAGGTCGAGTAAGGGCGTGATCAAAAGGCAATCGGAGAAGGACAGCCATGGCACTGCCACCTTCGTGCGATCGAGGCATCCACGGCGTGGTGACCTCAAGATTCGCATGTGGGCTTCAACATCGTCATCGCCTGATCAACTCTACCTCGTCATGCTCGGAGACACGATCGAGGCAGGACCACTATAGTTGGCACATCATGTAAGTTGCTATGCTTAGTCTACTTTCTCCCAATTTTGTTAAGAGTACCTCTTAGACACCGCACGCAAAGTCTGGTGGGAATCAAACCACCCAGATGATGCACAACCACCGCCATCGCTAGACATTGTTTTTCCTAGGTTCTTTGATAGGCTCAAAAGCACTACAATGGCACATGCATGGGAACTCTTCCCAACTCCCACGGTCAACCCTAATAGGGCTAGGACACCCCGGATAACGAAGAGAAATCAAGGAACCAACTGGCTAAGCGTCAAGCAAAGTCAAAAACTGAGTTATCAAGTAAATCTTGGCTACACCATGATTCTTCCGTGCTAGAACCATGGATACCTGGTGGCTCATGTCGCCAAAGATTGTAAGATGTACCGTATGACAGCCGCTATGGTGACTCTTTCACGGGGCACCCCTCGCGGGGTCAGTCGGTGGCACCAGGGATGTTCAAAACAAACCCTTAAATGAGTAATGGCTATTCATGCCCATACTAGGACCTGGTCGGATATGGGACACCCGCCTGTCATTCGTGAGGCTCACACTACGGCACCCATGGTCACGATCTGGTTACCTTGGTCAGAGCACCCGATTAGTTTAGACGAAAGTGACCAACCCAAGCACTCAGGCAATGTTAGCAGGTTTCCCCTGGTTGTCAGCGCAGTTCTTGAGACTGTTCATGCCACTAAGATCTTCATGGATGGAGGAAGCGATTCCAATCTCATATATCGGGACACTTTCGAAAGACTGAAGATCGGTATGGATAAACTACGCCCACCAAGGGGCCCGATCATCGGGATAGTGCTAGGGAGACAGGTGATGCCCCTTGGCATCATAGATCTACAGGTCACGTTTGGTGAGGCAGCGAACTTTCACCAGGAGATACTCTCCTTCGAGGTCATGAATTTTCAAGACACTTTCCATGCCATGCTCGACATACCGTGTTTTGTCAAATTCATGGTCGTGCCTCATTATGCGTACCTAAAGATGAAGATGTCGTGTCCAAACGATGTCATCACAACCTCTGGAGACCTTCAGAATGCCTACCAATGCGAACTATTTACAATCGAGAATGCGGTCCGAAACTTGGATCGGCGCAGCACAAGCTGGACTATGTCCTCATGCAGAGCCAAGACTTGGGGGGTTCGACGCAAGCACCGCCGTGCCTCGATCTCCAACCTTCACCTTCAGAAGAAAAGAGGTTGTTACCAGCACAATTCACACCCTTGGGACCAACCGTGGCTCCATCATTCATGCCCAGGGAAGACTCGAGGAAGGTCCGCTTGGAGAAGACCGACCAGAGCAAGACCATGAATATCGGGAGGAGCCTAAACCAGGCACAAGAAGATGAACTCATCAAGTTCATGATTGACAATTGGGACATATTCACCTGGACACCCTTAGACATGCCCGGGATCCCGAGAGAAATCGCCGAGCATTCCCTGAGAATCCGGGCTGACGCCAAGCCAGTCAAGCAACGCTTATGATAGTTTGATGACGAACGGCGCAGGGCTATAGAAGAAGATATAGCCAAGCTCCTTGATGCGGGCTTCATCAGGGAGGTTTTGCACCTAGATTGGCTTGCAAACCTCATCCTGGTGCCCAAAAAGAACAACAAATGGAGAATGTGTGTCGACTATACGGGCCTTAACAAGGCGTGGCCCAAGGATCCTTATCCCTTACCCCATATAGATCAAATCATTGACTCCACCATAGGATCAGAGTTACTCTGCTTCCTCAATGCTTACTCTAGACAAAAGAATCTGACCAACTAGCTACTTCGTTCATCACCCCGATCGGAGCAGAATGCTACATCACCATGCCATGCATTAGGGCTGAAGAACGTGGGGGCTACCTACAAGCATTGTATGAAGCGCTGCCTTCATGAGCAGATCAGTAGAAACACCGAGGCTTACATCGATGACATCGTCCTAAAGTCATCGAAGAATGGGGACCTTATCCAAGATATTTTAGAAACCTTTAACAACCTTTGAAAGTTTAAGATTAAACTCAACCTAGAGAAATGTACATTCAGCATACCATCTGGCAAACTGCTCGGCTACATCGTATCAGCTTGCGGGATTGAAACCAATCCGATGAAGGTTAAGGCTATCCTTGATATGGGACCTCCTCGAGCGCTAAGAGACGCCTAGAAACTCATGGGGTGTCTGGCTTCCTTAAGCCAGTTCATCTCTAGGTTAGGTGAAAGAGGGCTCCCCCTCTACAAACTCTTGTGCAAGACGCTAGACTAGCGATGGACCTTGGAGGATCAAAAGGCCTTCAATGATATCAAGGACTTCCTCACCAAGCCCCCTGTTTTGGTGGCTCCAAACGAAGAAGAACCCTTACTCCTATATGTCGTAGCTACCACTCAGGTGGTCAACATGGCTATAGTTGTCAAGAAAGGAAGAAGGTCACATCCAAACCATCCAGCGGTCGGTATATTTTCTCAGTCAAATACTGGCTAAGAGCAAAACTCGCTATCCGCACATCGAGAAGATACTCTATGGGGTGTACTTGGCAAAGAAGAAGCTGGTTCACTACTTCAATGCGCACTCGATTACCATGGTCACACTAGGAGAGATCATCAACAATCGGGACACAATCGAACCGATCACCAAATGGTCTCTAGAACTTATGGCGTACGGCATCACATACGCACCATGAACAACCATAAAATCTCAGGCCTTGGTGGATTTCGTTGCCAAGTGGATAGAAGTGCATGTCGGCCCAGCTGCAGCCGACTTGGGGTACTAGAACATGTACTTTGATGGCTCTTTGATGCTGCAAGGAGCGGGAGCGGGAGTCATCTTGGTCTCCCCTAGTAGGAACCGAACGAGGTTTGTGCTCCATTTAAATTTTAAGGGTGCTACCAATAACATAGCAGAGTATGAGGCCCTCCTCTAGGGGGTACACACCACTATCACCCTTGGGGATAGGAGAGTTGTCGGCTTGGGTGACTCTGAACTTATCGTCGGGCAAGTAATGAAGGCCTCAGTGTGCCATGACCATAATATGGAAGCTTACTGCGCTGAGGTCAGAAAACTTGAGGCAAAGTTTGACAGACTCGAACTGCGCCATATCCCCTAAAGGGACAACGAGGAGGCTAACAGTCTCTCTAGGATCAGCTCAACTTGAGACATGCCCCCAGGTGGCATGTTCCTCAACAAGCTCACAAGGCCCTCGGCTCGCTAGGAAGCCAAAACTCAACCTCCCCCTGAGCCGAGCGTACTTACAATCACTAAGGACGTAGGCTCTAACCTGGACTGGGCATAGGAACTCAATCTACTATCTACAACATGGCATCCTCCCTATCAATAGGGACAAAGCCGATCGAGTACGTCGGAGAGCTAAATCCTACGTCATGAGGGATGACTAAATCCATCATAGAAGCACGAGCAAAATTTTGTAATGGTGTATACCCACATAAGACGGGGTAAACCTGTTGTAAGATATCCAATCAGGGGCTTGTGGCCACCATGTAGCGCCAAATACTTTGGTGGGTAAAGCTTTTCGACAAGGATTTTACTAGCCTACCATGGTTAAAGACGCGCCATATATTGTGAGGACTTGCGAGGGATGCTAGTTCTTTGCCAAGAAAAAGCACATTCCCTCCCAAGAACTCCAAACAATCCCGATCACATGGCCCTTCACCATTTGGGGACTCAACCTCATTGGGAAACTCCCACCTGCCCCCGGTGGCTTTGATCACTTGTTTGTCATGATTGAAAAATTTACCAAGTGGATCGAGGCTAAACCTGTAGCCACAGCTAGCTCAGAGGCAGCAGTCAAGTTCATAAATGAAGTCATACACTGGTATGGGGTCATGAACATGATCATTATAGACAATGGCACCCAATTCACGGGAAGCATATTTTTCAACTTCTGTGACCAACAGCAGATCAATATAAGATGGGCTGCAGTAGCCCACCCGCAGACCAACCGACGGGTAGAGAGAGTGAATGGCTGCTTCCTTCGGGGCCTTAAACCTCAAATCTTTAGGAAACTCAAGAAGTATGAGGGTAGATGGGTCCAGGAGTTTCAACCAGTCCTATGGGGCATATGAATCACTCCTACTAGGCCGACGGGGTTCACCCCCTTCTTCGTCATCTATGGCGCAGACGCGGTACTACGCGAGGAGATCGTGACGATTCTAATGTTGAGCATAGCATGTTATACTCTTAACAAATATCATTGCTTTCTGCAACCATACAAATGCCTAATAATTACCCTATGCATCCACCAAATCTTATATGTTGGAATTAAGTCCTATGAGTATGCAATGTACTTAGGTTGCAGCCGTTCAGTTATTTTGTAGGTAATCAGGGCATCTCCTCGAGACTAGCTCCGATGAATGAAAAGGTTAGCAGACCTTGGAACAGGCGTTCTCCAAGATGAACTATGTGTAACTCAACAAGTAGATCAACGATAAGTGTGGCAACCCAGTGCAGGGATAGAGTTGATCGGAGCATTAGACTTAGTAGTAACCCTATTCTCTTAAATCCTATTTTGTTATCAATAATGTTTTAGGAACAAGCGTGATACTAGAGTGTGTATGTGATTGAGTTGCCTAGTATGCATTGTATTGGGTATGTGTGTGTAACTCAGTGCAAAGATCCTGAATAGGAGTTGCTACGTGCGCTCCTGGGGGCCTCACGATGTTATGTTGCTTAAATTGATCTGGTCAAGAGGATGGCACTCGATTTAGGTGAATTAACACGATGGGTACCTCCACAGGATGGGTATCAGAGCAGTTGACTAAGTTACACCTACAGTCCTCATACAAGGCATCGTTCAACTCACTCGATATGCACTTTGGCCTTTGACTTTAAAATTTTACTCTATGCTATAGGCGAACCATAAGTTGTTTTAACTCTCTTCTCTAGCTAATTCTAGCCTCTTCTCCTTGACACTATAGGTTGCAAAGATGTCCAAATGAGTTGTTTTGGAAAGATGTGGTGGAAAGTTACTTAGTGTCGTTATAGGCTTAAGGTTGATAGTTATGGTTTACCTAAGCGAGGCATAGTAGGAACCCACTAAAATGCCCCTAGATCGAACGTGTCGTGTCGATAGCGCCATTAGATTAGTTCCGATGCCCTTACCTAGACCTTTGGAGTTCCCTATCAGGTTCCCATCATTTGTCATGAGAGCTCAGCAAGATTTTGGTAGCATCTCCCCTGTATCTAGGCCTTATCTCTCAATCATAGTTAAGCAAGATAGACAAGTAGATATATGTATACAAGAGAATGATGCACCAAGCAAGCCTAAAGGTTCAACCAAGGGGATTCAAATAGAGTATCAAACTTGTCAAGGATGACACACAAGATAAGCAAGTAGTATCAGGTATAGCACAACACGAGTATGCCCAACACCCTGGGCAATGAAGCAAAACCAAGTTTAGAGTATCAAATAAACGCTCCCTCAAAGGACTGGAGCGGAACCTACTCTGGAGTACAATGACGATGAGGCACGACGACGATTACAGGTCAAACAAAGTCTGGTGAGGCTGCTATGACGGTGGCATCTGTAGGTATGGCAGAGGACAGAAGGCTCCTGGAGGAATCACCCTGGGCTGTCCACCTGCAAAAGGGACCAAACATAAGTCATCAGTAGGAGTTTGGATAGCAACGTAGAAGACATATATTACTATAGGTTATGGTTGGTAATAAACATTGGTGTGTTTAAGACACCTGTTGGAAGAGCAACAGTCCCCTGAGGCATCGAGAGAAATGGACACGTCTGGAGTGGAATGGGCTCTGCGTAATTAGTAAGGGTTAGAATTAGAACGATTGTAAAGATGAATAGAACTTCTACAAATGGAATGTAAGCAAGTAAGAAGAGAAGGAAGGGTACCAATCATAGTGCCAGCAGATGGCGTTGGGCAACAACAATAGATGTGCTAGTACAATGTGTCAAAGTATTGCTTGAGTTGCCCAGTAGCATGAACTTGGGTGGCAACCTCAGAGCGAAGCTGACCCAATTCCTCCTTGGTGGCCATCCTTTCTACCTGATCGGCCAAGCTGTTCACCTTGGTAGTCATCGGATCAACAAAGCTGTCCTTATGGAACTGTTCCTGCATGATGAACTTCTCATCCAAAGCCTAGCATATTGGGGTAATCGACTCCTAGAACTAAGTGTTGAGGCGTGCAAAATATGGAACAAAGTACTTTTCTGGTGGCACCCACACACTAGCACCCTCTCCAGCTGCAGTTACAACTGGTGGCGGAGGAACCTCAGATGGAGGCGAGTCCTCTCATTCCAGGGCCTCCCTCTTGTTCTTGAATGGATGGAAAGCCTTGTGCACCACATCATCAACATCTAAGACAGTCGTCTTGTGGTTGACCAATGCCATGATGTACGGTTGGAAGACCAAGGCACCTCTCCTATCCAATCTACACTCTATCATCCTAGTGGCCATCCACTCAACCATGTTCAATTTGTCCCCGGATAGAATAGCTCGGATCGCCACATAGTAGGGAAAGCGAAAAGCATCAGAGTTTCCCACCTTAGGCATGATGGTATGCCTCAGCATACTGAAGATCAAGGAAGGATACCTCTTCAAATGCTTGTTAGCACCATGCTGATGTTTCCTAGTTGGATAAAAGACATAGGTCTCCTGCTCTTGCATTGCTAGAAGGTCACTCACAGATTTCCTAGTTTTCATTTCTGCATAATCAAGACCAATGAGAGAAGCAAAGTCTTGGAATGAAGCAACGAAGCTTTTCTTGCCAGTCATCCACATCAAACACTCATCCTCCGTGTCAACTTCAAGAGTGGCGTAGAACTAACGAACAACGGACTCATTCCAATTGTGCCTGAACTCCATCACCTTGCAAAGATCCATGCCCTAGAAATGTTGGACCAAGTCCTTGATGCGTGGGAATTCATCTAGATAGGCCTAGTTGATCCATCGGCTCTTTTGCATAGACCTGTTGATGAATTCACCCCAAAAGAGTTTGTACTACATGGACGAATGGAAGTAGGCAAAAAAGGTGTCGCTCTCCCCATGGTAGCACTTCTTGCTACAATCCTCCTAGCACTTGATGGTGCTCTTCTAGGAATAGTCAATATTGGGTCGATTTCCCAAACGGACGGGATGAACCCCATCTTCCTCATGCTCGTCATCACTGAAGTCGACCTCAACCTCATCGAAAGGAGAAGCCTCTTGCTCAGATCTTTCTGCTGGACCCTTGCCATGCCTGAGAGTTTGCTCATCCTCCTCCCACTTGAGCATGGCCCACTCATCATTAATGACACCAGGCAAAGTGGCCCTTTTGGATTTCCTCACGTGCGGTGTCTTCCTCTTCTTAGGTGGCACCACACGCTCATGAGATGCCTGATGGCTGCTTTGCTCCTCGACACATGGTTTCTTTTGGCTGGAACCCCCACTGGATAGGCGACAACCGGAAATGGACCTGTGGATGCAAACATTGAGTTAGATCGCAATTCAACTGGCTCAAAAAAGGAAAGGTTTAAAGAGGGAAAACAAAAACATTGCTTCTCGTTGTACCGGAAATAGCACATTTGCTAGCTCGGAATATTAATGGTACAACACTACAGTCATGTACAACGTTCCCTACGAACCTAAGCATAAGATGGACAACGAGAACGCCATTTAGAAATGGATTGGTAATTGACCAAGGAGCAGCGGAGTATCCATGAAGATGGCGGAATATCCGCTGAAGCTATAAGCCTAGTACTTGAACATAGACGGTACCTACTGAAGTTGCCAACGTAAGTTATGGAGCATCCATTAGTCATTCGGCAACATGCAGAAAGGAATTTAACTTACAAACTAAACATGACAGAGAGTCCACAGTGACCCCAGACTGTCCGCCAGGGTCAACATGGAAATGACCAACTGATCTAGAGTTTTTCTTGACCTCCTAAGGTTTTGATGGAATATTCCGCCAGTAGCCAACGGAGAGTCCGTGAAACTTCGATCCAGCACAGTTTGAGCAACCATAATACCCAGCAACCCCAAGATCTACTACATCAAACAATTTCCAACAACCCAAGAGTCATCCACTAAACAAATTAAGTATGCTCTACCTCTTCACCAAGTGGGATTTCAACAAAACCAACCCTATCCATAGATCAAGCAAATTCTAGCTAGTTTACCATGGAAGAAACAGAGGAGAATGACTAAACAAAGAAGGATGCTTACCTTCCCATCTCGAGAAGCTTGGAACCATGGAGGGCAACCCGAATCAACAGCAAAGACGACCTAAGCGCAAGCGGTGGCTGGCTTAGAGGAAAGGAATAGAGGAAAAATGAGGGTGAAACCCTAACCATTTGGTTGTAACCCCTTATATAGCCATGAGACACCAGATCATTTGTCAGCGGCAGTGGAGTATCCGATAAGTTGAGAATCTGATAGTTAAGTTTCGAGGCAATTATAGAACCAACGGAGCATCTGATGGATCTATCGGACCATCCGATAATAAGTAAGAGAATGTCCTCTGTCTCTTTGGTGACCCTCGAGAGAGAGAAATCGTGAAGGAAAAGAAAAAGGCAACAGATAGACCAAAGGGAGAACTTTCAGAACCTGCCTAGCTGCAAAATTTTCCCAATGGAACCTCAGGAAAGCTCGAGGATGAGCTTTTTCTAAGGTGGGGAGAGTTGTAACAACCTAAATTCACTACAACCACCCAGGCTCTCAATTTTGGATAATTGAAGAAGTTTCTGCATAAATCCCTACGGGCATTTGGATACCACGGAACTCATGGATATATTGCTTTTCTATTTCACCAGATGACCCGCAAGTCGGAAGCGCATAAAGTTAACAATAGTCAACACAATAACTGAGGAGCACGTCATCTCAACCTAGGATGTCACTAGTCAGGTTATTAACCCTTGGAACAAGTGATTTGGCCCCACTGCCAAATCTCAAGTGTTTGGATCAATTCCATGAGTTTAGACACCACCGAACAATCTGATGTGATACCGGATCATCCGCTAGTAACTGAACTACATGCAGTGAGTGGGGAATGAGCTGTCCTCCACTCAAACCTTGGCCCCATTTGTCATATGATCAAAATGGATACACCAAACCTCAGCTGAAGCAGCACCAACCAATTTCACTCTCCCATTTCTCACCCTCTCCCTCTCTCTCTAAAGGAACAAGAGTGTGGAAGAACTAGAGAGAGAAGATGAAGGTTAGAAATGGAGATGAAGGTGGAAGATGAAGTGAAGGGATGCAACCTAGGATCATCATCTCATCAAGGTCAAGCCATCCATATCTCACGATCATGGTTAGCTCATGAGCCCTCATCTCTTTAGTTGAAGATTTCTCTCAAACCCTAATCTCAACCTCTCATGCATGTATGGATCATGGAGTGTGGTGACCTCTCATTCATCACAAAGGCAAGGTTTGTTCAATCTCTCATCATGAAGTCTAGCATCTCGTGATCCCTAGTCTTGGAGTTGAGCCCTCTTGCTCAATCTCATGTATTTATCACAAGTAGTTCATGGGAAGAGACTTAGCCAAATCACTAGATGCACTAGATAGCCAAAGCCAAAGACTCAGCTAACCTTACCCTATCATATCTCCAAGGTCATCCTAGAAGTCTAGTACACATGCATGGATGTTCACCACTCCAAAGTAGCAACTAACCAACCCTAAGAACATAGACCATAAGTTCTGTCGCTCGGTTGGCAGAGTGTCCGCCGATGCGGCGGAGTGTCCGATAAACCTCCCCAATTTAGTAAACCTCCCAGCAGAGGCACCTAGACCTTTATGAGTGTGAACAACGGAGTGCCCAACTATCGATTAGAGTATCCACTGAATTATAAAGAGTCACAGCCAGAAGAACCCGAGAGCACTTAGTTCCTACTGGATCGCCCGTCACTCACTTCAGAGCATCCGATAAATTGTATATAGAGTAACCCAGTCACCCGAGAGTGCCCAAAACCTATCGGGGCATCTGTGAATACCATGGAGCGTCCACTAGAGCCTGAACAGAGTCAACCAGAGATGAGTCACCCCGGCACCCAACACAACGGAGTGTCCGTTAGTTGAACAGAGTGTCCATCAGTCACAGAGAGTGTGCATTTAATTAACAAGCTTACCTGGACAAGTCAATAATACTTGTTAGTATCCCATGCCCGCAACATAATAGTACACCAACCATTAGATGTCACTTCCTAGGAACCAACTGTGATCCATCCACATTCCTTATCATCATTTCGAATCACCGGTGAATCTCTCCAATCGGATCTCTCTCACTCATTTCAGGAATCATCACGATCAGAAGCACATATAGGATGTCATTGTCAGCTTCTAGATGTCTAAACGGCAACACCACCAGGCAGGCACCCCAATATTATGAACCCTACTTTGGATACCTATCAAGTCACATTATGAGTTATGCATTGCATGTAGAGTTGGATAATGATCTCTCTTACATAACACTTATAGTTATTCTTTAATTTGTTAGAACCCTCTCATCTTAACAATGGGAATAGGAACGCTTAATGCTTATTGCTTAGTTGCTTGGGCAATGGTGGAAGTCAAGCATGAGAAGGGAACTCATACTCATGCGTGTAGGATGCTACACCTGGATAATTAACTACTAAAACCAATAAGGGTACATCTTGACCTATCTAACCAACCTAGTTAAGGAATGATATCCCTAATGTGACAATCTTGATGATAACATGGATATCTTGCTCATGCAAGGGGTACATCGTCATGAGTGTGTGATCTCAGACGACATAGCTCATGGAGCAATAAGGACCATGTATTGGGATATGTAAGTCCGAGTAACCACCCGTACAGACCACATGTCACGGATGGGGTCAACAGCCAAGTAACTAGTTGTGACCTGTTTATCCATAAAACTGGCAAGGGGGTGGCATTGGTTGGGAATGTCTAGGACATTGATCGAGAACCCAGTCGAACCTTTCATGTGACACTCGGGCCGGATTAGGGAAAGGTTGAAGAACGTGAGGCAACCCTTACTACCAGACCCGGTGCATGGTGGTTAGTCCCATTTTCCGTGTGGGTATAGTTGTACACCTTTGTACAGTCTTGAAAGACTAGAGTCCTTCGGGACAGAACTATTCGGTTGTTCTTTCATTTTATACCCATGGTAGAATGAATGATGGACTATGAGCATTTTTGCTATAATGATAAATATTGTAATTCTAATGTTGAGCATAGCATGTTATACTCTTAATGAATATCATTGCTTTCTATAACCATACAAATGCCTGATAATTACCCTATGCATCCACCAAATCTTATATGTTGGAATTAAGTCCTGCGAGTACGCAATGTACTCACGGTGCAGCCGTTAAGTTGTTTTGCAGATAATCAGGGCATCTCCCCGAGACTAGCTCTAGTGAATGCAAAGGTTAGCATACCTTGGAACAGGCGTTCTCCAAGATGAGCTATGTGTAACTCAACAAGTAGATGAGCGACAAGTGTGGCAACCTAGTGCAGGGATAGAGTTGATTGGAGCATTAGACTTAGTAGTAACCCTATTCTCTTAAATCCTATTTTTTTATCAATAATGTATTAGGAATAAGCGTGAGACTAGAGTGTGTATGTGATTGAGTTGCCTGGTATGCATTGTATTGGGTATGTGTGTGTAACTCAGGGCAAAGATCCTGAAGAGGAGTTGCTACATGCGCTACTAGGGGCCTCACGATATTATGTTGCTTAAATTGAGCTGGTCAAGAGGATGGCACTCAATTTAGGTGAATTAACACGATGGGTGCCCCCACACTACTACTACAATGGCAATGATAAGATTATTTGTTACATATCTTTGATCATCTTATGTCACTATCATGAACTTGTCGCACAGGGCCTATGAGAAGTTGAAGTCAAAGTCCAAGAAACATCGTGAGCTTGGTAGATCTAGGTTTCAAGTTGTATCAACCAGTTTGATCCCAATGTAGCCTGCGGGCAATGATCTCCATGGGTTCTATGGCATGCATTACATGTGCAGCCTCACCAATGCTCTCTTTGGCTCACAGGTTTGGCCCCTTGGCCCCTTGAGTAAATTTGGATGACCTTACAACATACTTAGAGTGTGTATCAAAGCTTTTCTTAACTGTGTTTCACCCTTTTCTTTTGTTCTAGACTGAAGTGTCATCTACACCAGAGCTGACCAATTTGGATATATCTAGGTTCCAAGAAGATCTTTCTGGTTTCATTATGAACCAAGTCATGAACACCAAGGGAGTCCATCACTTTCTCTAATCAAGGTGCTACTATTCTAAAAACAATATATTCACTGTTGTTGGATGCCAGATGTTATGCCATTGTGGTTGAAAACTATGTTTGTCGCTATCATTTTGTATGGATATTTGTGTCTCGGTGGTGATGTATGTTTGGATAAAATACATAGTGTCTATCTATATATGTTGCTGGCGATGCGTAAGCCATGAAATTTATGTATTATTGTTGGTGTTATAATGTATTATGAACAATAATGATGCATAGTAGTAACACCGGCGGTAATGGACAAAACAATATAGTCGAAACAAACACAACGGCGGTGGTGACGCCGCCCCTCATTACCGCCGGAGGGAACACCGACCACGTGCACTGACACCTACATCACCGCCGGATATTACGCTGGTCCGGCGTTGATGTTCTCATCATCACAGCCGGATGGTACGCCGGTCCGGCATTGATGCTCTCGTCATCACAGCAGGATGGTACGCCGATCCGGCATTGATGCTCTCGTCACCACAGCCGGATGGTACGCCGGACCGGTGTTGATCTTCTCGTCATCACAGATGAATGGTATGCCATCTCCGCCGGATGGTACACCGGTCTGGTGTCAATGAAGGCATCATCACCATCGGATAATATGCCGAGTCGATGTCGTTTAACGCATCACCACCACCAGATGGAATGCTAGGCTAGTGTTGATGAATGCATCATCACCCCTAGACAGTACGCTGGGCCGGTATTGATGTACGCATCATCACCATCAGGTGGTACGCTAGGCCGCCATCGATGTACGCATCATCACCGCCGGATGGTACGTTGGACCAGCGTTGATGTAGGCATCATCACTGCCACATGGTACGCTCGACCAGTGTCGAAGGACACATTATCACTATCGGATGGTATGGCGGGCTGGCGGTGGTAAGATGCCATCACCGCCACATGGTACACCGAACCGATGGCGGTAAAATACCGTCACCACCGATGCACAACCAGCGGAGATAAAGGTCACCGATCACCACCGACTACACCAATGGGGCCCAAAACCATCGGTAATGGGGTTCTGGAGCAGGCGGTGATTAGCTTTCTGTAGTAGTGCAAAGTGCATAATGGACTCCTCCATCATATTTCTATCAAGACGACCAGAAAGTATACTTGTGTCAAGGACCAATACTAGGGTACCTGAAGAGGAGGAGCTAATGACCATCAACATCGATTTATCCGAGCAGTCAAGAGCACGACTACAGCTCCAACCGATCGCCAGGTACATGGGCTCCGCCTTGCCCGACCTCTAGGGGTGGGCTCCATCTCGCTCGACCCCGAGGCTACAGGCTTCGCCTCGCCCAACCTCTAGGGGTGGGCTCTGCCTCGCCCGACCCCGAGGCTGCGGGCTCCGCCTCACTCGACCCTGAGGCCACATTCTCTGCCTCGCCTAACCTCTAGGGACCGGCTCCACCTCGCCCTACCCTGAGGCCATGGGCTCTGCCTCACTTGACCTCTGGGGGTGGGCTTTGCCTCGCTCGATCCTAAGGCCATGGGCTCTGCCTCGCCTAACCCTGAGGTCGCGGGCTCCACCTCACTCAACCTCTAGGGGCGAGCTTTGCCTCGCCCAACCCCGAGGCTGTGGGCTCTGCCTCGCCCATCCCCAAGGCCGCGTGCTCTGCTTCACCCGACCTTTGGGGGAGGGCTCCACCTCATTCGACCCTAAGGCCGCGGGATCTGCCTAGCCCGACGGGGTCCCATACCACCACCAACCACTCCAGGTCTGGGCATATGGGCCTAGGTCAAAACTCTGACACCAAGGAAGAGATCGGCACACCCCGATGTAATCCGTGGCTGTGACGGGCCATACCTGAGGGTTCACATCAAGAACAGCGTCGAGCGTGCCGGTGCTGTTCTGCCTAACCATCATACGAATGCTGACAGGTGAGTCAGTTCATCACGACATCTACCAGACGGAATGGAACGCCATGACCAGCAGACGACGCCTGCATGTGGTGCCAGTGATGGACAAGGCCATGATGTGGAGCTGCCCCTGTTGACATCTACAGGGTCGGCAGCACCTGCATGAAGGAGAAGGACCGATGATCCTGAAGGACTGCTTCTCCCTCTCATTCTTCTCTTTTCCTCCGCTGTAACCCATGCTTTCCCTTGGCCTGTAAAGGGAAAGCAGGACGTCCCATGGAGGTGATCGACCCATCGAGGACCGATTGAATCACCCCGAACCGATTAGAACACGAGATAAACACATAAGAACACGACACGAACACATGGCTGAGCAACGATCGAGCTCTTAGCACTGGTTCACTCTTTCCACCAGAGACTTGGGATCATTTCCCTCTCTCACCTGTTTGTACCCCCTACTACAAACTTGTGGTGCTAGTGACATGAGCAGCAGCAACAAATTGGACGTAGGGACTTTCTGCCCAAACTAGTATAAACCTCATGTCCACTAAGCTCACTATCCAAGCCAGACGCGCAATATTAGAAATTTACTCGTCGGTGGTAACTCAAAACACCGATAGTTGGAGCACCAGGTAGGGCCTTTTGCATGTCTCGACATCCACTTCAGGTCTCAGATGGCCAGTCATGGCGTCAGCTGGGTCTTGGGCGCGCACGTGGCTTCGGGGACCTAGACTTCATCATCACAATGGAGGGAGAGTTGGCGAAGGCTCCTGTTGCCATCCAACCTATCCACTCTGCTGGCCTCAACGTGATCGCCGAGGCGCTTGAGGAGCTGCAGTTGCACGCACCGGAGGCCCACGCTTTGGGAGTGACCAACTCCTCAGCTTCGACTACGGGAGGTTAGAGCGGCAGCTCGGTGCCTTCCTGGGACCCTGACCGTCCTGGGAGGACCTGTGCCACCTCACCTTCTCATTTGCCAACGTCATGGCACAGCTTGCCGGAGGAGAGCCACTCTCTCTGGAATACCTGATCCAGAGTTGTTGCACCCAATTTTGTATAGCAAAATCAAGTACTCATATATGTGTGCCTAGGATGTCCAAACACACATATACCATCAAATTATTGTAATATCAAAGTAAAGCACTTTATTACAACGCATATCTCATCATAATATTATCACATAGTTTTGCTCATTGGCAACATTATTACACAAAGTGGAAAACTAGCCCAAACTACCACAGGGACTCCAACTGGTGAACATCATCCTAGTAGTCCAGGACTAATGGGGACAGGGATCCCGATCTTCCATCAGGTAGTGGTAACTATCGTTGTGGCGGAGAATGACACACCGATCCGGCTTCAGATCGAAAGATAGAACCCTACAATCTTAGCACCACAGCTCCTCTGGTTATCAACCGAGTCACGGACCAGGTTGACCTTGCCAAGAAGGCTAATCCCTGCCTGCGCAACGAAGAACACAAGCAAGAACAAGAAAGAATGCAACCAAATTGCAGTTGAATGATTAAACTCTCGAAGTTGGGGTCTCACAAACCAATGAACGGCGAAACTGTTCTTGACAGAATAATCTAAGCAAAACCCGAACCCTAATGGAGGAGCGGCGGCTGTTTATGAAGACTCTAGGGTCGTGCAAGACCCCTGGACGTGCCCCTAATGGGCCCAAACACGATACATGGTCCATCGGACCAAAAGACGGTGTCGCAGCACCCTGGCAGATTCTGGACGCTGTCTTGTGACCACGATTCCTATTGATTCCGAACAGATTTTGATATGAGACCACTTGGATTGGCTTCCTTATCAAATTATCTTTCCATCCATATGTGGATCGTCGAAAACGGAGTCCGGATGCGTCCTGGGTAACCAGTTTAAGGCAGACTGGTCCTAGAGGCCGAGGCAGACTCGAATTCATGTTGGACTGGGCCTTCGGTTTGTGTTGGACGTCCTTGCTGGTCATCATCACCTCCACCACTTCCTCTAAGTCCTTCATGACCCTCTCCAATGTTCCTAAGCAAGATAACATCATTAGGTAGTAGTCTATTCTCAAAAGTATGAAAAGGATCGCTTAAGAACGAGCTCACCTCTAAATTGAGTTGTCGCATTCGAGCCCGGGTCATTGGACCTCGCATGACGGTTGCAGGATCAGCGGGTGCCTCTGAAGAAGTGATTTCCTCATCATCCTCCCCCTCTTGAATTGGAGTCGTCCTTGACTCAAGCTCATCTTCTTCTCCCAAATAAGGTTTCAAATCTGCAATGTTAAAAGTGGGACTAATCCTGAACTCGGGTGTCAATTCAAGTTTGTAGGCATTATCATTTATTTTCTCAATGATCTTATAAGGACCAGCTGCTCTTGGCATTAATTTAGACTTACGCAGCTCAGGAAATCTATCTTTTCTCAAATGTAACCAAACCAAATCACCCGGTTCAAGTTTAATCTCTTTTCTACCTTTACTACCAGCAATTCTATACTTTTCATTCATTCTTTCAATATTTACTTTAGTTGTTTCATGCAACTTACGAATAAAATCAGCACGCTCTCTAGCATGACTATGTATTCTCTCAGTGGTAGGTAAAGGCAAAAGATCAATAGGAGCACGGGGGTTAAAACCATACACTACCTGAAAAGGACTTACCTTGGTGGTTGAATGTTCCGCCCTGTTATATGCAAACTTCACATGCGGCAAACACTCTTCCCACATCTTCAAATTGCGCTTCAAAATTGCTATCAACATGGTAGACAATGTTCTATTCACAACCTCAGTTTGCGCATCAGTTTGGGGATGACATGTTGTAGAAAACAGCAGCTTGGTCCCCAATTCATTCCACAACGTGCGCCAAAAATGACTCAAGAATTTTGCATCGCGATCTGAAACAATAGTAGAAGGCATACCATGCAAGCGAACGATTTCTTGAAAGAAAAGGTCAGCAATATGAATAGCATTGTCGCTCTTATGACAAGGAATAAAATGTGCCATCTTAGAAAAACGATCAACCACCACGAAAATGCTATCCCTCCCCCTCTTAGTCCTTGGCAAACCCAACACAAAATCCATAGATATATCAGCCCAAGGAGTAGAAGGAACAGGAAGAGGCATATACAAACCATGTGGGTTCAACCACGACTTAGCTTTTTGACATGTGGCACACCAAGCCACGTACCGCTCTACATCTCGCCTCATCCTTGGCCAAAAGAAGTGTGTGGACAACACCTCCTTCGTCTTTTTGGCACCAAAATGTCCCATCAATCTGCCTCCATGTGCCTCCTGTAATAACAAAAGATGAACGGAACCAACTGGAATGCATAGGCGGTTAGCTCTAAACAAAAACCCATCATTGATCATAAACTTATTCCATGTACGTCCCTCTCTACAATTAAGCAACACATCCTTAAAATCATAATCAAGCGCATATTGTTCTTTTATGGATTGAAGACCAAAAACCCGACAATCAAGTTGGGACAGCAATGTATATCTTCTAGACAAGGCATCAGCAATCACATTATCCTTCCCTTTCTTATGTTTGATAACATAAGGAAAAGATTCGATAAATTCAACCCATTTAGCATGCCTACGATTCAGATTATTTTGAGAGCGAAGATACTTAAGCGATTCATGATCAAAATGAATAACAAATTCTTTAGGCCACAAATAATGACGCCACGTCTCTAAAGAACGAACAAGTGCATACAATTCTTCATCATACGTGGAATAATTAAGAACAAGACCATGCAATTTTTCACTAAAGTAAGCAACAGGTTTACCATCTTGCATCAAAACACCACCAATGCTAACTCCACTAGCATAACATTCTAGCTCAAAAGTCTTACCAAAATTTGGAAGTTGCAGCAATGGTGCGTGTGTGAGCTTGTCCTTCAAAGTGTGAAAGGACTCCTCTTGTGCCTCTCCCCAATAAAACACCACCCCTTTCTTCGTCAACTCATGCAATGAGGCAGCAATGGTGCTAAAATCTTTGATGAAGCGGCGGTAGAATCCTACAAGACCAAGAAAACTCCTCACCTGTGTGACGGTTTGGGGAACCGACCAGCTCTTTATGGCTTCAATTTTCATCTCGTCCACCTAAATTCCCTGTGGAGTTACAACATAGCCAAGAAAAGAAACTCGATCCGTGCAAAAGATGCACTTCTCAAGGTTACCAAATAAACGTGCATCACGTAAAGCATTAAAAACAACACGTAAGTGATCCATATGTTCATTAAAAGACTTGCTGTAAATCAATATATCATCAAAGTAAACTACCACAAAATGTCCAATAAAAGCTCTTAAAACCTCATTCATTAAGCGCATGAAAATGCTAGGTGCATTTGTCAAACCAAAAGGCATTACTAACCACTCATACAACCCGAATTTGGTTTTAAACACAGTTTTCCATTCATCTCCAAGTTTCATTCTAATTTGGTGGTAGCCACTTCGCAAGTCAATCTTAGTGAAAATTATAGAACCACACAACTCATCTAGCATGTCGTCTAGCCTAGGAATAGGATGACAATATCGAATAGTAATATTATTGATGGCTCTACAATCACCACACATACGCCAAGTTCCATCTTTCTTAGGAACCAAAAGTACAGGAACGGCACAAGGACTAAGGCTTTCACATACATACCCGTGGTCCAAAAGATCTTGGACTTGCGGCTGAATTTCCTTAGTCTCCTCGGGATTGGTTCGATAGGCAGCACGGTTGGGCAAGGTTGCTCCTGGAATCAAATCGATTTGATGCTCTATCCCTCTCATAGGTGGCAGCCCCGGGGGTATCTCAGCTGGAAAAATGTCCTCATACTCCCGCAAAAGGTTAGTGACAGCAGGAGGCACCGAGCTAACAATATCATCAAGCGAAAACATAGCTCGTTTGTATACCAAAGCATAGCAAATATCATCATCAGAAATTTCAGCAAAGTCACATTTTGTTGCAAGCATAACACCACCCTTTAATTTAATCCCCTCAGCCTTAGAAATAGATGTAGACTTATCCTTTTTAGGTGGGAAAATAGAATTAGCAACTTGCTGATTTTCAGATTGGACATCATTCAAATTAGCAGCTCGTTCTCTATCAGCTTGTACAATTTGAGAAGGGGTCAAAGGTACCAAAGTAATTTTCTTTCCTTTATGCACAAAAGTGTATTTATTACTTCTACCATGGTGTGTAGCATCATTATCATGTTCCCAAGGGTGACCCAATAAGAGTGAACAAGCTTGCATAGGTACCACATCACAATCAATAGAATCAGCATAAGAACCAATGGAAAATGAAACTCTGCAAGTTTGTGTTACCTTTGCTTTACCAGAATCATTTAACCACTGAATATGGTATGGACGTGGGTGCAGGCGTGTGGTCAAGCCAAGCTTCTTGACCAAATTAGAACTTACCAAATTGTTGCAGCTACCTCCATCAATAATGACACATGCGCGACAGTCGCTGATGACGAAGAAAATCTAGAACAAGTTATGGCGTTGTAGCTTCTCAGGTTGCTGGACTTGTGAGCTGAGCACCCGCTGGACAATGATGCTCCTATAGGCCACCATGGCCTTGTCACCAAGGACCTCGTCATCCTCCTCATCTGCATCTTGGTCTTCTTCATCCTCAATGTCAGAGGTGTTGATGTAACCATGTTCTGTAGCAATATATGCCCGCTGACTTGGGCAGTCCTTCTGCACATGGCCAATGCCATGGCAGCGGTGACACTGAATGCCCGAAGTGCGTCCCGTCGATGCAATGGATGAGGAACTCTTGGTAGGCACCTGCAAATAATTTTTACCTGAATCTGAAGGTCATGCGGAAGGTGCCTTAGGTGTAGCGGAAACTCTAGAGGCTGTTGGTCGCTTGCTCGCTGGTGGAGGCGGCCGAAAGGTGGTTGGCTTGGTCAGCCCCGAAGATGGTGCCGAGCGTGGCGTGTATGTGGTGCTGACCTTGCTCTTGCCCTGCTGTTCATGCCCCTGCAATTCCTTTTCTACAAGCATAGCAAATTGAAACAACTGGTTGACAGTGTTAAATTCCTTATAATCAATAATGTCCTGAATCTCATGCCTCAAACCCGAATTAAAATGACAAATGGCATCTTCGTTCCCCTCCACAACACTACAACGCATCAATCCCTTTTGGAGCTCACCATAGTAATCCTGTACAGATTTATCTCCTTGTTCTAAATGCATCAATTTCTTACGCAAGTCTCTATGATAAGAAGGAGGAACAAAACGATCATGCATAGCTACCTTAAGTTCTTCCCACGTACTAGGTAAAGCATTCTGTGCAGCTAGCCCATTCCACCAAATAATGGCAAAATCCTTAAACTCACTAGTACCTTGTCTAACTCTATGCTGCTCAGGTACAAGGTGGGCACTAAACTTTTGTTCTACCATCATCTCCCAATCAAGATATCCCTCAGCATCATAATGACCCAAAAAAGATGGTATTGTGAACTTAATCTTAACATAAGGATCATCAGGCACACGGTGATTATTACCTTGACGGTGGTGGTGGTGGACACCACCCATACCTGTCGTGTTGCGGCGAAGACGTTGTCGTAATCTCTCTTGTCGGAAGGCTGCTCGACCTATGTTCCCGTTGGCATCATACACCATGTCTTGACCATTGGTGTTGCTGCCAGAGACATCGTTGTTGCCCGCCACAAAGGTTTCCAACTTAGTAACCTTGTTGGTTAGCATGGAAACTCGCTTGTCCAATCTCTCCATGCTGTTGCCAATGTTGAGTTCAATGAGTGCGTCAATGACGGCCTTCCTGATGGCCTCATTCATCCTTTTTTGGGCATCCTCTACAACAACTTGTAGTTGCTCTTGACTGACACACTCGTTGAAACCCTTAGGATTGTTATCTCCAGTCTGTTCACCTCCTACCATTGAAAACACAAAAACAGGAACAAACGATGAAAGTTATCCCTACCAAATGACTACGTGGTTGCAGTGGTGTCACTTGTCACAGCAAGTGGAAGCGTCTTACCAAGCTCTTACAAAGTTCTTACCAACACAAGCAGTGGGCGGTACAACCGGCGGCTGGTTCATGATACCTATGAGGCAGTGGTACCGAGATTGCAAGGCCCTTTGTCTGTACTGATCTGAAGAGTTTGTGGAGCTTGGAAGGCACACAAAGAGTAATATGTATATTTGGCACACAAGTCAGTAACAGAAAGTAATGCTAAATTATAGTCCAAAGTACTTGTTCTTGTTGCTGGTCTAAAATGTTCCAAGTACCAGGTGTGTGACAAAAGTACGGTGGATAGCAATGTGACAGGTGTATGAAAAACAAGTATGATGGATGGAAATAGCAACACAAACAAGGAAACAGACAGCACACGCTAACACAACTCACTTTGGTCTTCTCTATGTGCTCCTCTAAATATTGTTCCTCTTTTGCCCCTCTCTTTTTTTCTATTTTTTTGGTTGTCGTTGTTTTTTTGGAAAATTTCAACTTTTTATTTTATTTTTTTGATATTTTTCTTTTACTTAGGAGCACAAAAGAAGTAACCATAGAAAATATGAGCTTAAACAAGTGAAAGACGTGGCATGTGGAATTTTCAGAAAACTTGATCAAAATCGACAAAAACCTTGTGACCACGAAAAGAGGATCTTGTGACCACTTTTTGACCAATTTAAAATTTTTGAACCCCGACAAGCCGGGGATGGACGGATCCAAAAAAAATTTGTTCGATTTTGATATATGGAACGTCAAAATCTGAGTTTGTATGCGAAAACTAGACCAGTTTTAAGAATTGGCTCCGAATTAGAGGACAAAACAGGAACAATGTGCACAAAACTGGTCACAACAGCAAAGATTTGATGGAAACGATGGGGGAAAACACACGAACTGGACTCTAACACGACCTAACCAGCAACAAGACCTCGACCTAGACACAAACTCAACACGACGGACTCTGAAACTAAAATATGCAAAGGCTATGGCGCGGAAGGTTCTAGGACAGGAAAAACGAGTATGGCACTGGACTATGGGACGAATGCGAAACACTCAAACTAGGGAATAAAAGTGAACCTGATGGTATACCTTAGCTCTGATTACCACATAATAGGGATGGGGATCCTGATCTTTCGTCAGGTAGTGGTAATTATCGTTGTGGCGGAGAATGACACACCGATCCGGCTTCAGATCGAAATATCAAACCCTGCAATCTTAGCACCACAGCTCCTCTGGTTATCAACTGAGTCACGGACCAGGTTGACCTCGCCAAGAAGGCTAATCCTTGCCTATGCAACGAAGAACACAAGCAAGAACAAGAAAGAACGCAACCAAATTGCAGATGAATAATTAAACTCTCGAAGTTAGGGTCTCACAAACCGATGAACGGTGAAACTGTTCTTGACAGATTAATCTAAGCAAAACCCGAACCCTAATGGAGGAGCGGCGGCTGTCTATGAAGACTCTAGGGTCGTGCAAGACCCCTGGCCGCACCCCTAATGGGCCCAAACACGATACATGGTCCATCGGACCAAAAGACGGTGTCGCAACACCCTAGCAGATTCTGGACGCTGTCTTGTGACCACGATTCCCATTGATTCCGAACAGATTTTGATGTGAGGCCACTTGGATTGGATTCCTTATCAAATTGGTTTTCCATCCATATGTGGATCGTCGAAAACGGAGTCTAGATGCGTCCTGGGTGACCAGTTTAAGGCATACTGGTCCTGGAAGCCGAGGCAGACTCGAATTCATGTTGGACTGGGCCTCCGGTTTGTGTTGGATGTCCTTGCTGGTCATCATCACCTCCACCACTTCCTCTAAGTCCTTCATGACCCTCTCCAATGTTCCTAAGCAAGATAACATCATTAGGTAGTAGTCTATTCTAAAAAGTATGAAAAGGATCGCTTAAGAACGAGCTCACCTCTAAATTGAGTTATCGCATTCGAGCCCGAGTCATTGGACCTTGCATGATGGTTGGAGGATCAGCGGGTGCCTCTGAAGAAGTGATGTCCTCATCAAGGACATCGTCTGGAAACTCTTCATATGTATTATCTGTTACCCATCTAGGATTTTCATTGAATGTAAAGCAAGTGTAAGCCCACCATGCTTAGCAAGTATATCAAAGGGATCTATGAGGCTCAAAGGCTAGACACGGTTTGACTGTGGTTCGTAATTTTAGTTGTTCAAGTTTTAGCATCCTGAATCACTACTTTAGTGAATAATCCCAACCCAAGTGGTAATGGTGAATAATCAAGATTATATCAATTTCCCAACCATCCATAGTAACCACTAATCATGAAGGATCCAGATCACTCGTATCCGTGAGCACGGCTGTTATAACAGGTCAAATATTTCTACAAAAATTGAGGCACTAGAGCACTCAACCCTGTACTCTAGCCCCCTAATTGTTGCTAAAAAGCTCCATTTTAACATATTGCATAATACCTTTAATCATGTTTAACAATTATTTATGTTGAGCGCTGCAGCATCTATCCAAAATGCATCCCAAACCATAGGTAACAAGGATATGTGGTACAAGTAATAATCTAGGTAAAGTCCTTAAAGGTAATTCAAATTTAGACACCTGCATGAATATGAATTATAAAATTCATAGGTACAAGGGGCCTTTGCTACACTTGCCTTCCTCAAAGTTATCCTCTAGGTACTTCTAGTCACCCTGTTGATCCTAAGTCACCTCGAGTTGATCACCCTCTAAACGTGTTCCAATTCACCAATCAAGCACTCAATCCAATCATTACATGCATACAAATAGACTTCTATTAGAATAGTACACCAAATAGTCAAAACATAGATTGAAAAGCTTATAAATCTATTCTACGTACTGCTACGAACATGTGAGCGAAAGAATCACTCAAATCGGACTTAAAACGCAAAAGTTTTGCATGAAATAAGGTTCCAATGGCATTTCTGTAAATAAACTGAACTTATTTTTGAATTAAAACAATTAAAATCTAAATTTAAATGGATTATGGATGGCGCGCACTATTTTTGAAAACTATAGGGGCTAAAATGAATAAAAATAGGACTGAAAAGTAACTCTTTTGAACTGAACTGGACCGCGGGTTGATTCGCTGAAAACCGAGGGGCTAATCTACAAAATAACCTGGCAGGTCGCAATTGACTGTGTCGTCGGCTGACTGGGTGGCCACGTGGCTGCGCGTGAGTGGTGCGGTGCACCACGTGTGCGTGGGCACGTGTTGACGTGGCGCTGTGGGCCGAGTCCATAGCCCGACAGTGGACCGGTTACACATTCTGAACGGGTATGTGATCTTGGCCGCTGATCAAAGAACAGACGGTGAGGAATGAACAGCAGATTCCCCCGCCGCTGCACTATGTCTCTGGCGAGCCCACCATGGTCAGTGGTGAGCTGAGCGCCATGGCGAATGCCGGTACAGCGTTCTAGACCACCCTAGATCAAACCAAACACACGGGAATGAAGTACATGCTCTCACGATCTCGCTCGGGTACCAAAATAGGGATGGGGAGCTCGTCGAGGCGATGGTCCCCATGGCAGCGCCATGATCGGCGTGACTGGAGCTCACCGATACGGCGCTCCAGGGTGTCATCCAAAGGAATAGGGGCACGGGAAGATGGAGCAGCTCAGCGCGAGTCCGACGGAGGTGGTCGCAGCGTCCGAGAGAGCTCCGAAGGGCTGGGTCGACGGTGGCGGTGAACTAGAGAGAGAAGATGGGCATGGGTGAGGGTGAATCCAAGCGCTGCATTACCAAAATGAAGAGGTGAGGGTACCTACGGCTCCGGTGGAGTACGGTGGAGCTGACAGGCGCGTCGACATCGTCGATTGGGGCGCTGGAACAGTGGATTGCGGGGCGGCAGTGAGAACTCGAACATGGATGGGAAAAGGAGAGAAGGAGGGGTTCGGCTCAGTGTTTTGTAGGTGGGCAGCGAGCGGTAGATGGAAGGGAGCGTGACGAAGGTGAATTTGGACACCTTCCAATCCTGGCCCGGGGGCCCAACAGGTGCGGCTGCCTCCGATGGCAAGCACGCCATCACCGGCGAGGCGAGGAAGGAAAGGAGGGAGGCACGTCCAATAGGCAGGTCCCGTGTGTAGTGAGGGGAACAGAGGAAGCGGCGTGCGGGCGTGGGCGCTGCGGTGAAGGCCAAAGCTGGGCCATGCGGCGCTGAGCTGGGCCATGCGGTCAGCCAGTAGGCGCGCGCACGGAGGAAGGGTGTGGAGCGACGACGCTGAGCGGGTCACTGAGCAGGCCGAAGGAGGGAAGGAGGGGAGGCATGAGCTGGGCCGCCAGCAGGCTAAGCGCAGGAAGGGAAAGGAAGAAAGGGCTGGGCTGGCCTAGGGTTGGGCTGGAAAAGAGGAAGAAGAGATTTTTTTCAAAAATAAATCCTTTTCCATTTCTAGTTTTCAAATCAAAGCCAAATTCAAATGAAATTTGAATTCAACTTCAAACAACCTAGCCCTACACTCAACCAAAAATAGTATACTTCGGCATGAATGCAACAAACATGTTTTTAATCCTTATAGTTAATTTTAGTTAACCAAAATTTATTATTTGTCCTAGTTTAAAATGCATAGAAAATCAAATAAATGATCAAATTTAATTACTAATTTGCAAATGAAATTTTAGGGTGTTACAAACCTACCCCCTTAAGATGAATCTCGTTCTCGAGATTCAGGTGATTCAAAAAGATTAGGATAGTCAGATTTTAGATCATCTTCTCTTTCCCAGGTTGCCTCATCCACAGAGTGAACCTTACACATTCTTATAATTCTGCTCCTTGTGATTCTCTCCGCTATTTCCAAAATTCTCACTGGATATTCTTTGTATGATAGATCCTCTTGGATATCCAGTTCTTCCAAAGGTAATTGTTCCTCAAGTACTCTCAAACATTTCTTAAGCTACGATACATGGAAGACATCATGAACACCTGAGAGCTGTTCCGGTAATTCTAGCTGGTAAGCAACTTCTCCTCTCCTGTTGATGATCTTGAAGGGTCCCACAAACCTGGGTGACAACTTCCCCTTGGTATGAAACCTCTTAACTCCTCTCATAGGTGAAACTTTGAGATAAACAAAATCACCAATCTCAAACACCAAATCCCTTCTTCTCGTGTCAGCATAGCTTTTCTGTCGAGACTGTGCAACCTTCAAGTTTTGCTTTATTGTTTGTACATGTTTCTTCGCCAGTTGCAAAACTTCTGGTGCAAAGACTTGACTTTCCCCCGTTTGATTCCAAAATAGTGGTGTCCTGCACTTTCTGCCATACAACTCTTCAAATGGTGCCATCTTGAGACTTTTCTGGTAGCTATTATTATAAGAAAATTCAGCATAGGGCAAACTCTTATCCCAACTTGTCTCGTACTGTAGAGCACAAGCTCTCAACATATACTCTAAAATCTTATTTGTTCTCTCGGTCTGCCCATCTGTCTGAGGGTGATAAGCTGAACTAAAATTCAACTTCGTGTCTAAGGACTCATGCAACTTCTGCCAAAAAATGGGATGTGAACTGTGTACCCCTATCTGAAACAATCTTCTTTGGTACTCCATATAAACATACAATCCTTTCCATGTATAGCTCTGCCAACTTTGCACCAGAATAAGTTGTCTTGATAGGAATGAAATGTGCTACTTTTGTCAGACGGTCTACAATTACCCAGATAGAATCATATCCCCTCTGTGTATGGGGTAATCCAACTATGAAATCCATTCCGACTTCCTCCCATTTCCACTCGAGTATCTTCATAGGTTGTAGTAAACCTGCTGGCCTCTGATGCTCTGCCTTTACTCTTTGACACGTATCACATATGGCCACATGTTCAGCTACATCTCTTTTTAGTCCATACCACCAATATCTCTCTTTAAGATCAAGATACATTTTAGTACTCCCCGGGTGTATTGAATAGGCCGAGGCATGAGCTTCCCTCAAAATAGATTCTCTAATAGACTTCACTTCTAGCACACAAATCCTTTTACCAAACCATACTGTTCCTTGATCATCCATGTGGAATCCTAGGGATTTACCAATCACTATACGTTCAACAATATCTTTGATCCTCTCGTCATTCAACTATCCGTTATGAATCTCTTGTTCTAAAGTAGGTTCCACCTCTAACTTCATAGTGTTAGCCACAATACCCAAATTCAGGTATTCAAACTCCTCACACAACTCTTTAGGTAATTGAGTTGTGTAGGACATGTTCACATAACTCCTCCTACTCAAGGCATCTACTACAACGTTAGCTTTTCCCGGATGGTAGTGTATTTCCAAATCATAGTCCTTGATTAACTCTAGCCATCTACGCTGCCTCAAATTCAGATCTGACTGAGTGAATATATACTTCAAACTCTTATGATCCGTATAAATCTCACACTTATGACCAATCAGGTAATGCCTCCAAATCTTGAGAGCATGTACCACAGCCGCTAACTCCAGATCATGAGTCAGATAATTTAACTCATGTTTTCTCAGCTGTCTGGATGCGTAGGCAACAACTCTACCCTCTTGCATAAGAATGCGGCCTAGACCTTGCCGTGAGGCATCACAATAGATAGAGAAGCTTTTGGTAAGATCAGGTAAGATAAGCACTAGGGCAGAAGTCAGTCTCTTCTTCAACTCCTCAAAACTATCCTGACATTACTTAGACCATACAAATTTGGCATTCTTCTCTAACAGAGCAGTCATAGGTTTGGCTAACTTAGAGAATCCCTCGATGAATCTCCTATAGTACCCAGCCATACCAAGGAAACTTTGAATCTCACTAACATCTTGAGGTGGCTTCCAACTCAACACATCTCTAACCTTCTTGGGATCTACTGCTACTCCTCAATTAGAGATTATGTGGCTAAGGAAAGATACTTCTTTTAGCCAGAACTCACATTTGCTAAACGTAGCATAGAGTTGATGTTCTCTAAGCTTCTGCAATACTAACATCAAATGTCCCTCATGTTCTTCTTCATTCTTAGAGTAGACTAATATATCATTAATGAACACAACGACAAACTTGTCAAGGTACTCCATGAATACTTTGTTCATCAAATACATGAAGTAAGCAGGTGCATTTGTCAGACCAAAAGACATGATGGTGAACTCATATAATCCATATCGGGTCACAAAAGTGGTTTTGGGAATGTTTGAACACCTTATTCTCAACTGATGGTATCTAGATTGGAGGTCGATCTTGGAAAATATACAAGCTCCCTTCAACTGGTCAAATAGGTCATCGATTCTAGGCAGTGGATACTTGTTCTTAATTGTGACCTCATTAAGTGATATGTAATCTATGCACATTCTTTGTGTACCATCTTTCTTCTCTACAAACAATATTGGTGCACCCCAAGGTGAAGAACTAGGTTGGACATAACCCTTATCTAGCAATTCCCTTATTTGTTTCTTAAGTTCTACTAATTCATTCACTCCCATTCTATAAGGTCTCTTAGCTATGGGTGCAGTTCTAGGTAAAAGTTCAATTATAAACTCAATATCTCGTTCAGATGGCATACCTGGTAACTCCTCAGGGAAGACATCTGGATACTCGTTTACTATCCATATATCCTCTATGGTTGTGCCCTCCAATTGATTAACCCGACAGATTTCCGCGGCTGACTGTGTTGCCACATACTCAACTTTCTCTCTAGATGTAGTGGTTAGATTCATGGAACTGTTCCCATAGTTTATAACTGCCTTCCGGGGCCTCAACCAATCCATACCCAAGATAACATCAATTCCAGATGTGTCTATGACTACAAGGTTGGCTTGAAATTCTACCCCCCTTATGATGAGACTAGCGGCTAAGCATATCCAATTTGCTTTCATTTCCCCTCCAGGTGAGTTTACTAACATGGGTTTCTTCATAATACATACGGGAATACCATGCTTCTTTATGAAAGTATATGCTATGAAGGAATGCGAAGCACCAGAATTGAAAAAACTATAGCTGAGTTTGAGTTGACCAGAAACATACCGATCACCACATCAGGTGCCTCCTGAGCTGTTTCTGCAGTTACATGATTGACTTTTCCCCGGACATAGTTCTGCTGCATGATAGCCATCCTCTTGGGGCATCTGTTGGAGTAATGTCCTGGTTCTCCATGATTGAAGCATCTGTTATCATTAACTACATTTGGCGCCTTTGGTGCGCCATTCTTCTGTGGAGCATTGGGGACATTATTCTTCATAGGAACATTGCTGGCTTGCTGCTGGTGCTAGACTGGTGCCTTATACTATTGCTGCTGCTGCTATGCACGCTGTGGTTGCTGGTTGCGGTTGACCAGATTGGACTGACCTTGATAACGCTACTATGGTTGAGTTTGTTGAGAATTGGTATGGAAGCGAGAGTTGCTCCCGGATTGCTGTCCCTGGAACTTCCTCTTGTCCTCCATTTGATGGCACTTGTTCTCTATAACCAAGGCCTTGTCCACTAACTGTTGGAAACTAGCAAAGGTATGGGACATCAGTTGGTACTGTAGACCATCATTCAGACCTTCCATAAATAGCTCCTACCTCTTCTCATCATCTTCCACCTATGTAGGTGCGTATCATGACAATTGTATGAACTTGTCACGATACTCTGCAATAGTCATGCTCCCCTACTTGAGAGCCAATAATTCCTTCTTCTTCAACTTCATCAACCCAGCGGGCACATGATGAGAGTGGAAGGCACTGTGAAACTCTGGCCACGTGATGGGGTTAGCTTCAGTACGGCCAAAGCGGAAAGAGTCCCACCAATCAAGTGTAGCTCCTTGCAGTTGTCCAGGAGCATACAAAGACCTTCTCTTTGTCATCACACTGTGCAATCTCAAGTTGCCTCTCAATTGCACACAGCCAGTCATCGGCTTGGAGTGGGTCAGTGGAATGCTTGAAGATAGGCGGATGTCCCTTTAGAAACTCTCCCCTCTTGTCTCTCACTTGAGGGGGTGCATTCCCATTCCCATTCCCCATATTCTGCATGCTCTAAGCCATCTGCTGAAGCAATTGGGTTTGCATCATCATCAGTTGCTCCATGGTGACAGGGGGTGGCGGCGGCAAGTCCTCGCCTCCCTGGTTGTTCCTCCTGGTGTTCACCATCTGTAGATACATCATATAAGTCTCATATATCCAAAATATATAACCTTTAAGAGATAATGGTCTAATAAGAGTAGGTACCACAAGATCAAGATTAGAGATATATTTTGGGTATACAAGAAGATAATTTTTCCGAACTTTCCAGCGAGTTGGACAAACAGCAGTGTAGTAAAACGAGCATATCTCATGCTATATTTATCATCTGAATGCTAATTTTACCTTTATGGAAAGCTTATGAAATTCTATACAACTTTCATTTAGAACACATTTTCAGATTCTGAAGTTTAATCAGGCAAAAATAGACAACAAGAAGTACTGTTCCAGATTTCTGACAGCACAGAATATCAACTTACAACAGCTATATCTCACAATTCATAATAGGTATTGAGATGATTCTAGAGCCAAAAGAAATATGTAGAAGTCTACTTATCTCCATAAAATTTTCATGACCATTGGACCTATAGAACATGAGATGTGAACTGATAAAGGTGAACTGCTCAGAATGATACAGAATGGGCAACAAGATATAAAGAAACCCAACTATTTATTCATATCATCCTTAAGCCTTAATCTTAACTAAATGACTGTGGACATGTCCACAATCATCACAATCAAGACAAAAATCCAAATCAAACATTGTTCATCATGACAACCATCCAACCATTCAAGTAACAATTGTTCAACCATTAAAAGGAAAAGAAACTAAACACTCTCGCACATCTATGCGTGTTTATTACATATTTTGGGAAATCTTCCTATGGGTCGATGTTGGTGCTGGTGTTGGGGTCTCCAAAGTCTCCTCTGTTCCTTGGGGGCGATTGAGCAGGAATCCCTGGCGCTTCCACATCAGGACCTCCTTGATGTTGCTTCAATATAGCATTGTCATGGGCAAGCTGCAGGTATGCCTTCCCCATGACATCTAGCTCATCCAAGTCGGTGTTGGTCTGGGTCAAGCTCATCAAGGTAGGCCTAAGCCTATGGTTCACCTCCCCAAGTGGTGAGGCAATGTTGCAGGTAGACTGGCTGCTCCGATGGTGGGGAAGATAACGATCCTCCTCCCATGCACTGTCGTCGAAGTGGCGATCGCGGTTGACCACCAACACCTGTCGAGCAGCATCCCGGATGTTGTCTGCATGTGTGAGCTGTGCAGTGATAGCACAGTGGATGTAGCACACCCGAGTCCCTTCGCGGATGTACACTTCTATCTCCCAGAAGCCGGTGTAGTTAGGGTGGGTCCAATGCTCCGTCCTGTACTGCACAGTGCACCTGGTGTGGTAGCGGCGTACGAGTGAGAGAAGCTTGGGGTGGCAGTAGTCATCTCCTTGTATATCATAGTGGATCTCCATGGTCCACCCTTGAGCCAGCAGTGCATCATGGTCATCAACACCATCATTTCCACCATTTCCTCCATCTCCATCACCATCACCACCATCACCATCATTACCACCATCATCTGAATTAGAACTATCCGAATCATCACCATCATCAGGGTCACCAGCTCCATCCTGACCACCCTTTCCATTTTCTTCCATGGGCTCCTCCCTAGATTTTTCTATCTCTATGGGCTCCTCAAACATGGGCCCCTCTTCAGTCTCTTCATCCATGAGTTCATCCTCCATCTGGTCCTCCAGAGGTTCCTCCATAGGCACCTCCACAGGCGGTTCCTCCTCCATGCTCCTCAGAGCCTCCACCAGATGTGCAGGAATGCGCTTGCCAAACATGAACCTTGTCCTCCTTGTTGGCATCACAATGGTGCGCTAGCGGGGTGTCAGCTTGGTGCGGGCCATCTATAAGATTGAAAAGGTTAAGTATTAAAATAAAATAATTTTTGCAATAGATAAAGGACATAATATAAGCAAAAAATTTATAGTAAATTAAAGGTAGCAAAATAAAGATAATGTGATCCTAAAAATATCCATTTCTAACTAGGTTGATCGTCCTACAGTCAGTTATAGCTCTGATACTAATTTGTCGCACCCAATTTTGCATAGCAAAATCAAGTACTCATATATGTGCCCCCAGGATGTCCAAACACACATATACCATCAAATTGTAGTAATATCAAAGTAAAGTACTTTATTACAATGCATATCTCATCATAATGTTATCACATAGTTTTGCTCATTGGCAACATTATTACACAAAGCGAAAAACTAGCCCAAACTACCACAGGGACTCCAACTGGTGAACATCATCCTAGTAGTCCTGGACATCCTCCGGAAACTCTTCATATGTATTATCTGTTACCCATCCGGGATTTTCATTGAATGTAAAGCAAGTGTAAGCTCACCATGCTTAGCAAGTATATCAAAGGGATCTATGAGGCTCAAAGGCTAGACACGGTTTGACTGCGGTTCACAATTTTAGTTGTTCAAGTTTTAGCATCCTGAATCACTACTTTAGTGAATAATCCCAACCCAAGTGGTAATGGTGAATAATCAAGATTATATCAATTTCCCAACCATCCATAGTAACCACTAATCATGAAGGATCTAGATCGCTCGTATCCATGAGCACAGCTGTTATAACAGGTCAAATATTTCTGCAGAAATTGTATAACTTTACCCATCAAGCCGTGATTCCCAATGCCGGGGTTTGCAAAGTCCACAACACCTCTACCTAGGAAGTGTGGCAGGGTTTCACTACGTAACCCTTTGCTAGTTGCACTAACAAGTCATAGCTGCTAAGGTTTCAGTCGTCTAGCCATATGTGGCCCTCCTCTAGGAGTGGCACGCATGGTCGTGGCACGGTACACACCCTAGCAGGAAAGGAAACATACCAACTAGTGCCCCCCTCTTGCCTTACGGAAAGCTACAAACGAGCTAGTACAATCTAGTTAACAGGTTAAAGTCAGAGCCATATGACACTCGGGGTTGTACGAAACCTCCTAGGTGGCTGCATTAGGATTAAGTCCTTATGGAGAGGCACTAGAGAGCTCAACCCCGTACTCTAGGCCCCTAATTGTTGCTAAAAAGCTCCATTTTAACATATTGCATAATACCTTTAATCATGTTTAACAATTATTTATGTTGAGCGCTGCAGCATCTATCCAAAATGCATCCCAAACCATAGGTAACAAGGATATGTGTTACAAGTAATAATCTAGGTAAAGTCCTTAAAGGTAATTCAAATTTAGACACCTGCATGAATATGAATTATAAAATTCATAGGTACAAGGGGCCTTTGCTACACTTGCCTTCCTCAAAGTTATCCTCTGGGTACTACTGGTCACCCTGTTGATCCTCAGTCACCTCGAATTGATCACCCTCTAAATGTGTTCCAATTCACCAATCAAGCATCCAATACAATCATTACATGCATACAAATAGACTTCTATTAGAATAGTACACCAAACAGTAAAAAACATAGATTGAAAAGCTTATAAATCTATTCTACGTACTGCTATGAACACGTGAGCGAAAGAAACATTCAAATCAGAGTTAAAACGCAAAGGTTATGCATGAAATAAGGTTCCAATGGCATTTCTGTAAATAAACTGAACTTATTTTTGAATAAAAACAATTAAAATATGAATTTAAACGGATTATGGACGGTGCGCACTATTTTCAAAAACTACAGGGGCTAAAACGAATAAAACAGGACTGAAAAGTAACTCTTTTGAACTGAACTGGACCGCGGGTTGATTCGCTAAAAACTGAGGGGCTAATCTGCAAAATAACCCGATGGGTCGCAGTTGACCGCATCACCGGCTGGCTGGGCGGCCACGTGGCTGCATGTGAGTGGTGCGGTGCAGCACGTGTGTGTGGGCGCGCGCTGTGGGCCGAGTCCATAGCCCGACGGTGGACCGGTTGCACATTCTGAACCGGTATGTGATCTTGGCCGCTGATCAAAGAACGGACGGCGAGGAATGAACAGGAGATTCCCTCGCCGCTGCACTGTGTCTCCGGTGAGCCCGCCATTGTTGGTGGCGAGCCGAGCACCACGGAGAACACCAGTACGGCGTTTCGGACCACCCTAGATCAAACTAAACACACAGGAATGAAGTACATGCTCTCGCGATCTCACTCGGGTACCGAAACACGGACAGGGAGCTCGTCGAGGCGACCGTCCCCATGGTGACGCCATGACTAATGTGACTAGAGCTCGCCTATACAGCGCTCTAGGGCATCATTCAAAGGAATGGGGGCATGGGAAGATGGAGTAGCTCACCGCGAGTCCGACGGAGGTGGTCGCAGCGTCCGGGAGAGCTCCGAAGGGCCGGGTCGACGGCGACGGCGAACTGGAGAAAGAAGATGGGCACAGGTGATGGTGAATCTGAGCGACGGGTTACCAAAATGAGGAGATGAGGGTACCTACGGCTCTGGTGGAGTACGGCGGAGCTCACAGGCGCGTCGGCGTCATCGATTGGGGCGCTGGAACGGCGGATTGTGGGGCGGCGGTGAGAACTCGAATGCGGATGGGAAAAGGAGAGAAGGAGGGGTTCGGCTTGGGGTTTTGTAGCAGGCGGTGTGCGGTAGATGGAAGGGAGCATGACGAGGGTGAATTTGGACACCTTCCAATCCTGGCCTGGTGGCCCGGCGGGTGCCGCTGCCTCCGATGGCAAGCACGCCATCACCGGCGAGGCGTGGAAGGAAAGGAGGGAGGCGAGTCTGACAGGTGGGTCCCGCATGCAGTGAAGGGAAGAGAGGAAGCAGAGTGCGGGCATGGGTGCTACGGTGAAGGCCGAAGCTGGGCCATAGTGCCGAGCTGGGTCGCGCGGTCAGCCAGCAGGCACGCACGCGGAGGAAGGGCGCGGAGCGATGGCACTGAGCGGGCCACCGAGCAGGCCGATGGAGGGAAGGAGGGGAGGCGCGAGCTGGGCTGCCAACAGGCCAAGCGTAGGAAGGGAAAGGAAGAAAGGGCTGGCCCGGCCTAGGGTTGGGCTAGAAAAGAGGAAGAAGAGAATTTTTTTCAAAAATAAATCCTTTTCCATTTCTAGTTTTCAAATCCAAGCCAAATTCAAACGAAATTTGAATTCAACTTCAAACAACCTAGCCCTACACTCAACCAAAATCAGTATACTTCGGCATGAATGCAACAAACATGTTTTTAATCCTTATAGTTAATTTTAGTTAACCAAAATTTATTATTTGGCCTAGGTTAAAATGCATAGAAAATCAAATAAATGCTCAAATTTAAGTACTAATTTGCAAATGAAATTTTAGGGTGTTATAGGAGCGCCCCGACAGCACTCCCGTCTGGTCTCCGCAATGCCACAGAGACCATTGGCCACCTTGTGGCACAACACACTCCTCCATCCCCCATGAACGATGAGTTCATGGGGATGACCGAATATGTTGTGAAATCTTTCCATGACCTCCTCATAGGAGAATCAAAGTCGCCCTCTAGCTCTAACTCCAGCAAGGGGAGCCATCATCCCTCTCATGAATGTTTCATGGCAGGTACCCCCAAGGGACATGTTGAAAGCATCCATGAGGGAGAGGTTACCCTAATGAATGACTTCGACGACGAGGTCGAGAGGGATACAGGGGCCCCACCTCGCCTATGGGTAGAGCAGCAGAAGGCTCGGCACTAAGAGCTTGAGGAAGCATGACTCTACCTTGAGCAGGAATACTCGGAGCCCGAGCGAGAGATCGAGCGCCACGGAGACAGTGTGCGTGTGCATGCCATGGCCCACATGTGAACCGGAGGATCATCGAGGACGATAAAGCCCTCCCACACTTCACCCAGGTGAGCTAGAACATCGCTGCTGTGGTGGCCTTGCTTCGGGGGCTTCCGGGGCCCGTGACGCCCGAGGATCATCAAGCCCATCGCAAGATTCGCACGCTACTCGAGCGTACAGCGGTGTAGCAGGCCAAGAGCTCGCTGTCCCGACAACATGAGCTCGACGCCAGCCAGTGCATGCCCATAGAATGACCCAACAAGGACACGTCAGTCCACCAAGCGCCACAAGGCGGTAGGCCACGCACCGTGTCTCGGTGCATGAGCGTCTCGGCCACCACCATGATGCGCGTGATACCCTCTGTAACACCCTAGGTGTCAGCCTTGCATAACTTGACTTGCATAGCATGAGCATGATCATCAAGCATTCATAAACAAGCATTTACAATTGAAACATTGGATTGAAACATATGCAACATTTGCTTGTTATCGCATGTTTCCTTGAACATATGCAAATGATCATGAGTGTAAACATGTACTTAGTGGATGTGAGTCACAAAAACATTTAACAACACATGGGTTAGCAAATAGGACATTGTTCATGAAGGTCACCTTTCATGACCAAACACTTAAGATTTCATGTGTTAACCTAGATAGCACTATGTGTGACTAATACATGAAATGATTGTATGACCTTGCAATTTGCTTAAACATGTTTAGAGTATCATTATGAACAACTTTTATATTCATGGTTAGGGGTAAATAGGTCATTAAGCCATAGTTTGAACTGTATCATCTTTTAAATGTGACATGTTTGACCAAGTTTGAACTATGTGTTAGAGACTTTGCATGTAGGTGGTCACTAAAGCAAAGTTGTAGTATGTGAGATGGGGAACAACTTTTATTTTTGGGTCATTGACTGATTTAGCTCCTAACATGCTCGAATTGGGATCACAAAAATTAGCAAAACCAACATTTCAACACTTAGAGAAAATTTTCTAAGTCATGATCACAGACAGTGCTGACAAGCCGACCTTTGGGATGATTTAACTCGGTCTCGGTTGGGAGTTGGAACATAATCCTTTAAGAACAAATGAAGCTGGTACATAGGTCTACCATTTTGGTTTAGGATGTTTGCACGAAGGAGCCACGGATTAGAAGTTTGATCTTCGTGAAAACTCGCTGTCAGGCGGCCATCGCGTTTTCTGACGAACTGAATCAAATCCGAAACACTGGTTTCAGTGGCCGACCGGCTCAGAGCCGAGCCGCCGCGTGGTGGCCAGCGGACGCCATGCGTCACCGGTGCCCTGCCGCGTGTGGCCAAGGCAGGCCAGCGCGCGCCTTAACCTCTCCCGCACCCAACCGCACTCAGCCGCGCACGCCATTCGCCTTGCCTCGGTTTCCTTCTCGCCCGCAGCAGCAGCCGTCCAATGTAGAGAGTCCGCCATCGCCCTTGTCGACGATAGCTCGCCCTCGCCGTTCCTCTGTCCCACTGCAGCTTCACCGCCACCCCAGCAACCCACTGCGTCCAACCGTGCCCGTTGTTAGCACCCGGTAAGCTCCAGCGCCATGCAAGTGCTCGCCAGAGCTCCGCCGCCACCCTCCGTCGCCGTGGTCCCACCTAACCCGACCACCGCAGGCCATGATAGAGAGCACAATAGTTTCCTTGTAGTCCAGCGATGCTCGTCCGAGCTTTAGTAGGGGCCGCCGAGGTCGTCACCGGCGTACCGCCGTCGTCCCGCCTCGCTGAGCAGCCATGGCCGCCGCCGTCGTCACTAGCGTCGACGATAGGGCCGGCCAAGTGGTGCAATCGATGCGCTAGGTTGAGTAGGTCATACCGTGAAGATTTCACCGCCGGCAACCTCGCCGTCGGCGAGCTCTGGCCGTGCAACCGTCGCGCAGCGCCACTGCCCTATCTCGGTGTCACTGACGCGTGGGGTCCTCTGTCAGCGGGTCCCACCGGTCAGTGGCAGTTAGAGAGTAGGATAGTTCATTTGATTAAGGATTTCATGTTGTTTTGCAATATTTAGATCTCCAGTTTGGTAGCTTCAAAAATTGTGAAATAAATTTGGTAGTGTTCCTTAGGAAGTGAAGTATTTAAGAAAAATATGATGTTGACACTTACAGTATAAATTTTGGAAGATTTAAATGGAGATTTGAAATGCGTTTTTGAATGCATGCAAATTGTTTATTTTATATCTAGAGTTCCTGTTCTCCAAAAATTATGAAATTTTTGTGGTAAGCTATTCTTGACATGTATGAGCTCTGGTAAAAATTTGAGGATCAGTGCATGCATAGATTTGTAGTTATAGATTTTTCTTTTATAAATAGGTAATCCTTGTATGAATTTTTATAAATTATTTAGGAATCCAATATTCATGAAATTCGTTGGAGGTTATCCTAGTACTATAGGGATGCTAAGAAAAATATAAAATCTATTTCTTGACACTTTTCACTATGGTTTTCTATTTATGCTATTTTAAGCCTTTATGCCTTGTCATTTTTACATAGGATGTTTTGCTTGGTAAAATGGCATGAAACTTTTACAGTAGTCTTTTGATAGCATTAGTAAGGCACTATAAATTTTTGAGAATTTATGAAGTACATATGGTATATGTTTGTTATTTAACCTAAGTATCTAAATAAAATAATAAAGGCATTTAAATAAATAGTTTGGGCTTCACCATTAGGTTTTCTTGGGTGTATTTGATATGCTTAAACTGTTGGTAGACTTTGTGTTGTCAAACTTTGAATGATTACATGAAGTAGAAGTATTGTTACTTTGTAATGCGAATTGGAAGGATTCCGGACAGATTCTGGAGTTTGATAAGTTGCATGATAAAAATGATGATTACTGTAAAAATGGTTAATAACAAAGTTGTAGATAACTTCATCATATGTCTTGTGTTAAAATTTCAGGACCATAGGTCAAACGGTTTAGGAGTTACAGCTGTTTAAAGTTAGCTTTTTCCGAATTTGCTTGTTCTCTGGAATTTCTGGACAGCACTGATATGATTGTCGGTTTTGCCTAAGATAAGTTGTGAATTAGCTTTTGTGAATTAAATAAGAGTTGTAGGTAATTTTATAAGCTTTCCAAAAAGTCTAGGATCACTGCATTTGGATAATTATAATTCCAGTAATGAGTAAAACAAGTAGCTGCTGTTTGTGAAATAGTAGATGCATTGTTGAAATAATTAATTACATGATCAAGAAGAGATATGCACCTACTCAGTAAACGCGATGCACCTGTTGTTACTTAAACCACATGCTATTAAGAATATTTGCAAGAATACATTCTTCATGTATCATCATACCACACTTGTTAACATATTTGCATTCGTAATATCTTATGCCATATTCATGTATCTAGGATCGGAGGAGGAAATAACGTTGCTAGAATTCGACGAAGTAGAGGAAGGGGACCAGCAGGAGAATCCTCAAGTCGCAGCTCCCGAAGGCGAGGAGCAGATCCCTGAAGAGCTTCCAGAGTGTCCTGACCACCACCCCACTTCCTTTCTGTGAGGCAAGCCCCGGAGCATTATAAGTCTCCTAATATTTTACAAATGATTACTTAAGTACTTATGATTGATGCATTAGGTTATAAGAGTTGATTGGAACCCCTCGATGCATATGAATTCCTTGTCCAGATATTACACCTTTAACCGGTATAGGTCCAGGATCTAATATATGTTTAGCCATGCTTAGACCGGTAGAAGTCGGGTGATTTCCTATCACCTGCGAGATATAGGTGGATACCGGAGCATGGTTGGCTATATTTGCTATCGTGGAACAGAACCATGGGGTAAAAGAAAATCAAGGCCGAGCGGAGTTTATGCGTAGGATGACTCATGAGATTTCGTCTGTGCCAATCAAGGACCGTACCGTTGTTGGAACTTCTGACAAGATTGAATGCATGCCTATCACTTAGCTGGCCGGATAACTCGTTCCGACCGTGAAGCCGAGTAGCTCAACACAGGTCAAGCCCTGTTCTGTTGTGCGCTCCTTGCGGGGGGCGATCAGACTGAGCCCAAGGGTAGGCTAGGCCTGAACGTCCTAGCATCTGGTGTCCCAGATTGTGCGGCGCGGTACGGACCCACGAAATGTGTACCTGAGTTGTACCAAAGGTGACCTAAGGCTGCCTTCGCGTGGTATGCCTGGGTTTGTATTAGGAATAAATTCCCAGCTGGTTGAAATCGATTCGAATCGCCATCTCTCTTGGATAGTGAGAAACTTGGCTAGCTCCAACATCGTAGTAACTGTGTTATGGAACATGATGGTTCGGATGAATATGGAATTACAATACCTGCTATGGTTACTATTGTATGCTTTTAAATGGATATACCACATGTTTGGCACAGGATAGTTGCTAATCTAGAGATGGATAGTTATAATTAACCTTATATTGGAACCATAATTGTATAACTAAGTTATTCGCTTTTATGCAAAATGTTGTCAAGCTATCTCCACTTATACACCTTGCATAATCCTTGGAGTCGAATTATTTTTGGTTTATGACGGGTAAGTCTAGCTGAGTACCTTCTCGTACTCAAAGTTTTATTTTCCCATTGTTGCAGATGGCACTGTGTATCTTGGTTATTACAAGAGTTGCTTCTATCCCGCCGTGGATGAGGAGTAAGCCTTGGGCAGACTTCTTTAATAATCCCTATCTTTGCTTTTGTGGACTGTGATCCTACTTGGCACTGTACTAAACTATGTTGGAAACTTTACTTTCAAACTTAATTTGCTTCCGCTTTTCTCTATCAAACTCGGTTTGTAATAACTGGTTTCATACTCTGATGATGAAAATGTATCTGTGAACTTTATGTAATATGTGACATGTATGTTGAATCATGTACGATCTTGGTTGTTGTAAATCATTTATCGAGACCCGTCGTGGTACTCGACGGACTACCGGGTTTATATGGGTTCAAGTATGACAGTGCGACCGCTTGCGGGCCGTCATTGTACTTGTACTCTTATAAATTGGTCGGTTCTATGACAGCTGGCATCAGAGCAAGATTCAACGTTAATTGTCACATGTGTATTTAAAACAAAAGTTTTTGTTTTCCAAAAAAAGACCCTTCTCTAGCAACTGATAGCTATATAATAGGTATTTGAAATCTAAAGTGTGCCAATGATCACTTTCCTTATGCCCAAATTAAGGACTATTAGGTGGCTATTTAAGTACTAACATGGGGGTTTTTACTTCGTCGTCCATACGGTGTGCTATTGTATGGATGCCATTCACTTGAATGGTAATGTATGGATCAAATGCCTCTACGCCAAGGTAAGAGGATGAGTGATATGACCGCAAGATGTGAGCGTGCGGTCGGGGAGAGTTAGCTTTGGTACGGCTATGTATGCATGCTTGCATGTGTATATGGTGCGTATTTAATTGTGGGTTTAAATTGTTATCGGGTAGTTTGATACGGAAGTATATGTATGGGTATACATATATGGAAGTATTTAAATTTACATTCTGCATATTTCATTATGGGTTTGGGCTGAAATGAAATTCTTATGTAGGTACACTAACAACGAAACATGTAGCTCGACTAGTTACGCTATATATGAGAGAACGTATGTATGCCACCGTGTCTACCGCTAGAAACAAATTTTTCCTAAGTCTGTGAGGACGTACGGAACGAGCATGCATCATGATAATTATCATTCAAATAATTACATTGTTCCTCCCCTTATAAATTTCTTACTCGGTTATGTAACTCTTATCCATTATGGCATTGTCTCACAAAAGTGTACATGTTGATAGTACCGATGGCAGCACCAGTTGGATGTGAGAAGTTCCTGATGGTTTTTGGAACTCCTACTCTGCTGTGGAGAGTTTTGCACTTTGCGGGGTACCATGAACCGCCCCTCTATCACTGGAATAAAGGGACTTGAGCCAGCAGCTTGCACGGGCCCAGCATGTAGTGATGGGTTTTCAGCATGAGGTGCATAATTTGAACAACCAACTACACCCGATCCTTAGTAAAGAAGACAACGATCCAGAAATGTTAGTAGAAGATGACGGCTGGGACGAGAAAGAAGTGGAGCCAGAGAATGAGGATGATCCTATCTCCGACCTCGACAGCGATCTTAATGAAGATTAGAGTCACCTAGTGACTAGTATGTTAACACGATGCGAGTCCGATAAGTGATAAAATTGGTGGTGTCATGTTGCGAGAATAAATTGTTATGCCTCTGTTTTTATTGTGAATTTGAGAATTTTCTCTAGTAATTTCAGTTTGGCATGATTATAAATTCATCTGCAATCTTGTGGCATCCACCAATAATCGCTTATTGTTGCAACTTCGCAGATGACATGCACCCGAGCAGGAGCTGGTAGCAGTCATGATGGCAATGGGGATGACTTACCACCACCACTGCCACCGTCTGCTCAGGAGTTCTTTGCTCAGTTCTTGGGGAGCCAAAGGACAATGGAAGAAGCTCTACGCCTCATTGCGTAGAACACCACTCGTGGCCACCCACAACAGTAAGGGGCCGAGCCAAATCAGCACAGTACATTCAAGGAATTTCTGGATACAAAGCCTCCTATCTTCAAGGTGGCTGAGGAACCACTACAGGTTGACGAGTGGCTCAATACCATTGAGCAGAAGTTTCGCCTGCTAAGGGTCACTGAGCATCTGAAAGCTGAGTATGCTTCTCATCAGCTGCAAGGACCAGCAGGGATCTGGTGGGTACATTTCTTGTCATCACTACCTGCTAATGTGCGAGTGACATGGGAGTAGTTCAAGCTGGCTTTTAGGGGACATCATATTCCCCCAGGCCTAATGCGCATGAAAGCGGCTGAATTTATGAGGCTCACTCAGGGAATGAAGACTCTCACAGAATACATGCACGCATTCAACAACCTGTCCAGGTATGCTCTAGGTTTTGTGGATACTAAGGAGAAAAAGATAGAGAGCTTCAAGCGGGGTCTGGGTACCAAACTGATGAAGACCATGGCCAATTCTAGGTGTGCCACATACAACAAGTTTATTAGTGATGCCTTGACCTAGGAAAACCACAATAATATGCATGCGGCTGCTAAGGGTCGCAAGAGGGCATATGAGGTAGGTGCCTCTAGATCTTCACAGGCAAGAGCGGCTATCACAGCTAGGCCACAATTCCGTCCACCTGCATCCAAGTTTAGGCCTCCACCACCTAAAGCTTAGAATAGTAGGCCACAGAAACCATTCCGTAAGGCATTCACTATTGCCTTACCAAAAGGGACTGGCAGTCAGGGGAGCTCCATAGGACCTAGGAATAATCAGCCATGTTTCAATCAATCAAATGGGCCATTGGGCCAAGGAATGCCCCCACCCCAAGAAGAATGGCAACCCAAATCAGAACAATCAGAGGTAGGCGAACGCAAGGGCACGTCCGGGATATGTGCATTATACCGCTGTTGAGGAAGTGCCCGCTGGAGAAGTTGTCACGGCTGGTATGTTTCTCGTCAACAAGCATCCCGCTGTTGTGTTTATTTGATTCGGGAGCTTCTCATTCCTTTATGAGTCAAGCATTCGCATCTAGGCATGATCAGGAAATAATTGAAGTAAGCAAAGGGGGTTATAGTATAAATTCTACAGGGGGTACTATTGCTACAAATAAGATAGTCAAAAATGTGCTCATCTCTATACACAGGAGGGAGTATACCACAGATTTGATAATATTGCTCGGGTTATTGATAAGTGTAATCTTAGGCATGAATTGGATGAAGGATCATGGTGTTCTCATTGACACCAGCACTCGTACTATTATGTTGAGAGAACCCATGGGAGGGAATGCTTTTCTAGTACCACTCTCCCGCAATTTTGAACTCCAACATTTAGCTTGTGCTATCCAAACCACCACACTTTGTGATATCCCAGTGGTTTGTGAGTTTCCGGATGTATTTCCAGAGGAATTACTAAGCTTACCACCTGATAGGGATGTGGAATTTAAGATCGAGTTAGTGCCAGGTACGGCACCCATATAAAGAAGGCCCTATAGAATGCCACACAATGAGTTAGCAGAACTTAAGGTTCAATTACAAGATCTATTGGACAAGGGTCTTATCCAACCTAGCTCATCTCCGTGGGGATGTCCAGCATTGTTTGTGAAAAAGAAGGACAAGTCACTGAGAATGTGTGTAGATTACAGACCACTCAATGCTGTGACCATCAAGAACAAGTACCCATTGCCTCGCATCGACATCTTGTTTGATCAGTTGGCAAAAGCAAAGGCATTCTCAAAAATTGACTTGAGATCAGGCTATCATCAGATAAAGATTAGGCCAGAGGACATACCTAAAACTACTTTTTCCACTAGGTACGGCTTATATGAGTATTTGGTTGTCTTTCAGACTAACAAATGATCCTGCCTACTTTATGTACCTGATGAATTCGGTATTCATGCCCGAGCTTGACAAGTTCGTGGTCGTGTTTATCGATGATATATTGATTTATTCGGAAAATGAGTCAGATCATGAAGAGCATCTGAGGATTGTCCTATCCAGATTGAGGGAGCATAAGCTATACGCAAAGTTTAGTAAGTGTGAATTTTGGTTGAGCAAGGTACCTTTCTTAGGTCACATCTTATCAAGGGATGGAATCTCTGTAGACCCATCAAAAGTACAAGAGGTCATGGATTGGAAAGCCCCAATGCATGAAGTTCGGAGTTTTCTAGGGTTAGCAGGATATTATCGTCGTTTCATTCCAGACTTCTCAAAGATAGCTAAGCCAATGACCAGACTACTTCAGAAAGATGAGAAGTACAAATGGACACCAGAATGTGAAGCAGCTTTTCACACCCTCAGAACTCTATTGACTACAGCACCTGTTCTAGCACAACCAGACATTGAAAAGCCTTTTGATGTATTTTGTGATGCATCGGGAATAGGTTTGGGGTGTGTGCTTATGCAAAAAGGAAGAGTTATTGCATATGCTTCTCGGCAATTGAGAAAGCATGAAGTCAACTACCCTACACATGATTTAGAACTTGCAGCAGTTGTTCATGCATTAAAGATATGGATACATTATTTGTTGGGCAATGTATGCCATATATATACTGACCACAAAAGTCTCAAGTATATCTTTACCCAACCAGAGCTGAACATGAGACAACGAAGATGGTTAGAGCTAATTAAGGACTACAATTTAGAAGTGCATTACCATCCGAGAAAAGCTAATGTAGTAGCAGATGCACTCAGTCGAAAGTCTCATTGCAACACTATGGAAGCATTATTGGAAGATGGATTCAACTTGTTACACCCTGCTGTACTACACAATATCACGATCAGTTGTTCACTTGAGAGCAAAATCATAGAGTTGTAGCAGACAGATGTAGGAATAAGTCACATCAAGAGAAAAATGCAAGAGCAAGAGACCAAGCATTTCAGATTGGACGAAAGAGGTGTGCTATGGTTTGAGGACCGACTTGTGGTGCCAAAAGACCGTGAGCTTAGGAACCAAATATTAGATGAAGCTCACTCGTCCAAATTGTCTATTCATCCGGGTAGTAGTAAGATGTACCAAGATTTAAAAACCCATTTTTGGTGGACTAAGATGAAGAAGGAGATCGTAGCCTATGTCGCTAGGTGCGATAACTGCAGTCGAGTAAAAGCTGTTCATATGAAATCTGTCGGATTACTTCAGCCATTGCCTATCCCAAGTTGGAAATGGGAAGAAATCAGTATGGACTTTATCACAGGCCTTCCAATGACACCACAAGGTCATGATTCAATATGGGTCATTGTAGATCGTCTCACCAAGTCAGCCCATTTTATACCAGTGAACACAAGGTATCATGTGGGAAAGTACGCTGAGCTGTATTTTTCTCAGATCGTGAGACTACATGGAGTACCCAGGACTATAATCTCAGATCGAGGACCATAGTTCATAGCTCGTTTTTGGGAGCACTTGCACTAGGCTTTGGGAACCAAGCTAATCAGAAGTTCAGCATATCATCCACAAACTTCAGGACAGACGGAACGAGTGAACCAAATCCTAGAAGATTTGCTTAGAGCTTGTGTTATATCTTCAAAAGGTTCATGGGAGAAATGGTTACCTTTAGCTGAGTTCTCCTATAACAACAGTTATCAAGCGAGTATCAAAATGGCTCCATTTGAAGCCTTGAATGGCCGAAAATGTAGAACTCCGTTGAATTGGATTGAGCCCGATGAAAGGAGATACTTTGGTATTGACTTTGTCAATGAAGCTGAAGAGCAAGTACGTGTGATCCAACAGCATATGAAGGCAGCTCAATCGAGACAAAAGAGTTATGCTGATAGAAGAAGGAGACCACTGACTTTTGAAGTAGGTGACTATGTATACTTGAAAGTATCACCCATGAAAGGGGTGAAGAGATTTGGGATGAAAAAGAAGCTTTCACCTAGATATGTAGGGCCATACAAGATTATGGAACGGAAAGGAAATGTTGCTTATAAGTTACAACTTCCACCTGAGATGAGTGCAATATTCGATGTTTTCCATGTTTCTCAGTTGAAGAAATGTCTTCGAGTACCTGAAGAAGCTATTGCACCCACCAACGTGCAGCTTCAATCGGATTTAACCTATGAAGAAAAGCCAATCTGAGTATTAGAAGTGATGGATAGAGTAACATGGAGTAAGATCATTAAGTTCTATAAGGTGGTGTGGAACAATCACAGTGAACAAGATGCTACGTGGGAGCGAGAGGATTATTTACGAGAGGTTTATCCTGCCTTTTTCCAAGAATGGTAGGTCTTGCAAATCTCGGGATGAGATTTTTATAAGGGGGAGGGGTTGTAACACCCTAGGTGTTAGCCTTGCATAACTTGACTTGCATAGCATGAGCATGATCATCAAGCATTCATAAACAAGCATTTACAATTGAAACATTGGATTGAAACATATGCAACATTTGCTTGTTATCGCATGTTTCCTTGAACATATGCAAATGATCATGAGTGTAAACATGTACTTGGTGGATGTGAGTCACAAAAACATTTAACAACACATGGGTTAGCAAATAGGATATTGTTCATGAAGGTCACCTTTCATGACCAAACACTTAAGTAAGATTTCATGTGTTAACCTAGATAGCACTATGTGTGACTAATACATGAAATGATTGTATGACCTTGCAATTTGCTTAAACATGTTTAGAGTATCATTGTGAACAACTTTGATATTCATGGTTAGGGGTAAATAGGTCATTAAGCCATAGTTTGAAGTGTATCATCTTTTAAATGTGACATGTTTGACCAAGTTTGAACTATGTGTTAGAGACTTTGCATGTAGGTGGTCACTAAAGCAAAGTTGTAGTATGTGAGATGGGGAACAACTTTTATTTTTGGGTCATTAACTGATTTAGCTCCTAACATGCTCGAATTGGGATCACAAAAATCAGCAAAATCAACATTTCAACACTTAGAGAAAAATTTCTAAGTCATGATCACAGACAGTGCTGACAGGCCGACCTTTGGGATGATTTAACTCGGTCTCAGGTGGGAGTTGGAACATAATCCTTTAAGAACAAATGAACCTGGTACATAGGTCTACCATTTCAGTTTAGGATGTTTGCACGAAGGAGCCACGGATTATAAGTTTGATCTTCGTGAAAACTCGCTGTCAGGCGGCCATCGCGTTTTCTGACGAACTGAATCAAATCCAAAACGCTGGTTTCAGTGGCCGATCGGCTCAGAGCCGAGCCACCGCGTGGTGGCCAGTGGACGCCGCGCGCAGACGACGGCGCGCCGCGCGTGTGGCCAAAGCGCAGCTAGCGGCGCTTTACCTCTCCTCCGCGCACCCACTTCAAGACTCACCGCAAGACGCCATTCGCCTTGTCTCGGTTTCCTTCTCGCCCGCAGCAGCAGCCGTCCCAGCGTAGAGAGTCCGTCGTCGCCCTTGTCGACGATAGCTCCCCCTCGCCGTTCCTCCATCCCCCTGCAGCTTCACCGCCACCCCAGCAACCCACTGCGTCCAACCGTGCCCGTTGTTAGCACCCGGTAAGCTCCAGCGCCATGCAAGTGCTCGCCGGAGCTCCGCCGCCACCCTCCATCGCCGTGGTCCCACCTAACCCGACCACCGTAGGCCACGATAGAGCGCGCAATAGTTTCCTTGTAGTCCAGCGATGCTCGTCGGAGCTTTAGTAGGGGCCGCTGAGGTCGTCACCGGCGTACCGCCTCGCCGAGCCGCCATGGCCGCCGCCGTCGTCACTAGCGTCGATGATAGGGCCGGCCATGTGGTGCAATCGATGCGCTAGGTCGAGTAGGTCATACCGTGAAGATTTCACCGCCGGCAACCTCGCCGTCGACGAGCTCTGGCCGTGCAACCGTTGCTGCAGCGCCGCTGCCCTATCTCGGTGTCACTGACGCGTGGGGTCCTCTATCAGCGGGTCCCACCGGTCAGTGGTAGTTAGAGAGTAGGATAGTTCATTTGATTCAGGATTTCATGCTGTTTTGCAATATTTAGATCTCCAGTTTGGTAGCTTCAAAAATTATGAAATAAATTTGGTAGTGTTCCTTAGGAAGTGAAGTATTTAAGAAAAATATGATCTTGACACTTACAGTATAAATTTTGGAAGATTTAAATGGAGATTTGAAATGTGTTTTTGAATGCATGCAAACTTGTTTATTTTATATCTAGAGTTCCTTTGCTCCAAAAATTATGAAATTTTTGTGGTAAGCTATTCTTGACATGTATGAGCTCTGGTAAAAATTTGAGGATCAGTGCATGCATAGATTTCTGGTTATAGATTTTTCGTTTATAAATAGGTAATCCTTGTATGAATTTTTATAAATTATTTAGGAATCCAATATTCATGAAATTTGTTGGAGGTTATCCTAGTACTATAGGGATGCTAAGAAAAATATAAAATATGTTTCTGGACACTTTTCACTATGGTTTTCTATTTATGCTATTTTAAGCCTTTATGCCTTGTCATTTTTACATAGGATGTTTTGCTTGGTAAAATGGCATGAAACTTTTACAGTAGTCTTTTGATAGCATTATTAAGGCACTGTAAATTTTTGAGAATTTATGAAGTACATCTGGTATATGTTTGTTATTTAACCTAAGTATCTAAATAAAATAATAAAGACATTTAAATAAATAGTTTCGGCTTCACCATTAGGTTTTCTTGGGTGTATTTGATATGTTTGAACTGTTGGTAGACTTTGTGTTGTCAAACTTTGAATGATTACATGAAGTAGAAGTATTGTTACTTTGTAATGCGAATTGGAAGGATTCCGAACAGATTCTGGAGTTTGATAAGTTGCATGATAAAAATGATGATTACTGTAAAAATGGTTAATAACAAAGTTTTAGATAACTTCATCATATGTCTTGTGTTAAAATTTCAGGACCATAGGTCAAACGGTTTAGGAGTTACAGCTGTTTAAAGTTAGCTTTTTCCGAATTTGCTTGTTCTCTGGAATTTCTGGACAGCACTGATATGATTGTCGGTTTTGCCTAAGATAAGTTGTGAATTAGCTTTTGTGAATTAAATAAGAGTTGTAGGTAATTTTATAAGCTTTCCAGAAAGTCTAAGATCACTACATTTGGATAATTATAACTCCAGTAATGAGTAAAACAAGTAGCTGCTGTTTGTGAAATAGTAGATGCATTGTTGAAATAATTAATTACATAATCAAGAAGAGATATGCACCTACTCAGTAAACGCGATGCACCTGTTGTTACTTAAACCACATGCTGTTAAGAATATTTGCAAGAATGCATTCTTCATGTATCATCATACCACACTTGTTAACATATTTGCATTCGCAATATCTTATGCCATATTCATGCATCTAGGATCGGAGGAGGAAATAACGTTGCTGGAATTCGACGAAGTAGAGGAAGGGGACCAGCAGGAGAATCCTCAAGTCGCAGCTCCCGAAGGCGAGGAGTAGATCCCTGAAGAGCTTCCAGAGTGTCCTGACCACCGCCCCACTTCCTTTCTGCGAGGCAAGCCCCGGAGCATTATAAGTCTCCTAATATTTTACAAATGATTACTTAAGTACTTATGATTGATGCATTAGGTTATAAGAGTTGATTGGAACCCCTCGATGCATACGAATTCCTTGTCTAGATATTACACCTTTAACCGGTATAGGTCCAGGATCTAATATATGCTTAGCCATGCTTAGACCGGTAGAAGTCGGGTGATTTCCTGTCACCTGCGAGATATAGGTGGATACCGGAGCACGGTTGGCTATTTTTGCTATCGTGGAACAGAACCATGGGGTAAATGAAAATCGAGGCCGGGCGGAGTCTATGCGTAGGATGACTCATGAGATTCCGTCTGTGCCGATCAAGGACCGTACCGTTGTTGGAACTTCTGACAAGATTGAACGCATGCCTATCACTTAGCTGGCCGGATAACTCGTTCCGACCGCGAAGCCGAGTAGATCAACTCAGGCCGGGCCCCATTCTGTTGTGCGCTCCTTGCGGGGGGCGATCAGACTGAGCCCAAGGGCAGGCTAGGCCTGATCGTCCTGGCATCTGGTGTCCCAGATTGTGCGGCGCGGTACGGACCCATGAAATGTGTACCTGAGTTGTACCAAAGGTGACCTAAGGCTGCCTTTACGCGGTATGCCTGGGTTTGTGTTAGGAATAAATTCCCAGCTGGTTGAAATCTATTCGAATCACCGTCTCTCCCGGATAGTGAGAAACTTGGCTAGCTCCAACATCGTAGTAACTGTGTTATGGAACATGATGGTTCGGATGAATATGGAATTACAATACCTGCTATGGTTACTATTGTATGCTTTTAAATGGATATACCACATGTTTGGCACAAGATAGTTGCTAATCTAGAGATGGATAGTTATAATTAACCTGATATTGGAACCATAATTGTATAACTAAGTTAATCGCTTTTATGCAAAATGTTGTCAAGCTATCTCCACTTATACAGCCTTGCATAATCCTTGGAGTCGAATTATTTCTGGTTTATGACGGGTAAGTCTAGCTGAGTACCTTCTCGTACTCAAGGTTTTATTTTCCCATTGTTGCAGATGGCAATGTGTATCTTGGTTATTGTAAGAGTTGCTTCTATCCCGCCATGGATGAGGAGTATGCCTTGGGCAGGCTTCTTTAATAATCCCTATCTTTGCTTTTGTGGACTGTGATCCTACTTGGCACTATACTAAACTATGTTGGAAACTTTACTTTCAAACTTAATTTGCTTCCGCTTTTCTCTATCAAACTCGGTTTGTAATAACTGGTTTCATACTCTGATGATGAAAATGTATCTGTGAACTTTATGTAATATGTGACATGTATGTTGAATCATGTACGATCTTGGTTGTTGTAAATCGTTTATCGAGACCTATCGTGGTACTCGACGGACTACCGGGTTTATATGGGTTCAAGTATGACAGTGCGACCGCTTGCGGGCCGCCATTGTACTTGTACTCCTATAAATTGATCGGTTCTGCGACACCCTCGATGACTGTAGGCGTGCCCACAAAGATGTGAGGAAGGGGGCTAGCCATGGCTACCACCCTCATCATGGCGGACGTTACGACAGCGGTGAGGACCGAAGCCCCAGCCCCGACTTGCCAGTACCTCAGGCCTTCGGCCGACACATCCTCAATGCCGTCTTCCCACCACGGTACCGACCACCGACCAACATCCTAAAATACTCTAGGGAAATGAACCCCGGACTGTGCCAAGCCGGTGGAGCGGATAATGATGATTTCATTATCCACAACCTTCCATTGTTCCTGGCCGATTCGGCGCGAACGTGGTTGGAACACCATTCGCCCAACATAATCCAAAGTTGGGTGGACCTAAAAGGGATCTTTGTAGGAAACTTCTAGGGCACATACGCGTGTCCTAGGAACCTATGGGATCTCAAAAACTGCCGACAGAAGACCGGAGAAACCCTTCATGGGTACATCCGGCGCTTCTCCTGGCAGTGCAACGAGCTACCCAACGTCGCCGATGCCGACATCATAGGAGCTTTCCTATCTAGGACCACCTTCAAGTCCCTGGTCCATAAGCTAAGACATAAGGGCCCACGAACCACCAAGGAGCTCCTCAACATCGCCACCAGCCATGCCTCAAGCGAGGAGGTGGTTGGAGCGATCTTCGACCACCTCAAGGGCAAGGTGAAGCGGGACGAGGACGCCGGTGAAGGCGCCTCCAACTGTCCCAGCAAGAAGAAGAACAAGCAGTGGCGCGAGGGCTAGCTCATGGCCACAGCCGACTGCAAGGGGGGTCGGAAGCCCGCCAAGGGTAACCTGAACCACTTTGAGAAGCTGCTCGAAGGGCCATGCCCGAACCATGCCTTTCTCGTCAAGCATCTATACAAGGACTATGGCCTCATGAAGTGGTTCTTGTTTGGAGGCTCCAACAAGGGGGTGCATAGGGGGGACCCCAAGCCGGCCGTAGACGATGCTGAGGGGAAGGATGGTGGCTTTCCGACACTAGATGGTTGCCTCATGATCTTCGGAGGGTCGGCAGTCTATGACTCCAATCACCGCCAGAAGCTTGCGCGCTGTGAGGTCTATATAGCCGAGCCAGCCGTGCCTTCCTTCCTCCGATGGTCGAAGTCCGTCATAACCTTTGATCGGACCGACCACCTAGAAAGCATCCCGCAACTAAGACAATATCCGCTCGTGGTCGACCCGATCATCAGCACAAAGTGGCTCACCAAGGTACTGATGGATCGAGGCACCGGCCTCAACATCATGTATGCTGAAATGCTCGATGCCATGGGAATCAACCGAGCACGCGTTCGGCTAACCGAGGCCTCTTTCCACAGCATCATGCCTAGAAAGCAGGCCATGCCACTCGGGTAGATCGATCTTCTCATCACCTTCGGGGATCCATCCAATTATAGGACGGAGACCCTTACCTTTGAGGTGGTTGGGTTCCATGGAACCTACCACGCCATCCTGGGACATCCATGCTACATGAAGTTCATAGCTGTCCCCAACTACACCTATCTAAAGCTGAAGATGCCGGGGTCATGCGGGGTCATCACCATCGGCACCTCCTTCTAGCGTGCCTATGAGTGTGAGGTCGAGTGCTGCGAGCATGCTACAGCAATTGTCGCCTCCAAGGATCTCGCGGCCATCAGGAAGTAGGTCACCGAAGAAGCACTCGACCCCAAGTGGTAGGCTGGGTCTTTTGAACCTATAGAGGGCGCCAGGGAGGTCCTCATAGACCCTAGTGGCTCCAAGGGCAAAGTGGTGCACCTTGGCACCATGCTTTCCTTCGAATAGGAAATCACGCTCGTCGACTTCCTCCGCGCCAACAAACACATCTTTGCGTGGAAGCCCTTGGATATGCCAGGCATTCCGAGAGAAGTCGTCGAGCATGCCTTGAAGATCAGGCCAGGCTCCAAGCCAATGAAGCAGCGCCTGCGTCGCTTTAACAAGGAGAAATGCAGGGCAATCGGTGAGGAGATTGCGAAGCTTTTGGTGGTCGGGTTCATCAAGGAAGTATACCACCCTGAGTGGTTAGCCAATCCTATTCTTGTATGAAAAAAGAGTGGGAAATAGAGAATGTGTGTTGACTACACGGGTCTCAACAATGCGTGTCCAAAGGATCCGTTTCCTTTGCCATGCATAGACCAAGTAGTCGACTCAACCTCAGGGTGTGAAACCCTTTGCTTCCTTGATGCGTACTCCGGGTACCATCAAATCACGATAAAAGAGTTCGACTAGCTCGCGACATCTTTCATCACCTCATTCGGATCGTTCTGCTATGTCACAATGTCATTCGACCTGAAAAACACGGGGGCTATGTACCATAGTTACATGCTCAAGTGTTTTGGGGACCTCATCGGGTGAACCGTTGAGGCCTACGTGGATGACATCATGGTCAAATCCAAATGAGCTGACCAGGTCGTAGCCAACCTAGAATAGACCTTTGTGAAACTCCGAGCAAATGGCAACAAGCTCAACCCTGAGAAGTGTGTTTTTGGGGTCCCAAGGGGTATGCTGCTAGGTTTTATCATTTCTGAGCGTGGCATCAAAGCCAACCCAGAGAAGATCTCGACCATCATGAGGATGGGCCCGATTCAGAACATAAAGGGGGTACAGCGAGTTACAGGGTGCCTCGCTGCATTTAGCCGCTTTATCTCATGCCTTGGCGAAAAAGGTCTCCCCCTCTATCGACTCCTAAAGAAGGCCGACCGTTTCGAATGGATGCCCGAGGCCCAGGAGGCACTTGACATGGTCAAGCAGCTTCTGATGAAGGCCCCAATCCTAGTCCCCCCGATCGACGAGGAACCGCTTCTGCTCTACATCGTGGCCACCACGCAAGTGGTCAACGCCACCTAGGTGGTAGAGCGAGAAGAAGAGGGACACGCCCTCAAAGTGTAGTGTCCCGTATACTACATTAGCGAGGTGTTGTCCGATTCCAAGACCCGCTACCCCCAAATCTAGAAGCTCCTATATGTCGTCCTCATCGCCAAAAGGAAGTTGCATCACTACTTCGAGTCGCATCCAGTGACGGTCGTGACGTCCTTCCCTCTCTGCGAGGTCATCCAAAACAGGATGCCATGGGAAGAATCGCCAAGTGGGCACTCGAGCTGATGGGTCAAGGCATTTCATATGCCCCTCGGATGGCCATCAAGTCCTAAGTGTTGACTGATTTCGTTGCAGAGTGGACCGAGGTCCAAATGTCACCAGCAATCATCGACCAGTAGTACTAGATGATGTACTTCGATGGACTGCTGATGAAGAAAGGCTCTAGCATGGGGCTAGTCTTCGTTTTGCCCCTCGGGGTATGCATGAGGTACATGGTTCGCATCCATTTCCCCTCCTCCAACAATGTGGCCGAATATGAGGCGCTCATCAACGACCTACACATCGCCATCGAGTTGGGTATCCGATAGCTTGACGTCTAGGGCAACTCCCAGCTGGTCATCGACCAAGTCATGAAGGAATCAAGCTGCCGCAACGCCAAGATGGTTGTGTATTGCTGAGAAGTCCACCAGCTAGAGGACAAGTTCAACGGTCTTGAGCTCAATCACATCCCGAGGCCGCTCAATGAGGCTGCCGATGCGCTAGCGAAAGCGGTGTCCGACCGAGAGCCGGTGCCAACAGGCATCTTTGCCAGTGATCAGTACAAATCCTCGGTCCGCTATGAGTCAGAACAAGTCAGTGATGGGCTGCCTGCCCTAGGCTCGGGGGCTAACCAGCCGTCGGCTCCATCCGACCCCAAAGTCATAGAGCTTGATGAGGATCCAGTGATAGAGCCTGACCCTCTGGCCGACTAGAGGGCGCCTTACCTCAACTACCTCCTCTGCGAGGCGCTGCCGACGGACAAAATGGAGGCTCGATGACTTGCACGTTGTGCCAAGTCCTTTGCCATTATTAATGGCGAGCTCTACAGGCGAAGCCACACCGGGGACCTGCAGCGCTACATCGCCATCCAACAAGGGAAGCGGTTACTGAGCGATATCCACGGTGGGGTCTGCGGTCACCATGCCGCGCCTAGAACTCTGGTTGAAAACGCGTTCCGACAAGGCATCTACTGGACATTGGGGTAGCATACATGCCGTTGCATTGGTACTTTTGTGATGAGTGGTTTGGAAAATAAATTCAAATCTCAATCTTCAAAATATTATTTTCAAGTAGTGGTTTAAAAATAATTTGAAAACTTGCAAAAACAAAAGTTAGATAAGATGCTTTGTTTTCAAAATCCAAAGGCTTGAAAAATGTTTTAAGACGTGTTAGAACGATGCCTCTCTTTCCGGAAATCTTTCCGACCTTTTTCGGGATTAAATTCCTATTTCTTGGAGCTTTGCCTTTTTCCTCGATCAATCCAAAAGTATTTTCGGGAGCTAAAACCACTTTGGTTGTGTTCCTTATCCTTCCATCTATCCTTAGGAATTTTTCTAATATTTTTCGGAGCCTAAATAATAATTTCCGATTTTCTGTAATTATTTTAATTCTGAAAATCAATAATTCCTAAAATATCTCCACTTTTCAAAATCTCCAAACCCTGTGTGTGTGTATATATATATATGCCGGCGTAGCCCTTGACGCCAGGATTCGAGAAGTATAGCCGGTTATTCGAGCCGCCACTCGTAGCCCCACAGATCGGACGTCGAAGTTCGCAAAAGCTAGGTTTCCGGCGAACTATTCGGCGAGCTTTTCCGGCCAAACCGTCACGTTCCGGCGTCAACCACCACCACCACAAGGTAGATCTCGTCGTTCTCTACACTATAGTGTATCTGTTTTGTCGAATCCATCACCGTTTGACCGTTTCCGTTCGTTTTTCTTTCTCTAGCTAAGTATCCGACGAATCTCACCATGGACGCGGTCTTCTCCTTCGATTCCGGTCACCACAGGCCACGTCTTTGCTTCCTGACCGCAGCCTCGCGGTCGTCCTGTGCCCCGCGCCGCCACCTGGAGGGCCCCACCCCGCGCCCTAGCCTCTCTGGTCGCGTGCTCCCGCACGCAGGGAACAGGCCGTGCCTACAGTGGCCGGCAGCCACCGGCTGAGCTAGCCCCGGTCCAGCCCGCCTGGGCCCCTGTGCCGTGCGGCCCCGTGTCGCCGCTGTATGGCCGGCCAGGCAACGTCCTGGCCGAAGGGCCCTCTCTCTCCTGCGTGCGATCCACGAGCAGCAGCAGGCCATCTCCGTGGAGGATGCCCATGTTCCGGATGAAGATGAATGAAGCAAGGTAGAAGATGCAACTATTTACGATTTTGCCATCCTGTTGTTAATCCCTGTCGTTTAATCGTTTTAGCTCCATTTCAGTTTGTTCCAGTTGCGTTAGTTTCGTGTCATGGAGATCTATGCAGTAGCGCTATTAGTTTGCATGTCACATGTTTTTAGTATATAATTAAATAATTAATTTAATTAGTCTATACACAGCTAGTTTTATAATTAGAAAAAAAATAATGTAAGTAAACTTCGGTCTTTCGTAAGCAAATGTTAATTGGATTAATGTTAACTTATATGTTTCAAATTGTAATATACTTAAATTAAAAACGTTCTGTGTACAAAATTCGTGTTAGAGGCTCACATGCTTTTCTCTTTTACGTGGTTAAAGTTTGAATGGATTAAATAATACACACATGTTTATAATTAAAATATGATTAGTTTAACTCATCTTTCTAAATTACATCTGAACTAATAGTTTCAAATGATTTTGGTTACTTAAAATAATACGAGCATGCGCAGCACCAAGGCCGAGCACCGTGCTCCTGCCTCGCTCCTTGCTAGCTTGCTGACATCAGCATGACGTGTCTTAACTTTATGGCCGTTTTTTTAGAAAAATAAATCTAGAAATACACTCCAAATACACCTTCATGGACATGGTCCATGGTGGATCGCTCTCACAGCCCCTCCCTGGTCCACGGTTCAAGGACCGAGTTCACAGCATAGTCCACGCGCATTTTGCGTTCTAACCCCTGTACTTTTTCATAATTGATCCATTGTTATAATTAAATATTAATTTGATTAACATTTATTTAATAGTCTTTTAATTAAAATCAATCTAGTTTTAATTATGTTTCCGATCTACGCTCGCTTTGTAACATTGTATGCTAGGCGATGACGATGTTATATACCATGTCCCGTGTTTATAGTTTTCAACACAAATATTAATTGGATTAATATTATTGCTCACACCGTTTTCCGTACTAAAAGCAAATTAGGTTTTCTTCTTTTTATATCAAGCCGTTCTTGTCATGTTACTTTTGTTTGGCATGTTCTACGCAGTGGCGTTAGTGGTTCTCATGTTACTCAAATGTGTTTTGGCAGTTAAAAAGTTAATTGTATTAATACTATCACTTGCATCGTTTTTGGAATATAAAGTCAATATAGGTTTTATACTACGCTCTTTCTAAAGCAATGAAATAAGTTGATTAATGAAAATATTTACATGTGTTTCTACAATTAAAATAAGTTATATGGATAGGTTTTATTTTCCGTTGCACCAAAAATCCTTCAATAGTCGCTTTTTCGTTGAATTGCATATAGCGTGTCTTCTGCGTTTGTGTGTTTATAGCGATACGCCGTTTTGCTTATTTTATTGGTTGGTGTACTGTTCTCATATATTCTTATTTGTATGCCGTGTATGAATGTTTGTGTGGTGATATATGGTTCAGTCAATCGGTGAGGTTTACGTGGTGATTAAGAAGCTGTTCTCTAAAGACTAGAAGCTGAGAATTGGAAGCAGAAGATTGAAAGATAAATACTAAAAGCTTTTGAGCGTATTGCTTTGGGGGGAAAGCAAGTTAAGGCAAGTATAATATGAGGCTCCTTGTTACCTATTCACTTTAATGCAATCTTAATTCATATACATATGTTAATGAACCACCTGGAGTCTATTTACCTTGATATTGATTATCATGTCCTTTATTTACCTATGGGTTTTGCATGTGGGTAGTATGCTCAGTTTGCTCCAACTAGTATTGACTAAGGAATACAATTAAAGATATATGCAACATGGTATTAAAAGATGCTTTTTAGCAACATGGACAGAAGGGGGCTAGAGCATTGGGCCTTTTTGGGTGCTCTAGTCTGCCATCCGTAAGGATTGAATCTTAAAGTGGCAAACCAGGACTTACCGTACAGCCATGAGAACTATATGGCTCTGGTCTTAGCCTAGTATCTTGATCTCTTCTAGTTCGTCAGTAGCTTACCGAAAGGGCAGGAGGGGGGCACTAGTTGGTATGTTTCTTTTCCTGCCAGGGTGTGTACTATGTCGCGACCATAAGTGCCACTACTGGAGGAGGGCTGCATATGGCTAGATGGCTGAAACATTAGCGGCTGCTACTTATTAGAATGACTAGTGAAAAGCTTCGTAGTGATCCCTACCGACTTATCTTGGAAGTGAGTCAAGAGGCTGATAACCTCGGGCAAAGGGCAATCACGACTCGTGGTGAAAGTGTACAAACTCTACAGAGTATAAAACTGATATATCAGCCATGCTCATGGACACGAGTGGCCTGGATCCTTTTCATGATAGATGGTTCTATGGATGGTTTGGGATATGATCAACCTTGATGTTAAATATACTTTCACCTTGGGAGCTTAAGTATAACCTAGCAACATAGGTTTAACAAATAAAATATGACTAACTAAAAGTGCTTACCGATGTTCAACCATGTCTAGCCTTTTGAACCTTGCATCCCCTCATGTTATACTTGTTGAGTATGGTGCGCTCACACTTGCTTTACAATCAACAAAAATCCCGGATGGGTACCAGATGGTGGATTCAAGTGATGAGTCATCCAAGATGAGTCCAAGAGTAATAGGAGAGTGCTTTCCCCAGTCAACCGTCCCTGTGGAGTATGGAGTCCCAAAGAGAAGATTCAGAATGGTTTCCGCTATGCTTCTGTAATAATTGTAAGTTCTGTTGTAATTATGTTCGATATATAATAAAGCATTGTTCTTGATATTCTCCATATTTGCCACTATATGTGTCGTGTGGACATCCTAGACACACATATAGTTAGCGCTTGGTATTTTTTGGAAAACCAGGTGCGACATATACGCACTTGCTTGTCACCATATACAAGTTTACAAAGTGGATAGAGGCTTGACCGATCTCTACGATCAAGTCCGAGCAAGCCGTGTTGTTCTTCCTTGACATCATCCATCGCTTTGGAGTCCCGAACTCCATTATCACGGACAACGGCACGCAGTTCACCGGAAAGAAGTTCCTCCGATTCTGCGATGAACACCACATCCGCGTCGATTAGGTTGTTGTGGCGCACCCCCGCACGAACAGGCAAGTCGAGCGCGCAAACAGTATGGTCCTACAAGGCCTCAAGCCTAGGATCTTCAACCGGTTGAACAAGCTTAGCGAACGATGGGTCATGGAACTTCTCGCGGTGCTCTAGAGCCTAAGGATGGCCCCCATCCGGGCCACCGGCTACACGCCATTCTTCATGGTCTACGGTTTCGTGGCTATCCTCCCGACCGACCTTGACTATGGAGCGCCAAGGGTCGGGGCGTATGACGAACAGGGAGCTGAGGCATCCCATGAGGATGCCATGGACTAGCTAGATGAAGCGCATGATGTTGCCCTCCTCCGTTTAGCCAGGTATTAGCAAGTGTTATGCTGGTACCATAGCCGTCGAGTGTGCGGTTGGGCCTTCAACGTTGAGGACCTAGTGCTCTGCCTCATCCAGAGCAACAAGAACCGCCACAAGCTCTCTCCACCATGGGAGGGACCATACGTCATCGCAGAGGTGCTCCGACTAGTATCCTACAAGCTCAAGACCATCGACGGTGAAGTCTTCGTCAATGGCTGGAACATCGAGCAGCTACGTCACTTTTACCCTTAATATACGCACACTTTCTCTTATTAGTTTTCCTATCGACTCGTGACACCCAACCCCAGCAACGGCAAGGGGTCGGGCCTCACTCGGGGGCTAATAAGAGCATATCTATCCGGTAGACATTCTCTACGCCCGACCCTTTCTCACGTTGAGACCTAGAAACAAGGGTTGTGGAAATGAACGTTGAGTAAAACTAGTTGGACTGTAAGAAACCTATGCCCCAGCGGCTATGGCATTTTTGCTCACCAGCGTGATCAGAGTTTTTTCCGCACCCCGAGCTTTTTAGCCTTAACTATAGAAAGAGTCGGTATGTAACACCCAGGTGTTTGGCTTCCACATTTGCACTTGCATTTCATAAACATGAGCATCATTCATCCATTCATGAGCTTATATTGCCTGAAACATGCTTGTGCAACATTGCAACATATTGTCATATTTTGGGACGCCCCCTCCGGCGACAAAGGGGTCAGCGGTGCGGACGCCAACCTCTCTCCTAGGACCATGACTCCTAGAGACCCCTCGCTCACGTCCGCCACTGTCTGGCCCATGCCAGGTACCATCGCTTGGGCCACCAATGGCACGGGTCGTGCCGGTGCCTCAGACGCCACTGTGGTTGTGCTCGGCTATGACCCATCTATCACGGCCGCCGCCACCTCCACCTGCGTTGGCGGGGTCACGACTGGCTGTGCCGCGCCCACCACAGTCGACGCCATGACCAAAGTCGGCTGCCCCATCTGTCCCACCATTGGCAGATGTATCGCGGCCATCACCGACTGCTCCGTGACCTCCGAAGGGGCCCCTTGAATGCTCGCGTCTGCACGTCCCGCCAAGGGCACAGGTGCCACCGTGGACAGCGCCTGACCGACCGACGATGCTGTCACACTGGTGCCGCTCCCACCCAAAATGGGCGCGACACCAGCCGACGGCTGCCACCTTGATTGGAGGGCAATGCTCTTCTTCGGCGCTAGTGCCAAAGGATTCCACTAACTGTCGACGCTGTAAGGGACAAAAAACATAAGTCATGATGAAATCTGACTGAAAGTGGAAAAAACAGAGGAATTGATAACTCACCTCAGCGTTGTTAGGCGGTAGATGCGTTTGGGGGGCGAACCACCCGACCTTTGCTCTACCTCGTTGGAACGAGGCCATTTTGAGCCCACACCTTGCTCCTGGGTAGAAGGGCTTGCCCCTGGCAGCTCCCGGGGCACACTGGCAGAATGCCCTGCTCCCCTTGGCTCTTCGAGCGCGACAGTAGAGCTACCCGCCTCTGTTGGCTCCTAGGGTAGGCCGATGGTACGTCCTACCCCCGCTAGCTCCCCTGATGTGCCCTCCCCTCCATGGAACGAGAAGGGTCCCGACGCCTATAAGGACGAACCGATGTCTATCAGCACATCCTTGTTCACTAGGTTGTCCCACTCGATATCGTCGGCTACCGATTTTTCTTCCTCCATCACCTCGTCGTCATCACCATCATCATCATCATCATCGATGTCCTCCCCCTGTTCCTGCGCCTGCAGCTTCCGCTGCTTCTTCCTCTTCTTGTCCTCCTTCGCCTTCCTCAGCCGCTCGCCCTCGGTGTGATTCGCCGTCCTCATGGCTGAATCCCTCAGCATCGGCATTAGGTGATCCGTGAGGATGAGGTCCCTCGGCTGGTCCTGCCCCTCTCAAAGTTAGTATCATAGGGTCAGGAAATCAATTGAAGAGAAGGCAAGAGAAAGGGAAACTTACAAAGGCGGCGTAGCTCGGCTCCGGCCGCATCGGAGGATGCCCCAGCACAGGGTAGACGAAGTCGAGGGCGGCACCCATGTCATCCCGCAAAGGCTCCATCACCTCCTTGATGTGTTGCGTGATCTCGGAGTTGGGGAGCATTCCCTCGTTGAGCGCCGTTCTGTCGAACGACGCCTCGGGCACCATCACGTATAACGGGAGCGCGCGCGTCATCAACGACACCACCCTCCTCGCGTGGTAAGCCCTGATGACACCCGACCCCTTTAGGCCATTCTCCTTCAGGATGTGGATGGCGGCGATGTGGTCACGAATCTTCTTCTTGTCCTTCTCTAGGACACCCCACTTCCTCCACTACTCTGAGGCCTCTTGGATCAGGCGCTCGGTGAACTCCGGCAGAAGGGTGGCGGCGTCATTCTTGAGGTAGAACCACTACGAGTGCCACCCCTTGTTGGACGTCAAGAGCCGCATGGACGGGTACTCACTGACCTAATTGTTCTGAAGTTGGATGCTGGTGCACCCCATCAGCATGTGTAGCTCCTGTCTGCCGCTTTTCTCCCTCTTCTTCTAGAGGTTGATGGCAAAGAAATGCCTCCACGAGTCAAAGTGGGGGCTGATCCCTAGGAATCCCTCACACAACGCGATGAACGTCGCCATGTGCTGGATCCCGTTGGGATTGAGATGCTACAGCTCAATCTTGTAGTAGTGCAGCAGCCCCCGAAGAAATTTGTGGGCGGGGGTCGTGAGCCCACGCTCATGGAAGTGGGCGAACGACACCATGTAGACATTGAGCGGCGATGGAAAATCCTCATCACCGGGCAGTAACCACTCCTCGGCCGAGGTCTGTGCACGGAGAAGACTACGACGAACAAGGCCCTCCATGCGCTGGAAGGTGATGTCGAAACGGTGGGGGAGGATGGATACTGGCTCAACGACGGCGGAGATGCGGAGGCAAGAAACCTAAGCATTGGCGGTGGCGGCATGGCTGCGGAGGCGTGCGTAAGAAACACGGAGGGCTAGCCCTTTGGTTTTAAAGGGCCGACGGGTGCGAGAAAACCAACCACCACCTAGATCTCCATGCCTGCCACGACCTATCACCACGACTCATCGTGGGGCATGCGCACGCAACCTATGGCCATCCCTTCGGAAAACATGCTAGACGTTTTGTCTCCCCGAACGGGCCACGACTCGTTGTAGGTAAAAGTGATACGGATCTAAAAAGGCTCCTACGACCCGTCTAGGCCTAGGAGTTCGAAGGTTGGCCCACCGATGGTTTCAACAACTGCTTTGAGCACCTTTAGAGTGAGGGGTGGAAAGGGATGGGCCCGCTAGTGGCCAGAACCCAAGCGCACAAGCACCACCGGCATCCTGGCCCACATTCGAGTCTCGACCAGATACGATCCATGGTTTTTCCTCGACAAAAGGCAGAGAGCCCTCGGGACCTATCGAACGAACCCGAGAACTATATGGATTGACAGCTAAGAATCTAGAGTTGGTCACCAGTTGACCCAAGCCGGACCCCCGTGAACAGGATGCCGGGGCCCCATTCGGACTAGCCCGTTAACAGCTCACCGAGCGCCATGATTTGTCTATAAAGGAAAATCGTGGCAGGGCTCAGCCCCTTCGTTTTTAATGGAAAAACGCTTAAGGGAAAACGATCACAAAGACGAGCCAACCCTCGATTGGACACCTACTATGGGCGGGGGCTCAAGGAAAGTTGGACTCGCAAGAAGACCGAACGCGCGGTCGTAGAACAACAGACCCTGTAGGGGTTGGAATCAGAAAAGACCTTTTCTGACCCCCCAAATCTCACGGCTATACCCCGAGGGGTCCGATCTCGACGAAAGGGAATCACCATCCCCAGGTCATACCATGGGCGATAAAAGAAAGTCAAGGCCCTCAGAGTCCTCCCGTTCGGAAAAGCCTCCAAAGGAGTATTCTACTCCTCCATAGGCTCGGGGGCTACTGTCGGGGACCAATACTAGGGTACCCGAAGAGGAGGAGCTAATGACCATCAACATCGATTCATCTGAGCAGTCAAGAGCGTGACTATAGCTCCAACTGACCCCAAGGTACGCGGGCTCCACCTCGCCCGACCTCTAGGGGCGGGCTCCGCCTCGCCCGACCCTGAGGCTACGAAGGGTGGGCTTCGCCTCGCCCGACCCCGAGGCTGCGGGCTCTGCCTCGCCCGACCTCTAGGGGTGGGCTCCACCTCGCCTGACCCCAAGGCCGCAGGCTCCACCTCATCCGTCCCCAAGGCCGCCTGCTCCGCTTTGCCCGACCTCTAGGGGAGGGCTTTGCCTCGCCCAACCCCGAGGCCACGGGCACCGCCTAGCCCAACGGGGTTCCATACCGTCGCCATCCACTCCAGGTCTAGGTGTATGGCCCTGGGTCAAAACTTTGACACCAAGGAAGAGATCGGCACACCCCAATGTAACCCGTGGCCATGACGGGCCATACCTAAGGGTTCACATCAAGAACAGCATCGGGCGTGCCGGTGTTGTTCTGCCTAACCATCGTACGAACGCTGATAGGCACGTCAGTTCACCACAACGTCTGCCGGGATAGAATGGAACGCCATGACCGGCAGACGATGCCTGCGTGTGGCACCAATGATGGACAGGGCCACAACATGGAGCTACCCCTGTTGACATCTATAGGGTCAGCAGGACCCGCATGAAGGAGAAGAAGGACCCGATGATCCTGAAGGACTTCTTCTCCCTCTCATTCTTCTCTTTTCCTCCGTTGTAACTCGTGCTTTCCCTTGGCCTATAAAATAGAAAGCAGGGCATCCCATGGAGGGGATTGACCCATCAATGACCGGTCAAATCAGCCCGAACCAATCAGAACACGAGATAAACACACAAGAACACGACACAAACACATGGCTGAGCAGCGATCGAGCTCTCGGCACCCGTTCACTCTTTCCACCAGAGACTTGGGATCCTTTCCCTCTCTCGCCCATTTGTACCCCCTACTACAAACTTGCAGTGCTAGTAACATGAGTAGCAGCAATGAACTGGATGTAGGGACTTTCTGTCCGAACCAGTATAAACCTCGTGTCCTCTAAGCACACCATCCGAGCCTGACGCACAATATTAGAAATTTACTCATCGGTGTGTTGGTGTTTTGGACCGGGGGGTCCTCAACCAACTAGTAAATTTAAACTGTGTGCCCCTAATCCCGAATGATGATGCAAAGAGACACAAGGTTTATACTGGTTTAGGCAATTGCTGCCCTACGTCCAGTCTGAGAGATCAATTTGTATTCCTTGCACCGAAGTGCTTGTAGTAGGGGTTTACAAGCAGGGTGAGAGAGGGGGTTAGTCCTGGGTCTCTACATGGAGCGATGTGGGCTGCTTGAGATGTTTCTCTCAGGCAGCGGGGGACCGTGTGTGTCTGAATCTACGTGAGCCTATGCATGAGTTCGTCTATCTTCCTGTGTCTAGAAACGGCCCCGGTCTCTCCTTTTATAGTTGAAGGGGGGACAGGGGTGATACATGTGTTTGCTATGCGGCGTCTTGTGAGCGGAGGTGGTATGTCTGAGCCATGTAGCTTACTACTGTGGCGGCATGGTCAACAGAGTGGTCTTGTCCTTGATGCTCTAGAGCAGCACGCCGGTCACACCTGATCTTGTGCGACGTGGGAGCTCCAGTGATAGCTTGGCACAGGGCATGGCAGACGACGTGCCGGTCACTGTGCGTTGACAGTGTAAAAAGCCAAGGCTCAGTTGGTGCTGAGACCGAGCCATCGTGGGGGGCTCGGTGGGGGCAAATCCCAAGGCTGCCGAGACCCTGAAGTGGATTGCCGAGGCTTGGAGGGAGCAGTTGGTCCTATACACTGATTCCGAGGCTATAGTGACCCGAACTTGACTCTCCACACCGTGTTGTTCCTGGAGCAGGAGTTAGGTAGCACAGTGTAGTATGGGCGTCAGTTATCGGCACAGTGCCAAGCACAGTGGCCGGTAACCCTTGCCCAGTCCTGTCTCACGTCCTGTCGGCCACTCCGCTGTACTGCGCCGACGTGCGGCTGACGTTGCTGGAGTGGTTGGACGCGTTAATTGGACGTGACGTTTTGTCAGAGAAGTTGGTCGAGGTGGAGGCGACGAGGTTGTTGCCAAGCCGGCCTCGAGCGAGTCGAAGAATCGGTACTTCATCTGAGGCTTTATGCGCGGGGCCTCGGGCGAATCGGAGAATCGGCAACCCGTCCGAGGCCTTGCGGAGCAGGGCCTCAGACGAGAGGGCCTCGGCGAGGCGGAGAGTCGGCTTTTCGTTCGAGGCCTTTGCGGCGCGGGCCTCGGGCGAATCGAAGAATCGGCCGAGGCCTCGTGGTTGTCCTTCGACTTTGATATTTGCAAGGTCTAAGTAATCTTTTTGGTTCTTGCTTAGGGTACCCCTTTTTATGGTATCCGACAGTAGCCCCCGAGCCTCTCTCCCTAAGGCTTTGTCGAGACTTGGCTTACAGCAGCTCCCGTTGGGATTATATTTTGTACTCGTGGTTCCGGTGGGTGCGCGCGAGCGCACCCGCCGGGTGTAGCCCCCGAGGCCCTGGAGGAGTGGATTTGCTCCTCTAGGGGCTTTTTCTCTGTTTTGAGTGAGGAGTTTTATCGCGTTTGCTGAGCCCCTGAGTGCAAGTTCAGGTCGCTGGGTCTTGGCTTGGTTTGCAGGAAGAGCCCCAGAGCCTCTGCACGGAGCGAGAGGGCGATCAGGAGTTTCCCTGTCTTTTTTGTGCGACCCTCGCGCATCCTTTTTGTTTGGAAGGAGGGGTGGAGGATGCCAGGCTACCCTCGGTGGGTGCGAGCAGTGGCATCTCCGGTGAGCTGTTATCGGGTAAGTCTGAGTGGAGGCCTGTGCCCTATTCGATAGGGGTCGGCTAGCGGTCCAGAGACGCACTCCAAAAGTACCAGAGGGCTTCTCTAGTGGGTCCCAAGGCCGTTCGATGGGCCCCGGGGGCTCAATGCCTCCCTACGGTGGGACCCCATGCAGAGACCTCCCTGCCGGTCTCAGACATGACTTAGGGCATCCCAACCATTTGCTTGCTTGGGCCTTGGCCATGTACGGGCTTGCCCACAGTCATCCCTGACTCTGTTTGTCCTGGGGTGGCTGTCGAAACCTTTGGGGGGCCAGCCTTCGAACCCCTGGACCATAACGGGCTCGGTGCCCTTTATCGCATTTTTCCAAGCCTCCGAGTGCGAGCTTGGGTTGCTTGTTTTCGTCCTAGGTGTAGGAAGAGCCCCCGAGCCTCCGCACGGAGCGAGAGGGCGGTCAGGAGTTCCCCTGGCTTTTTGTGCGACCCTCGCGCATCCTTTTTGTTTGGAAGGAGGGGTTGTTTGCTGAGCCCTCGAGTACGAGCCTGGGTCGCTGGGTCTCGGCAAGGTTGCAGGAAGAGCCCTTGAGCCTCTGCACGGAGCGAGAGGGCGATCAGGAGTTCCCCTAGCTTTTTGTGCGACCCTCGCGCATCCTTTTCATTCGGAAGGAGGGGTTGTTTGCTGAGCCCTCGAGTGTGAGCCTAGGTCACTGGGTCTCGGCAAGGTTGCAGAAAGAGCCCCCAAGCCTCTGCACAGAGCGAGAGGGCGATCAGGAGTTCCCCTGGCTTTTTATGCGACCCTCGTGCATCCTTTTCGTTCGGAAGGAGGGGTGGAATATGTCAGGCTACCCTCGGTGGGCGCGAGCGGTGACACTTCCAGTGAGCTGTTATCGGGTAAGTCCGAGTGGAGGCCCGTGCCCCATTCGATAGGGGTCAGCTAGCGGTCCAGAGACGCACTCCAAAAGTACTAGAGGGCTTCTCTAGTGGGTCCCAGGGCCGTTCGATTGGCCCCGGGGGCTCGGCGCCTCCCTACGGTGGGATCCCATTCGGAGACCTCCCTGCCGGTCTCCGACACAACTTAGGGCATCCTGAGCGATCGCTTGCTCAGGCCTCAGCCAGGTACGGGCTCGCCCATAGTTGTCCTTGACTTTGTTCTCCTAGGGTGGCTGTCGAGACCCTCGGGGGCCCAATCTTCAAACCCCTGGACCGTAATGGGCTCGGCGCCCAGTTCCTTAGTCTAAAAGGAATCGGGTGGGGGTATATTCCCCTCCCATTGGTTGACAACGGCGGGCGCGCCTTTTGAGTAGGTTTCTCAGGGCCTACTGTTGCTGTGGTCGGATGCAACGTGGTGTCAGCGGATGGGACATAATTGTGCGTGCGATTAATGAGGAAAAGGTGGGTGCATGGGCGGTTAAGTTGGATCTGGATTAACTGTGCCAGATTTGAGGGAAACTTCCCTGATTTCATCGCCCGTCCGTTTTGTCCCCTTCCTGCATAAATACGTGGCGAGCCTCACCCCTCTCCTCCTTACCTTGCCTGCATTTGCCTTTTCTGCCTCTGAGCCGTTGCTAAGAACAGAGAGCGCTAGGGAGAAGAAGGGAGAAGGGCAAGAGAGAGAGAGAGGGCGAGCCTTACCGCCAAAGCCCGCATTCTCCACCATGCAATGGCCGGCGGTGCTGTAGTCCTTCAGGCGGATCCTTGGGGTCCGTCCGACGTGTCCGTGGAGATGTTGTAGTCGCTCGTCGACGATGGCCTTCTCCGCCCGGTCACCGACCCCAGCAGGCCGGAGTGGATTGCTCCGGGGGCCGAGTCAGAGCCGAGGCCGCGCGATGGTTACATTGTGAGCTTCGTGTCCTTCCACGAGCGCGGTCTCGGCCTGCCGATGGACCGGTTCATGCGAGCGCTCCCGCACTACTATGGTGTGGAGCTCTAGAACTTCAACCCCAACTCCATTGCGCAGGCGGCCATCTTCGTCGCCATTTGCGAGGGGTATCTGGGCATTGCCCCCCACTAGGAGCTGTGGCTCCACCTCTTCCGAGCGGGTCATACCACCAAGCCGACGGGCACGATGGGCACGAGGAAGGCGATGAGGGCCGGCGGCTGCACTCTCCAAGTGCGCCAAGACCGGTAGCTCCTCTACATCCCAGCCCAGCTCACATCGACCAATCGTCGCTGGTACACCAGCTGGTTCTACCTCCGTAATGATGATGGTGGTCTTCCCCCCAACATCGGGCGAATCATGGAGAGCCAGCCGGAGAAGTGGAGGTACGGCGTCGTGATAGCTGATCAGCCCAAGCTGCAGCCGCTCCTGGAGGCGCTGGAGAGGCTGCGCGGCCGTGGCCTTACAGCGGCTATGGTCGTGGTGGCCTTCCACCGCCGGGGGGTGCTGCCGCTGATGGCCCGGCGGCGGCACCTGTTCGAGATGACACCGGACAAGCCGATCGAAGGCATCGGTTGTCCGCCGTCGCCCCCTCTGACAAGGGATTCTTCGTCGGGTAAAAGGGACGGTGGATGGGTGGACGAAGAGCAGCGATCTGTCCCCGTTCCTGATGCGCCCGTCATGGGGGTACATATCTCTGGTGAGTCATGCGTTGCTGCGGCCTCTGAGGCCTTCTTGCTCCTTGTATTTTCCTGTTCCCTTATTGTGTTTGTCGTCCCTGCAGGGGATGAGGGATGTGCGAGCCTCCCCACCACCCGTTCCTGAGGACGCAAAGCGGCGGGCGGTGAACCGGGCGCACGCCGAGGCGCAGAAGAAGAAGGATGCCGAGGAGGCAAAGCGCAAGAGGAAGAACCTTGAGCGCGAAGAGCTGGAGAAGCGCCGCCGGCAGCAGAGGCAGGATGGTCTCCCAGTGGAGGCGTCTCCGTCGCTATTGGTGGCGCTTCGGGCAAAGATGACAAGAGCAAGGTGGGGCGGGGTCCCCTGGACCATCTCCCCGATGTCGGGGGGGACAGCGCTCGGGGCGTTGGCGAATAGCCCGGTGTTTCCAGGGGGAGGAGGAGAGGACGCCTCGGGGCCGGCAATCACCCACCCCGGGTCTGAGGCCGATGCGCCCAAGGTACGAGCGTTAGGGAAGCATGCCGTCAGCCCGGTGGGTTCGACAGCAAAGGTGGAGCAGGCGGTGGCCGGGGCGACGCAACTGTCTCTATAGAGGGTCGAGGGGGCACTGGAGTCCGGCGGAGGCCGGCCGGCACTGGCAGACACGGAGGCCATGCCTCTGCTGCCACAAACGCCATTGCTGAGGAGGAGGGACACCGTGCCAAAGCGGTTGTGTCCCCGATCGAGGCAAGTGTTTTATCAATGTTTGCAGCGCCTCTCCCGCTTGTCCCTTAGACGTATGCTGACTTTGTGAATGATTTGCCTTTAGCTAGAAGCGTCAGGCGGAAGTGCCTGCCCTGGCACCACGTAAGGTGCTCAAGGTGAGCACCAGCTCCACCGCCCAATGGGTGGTGGAGGCGCAAGCCGCCATGCAGCGTGGCACGGCGTCGGCGAGGGCCGACCTGAATGAGCCAGTCGCCCAGGGAGAGCCTACCGGGGCAGCCACAGAGCAAGCGGAGGAGGAAGAGCCTACGCCTCGCGAGGTCGAGGCCCACGAGTCAGATGGGGCCGGGGCGCCCTCAGTCGCTGAGGCCACCGAGGTCGAAGTCGAGGCCCTTAGGACTTCCGAGGCCGAGGCGATGGGGGCCGAGGCCCTTAGGGCTTTGGAGGTCGTAGCGGCTGGCGTCGAGGCTCCCCGGGTTGCCAAGGTCGAGGCGGCGGAGGCCAGTTTGGGCATGGTGGAGCCGGCGGGCTAGGATGCGGATATGGGGGAGGGGCAAGCTTCAGTACCACCACTGGTTCAAGGCCTGACGCCGTCACAGGAGAGCGAACGGGAAGTGGGGGTCCATTCGATCCCTTCCGACGATACATCCCGGGGGAAGGGGGTGGTGGATGCCGAGGTGGCCAGCACCGTGGAGCAGCCAGCTCCGACCTCTGGTGAGGGAAGCGCGGCCCTCGTGCGGGTACAACCTGAGCCCCGCGGGTGGGATCACCCACGTGTCTTGTGGCGGAGCAGGGACGGCCCTGAGGGGGAGCCTCTGTTCGCCCTCGAGGATGCGGCCGAGGGGGGCGCTGGAGTACTTTCGAGCAATACCACCGTCTAGAGGAGCGGTCACTGTGGACAGCGCTGTCCGTCATGGCTGACGATCTGCCCGGCGTCGCCCATGTACTGGTCTTCTTTTTTCGTGCGGTGTCGTCTTGTTCTGAGTTTCCTCGCAGTGCATGACCCCTGTTCTGCCTATCCAGGAGCTCGAGGCCCGGTCCCTCGGGAAGTCATTGTTCCTCTGGTAGGAGAAAGACGTCTAGGACTAGCTCCGGCAGCAGAAGGACCTGCTCGTCAATGCCAACGAGCTTCTGTCGGCGCGGAGCACAGAGGCGGAGGACCTCCGCCTTCGCTGTGCTGATATGAAGGCTGAGGTGGCCACGGCTCAGGAGCAGGCCACCCCTTTAGCGGCGCGGATCAAGGAGCTAGAGGAGGAGCTGACCCGGGTGGCCGGTGAGCAGGACATCTTCAGGTCCTGGGCTGAAGAGGCAACGGCCTCTGCCAAGGCCATCGCTGGGCAGCTAGGGATGGAGCAGGGTGAGCGCCTGCAGACGAAAGGTGCCCTGGCAGAGGCCCTCGAGGTGGCCGAGGCCTCCCGAGACGAGGCTTTAGTCTGGAAGGGAAAGGCCGAGGGTGAGTCCTATTTCCTTGTTTTATTTGTTTTTCTTGCGTTCGACCCCTAACTCCCTGATGTGGTATAGAGCTGGAGAAGGAGGCTTCCAGGGCGGCCGAGGCCTCTTGGGTCGAGGTCCAGCGCTGGAAAGAGAAAGCCGAGGCCTCTCGGGTCGAGGTCCAGCGCTGGAAAGAGAAAGCTGAGGGTGAGTCCTGTAGGCCTTCGCCCCTGTTTGGCTTATTTTCTTTTGCACTTAACCGCATCCTGCTTGTTTTGGCACAGTGTTGGAGAGGAAGGTCATGCGGGCAGCCGAGGCCTCTGTCGCAGTGCAGGCGGTGCTCGAGGCTGAGATCGAGGAGCACGACGCGCTGCAGAGTGCCGCCCGTACTGCCTGCGAGGCCCTAGAGGTTGAGGAGGTCGAGTCGGGCAACTCCCTTAAGAGCCTCTTGACCGCGTTGAGCGGCCAAGTGTGTGAGCGACTCCGGGGAGCGCTGCACACGGGCGTCAAGCGTGCCCTAGCCGTCGTCGTGTCGCACTACACTGGCATCGACCTCGAGGCTGTCAGTGATGGTTACGTCTTGGCTGAGGATGACGAGGAGGCCAATGAGGAGGTCACGAAGCTGATGGAGGCGGCTAAGGCCCCTGGCATGGCGCTGGCCAATCTGTTCAAAGAGGAGGTGGTTCCTCCCACGCCGACCACCGATGCGGGAGACCCTGAGCCTTGACCTAGGCCAAAGGGGCCATGTAAATAGATTGGGATCATTATCGTACCGTGACGTTTGTGGCCGTCGAGGCCTTTATAAAGTACTTATGTGTATATGCTTTTTAATCATTTTATTGTATTTCTGAGCCTCTGCCCTCTGTCTCGCCTCTGAACATATCATTTGCAGAAAACTTCCTCGGAGCCTAAGCTGCCCCTCGGGTAAAATGTGGTGAGGGAGTTGCCGTAGCCCAGAGGCGTAGGCCGTTCTCGCGGCTCGGCCAGCCTTTTGGCCCTGAGACAGACTTTCGGTCCTTAGGTTTTTTACAATTGATTTGTCAGAACATGCCAGAGAGTTTGGCGTAGAAATTTATTCGAAAAACGATTAAAAATGGTGCCTGGGACTTAGGGGGGGTTCCCCCCCTTCTAGCCCCCAAGGGAGGCTCGGTTCTGCAGAGGCAGAGCCGGGTCTCCCTTATAGCGTTATCATAACGTCGATCCCCCATCGATGGGGGGGTTTCTCAAAAAATTAGAACAACTAAAGAACGCTTCTTTAATGTATTTCGAGAAACAATGTATACAATGCTTGGGAATTTAAGGGTAGAAATGACGTAGCTGTTCTATGTTCCAAGCGTTGGTGAGGATTTCGCCCTTCTCATTGGCCAGCTTGTAGGTCCCGGGCTTTAGCACTTGGGCGACGATGTACGGCCCTTCCCATGGTGGGGTCAGCTTGTGGCGGCCCTTGTTGCTCTGCCTCAGTCTCAACACCAGGTCGCCCACCTTTAGGTCTTGGCTTCGAATGCGCTAGGCTTGATAACGTCATAGGGCTTGCTGGTACTTGGCCGAATGTAGTAGTGCAACGTCTCGGGCTTCCTCCAATTGGTCGAGGGCGTCCTCGCGGGCAGTGCGGTTGCTTTGCTCGTTGTAGGCCTGTAGCCTTGGGGAACCATACTCCAAGTCAGTGGGGAGGATGGCCTCGGCTCCATAGACCAGGAAGAACGGCGTGAACCCCATGGCTCGGCTCGGGGTGTTCCTCAGGCTCCAGATGACCGACAGGAGTTTGGCCAGCCATTTCTTGCCAAATTTCTTCAACTAGTTGTATATCCTTGGCTTGAGGCCTTGTAGGATCATGCCGTTGGCACGTTCTACTTGGCCATTTATTCTAGGGTGTCCTACGGCCGACCAGACCACACGGATGTGGTGGTCGTCGCAGAATGTGAGGAATTTACAGCCGGTGAATTGTGTCCCATTGTCGGTGATGATGGTGTTTGGAACCCCGAACCTGTGGATGATATCAGTGAAGAACAGTATCGCTTGCTCGGATTTGATTTGAGTGATCGGACAAGCCTCGATCCACTTGGAGAACTTGTCAATAGCTACCAACAAGTGGGTGTAGCCCCCAGGGGCTTTCTGCAGAGGCCCAACCATGTCCAGCCCCCACACGGTGAACGGCCACGTGATGGGGATGGTTTGGAGGGTTTGGGCCGAGAGGTGCGTCTGCCGTGCATAGTACTGGCATCCCTCGTAGGAGCATACCAGCTTCACGGCATAAGTGACCGCCGTTGGCCAGTAGAATCCTTGGCAGAAGGCGTTTCCGACGAGCGTCCGAGGCGCAGCATGGTGCCCGCAGGCTCCCGCGTGCAAGTCCCAAAGTAGGGCTTGTCCTTCCTCGGTGGTGATGCAACATTGGAGGATGCCAGATGGGCTTCGCCTGTACAACTCGCCGTTGCTGAGGACGTAAGTTTTGGCTCATCGTGCAAGCCGTTGGGCCTCGGTCCTATCCGCAGGAAGCACTCCTCAAACGAGGCGATCAAGGAGCGGAACTCACCAGTCCGTACCCTGATCGGTCTCGGGAGGCCCTACATCGATTTCCATGGCCTCGGGCTCGGCCGCCGGGGTCTCGGTGGCAGAGGGGGCCTCGGGACCTGTGGTGGGCTCGACCGGTGGGCCCTCTTCTACCACCGAGGCGTAGCTGACCGAGGGCTTGTGCAGGTCTCTGGCGAATATGTTCGGGGGGACCGGGGCCCGTGCCGACGCCATCTTCGCCAGTTCGTCCGCGGCCTCGTTGAATTTTCACGCAATGTGGTTGAGTTCGACACTGTCGAACTTATTTTCTAGGCGACGCACCAATTTGTAGTGCGCCTCCATTTTGGGGTCATGGTAGTTTGACTCCTTCATGACTTGGTCGACGACAAGCTACGAATCGCCCCGTACGTCGAGACGCCGTACTCCAAGCTCGATGGTGATCTGCAAGCCGTTGACGAGAGCTTCATACTTGGCTGTGTTGTTGGAGGCAGCGAAGTGGAGCCGAATCATGTAGCACATATGCACTCCGAGGGGAGAGATGAAGAGCAGACTCGCGCCTGCCCTGATCTTCATCAGGGACCCGTCAAAGTATATGGTCCAGCATTCCTCCTGGATTTGAGCAGGTGGCAGTTGGGTGTCGGTCCACTCAGCCACAAAATCAGCCAAGGCCTGAGATTTAATTGCTTTCTGAGGCGCAAAAGACAGGGCTTCCCCCATGAGTTCGACAGCCCACTTGGCTATTCTACCCGAGGCCTCTCGGTTCTGGATTATCTCTCCCAGAGGGAAAGACGACACCACGGTCACTGGGTGGGATTCGAAGTAGTGACGCAGCTTGCGCCAAGCCAAGACTATGGCGTAGATCAGCTTCTAGACGTGGGGGTAGCGTGTCTTGGTTTCGGAGAGTACCTCGCTGATGAAGTAAACAGGTCATTGGACGGGTAGAGCGTGCCCCTCTTCCTGCCTCTCGACTACTACGGCCGCGCTGACCACTTGGGTTGTTGTGGCGATGTAGAGTAAGAGGGCCTCGCCCTTGGTTAGCGGTACCAGGACAGAAGGGTTGGTGAGCAGTGCCTTGAGCTTGGTGAGGGCTTCTTCGGCCTCGGGGGTCCAAGAAAAGCGTTCGGATTTTCTCAAGAGACGGTACAAAGGTAAACCTTTTTCGCCTTGGCGTGAGATGAAGCGGCTCAGGGCCGCAAGGCATCCCATAACTCTCTATACTCCCTTGAGGTCTTAGATTGGCCTCATGTTGGTCACGCCCGAGACCTTCTCCGGGTTGGCCTCGATGCTGCGTTCTGAGACTATGAACCCACAGAGCATGCCTCGGGGGACCCCGAAGACACACTTCTTGGGATTAAGCTTGATGCCCTTCTCCCTGAGGCATTTGAAGGCGATCTCCAAGTCATCGACGAGATCACTGGCCTTTCTGGACTTGACCACGATGTCATCCACGTAGGCCTCGATAGTTTGCCCGATGTGCTCGTCGAAGACCTGGGTCATGCACCGCTGGTATGTGGACCCTGTGTTTCTAAGACCGAATGGCATGGTCACATAGCAGTACATGCCGAATGGGGTGATGAAAGAAGTTGCGAGCTGGTCGGACTCTTTCATCTTGATTTGATGGTAACCGGAATACGCATCAAGGAAAGATAGGGTCTCGCATCCTGCAGTGGAGTCAACGATTTGGTCAATTCGAGGCAATGGAAATGGAACCTTTGGACATGCTTTATTTAAACCGGTGTAGTCCACACACATCCTCCACATTCCATTTTTCTTTTTAACAAATACAGGATTAGCTAACCACTCTGGATGGGACACTTCCTTGATGAATCCGATCGCCAAAAGTTTCTACACTTCCTCGCCGATGGCCCTACGCTTCTCCTCGTCGAATCAGTGCAGGCGCTGCTTCACCGGTCTGGAGCCGGCCCAGATGTCCAAGGCGTGCTCAGCGACCTCCCTCGGTATGCCCGACATGTTCGAGGGACTCCATGCGAACATATCGGCATTCACGCGGAGAAAGTCGACGAGCATGGCTTCCTATTTGCTATCAAGGGTGGTGCTGACCCTCAGTGTTTGGCCATTGGAGTAGGTGGGGTCAACCAGGACGAGCTTGATGGCCTCTGTGGGCTCAAAAGTCCCGGCACGACGCTTAGAGTCGGGCACTTCGCTACCTAGTTGGTCGAGGTTGACGATGAGGGCCTCGGCCTCCACGATGGCCTCGGCGTACTCGATGCATTCGACGTTGCAGTCGTATACATGCTCGTACGTGGACTCGACAGTGATGACTTCGTTGGGGCCGGGCATCTTGAGCTTGAGGTAGGTGTAGTTTGGGACCGCCATGAACTTGGCGTAGCACGGGCGCCCCAGGATAGCATGATAAGTCCCCTTGAACCCAACCACCTCGAAGGTAAGAGTCTCCTTGCAGTAGTTGGAGGGAGTGCCAAAGCAGACTGGCAAGTCGATGCGCCCGAGGGGTCGCGTGCGCTTCCCCGGCACGACGTCGTGGTAGGGTGCGGCACCACCTCGGAGCCGTGACTAGTCGAGCTCCAGGAGCTCGAGGGTGTTGGTGTAGAGGATGTTGAGGCCGCTGCCTCCGTCCATCAGTACCTTGGTGAGCCGGGTGTTGCCGATGATCGGGTCAACGACGAGTGGGTACTGCCCGGGGTTTGGGACATAATTGGGGTGGTCTTCCCGATTGAAGGTTATCGCCTCCCAAGACCAGTTAAGGTACTGGGGAGTGGCTACCTCAACCGAGAAGACCTCCCTGCGTTCCCTCTTCCGTTGATGCGTCGTGAGGCACGCTGAGGGCCCACCGAAGATCATGAAGGCATTGTGCACCTCGAGGAACCCGTCGTCCTTGTCGTTGTCTCCGTCGCTGGCGCCCTTCTTCTTGGCATCATTGTTGGGGAGCCCGAGCTTAGCGTAGTAACGTCGGAGCATGGTGCATTCTTCGAGGGTATGCTTCACCGGGCCCTGGTGGTAAGGGCAGGGCTTCTTGAGCATATCATCGAATAGTCCGGGGCCCCTGGCGGGGCCTCAGGGATTCTTGCGATCCGTGGCTGCGACTAGATCGGCCTCGAGGGCCTCTTGCTTCCCCTGGCGCCCCTTTTTCTTTTTCTTGGAGAAACGGGAGGCTGAGGCCCGGGGGCCTCGTCCCTCCGCTTCCCCTTTGCGTCGTTGTCGGGGAAGATGGCCCCAACAGCCTCTTCGCCCGAGGCGAAGTTGGTGGCGATGTCGAGGAGCGCGGCCGCTGAGGTCGGTACGTTCTGGCCTAACTCTCGGACCAGGTCTCGGTAGGAGGTGCCAGAGAGGAAAGCCTGGACAACTTCCGAGTCACCGACGCTGGGCAACTCGGTGCACTGCTTGGAGAAAGCGTCGGATGAAGTCTCGGAGAGACTCGTCCGTCTTCTGGCGACAACTCTTGAGGTCCCAGGAGTTCCCAGGGCGCACGTATGTGCCCTAGAAATTACTGACAAAGAGCTTTACCAAGTCACGCCAGTTGTGGATCTGCAAGGGAGGGAGGTGCTCGAGCCAGGCTCGCACCGAGTCTGACAAGAACAATGGGAGGTTGCAGATGATGAGCAGGTCATCGTCTGCACTTCCCAGCTGACAAGCCAGGCAGTAATCGGCCAGCTAAAGCTCGGGGTTGGTCTCGCCGCTGTACTTTGTGAGGTTGGCCGGTTGACGAAACCGGGCTGAGAAGTGAGCGCTGCGGATGGCCCTGCTAAAGACTCGAGGGCCAGGTGGCCTAGGGAAGGACTGCGGTCCTCGCCACTGTCATAGCGGCCGCCTCGGTGCGGGTGGTAGCCTCGGGCGGGCCCGTCGTTGTCGTGGCGCCGTCGCCTGCTGACCACATCGTGGTCGCCTTGCGCCTCGCGCCAACCGCCGAGTCGGTCATGCACCGAGGGGGCCCTGTTGGCTGTTGGTGCCCGAGCGGGCTCGGGACGAACTGAGGCCTCTCTATCCTGCCGAGGCGATGCCGCGGGTAGTTCTGAAGCGCCCCCGCGACGTCTAGAGGCGGAGCTTTCAGCCTGCTGTACCGCGGTGGTCTCGAGGAGATCCCGAAGCTCGCCGCGAACCCGTCGCCCCTCCATGGTAGAGGGCTCGGGCATTGTTCGAACTAGCATCTCCACTGCCACGACGTTCTGGCTAGCGCGATTGAAGATTAGGGGTTTCTCACCCCCTTCGTCGTTGTTGATGTGGTGGTGGACGTCATGGGCCCTCCGCCGGGCTCCTTCGCCATCACCGTGACCTCGCTGCTCCTGCTCGAGAGTATCTCGGAGCTGCTACAGGAGGAGTCGGTCTTGGTCGACCTTTGCCTGAAGCTCATGGAGCTGCTCTAGGTCTAGGCGTCAAAGTTCCTCGGGGGCGGCATTCTTGTTCCGCGCTGCCCGAGGCTCGACGAGTGGAGGAGTGGCGTCGCCTGCCCCTTGGTGGAGCGGGGAGCGGTTGCCTGCCCCTTCACTCTCATTACTCGCCCTTGGCATCTCGAGCCCGATGTGGAAGCACTCTCGAGTGGGATCGTAAGTGCCTTCATCATCGGAGTCGGAGTAGCCGAAGCAGTAGTCACTCGCGGCCAAGAAAAGGCGCATAGCTTGAGGGTCGCGAAGCCCGGAGAAGTTTGCTCCGGCCCACGCCTCGTCCTCCTCCGAGGAGTCAGTGTGGGTGTGAGCTGAGGTTGTGGCGGAAAGGTCAAGGGCGAAACGTTGGTGGCGTCCTGAGGGCTCCGTGTGAGCGGAAGCGTAGGCGGAAGTGAAGGTGGCGGCGGCATTTTTCAACCCGAAGGGGTATGGGGATGGTGCCATCGCCGGGCCCTGCTCCACCGGAGTTGGCTCCTCAAGAGGTGGCGGTGCGGAACTTGATGACGGGGCGTTGCTGCACGTCACCAGCGTCTTTCCCCTGCCCAGGCTTAAGCTAGACAGGTCCCCAACTAGGGACTTTGTACCAACAGCTGGGCATGGGATACTGGCGGAGCGCGGCGCGTCGCCCTGAGCTCGTGCAGTGTCGGGGTGGTTCCGCTGGCATCGTGCCTGGCGAGCGCGACGAGCATGGTGGCCCAGGCGCCGCCTGTACCTGGGCTGCTGGTGCATGACGTCATCGTCGGTCGGTGGGGCTCTGGGCGTGAGGAGTACCATATCGTACTCACATCCTAGAGACATGAACTCTATGCTCCCAAACCAGATCACCGTGCCGAGACGTAGTGGGCGTATGGGGTCTGCCATCCGAAACTTGTTGGGACGATTAAGGTAACACGCAGTAGTGCCCCTACCTGGCGCGCCAACTGTCGGTGTTTTGGACCGGGGGGTCCTCAACCAACTAGTGAATTTGAACTGCGTGCCCCTAATCCCGGATGGTGATGCAAAGAGACACAAGGTTTATATTGGTTCAGGCAATTGGTGCCCTACGTCCAGTCTGAGAGATCAATTTTGTATTCCTTGCACCGAAGTGCTTGTAGTAGGGGTTTACAAGCAGGGCGAGAGAGAGGGTTAGTCCCAGGTCTCTGCGTGCAGCGGTGTGGGCTGCATGAGACGTTGCTCTCAGGCAGCGGGGGAGCGTGTGTGTCTGAATCTATGTGAGCCTATGCGTGAGTTCGTCTGTCTTCCTGTGTCTAGAAACGGCCCCGGTCTCTCCTTTTATAGTTGAAGGGGGACAGGGGTGATACATGTGTTTGCTATGCGGCGTCTTGTGAGCGGAGGTGACGTGTCTGAGCCCTGTAGCTTACTACTGTGGCGGCATGGTCAATGGAGCGGTCTTGTCCTTGATGCACTGGAACAGCGCGCCGGTCACACCCGATCTTGTGCGACGTGGGAGCTCCAGTGATAGCTTGGCGTAGGGCACGGCCGACGATGTGCCGGTGGTTGTGCGTTGATAGTGTAAAAAGCCGAGGCTCGGTTGGTGCCGAGACTGAGCCATCGTGGGGGGCTTGGCGGGCGCGAATCCCGAGGCTGCCGAGACCCTGAAGTGGATTGCCGAGGCTTGGAGGGAGCAGTTGGTCCTATACACTGATTCCGAGGCTATAGTGACCCGGACTTGACTCCCCACGCCCACGCCGTGTTGTTCCTGGAGCAGGAGTTAGATAGCACAGTGCAGTACGGGCGTCAGTTATGGGCACAGTGCCGAGCACAGTAGCCGGTAACCCCTGCCCAGTCCTGTCTCCCGTCCCATCGGCCACTCCGCTGTACTGCGCCGATGTGTGGCTGACGTTGCGGGAGTGGTTGGACGCGTTAATTGGACGTGACGTTTTGTCAGAGAAGTTGGTCGAGACGGAGGCGACGAGGTTGTTGCCGAGCCGGCCTCAAGCAAGTCGGAGAATCGGTACTTCGTCTGAGGCTTTATGCGCGGGCCTCGGACGAATCGGAGAATCGGTAACCCGTCCGAGGCCTTGCGGGGCAGGGCCTCGGGCGAGAGGGCCCCGGCGAGGCGAAGAGTCGGCTTTTCGTCCGAGTCCTTTGCGGCGCGGGCCTCGGGCGAATCGGAGAATCGGCCGAGGCCTCGTGGTTGTCCTTCGGCTTTGATATTTGCAAGGTCTAAGTAATCTTTTCGATTCTTACTTAGGGTACCCTCTTTATGGTATCCAACGCAAAAGCCAACCTAATGGCCACCGGAAAGAAGGTATCGCAGGAGAAGCACCTATAGAGTCTGAAGTCCCTTTTGTACTGTAATACTAGGTAAAAAGAAAAAAGCTTCCACCGACTCCTCTCCATAAAAAAAGAAAACTTTTTCGCTAGAGATGCAAGGGCGAAAGCCATGTGAAAAGAGCTGAATTTTTGCCAAACAGGGTTTTATGATTTTTCCTATATGAATATAATTTATCTAGTACACAAATGAAAAAGAGAAAAATAACTTATTATACGTTATAGAATGTACTAATGAACTAATGATAGCTACGTCGGTTATAAGAACAAAAGATATTAGGAAACCAAAGCGGTAAAAGCATGCGACGACGAACCCACTCACCATGAATAAATTTCTGCTGCCCACAGTTTACACATGCGTGTTTTTTTTTCTTTGGGCGATCTATTTACATGTGAATGACTTCTGTATGTGAGCATTTTGGGGCCGGAGCTGGGGCTAACGAAATTCATGCCCAGGACGACTGAGGTTGGCTAGGAGGCCGGAGCATTTTATTTTTCTTTTCATGTTAAAATAATAGTTTTATTAGCTTTGGGCCGGGCCTAATATGCCCTAGTAGGTAGCAAAACGAGTCCAACAAATCACCGCCTATAAATTTCCAATACTAGCATTGCGCTGAAAGCATAATATATTAAACAAATATCATTAGATTTATCATGCCATATATTAGGCCAACAAGTCAATCAATCTCATGTTTGCTCAAATATATACAAAAATACGCTAATTATTATAATATATTAAACAAATATCATTAGATTTATCATGCCCTATATTTTCATAGCAAACCTATTTAAAGATACAAATGTCAATGCTCTTTTCTACAAAAATAATCAAACTTGAAATTAGTTCACTTCTCAAAATGTGAGATGAGCATTTATTTTAGGAAGGAGGGAGTACTTATTTTTCTAGTTTTCAAAGTTGAGATTGTGTGTCCTATGCTGTTTTCATTTTATGCTAAGTTAATTTTTAATTTTATTATAGTTTATGCAGAAAATAAACGACCATATTAACATCAAATTCGTTTTACTACATCCACAATACAATATATGTTAATAATGTATTTATGTGGTATTATAAATTAACATTAACATATTTTTCTATGAACTTGGATTAAAGTTAGAGAATTTAACTTACTGCCTCCGTCCCAAAATATATGACATTTTTGACTTTTATAGGTATCATCTTTGAACATTTGTTTTATTCAACTTTTTTGCAAATAATAAAATAAATACGTCATTATTAAAATATATCTAATGATAAAATAAGTCGTAACAAAATAAAAATTATTTATACAAAAAGAATTGAATAAGACGAACGGTTAAACAAGATGTCTAAAAGTAAAAATTTCATGTATTTTGGGATGGAAGGAATATAGCAATAGCTAAAACGGTCTATGACTCTATGTTTAAAATAAAGAGGTACAAGATATAGCTGACAAAATTGATGTCACCTCTACCGTGTTTAGCTATGCTGTACTTTGTCAAAATATGCTTATTTGTTTCGGTCTTGGTTAGGCTATTGGTTAATGTAGCTACCAGCACATATAAAATAAGCTGTACTAACCGCGTCGTTGGCCAACACGAGCTAAACTACCTGATCTCTTTTATCATTGACCAAATACAGATTATGCCTTCTCTTGTTATTGCTCCCTCCGTCACCTAAATATCTAAATATATGTCGTTTTCGTTTTCGAGAAACAACTTTAACTACATATATATTAAAACAATATTAATATTTATAGTACATAATTAGTATCATTGAAAAAATCTTTAAATCTAGTTTTTAATAAATTTATTTGGAGATATAAATAGTGCACGTATTTTCTACAAATTAAGTCAAACTTGTGATACGCACATCAACAGCGACAGTTATCTAAGGACGGACGGAGTACGTTTAAAAAGCACGTTACCTTTATGAGTTTTAGGTAAAAGTAGTCTCGAAAACTTCAGCCTATTCGTTTCAGCTTATTCGCTCGTATCTTGCTTATAATCCACGGCTTGAACAATATTTTTCTCTCACACCAAACCAGCCAGCGAGGGCCATGGCTTATAAGCCAATTCAGCCAAAACGAACAGGCTGCTTAACTCCGTCAAATCAGTCAGGTACGTGCTACCCTGCCCTAAGCAGCTTCAGATGATCAGATCTCTCTGTTTTTTTGTTCTAACTTCTAAAAATATATAATTAGGCATCAGATCTGGATCATTCACATGATCACATCACGTCCCGTCTGGTAACGTACGTACCGAAACCAAAATCCACCCTTGACCCTTGGTCGAAAGGGAAAGGAAAGCACAGGCGCGCTCAGCCGGTCAGCCCTCCAGCCTCCAGCTCTCCGCCTCCCCCACCCCCAGCTCGTTCCCCACGCCCCGCGTCCCTCTCCACCCACCACCGGACCAACCGAAGCTCCTCACCAAACCGCGCACGCAACGCAAGCAGAGGAAATTCCATAGCCTCCTTGCTCCTTCCTCGCATGAGCTTCCTTCCGGGCACGTAAGTCTCTCCTGCCCCGCCCCGCCCCGCCCCTGGACCCGCGGTTCGACGCCACCGAGGTTCCCCTTGCTTCCGCGGAATTGAGGCTAAGGTTCTTGGTTTTCTTGCGCGGGAGCATTGCGAGATTCTGGACCGGATCGGGAATGTAGCTCCTGCTTAATGTCAGGACCGTGTGATTGCTGTTTTAGTCTGGTGTAGTGCGACGCCGATCAGTTCTTGGTCTCTTGTTATTGTGAGGCGTTGACCTGTGAGCGCAACATGTTCGTCGGTATTACTGACCGGAGCTTCGGTAGAGTCTTGGGTAGTGAACCTGCAGCTGTTACTACTCTTGTTTTCCCCACTTCGTTTCGAGGAAAAAAAGTGTGGAAAGAGCTTGCTTTGGCTCCGGCCCAGGATCACAACTTGGCGTTTATGCAATCTTAGAATGTGGCAGCAAAGCACAAGTAACCTGACTGGCTCTAAAATTTTGGATTTGGAATGACTTTTGTGTGGTTCACCATATGTATTGTAGATCTGAAACAATGGGCTCAACTCCTGTTCTAGAGTAATTGTCAGTATATATCGCAAGCCTGTACTACCTTAGATCTAGTTCAGTTAGAGCAGCACCAGAACTGTGAGTTCAGGTTGATAATCAGTCTAAGATTCTGAGTAAAGCATAAACTTGTGAGAGATACAGATGACTCATGTTGTGCCCGTACTCTCTTAGATCTAGTTGTGTTAGAGTGGCTTCTATGTTTGTTTTCACATGTCTGACTATATAGACTGCATCATTTCCTCATGCATAGGCTAATGCGTTTGGATACTGGTTTAACCTACTAACTTTTCATATGGTGATGGTGAATCCATTATATATTTTCCATCATGATTCATGAGGAAGATGGCCCTTTCAAGTCTGAAGGGTGAGGCAAAATTTAAATGCCCCAATTCCATTACAGCCAAAGATCACCAAAGCTACAACAAAACACTTAACCTGACAACAAATAGTTAAACCACAAATATAGCATGGCCTCCATTCAGAAGTTTACACAAAAGATATCCATAATTCGTGCTTACATGCTCATGCCAAAGCTAAACACTGACAACAGGGTAAAAGGACCTTCAAGGTTTCTGTACTGCGTGTTTTTGAATTGAGAAATCCAGTACGGCATCATGGTTTGCATACACCAAGTTACCTAAGATATCAATTTGTTGAAATGCATTTCTCCTGCAAAATTTTGCTTTTGACAGATTGGGCACCATCGGGTTTTCATGCTAACATCTCATGTCTGATCTGTGCAGCTGCTACCTGAGATGACTTGTTCTTAGCACCAGTTTTCATTAGGCCCTTACAACAGCAGTGAGATATCTGCAAATGCTGATAAGCTTCAAGGTTATTGGTTTTAACTTTGCCAAATAACTGTAATACTGTTGTGGCCAGGGGTTTGCGCCTTGGTTTTTTATGAGGGGAGGTAATTTCTTTTTATACTTTATCCTCATGTTCCATGCACAATAACTGTAACATGTTTGTTGGACCTTAAAACTCTCACTGTCATTTCAGAAGAAGTGTGTTCAGCCTTTATAGTGAAGAGTATTTCAAATATCTATTGGAGCCGTTTTGCATTAACTTCATTGGTTCTTCTGAATTTCTCAGGAAGGTCAGATGAACTTTGTCGTTGCCAGGCGTGCCTTGGTAAGTACACACTACTTGGAGATGAAGAAAATCCACAGTTGTCAATATATGACAGACGGCCCCCCTGCTGTGGCTGTGGAATAGGTTGGTCGTGGTGAGTCAATCTGCTTTGGCAATGAACTGCAATAGTCTTTTTCTCGCTTGTAAATGCTGTATTAGACATATTACTATTGCAGTTTTCTTCTAGGTTTCTTGTGCCCTATCATTTGGTACGTTGCAGCTCTTCTTTATTGCGGCAAGTACTACAATCGGGACCCTCGTGAACGGCCTGGACTCGCTGCTTCTGCTGTTCTGGTTAGTTTCAGAACTACTGTACATTCACTGCACAAACTCTTTATCCTATGAGGGAATTTCAAGTTTATGCTATTAGCACTGAACTCATTTGAGTTTATGTTGAAGGACATCATTTTGTTTCTTATTACAGTTCCTCTGGTTTGATTTGTGCAGGCGGTTATCTTTACAGCTGCAACTATTATAACCCTTTCTGTTCTGCTGATATGTTGTGCCAACAAACGGTTCTTGAATAGCTGTGCAGTTTGACCTGAATGATAGCAGCAAGATATCTATTGCAAAACATCAGCGTTGAACTACTAACTGAAATATTCTTTAGATTCTTTAGTCAGTCCATTTATTGTTGGACTGCAAAAGGGTAATCAACGGATTCTGTTTAGCATGATACATTATTATCACCTGTGAGTGTACATTACAGATTACTGAACTTGTGGAAATCTTAAAGCTATACTATATGCAGCAATTCCCTCTCTCCCCTGAAACTATTGAACAATTTTGTACTGCTAATATGCCTGATCAGAAGAATCAAAGTTCAGAACTTGTATCCAACCTGTCTGAAATTACATGAGCAGATTAATCTGGAATGGAATTTGTGCTGCATTTTTATTCTAATATAAGCTCTATCACCTTTTGTTCCTTTCCCCGCCATTTTCTGGAGTTTAACTGATGCAAAGGTAGCACGATGCATCATGCTGCCTGCCTCCTCTTGATCCTAACCCTCATCCCGTTCTTGGTGTGGAGCACCACTGAGTTCTGCGGCTCAAGGACCTGGCCGTCCACGCGCTCCACCTGAAAGTTGTATAAGATCGCTGCGGCAATCTTGATGTTGCTGAGCCCCAAGTTCTTGCCAAGGCAGCTCCTGGGGCCGCAGTTGAACACGGCGAACTTGTGGCTGGACTCGGCCAATATCGGACAGCCACCGTTCCGGTCGGAACTCGTGGCAGTCGCTGCCCCATATCCCCTCCATCCTGCCCATGGCGTAGATGCAGAAGATGACCCTGGTGCCCTTGGCCACCGTGGTGCCGTCAGGCAGCACGTCGCTACTGCCTCTTTCTCCTCGAACGGCGCCGGCGGGAACAGCCGCAGCGTCTCCAGGACCGCCGCGTGGAGGTAGGACGCGGGCTGGAGCGCGTTAGAGTCGAACACGGCGTGCTCGGCGCCGCCGGTGGAGGCGACCGTGGTGGTGGGTTGCACGGACCTGAGCTCGTCGAGGATCTTGACCTCGACGTGCGGGTGCGTGCAGAGCATGTAGAAGAACCAGGTGAGCGCGGCGACGATGAGGTCCTTGGCCGCGAACATGTATCCTACGGCGGAGTCCCGGAGGAACTGGTCCCTCTGCCGCTCGCTCATGCCGGGGTCCCTCGGCCACGCCATGTACAGTGACAGGAGGTCGCTGCCTTCTCCTGATTGGCTTCCGGTGGCGAGCCGTGACTTGCGTTCGGCGATCTCGCGGTAGACGAACTCGTGGAGGACCGCCTTGGCCTCGGCCAGCCTCCTCTCGGCGCCGACATTGAGCCACCTCAGCAGCCTCCACCACCAGGCCGGCACGATGTGCCTGAAGAGCGCAGACTCGCTGGCCACCCTGGTCGCCTGCCCGAACGGCGGCCCCGGCGCGTCGGCGGCGGCGACGGACAGCGTGTCCAGGTCGGCAAGGAACGCGGAGGCGTAGGACACGTCGAGCGAGTACCGCATGAACACGCCCTCGAGATCAACGACGCCACCACCATCCCCCTCTCGATCATCCGCGGCGGCGCGGTCCAGGAACGGCACGAGCAGCCGCGTCGTCTGCCGCGCCATGGTGGACAGGACGAAGAACCGGAACGCCGGGGTGCCGAAGACGGTGGCGGCGACGTGCCGCTGGCGCGCCCACGACGCCGCGTCCGCAACCAGCAGCCCGTCGCCGACGACGTCGAGCATCTCCGCGAAGTCCCGGCCCTTGTCGTAGCCCCCGTGGTTGGACGCCAGGCAGTGCTGGACGGCCGCCGGGTCGCACGTCAGCAGGAAGTCCGCGCGGGCGAGCCACGGCCCGCGGAACACGAACGTGCACCCGGACCCGCGGAGCGCGTCGGTGGTGGCGTCCAGGAGGCGGCCGAGGTTCGCGAGCACGAACGGGAGCATGCCCACCACGGGCCAGCTCACGGGGGTGCCCTGCCGCCGCGCGTGCACCGCGAGGCGCAGGGCGGAGAGGGAGACGAAGCACAATGCGGCCACGAGGAATTCCGGGTAGGAGAGGGCCAAGCTCCGGAGGGCGCCCATGGCATGGCTATGGCTGAGTGTGCATGAAAGGTGGAAGGAACAACTGTGGCTTGGTGGTGGCATGTACGTTAGCAAGCTTAGCATGGTTAGATAGATAGGCGTGCGTGCATGGCAATGGCATGATCGTGTGTTTCTGCCGGTGGTTCTTCCCCGTGGGAGTGTGCTTCCCATGGCCATGGGCTCACAACACTTGTGCGCATGGGGTGCGGAGGTTTGCTAGATATGGAAACGTGACATTGGCGTGGCTATTGCTTTTACCACCGTCGTCACTATTACCGATAGTAGTTTGTAGCTGTCCTTCACAAAAGTAGCTCAATGGAAAATCAATCAAGACGGGAAAAAGGAGGGGGGAAAAACATTCGAAAAGGTGTCGATGACGAGTGACGAGGCCGGGGAAGAATAAAAATCATGCACGAGACGGCAATCGAACCCAGATCTGTACCGTGGCAGGGTACTATTCCACCACTAGACCACTGGTGCTTTGTTTTCTTATTTGCATACTAAATGCTTAATTAAAACGAACGAATACAAATGAGAAATTTTTTTGACATAAGCACAACTGTTAAAACACTAGGAGTACCAGTTTTTTAATGACAAAACGATGATCTCGCTCGCTATATACAAGACTACCGGAACTATTGATAAATCTGCCTCCTGCTAGAGCTTCAATACTATTTCTACTGTAGCAAGGAGCCTACCTTTTCTCTTCTACCCAAAATCAACCGCAAAGAGTAGCCAGGGAACCTACATTTCACCAGTTCCAGCTCCCACGAGCCCATTGTAGCCACGGAAGCTATTTCACCAGCTCCAGCTCCCACTCGCCACATTGGTAAGCTAACATTACACCAGCTCCAGTGAGGCCCTACATTTCACCAGCTCCAATTCCGACTCGCCACATTGGTACAGCAGGAAGTGTTCAAAGCTCTACTAATAATGTTAATGTTACCTATTTTGTACAACTCTGCTTCACTCATTTAGAACCTCTTTGGCAGGGCTCCTGCAGTGGCTTCAGCTCCGGCTCTTGCAGGAGCTGTGCCAAACGTCTGTTTTAGAAGGGCTCCGCATGGGGAGCCGGTCAAGAGCCGGAGCCATTTTTTGCCTGTGTAGGAGAAGCCTCAAAAACGAGCTTCGCGCGGCTCCTTGCTGTGGGTTCACGTCGTCTAGTGCGAAAGAGCCGTTTTGCCTAACGTTTTCTAGAACGGCTTCAGCTCCTCGGGGAGCTGCTCCTTCAGAGAAGCCAGAGCCGGAGCTATTTTCAGAAGAGCCAGAGCCCTACCAAACAGGCCCTTAGTTTTTTTCCAGCTTCTTGAGCAGCTGCACTGGTAAATGTTGGTAAAACAATTTCTTATAGTAGATAGGAGAGGGAGTTAGAAAAAAGCTAATATTTTTAAAAAGAATATAATATGGAACTGATTTTAAAGAGAAGCTATCTAGCAGTCATCCCTTGTGAGACCTGAGACCTAATAATTTTAAAGAGCTCCTAAAAACTCCTGGATAATGTGTGGCAGATTAGACCTTAGTTGGAACAGCTGGTGCAGAGACTTGATGAATAATCTTAACTAAATGTTAATTTGAACTAAATGTGCAGACCCTGATGTTTTTCCAGCAAAAAAAATGACCTTTACAATAAAAACACGAAAAATTCGGAATCGCCATTTATCCACGGTCTTACGGACCATCTTCAATAGAGATTACATCAAGCGCGTGGGGGAAAAACCTGAGAAAGTGTACCCCACTGCTCTTAATCCTTCAACCATCCAACCACCTCCTTTGTCAAGAAACAAGAAACAGAATAACTTAACGTCCCAACACACATCCTCAAATGTGACCGAACAACCATCTCGCTTAGTTCACACCCCTACCGACTATAACAGCAGGTGAACAGGGTCAATCACACAAATGTTTGATCAACGGCAAAGCTAGGCCGAGGGATCTGTGGCTCCCTCAGGTTTGTCTGTGTCCATCTGCTCGGCTGGAGGCTCCTCTGCAGCTCCCTCACTGGCTGTGCTTTCGCCATTTGATTGCTGCTCCTCCGGTGTCTGAGGCTCAGGAGCCTGGGTGGTTTCTGCCGGAGGCGGAGTCTGTGGCTTAGGGGCTGGCTTCACTTTCGTCATAATCGGCTTGCAGAACCTGTAGATCAAGGTTTAGGGATAAGGCCTCTCAGTAATAAGGTGACTCGGAAAGGGAGAAGGGCATATAGACCATATACTAACCTGTCGAGTGTTTCAGCTTTCTTCTTAAGGTCAGCAGCAAGAAGGACCGGATTAGCATGCTTTGGCAGAGCATCCTGCTGCTGCTTTTTCTCTATTAGCCAAATCTCTGCTTCTGAACACTCGTTAATGACCTGCAAAACAAAATGAAATTAGTAACAAGCCAATGACAAAGTATTTCTCAAAACTTGTGAATCACATTGCAGTTAAGGTAATCTACCATGGGAATAGGAGAAAGCTCAACTACACTGTATTATATTTATTTATAGTTACTAGTGATATACCTTTTGCTTTTCTGACATGTCTATGTGTTCAAACTTCTGGTCATTAGACAGTGCAGCTTCTCTGAAGCTATTGATGCAGTATACCAGTTGGCTAACAGCAGAACTTCTAATCTCCCATTCTTTGAAGCGCACCTCAATAGGATCACCAACCTGCAATCAGAAAAGAAAAAAAAAATCCATCATCTATCTAAAACCCAGTGGCAGATCTAGGCATAAGCAGTGGGGGCACCTGGCCCCACAGTTTTTGCCAAAATAAGCTTAGCCCTAAATTTTGCAATGACTGTGTTAATTGGCTTAAAATCCTAGATCTGACACTGCTAAAACCTTAAATACCGAAAAACATTATACCAATGACCAACATAGAATAGTGTGCAAATATGCTAAAGAAGGCATACCTTTTTAAGTTCTTCTAGTTTAGCAATATAAACTCCCTTGGTCTCATCCTCGCCATCTTCATAGAGCCAGTCTTCAACCTCCTGAAGCTTAGCAATCAAACCTTCCTTGTCCTCAGGTGTGACAAAATCACTGTACTTGTCATATAGCTAAATAGAAGAAAACAAAATCAGGCTCACAACTTCACAAGACAACATTATTATTAGTATATGTAACTCAATATACCTTGTTACGCATGTCATACACATAAGCTTCAACAGCATTCTTCTTCTCCTTTGTTTCTTCCATTACTCTGTCTTGAAGAGACATCTCATACTCTCTCTCTACAGCCTTCTGCAGGTCAGCTGCAGCCAAGGCCCCATAGACCAACTCATGGACCGGAACAGTAGTTTTCTTAACTTTCTTTTTTGACGGCTCAACCTAAATACAATAAAGTCAACCAACAAATTATTAGTTTATGAACATACAACCAGGCATTCATAAACAGAACAAAATACAAGTAATATAACTTACGTGGACAAACAATTATTATAATTCTAACACACATGGACAGAACAAGAAAGCTAGCCTATAAATTACTCTTTGCGATGACATCTCAAGATACAAGAAAAAGCTCTGAATAAACAGAAAGCACTGTGTCTGGCAGCTCACCCATGACAATATAACAAAAAACCACTAATTCATCATAATATCATCCTCAAATCCTATAATCCAACAATTTGCCAAGAACATATCATACCTTTGCATCGGTTTCCATCGGAACAGATTTTTCCTCAGTATCTTGTGCTCCATTTTCAGCTGCAGGAGCAGCCTCAGTGGTATCAGCACTTTTAGGCTCCTGCATATTCACATCAGATCCAGCAGCAGGATCACTTGGCGCATCATCTGTGTCCATCTTCATAGTATCCTTTGGAGCTTCATTTGCAGATGAGACTGGAACTTCCACATCCTCCTCCAGCATCTGCATGCAAAAGTAGCATATAACAAAGTGTTAGAAACACTGACAGCCATCCCAAAGGAGGCTGCACAAACACATATCATTGTGAGAAAATCCCTTGTGTAGCACTGAAAAAAGTTGACCTTCCTCCTATAGCACTGAAAAAGTTTTCATGCCTTATATAGCACTAAGTCTCATCTTTTATTCCCTAGATAGGAATTTTCGTCAGCTTTGTGTGCATATTCTGTTTAGATTCCATCTCAGTTATACATCTTGGACCAAAATACCCCCAGAAAAAAGAACACCTTTCCAGGCTCTCACCATCGCCTGAGTCACGGGAGGTCAACACTCCCTCTCGGCTCTCACACGTCCCTCTCTCCTATCCCATGGCATCTTCCTCCCCAAACCCTAGATCTCAATAGGAGTGGCCTGGCCTTGGCCATGGATGGCATAGGCGGCGACCTGGCCTCAGCCACGAGTGTGAAGGGCGGCGGCCCAGCCATGGGCGGCACGAGCAGCGGCCCGGCGATGGGAAGCAAGGTCAGCGGGAGGGGAGGCAGGGGCGGCGCAGCAGCGAAGGCGGCCTTGCCAAGGGCCGTGTGCGGGTGCCCCGGCCATGGGCGACACGAGCAGTAGCCGGGCCATGGGCAGCAAGGTCGGCAGGAAGGAAGGCAGGCAGCAGCCGGGACATGGGCGACATGAATGGCTTGAAGGGTCAGTTACTTCAGCATGTTGGTAGTAGTAGGAATTTTCTCATGGTCAAGGATATTTTTTATGCACAGGATGGATCCGAAATCAACTTATTTGCTGAAAATTAAGCATCTTATTTGTTGCTGCAGTTGTAAAATTATATTATTATATTATCTTATTCCTCATGTAGAGGGCCACCAAAGAAGAAAAAGACCACCTCACCTTAGACAAGCATTGTGCCTTCAAATGATGAAGCACCAGCATGCTCTATGACTTTTCCACAAAGGTTAGTACAAATTTAATTGTGCTCCATTGAATATCTCATTTATTAACTTAACAACTCTAAGTAGTTTCCATGTCACCATAGCCAAAGTCTACAATCTGCAACTATAACTAAACGACAAGGAGGTAACTCAGAATCTGGAGGCTCTGTGAGGTATTCAATTGAATTCCTCGTTTACCGCATTTCTGAATTTTATTGTGCCAAACTATTTCTTCCATACATGTATAGGTGTAGGTCAAGATCTGGTTCAAACCAACCTGAGGCTATGTCTGTTGTCACGACAACTGCTCCTGGAAAGTTTGCCTACAAGGAAAAGGAAGCAGATTGCTAACAAGTAAAAGGGCAAGAGTCTTTTGGTCACATTTGACAGCCCAGCAATGGCCACAAGGAGCAAAAAGACTGACTCTGCTAGTCCTGCTATGAGCACGAGAAGCAAGAGAAGGTTTATTTTGTGATTGTTTCATGGTCTCTGATACACTCTGCTAGTCCTGCTATGAGCACGAGAAGCAAGAGAAGGCTTATTTTGTGATTGTTTCATGGTCTCTCATGTATCAGATATGTATGTATGCCTTTTATGTTTGTAAACCTAATGTACTACATGTGTGAACTTGGGCGCAAGTTATGTGTTCGAACCTATGTAATATTTGAATTGGTCATGTGAACCTACTGTGGTATTAGTGGGCTGATTGTGTTTGTGTCCATTCACTTGTTCATGCATTGTTGAACCTGTAGTTTTTCTGCCATTGTGAAACAGTGATATTTTAAAAACCGCATGAGCGTTACAGTGCATTTTTTCTAAACAGTATGTCCTTCCTATTTTACTAGAGAACTAGTCTAAGTGCATGAGCATGTTGGTCATAGGCGTGCTGCTGCATGCTTACAGGGCTTGTCATGCATGAGGGAGGGCAAATTTGTCTTTTTCATGTGGCACTTAACAGCATAACTGACAGAATTCCAATCTAGGGAACAAAATATGAGACTGGTGCTATATAAGGCATGAAAACTTTCAGTGCTATAGGAGGAAGGCCAACTTTTCTCAGTGCTACACAGGGAATTTTCTCTATTATTGTAACTTACCATTGCCGAATCAACTGTAACAGTCCCATGGATGTTGAGACGCACTTTCACTTTCAGTTTGGCCTTCTCTCCTTTGGAGGTTTGGAAAGGGCCAATCTGCCAGAGTTTAGCACATCATATCAAATCAACTATTGCAATACATGCAAGGGCTGTAATACTCAAACATATAGCACCAGCAGAACTACTATTGAATAACATAACCATTGTGAAAAGGATTGCTTACTGTGTAAGTGCTTATTTTTTGTGAAACTTGTGAGTCGTCTGGGTCGACATACAAAACATCAACTTCAAATGTACTGGATTTAAAGAAGGTAAGAGCTTTAGTGCTAGGAATTGCATTCCCCTTTGGGAATACAAGGGTTTGTTGGGGTGTATTCTGGGAGTCTCCATTCCATGACAATGCAATTGAGAAAGGAAACCCATCATTAACCTGCAAAATACCAATCCAGCGTCATTGCCAGGATGCAAGACATAAAAGCACATATCATATAGTAACCTTTCATTTTATACAGTTTTAATTAAGATCATTAAGTATGGAAATACATAACAACACAGTACCATGTACTTGTATGTGATGTGAATCAAACTGCTACTGTTGAAGATGTGGCAAGGATTCCACAAGATACACCACTAAAGGAAAACAGCACAAACTATAATGAAGAATTCATTAAAAAAGTTAGTGAGAATGTCACAAGGACACCTAAAATGTCGCAGAGGGCATTTTTAACACTACTACCACTATTGCATGCAGGGAAAATGGAATACTTAAGCACCTACTTTATCCAGCAATAATTACTACAGCAATTTTTCCATGAAAAACTTAAAAGGCTGTTTTAGAAGAATCTGTAATTTAAGAACATTTTGAATAAAACTTTAACCAGACAAGATCACTGAGATCAAATTAGTCCTTTTTGTTAGATATTAAAACACGAACCAGGAAAAACCAGACCACATTCATTGAATAGTATTGCAAATTTAGTTGGTCATTGGCACAAGTAAATGTTAGACACCCAGGGAAAAAATTCCACTTACTAGTTAAGTGACTGTTATTGCCAACCTAAATCAAATACAAGTATACATATCGGCTGCTCCACTAAACACCAATTTCAACAATTTACAAGCAATGAAGTGCGTAGCATTTGTAATGTCAAAAAGGGACAGCGCAGCAAACCAAATACTGTCTTCAAACTTTAAAACAGACTCCGTACTGACGGTTATTATAAGCAGGATTTTTCAGGTTAAACAATAGCATCTATCAACATTAGTTCTAGGAAAAAGACTACAGGAAAAAATAAAAGCCAGCGTGCAACAAGAACAAGAATATCTAGAAAGGTGAAGATAACATTGAAAGAGAAAAAAAAGGGTGATAGACTGTTTGATTGTTGACACAGTGCTGTGATCTATTTTTCATGAATTAGCAGTTCCAGTGGCGCACATCTTTCGAAGTTTTAGTTTCCAGATGGCATGCAACTGTTGCAGTATCCAATACTATTAATTGAACATAGACAGCAGCACACATCTTTCTAAACTTCAATATGTATAAGTCGGCATAAAAAACAAATATACATATCAACTACTCGATTTTTTAAAAAAAATAACAATTTACAAGCAATGAAGTGTGTGTCATTGTGTAATCTAAAAAGGGACAACACATCAAACCAAATACTTTCTTCAAACTTTAAAACAGACTCCTTACTGATGGTAATCAAAAGCATGATTTTCAGGTTAAACAACAGCAGCTATCAGCATTAGTTCTAGGAAAAAAAGAACAAGTTTAAGAATATATACTAGTCTGGTATGATCCAATCCATAGTAACAGAAAACAGATATACAAAGGTAAGCTGAGGAGCATACCTGGAATTCTCGCACTTTGAAAGTGGGGCTGAGAATAGCACACTGAAGAGCGCATCCTCGCGCAACACACTCACTTGCATTCATGGTCCGTCTTGGCTCCTTCCCAAAAAATTCAGTAATTATCTTGATTATAGCCGGAACACGAGAACCAGATCCGACAACCTCAACAAAGTGCACATTTTCAGTAGTCAACCCAGCTTCAGCCAAGGCCTTCTCCAGTGGCCCTTTCACGCGTTCCAGCACAGAGGCACTGATCTGTTCGAACTCCTCCCTCTTAATAAAACCCCGCACATCCTTCTCATCCATCAAGCACTCAATGTTCAGTGGGGCCTCTGGGTTGGCGCTCAGCATCTTCTTAAGTTTCTCACATGCCACGCGCAACCTAATGCATGCACGCGCATTCTGGTACACATCAATCTTATATTCCTCTTTAAATTTTGCTGCAAAGTGCTTAAACAGGGCCTCATCAAAGTCCCTCCCGCCAAGAGACCGGTCATACGTATGCGACAACATCTTGAGCTGTCCTTTCTTGTAACCAACAACACTGACCTGCATGCTTGCATGACCGACATCAACAAATGCAACGTTCAACTGGTCATTCTCTGGGAGATCAGTCTTATAAATACCATATGCCAGGGCAGTGGCTGTCGTCTCATGGAACAATCGCAATGGCCGGAGACCCGCAATAGTAGCAGCATCAAGAACAGCCCTGCGCTGCAGATCTGTGAAGTAGACCGGGATACCAATGCAACAATCAACAACTGCGGCATTCAGGTTACCCTCAGCAATGCCCTTCAAATTGGACAGAACCATGGCAAGCAGCTGGGTGGGGGTGAACGTCCGCTCCTCGCCCAGGTACCGTGCATGGACCAGGGGAAAACCATCGGGGCCCTCCGTGACACGGAACGGGAAGGAGGCGAGATCGCTCTGCAGCTCGGGGTCGGAGAACTTGCGGCCGAGCAGGCGTTTGATCTGAGAGATGGAGTTTTTGGGGTTCATGGTGGAGGACGCGGCGCCGGCGGTGCCGATGAACCGCTGCTTGTCCCCGAAGCAGACGATGGCCGGTGTCTCGCGCTTGGACTCCTCGTTGAGGACCACGTCGATGCCGCGCTGCCGCGCGACCGCCACGATGCAGCTCTCATTGCCGAGGTCGAGCCCCACCACGCTCATCTTCGATGCAAACTCAGCTGCCGACCACTACAGCTTCAGATCTGGATCACGAGCAGCCACTGCATCGCAAAAGGCAGAGATCTACAGGTTAGGCAGGTCACAGAAGCGACGAATTCTTCCGTGAATCTAAGACGAGAACGCTGAAACCATGAATTTCACGCATCAAAACGAACAGCTATGAACTCTTCACCAAACGCAATGCGAATCCCAGCCGACGACTATAAACCCGCCGTCCCAGTCGACGGCTCCAAACCCGCCGCAAAAACATCCAAACATTAACCTAACCATCCAGTAAGGAGGAATGGAGAATCCGATCGTACCTTCAGAGGTGGAGACCGAGGCCCGTCGAAGCTCGTAGCGCCGCAACGGAAGTACGGGCAGGGCTTTCCTTTTGGCGAGAAGGGGGAGAGGAGGCGGTGATATACGGTGTGCGCCGCGGGGTCGGCCAAGACGGGAATCTTCTAGAACGTGGACTGGAAACCCTCGGTGCTACGATCCTGCGCCGCCAGAGATAGACATCTGAGCCGCTGGTTTGATGCCAAGTTTCATGGACGGTTAGATGGGTGCTTGAGTTTTTTTTTTTTTTGGGTATAAACCATGTGTGCTTGAGTTTTGCACCTGTTGGATCCCTTTGTGGGAATAGGTCAATAGACAATACGATGGGATGATGAGTTTTCTTCCAGTTTTCCAACCTAGTTCTAGTTGTAGTTCTAGTAATAAGTAGTAATCAACCTGATCGACATATCAATACAATATGGTTGTGGCTTTATAGCATGTGCTACAGTACTCTACAAGTATGGATATACAGCCGCAGCAGCAGCTGCAGCGAGCGGAGCCAATAATGAAAAAGAAGAAGAAATACAATGACCATGAAGCCATATAGGGTGGCTTATGAATGTGCGATCAACTTCTACACTCGCAGCGGCTGAAATGAACACTCTCATAACGCACAATGCTAACAGCTCAAGCGAACACTCTCATAGCTTTGGGTCAGTTTGGTTCTCGGCTAGTCTTGCCTTACCTCGCCAGGCTAGGCTAGCCTTACCTTGCCAAGGTGAGAGCTAAATTGGCTAGCTTGAGATAGCAAGAATATCCTTGATAACAAAATAAAAGAAAAAAAGTCTGCAAGAGATTCAAACACTCAACTACGCATGGTTTTCTTGCCTTGCAAGGTGAGTCAAGATTTGGCTAAAGATCCAAACATTCCCGTAACATGCAGGATGACCACGTGTACACCCATAAATAACAAAAAATATAAATAAATAAATAATCATTTTTGTTTCCAATTCTGTTTTTTCCTACCATCGGCCTCCATAGTCGTCCTTGACTAGTGGCGCACTCTTTGTCGGTTACGTCATCAATCGCTCGTTGCCGCCCTTTCACCCGTCCACCACTAACAAAGAGCAGTCATAGTGGTGGGTCAACCCATCCAAGAGAGAGAGTGCCACGTGAGCAGCAAGGAGGAGCTCAGCTCACACGATCACTAGTGCCACTAGATGCTAAAACTCTAAGCAAATGCACTAGAATCACTCATAATCTCACAAAGATGATGAATCAATGAAGGAGATGAGTGGGAGGTGTTTGACTTAACTCACAAAGATGTATCAATGATCAAAAAGTCCAAGAGGGTGAGCTAGAGCCGGCCAACACCTATTTATAAAGCCCCAACAAGTCACATACTCGTTGGCCCCCTCATCCTGATTTTTGCGCACTGACCGGACTCTCCTGCAGTGGTCACCAGGGTCTGGTCGCCCGATGATCACCACGTGTTACTAGTCGTTTGAATGTTACCATTGCCGCTCAATGGCTCTTCGTGCGCGCTCTTCGCCTTTGGACCGGACTCATCGATCAACTGAACGGACTCGGCTCCCCTCAGGGTCCGGTGCGGTACAGGGAGCTCCTAGAGCCTCAAATGCATGGTTGGATCTGTCCAGTCTCCCCTGACCGGACCCTGACCAATGTTCGGATCACCTCTGAGCCCACTGCTAGATGGTGAATAGTGCTAGGGCGTGTCCGGTCGTGCCCTCGAGCTAGCGTTCGGTGCGCCCGCTACTCTCGGCCTGAGCTAGGGTATGCCACCGAACTCGCCCGACGCGTCTGGTCACCTCAGTGCCCTTCATTCTCCTCTTTCATCCCTTGTGCAAATGTGTTAACTCCACCAAGTCCCATCACTTGTGCACATGAGTTAGCATTTCACAAACATGTGTTTTCAAGGGATGTTAGCACTTACTAGGTCCTAATGCAAATGCATTGAGTTAATTCATATAGTGGCACTAAGATAACCGTAGTCACTTCGAGATCACCCATTTTAATAGTATAGCTATATATCCTAAACCCAATCACACCCTCTATGGTGTCTTGATTGAAAAAAACAAAATGGCTCTATCTATTATACCTTTGCCTTGAGCCAATTTTGCTTTTCTCTTTCTTTTTTTTCAAGTTGAAGCCTTGATCTTCATTTAGGCCATCACCATCATCATGACTATCATCTTCTAGCTCCATCACTTGGCCTTGGACCATCCTCTCTAATTTCAAACACTTAGATAAAGGATTAGTCTAATAGGTTTCATCAATTATCCAAAACCAAATGTTGACGGTCACTAACGATCAAATCCGACCGCCAAATAAAGTCCAAAACGAGAGAAATGAACATTTACCTAGATCCACTTGTATTGTAGAAAACATGTTTTGCAGAACTTATATTCGAATACAAGTGGAAAACCAACCAAAACGTGCAAAATAGAAAGCGTAAAATAGAAATGCGCGAAGAGAATAAATGGAAAAGCCCACCTACACGCCAAACTTGGGTCGACCACCACCACGGGAGGGGTCTAGATCCAGCCAAGAGAACATAGGAGCAAGGCGGTGGCGAGCGGGGCCAGCCAAGGTGCGGGCACACCTTGGGTGCACCCGCACCCCCACCACCGCCTCTCGGGCCCACGCTTCTCTAGCAGTTGCATGCCGCCATGCATAGGTGTGGGGGGTACGACCCCGGATACCCACGACAGACTACATGGGCTGCGCCGCTAGGGGTGGTCCAGCCCACAAGATGAAGACTTACCGTGCACGATACTGCTCGGCGTGTACCGCAAAACATCAAGGGCGATATCCTAAAGATGCTACGAGATCTGTTAGGATATGCTCGATCCCGTGATTCCTATAACCTGTTATTACTTACTAGTTATCTCCTAGATCTAACCGTCTTATAACCCTACCCCCTGGCTATATAAGGCGGGTAGGGGACCCCCTCAAAACACACGCAATATCATACGATAGCCAATACAAACCAACAGACCATAGGAGTAGGGTATTACGTCGTGTTGATGGCCTGAACCTATCTAACTCTTGTATCTCTATTGCCTTCTTGTTCTTGATTACACGCACCTCCGCCGATCAATCTACCTTCGTGGGTTACCCCTCGGAGGACTGCCGATGATATTCTGTCGATAGTTGGCGCGCTAGGTAGGGGTGTGCATGTTGTTTCCATAACGAACAAGATGGTACACTTTTCAGGCTCTTCGTCCTCTCCAAAGCCCGACTAGATCTTTATGGTCGGATCGATCTCCTAGGTCATCAATGCTGACGGAGACGGAGAGATCATCAAGCTGGTGCATATTGATTCTACGCCGACCACACCAACGCCTGCAACAGCAGATCCGATCTCGAAATCGCTTCTGAGGTCGTCTTCACCAACAACTCGCTGCCTGCTGCCCCGCTACTTGAGGAAGCAGGTCAACAACGATGATCTGATCGCATCTATCGATCAAGTCGGCCAGAAGCTCGCCGACTGCCTCTCCCTCACAGAATCGGCTCTAACCACTCTGGTTTAACTAGTTTTGATCCATCGGAAGCCGATCGACAAACTCTAGGGGATACGGCCACCATCCATTAGGATGCCCCAAGGAACAAATTTGCTAACCAGATTGGAGACATCTATCCTCCCACCGACCCGATCGTCGACCAGCTCTCGCTGAATGTCAATATGCTGCAAATTGGCCAACATCCCGAAGAATCCCTCCACACCATCCTAGAGTATAAATCCAGATTCTGAGTCCCAGGGCTCTACGGAGATTGTCGCCGAAACCGCCGCCGCCCAACCTCCTTTTCCACCCTTCCGTGGAGGTGGGATTTTTAATGTCAGCATCGACAGCCCTCCGTGGGATGGAGAAACCAATGAGGACCGCGCAGCTCGCGTCAATAGAAACGCCAACCATGCGCAGCGCCGAGCGAATAAGGCCACCATTGTGCTAGCCGAAGCTGCTCGCAACGGAGAACAACTCAACTCGTAAGGGAGGCCACGCCCACTCTGCCGCAACCTCGACGATGAATTCGTCCATGTTGACGGCCACGATGTCTACAAGACCCCAAGCACCAACCTGGCCATGGCCGCTAACGAGCTTGCTCGGCTCAAACCAACGTCAGAGGTCACCAAGGTCGCCGCAATGCTTAAAGCTGTGCACTACTAGGTCAACGAGATCCACCATGATTAGGGACCTTCCTACTCGACAAGCTCAAATCACCGATCCGCCGCGCCAAGATCCAATCGCTGCCCCAGCAGAAGCCGTTTCGCCAACCAACATCGTGATGATAGACAACCCCTCTAGGGGGGAGCTAGGGGGAACCATATCAACAACCCTCGCCAACACGACCAAGAAGTCAATCAAGATGTCCGAGCACACATCAACAACCTCTGGGATGCACGATGTCATATCGATGGGCGCCATTTCTCTTGGCATGAGGAGGAAGTACGCCGGTGTCAAGAAAGAATTCGGTAATCCGAATGCAGCCCTCCAGCCACTTAACATCGGCAATGCTCCTGATCCCAACGGTGATGACCCCGAAGGGCCTTGAGCATTCACGAGAGCACTCCGAACACTCCAGTGGCCTCGTGGTTTCAAAATCACCGGGGTCGAGCCCTACGAGGGGCAGATGAACCCCACACAGTGGCTACAAGCTTATGCCACTGCTGTGCGTGCCGCCGGGGGAGATACCAGTGTCATGGGAAACTATCTTCCCGTCATGCTCACGTCGACTGCAATGAACTGGCTCACGAGCCTCGCCCCAGATTCCATCGAATCTTGGGAACATTTGAAGAAGGTCTTCACCGACAATTACATGGATACGTGTACTTGGCTGGGCACCAAGCATGATTTGAATCGTATTTATCAGAAACCGTTCGAGCTTCTCCGTAGCTGCATCAGACATTTTTTTCGAGATGAGGAATTATATTCCCAACATCATGGAAGCAGAAGTCATCACCGCCTTTGTTCGAGGACTCCATCACACGACCTCCGCTCCAAATTCAATCGTAAGTTGCCAAGGGGGATTGGCGAGATGATCACGATCGCCGACAATACGCCGATGCTGAAGAGGCCGAAGTTCGTTTCAATGGGGATGCGGGCACTCACCGCTCAACTCACCATAGCGATGACCGCCCCGACGAACAACGCAACAGTGATCGCCGCTACAACGACCGTGGCCACCATCAGGACAGTGGTCGTGATCAGTCGGAAGGGTCTAAAGCTGGTCAGTATCATCGCCGCCGACTAAACAACATCATCGCCACCGTTGATGAACCTCGCGCCAAATGTAACTATGACGAGCAGTACAAGAAAATCCTCGAAGGCCCATGCCCCCTCCATAAGAACAGCAAGCACAAGATGAAGGACTGCCTTGGAACTAGAGGTCACCGACCCCCCGGGGACAACAATAATGCCTTCCAGGATCACGACAAAGTGGTCGCCACTATCTTCGGGGGCCTCGCCACCATCGAGAATAGAAGAGATCGAAAACTCACCACCCGCCGGGTGCTCGCCGTCAACTCAGACGACGCTATCGCCGACACCAGCTATCGCCCCTGGTCTGAGGTCCCCATCACCTTCAACAAGGCTGACCAGTGGGTGGACATCCCTTACACAGGGTGTTTCCCCCTCGTTCTCGATGTAACCATCAAGAAAGTACTCTTCAGGAAAGTACTCATCGACGGCAGAAGTGCCCTGAACCTCCTCATTGCCAAAGCCCTAAAGGAGTTGGGCCTTGGAGTAGAAGACCTCACTCCCTCTGACTCCTCCTTCTGGGGGGTGGTACCTGGCAGGGCATTCCGACCGCTTGGAGAGATCACCCTCCTGGTACAATTCGGCATGGCTAGCAACTTTCGTGTTGAGCACATCAACTTCTACGTCGCCGACTTCAACATCACCTACCATGCCATACTTGGTTGGCCAGCTCTGGCCAAGTTCATGGCCATACAGCACTACGCCTATCTGGTATTGAAGATGCCTTCGCCTGTAGGAGTTCTGGACCTACGGGCCAACCTCTCCATCGCCTACGCCTACAAAACAGAGAGTCTCTCCCTCGCCGAAGCCATCGACCTCTCCATCTAGATGGCTAGTACGGTCACTGACGCCAAGAGGGTGCCCGCCGATGACCTAGAGATCCCAGCGCTGGAGCCTCCACGTGCCTCCGCCAAGTCTAAGGAAACAAAGGAGGTTGGCCTTGGCCTCGACAACCCCACCAAGATCGCCATGATTGGGGCTCATCTTGACCCCAAATAGGAAAGCACGTTCATCTCCTTTATACGTGCCAATGCCGATGTGTTTGCTTGGAAACCTGCAGACATGTCGGGGGTACCATGGGAGAAGATCGAGCACTCCTTGAATGTCTCGTCGACTGCCAAGCTGATCAAGCAGAAGCTCCGACGATTTGCGCCAGACAAGAAGGAGGCTATTAGGGTAGAAATAAAATGTCTCCTAGCAGCCAGATTTATTAAAGAAGTGTATCTTCTGAGTGGTTGGCAAACCCAGTTCTTGTTCAAAAAAAGAATAAAGAATGGAGAATGTGCGTCGATTACACTGATCTCAACAAACACTACCCTAAAGACCCCTTCGGTCTGCCTCGGATAGATGAGGTTGTAGACTCCACCACCAGCTATGACCTCCTCTCCTTCCTTGACTATTACTCCGGCTATCACCAGATATCTCTCAAAGAGGATGACCAGATCAAAACATCGTTCATCATGCCTTTCGGTGCGTATTGCTATACCACCATGTCTTTCAAACTCAAAAACACTAGGGCAACCTACCAAAGGGCCATCCAGATGTGCCTTGACCAATAGATAGGCTGCAACGTCAAAGCTTACATCGATGATATGGTCGTCAAATCCAAAACCGCTGATAGTCTCATCGCCGACCTCGAAGAAACGTTCGCCAACCTGAAAAGATACAGATGGAAGTTGAACCCTTCAAAGTGCATCTTTGGAGTTTCATCCGGCATACTCCTAGGCTATATCGTTAGCGCCCGCGGCATCGAACCCAACCGTGACAAGGTCTCCGCCATTATCAATATGAAATGGCTGACCTACGTAAAGGATATATAGAAGCTCACAGGGTTCATGGTTGCTCTCAGCCGCTTTATATCATGCCTCGGCGAAAAGGGACTACCGTTCTTCAAACTACTCAAGGCCTTCGAGCGCTTCTCCTGGTTGGAGGAAGCTGATACAGCCTTTGAGCAGCTCAAGTTGTTTTTAACAAAGCCCCTATCATGATGGTGCCTCAACCAGATGAAACCCTATTGATCTACATCGCTGCCACTTCTCGCATCATTAGCATAGCTATCATCGTCAAGCGTGAGGAAGTTGGACACGCATATAAGGTACAACGTCCGGTCTACTTCATTAGTGAGGTTCTTAATGAGTCCAAAACTCGTTACCCTCAGGTTCAGAAGCTGTTATACGCCGTTCTGGTCACGTTGCGTAAGCTCCGCCATTACTTTGAGTACTATAAGATCATCATGGTCACCGAGTTCCCTCTGGGGGGCATCCTCTGTAGCAAAGAGGCCAATGGCCACATCATCAAGTGGGCAGTCGAGCTTGGCACTTATTCCATAGAATTCAGAAGCAGGCCTACCATTAAGTCGCAGGCGCTGGCTAACTTCATCGTTGAATGGACCTAAATCTAGGAGCCCATCTCCACTGCTTGCCCTAAGCACTAGGTGATGTATTTCGATGATGCCCTCAACATCAACGGTGCTGGTGCTGGCATTTTATTCATTACTCCAACTAAGGACAAGCTCCGTTACGTCCTCTGAATTCATTTTCCAGCTTCCAACAACGCCGCAGAGTATGAAGCATGTCTCCATAGACTTTGTATAGCCTTCGAGCTTGGCGTCAAATGCCTCTTGGTATATGGAGACTCCGCGCTAGTCATCAACCAAGTCAACAAAGATTGATCCTGTTCTAGTTAGAAGATGGGCGCATACTGCGCCGAGATCAGAAAACTCGAAGGAAAGTTCTACGGTATCGAGTACCACCACATGGTACGAGACCAAAATCATCTTGCCGACCACCTATCTAAGATAGGCTCTTCTCACACCGCGATTCTACTTGGGGTCTTCATTCAAGACCTCTTTACGCTGTCTATTAAGGAAGAGAAGGAAGTTCAAGAATTTCCCCCTATCGAGCAGCTGGTACTTACAGTACCTTTGTCGGTCGTAGATTGGAGGGAATAGTTCATCAATTACCTCACGAGCGCCGACGTACCCGCTGATAAGACCGAAACTGAATGCCTCATCCGTCGTAGCAAGCATTACGTGCTGGTAGATGGGAGGTTGATGAGGAAAAGCACCAAGGAAGGGATACTGCAGAAATGCATCACCCAAGAAGTGGGTGCAAAATTACTCCTTGAAATTCACTTTGGTTTTTGTGGCAATCACGCGGCCTCCAGAAACCTAGTCGGCAAAGCTTTCTGAGCTGGTTTTTATTGGCCCACGGCCATCGCCGACGCAGAAGACCTCGTCCAACATTGCGAAGGATGTCAATTTTTCGCCAAGCAAATACACATGCCGGCGCAGGAATTGCAGACCATACCAGCTTCTTGGCCTTTTGCATGCTGGGGACTGGACATGATTAGGCCCTTCAAGCCTGCGCCAGGCGATTTTCGATACGTATACATCGCCATTGACAAGTTCTCCAAGTGGATCAAATACAAGCCGCTTGTTTCGGTCACTTCAAAGAAGGCAGTCGAGCTCTTCGAAGATATCATCCATAGATTTGGTCTATCGAACACCATCATCACCGACCTCAGAACTACATTCACTGGTCACCATTTTTGGGATTTCGGCGAAGACCGATGCATCTCCATCAAATACGTCTCTATTGCCCATCCTATAGCCAATGGCCAGGTCGAACGAGCGAACGGCATAATCCTTAATGCCCTCAAAAAGAGACTATACTAGAAAGAGGAAAAGCATCCTGGCAGATGGCTCAAAGAGCTTCCAGCTGTGGTCTAGGAGCTACGAACTCAAGCTAGTCGCAACACCGGCGTATCTCCATATTTTTTGGTCTATGGCTCAGAAGCCATACTTCCTGTGGACATTGCCTTCCGAGCACCTAGGGTAGAGCATTATAATGAAGAGCAAGCCATAGCTGTTCGGACAGAGGACGTCGATAAAGCCAAAGAAGAATGCCTGATCACTTGCATCCGCACATCCAAATATGTAGAAGGCCTACGAAGATACTACAATCGCAATATCAAAGGTCGTTCATTTGTGGTCGGCGACCTCGTTCTCCGTAGAAAGCAGAAAACCGAAGGGATGCACAAGCTCTCCTCCCCCTAGGAAGGGCCTTACATGATCAAAGAGGTTACCCGACCAGGGTCTTACCGGCTATGTGACATGGAGGGAATTGATATCCCCAATTCATGGCACATCGAGCACCTTATACGTTTCTATCCTTGAAACGCTCCAGATATGTACTCTTCACTCCATAATGAATAAAGTTTTTGTCGCCATAATTTGTCTCCATTATTTCTCCACTCCAGTTTAATCTCCATTTATGATTACCAGCTCCAAGCTACTCCTTAACAAACTCCGACAATTATACGTGATCTCCATAAATGCTTCGCCCCATTTCTCCATACTAAAATATCTTTAAGATATTCCACCAACCATCGAGCAGCAAATGTTTTGCTCTGTGTTCTTTGGATAAACCCTATCTTCGATCTCTGCCTACACGTGCTATGGGCTCTAGCGCTCTGTGTTATGGGTGGTCGGCTGTGGTTCCTTGGTCACATCTGTCTCTCCTACATGTGCACGGGCTCTAGCGCTCGACGTTATGGAATACGGGCTAGCCAAGGCCAAGAGCCCAGTGACGAGCTAACTGCTCGGACGCTACTTATACCATGTATAAATGCGTTAGGGTTAACAACACGTCTCTTTTTCATCGCAAGCACTAGCAAGCTGCCTGAACACGCATATGTCATCTACTTACAATATTTATACAAATACACAAATGTTTGCTTAGGCCCTCGTGCATCTAACTCCCCTTTCCAGTTGTTCTATATAGGTTCCTCCCCACTCAGGCTATTGAGCTTGGCCATCACCATCTACCTCACCGAATAGATCGACATCACCGGCCAGCCTCTTCACTGCGTCCTCCACCTCATTTTTCAGCTGCTCCTCCTTTGTCGTACTCGTCCCTCTAGCGAATCCGGCCCCTATCACTCGAAGATTGATTGTAGGGTAGTGAGACCAGACCACCGCTAGGGCATGCGTCATGATGGAGACAATAGCGTCTCGGTTGAAGCCTTTGAAGTTCTCCCACGCCGCCTTGCACCTGTCAATGATGGTATCCGGATGGGACGACCTATAGTCGGGTTGAGGAGCTACCTCCATATCGATATAGTAGAGCACTGGACTGACTTTGGCCACCACAGCGTCAAATTTTCCCCTCTAGATTTTTGCCTCCAGCTCCACCGCATCGAACTGCGCCTTGTTTTTTCGACGGTATTCTGTAGACACCAAAGGGATTCATCGAACGAAGAAGTCATTTCAGCAACAACTCTGACCATGAACTACTCACCTTCCAGATCCTTGGCTAGTTTCTCCACTCACCTAGATGCCTTCTCCTTCTCCTCTTGGAGTCGACCGATGACTTGACGTAATCGGCCGAGTTCCACATCTTGCTCTGCAAACATAGTAAACAGCGGCTACGTTATGGTCGGTCGACAATGCGGAAGAAGCTCACCGATTGGGGATACCCTTTTTCTACTCGGAGATGCCTTTCAGCTGCTCGAACGTGTCCCTCAACTGCATGGAGATGGTTCTCAACTGATTGGACAGGGTCCCCTTTTGGTACTCTAGATCCTTGGTGTTTGATTCAGCAAGATCCCTATCGCGCTGGGCCCTCTAGATGTTCTTCTCCATCAGTTTCATTGCCTCCCTCAGTTTCTCGTTCTCCTCGGCGAGGGGCTCCATCCTTTTGATCAACTACTGCTGTTGTACGGTAGTCCACGCTATGCCCTGCAAAGCACCAAGATTATAAAAGACCATAGTCTCCAACGCCAAAGACGGATACTGCTGACGCAACACTAACCTCAATTTGCTTCATAGCTATGCAAAGGGTGGACTGTAGCCTCTTCATCTCCCTGGTGGTGTCCTCCTCTTCTACAACCATAATTTTTTCCCTCGCTTGTGGAAGATGCAGATGATCTGAGGTCATGATCCTCCACGCTTGATCTCTTCGACCCTATCCTCTTCCTCCACAGCCAGTGGCGCTCCCTAGGGGCTCAGTGGCCGCACAGAGCGACCGACCATGCCCTACAGCATCTCAGGGTGCGCCACTTGCTCCTCCGACGCTGCCGGCCCCTGCGCCCCCGATTCTAGTGTAGCTCGATAGCTCCTACTTTTGCCTTCGAAGACTCGATGACTCTCGTTGTTGCTCCTGGCATCTCTATCGAATCGCCTATCATTATCGCCGACCGCTCTCCACCTCCAACTCCATCAGCAGCGATGGTCGAATCCTCCACAAACCAACGAGCGCCCGAGGACTCTGAGATGGAGTCTGTCCGCAATGTCTCCACGCTAGGACCAACACCTGGCTGCTCGCTAGTCTGTTCTGAAGTATTTAGATCCTCCATGTATCCCATTCTGCATCAGATTAGCCCATCGATCACTGCCACTATAAAGATTGGATAGCCACCGATCCTAAAGCAAAGATACTTACACATCAGCTTCCTGATGAATGGTTCTAAAACGGCGCTGCCTCCCCAAGCTCCTAGGCCCTACTCTAGGGTCGACCTGTGTGTCCTGGGCTGGTGGTCTTGTGGCCCCCGCCGTCAGCATCTTCTCCGCCGACTGCTTCTCGGGGACTCAACGCTAGGTGTCTACTCCTCCCTTCGATCATACCTCCGCGTGTGTTCCACACAATGACATTTTGGTGCTCTGAGGGGGAGCTACCGGTGCCTCATCGTCGTCCAACCACTCGGATATCGCCGTACTCTGCGTCTGAGTGGTCTGACTGCCACCAAATGAGATGCCGACCGGCTTGCGGGGAGCTACATCCACCGTTCTTCTTTTCTTTCGGGCTGACTCATCTTTCACCACCCTTTTCCCTCAAACTTTCTCCGATACCGATGGAGGACTCTCCTTTTGTCCAGCACCTTCGCCTCTGGGTTCGAACAAGGTGCTGACGGCACCTTCCTCCGGCTGAGTGGTTGGCCTGGCATCCACTGCCTCTGGCCAATCGCTCCTCGGCACGCCCGAGAAGTACGCCGCCCATTCCTGCCAATAGATCTTTCCACAAGCGAATTAGTCCACTGCTTAGCGCTGGCACGGGATAAAAAGCACCAAGAACAACAGTTGAGATTTTTACTTGAGGAGGTGAGTTCGTGTAGTTGAAGGGTTTTGGCTGCCCCGGCACGGTGTATGACATGTTTGGAGCAAATAGTTTAGTAGCCCAGTGTAGCACAGCATCCTTCATCAGGTTCTTTGTCCTCTCCCAGGTGCCGTCAGTATCTCCTTTGAAGTCAAAGCCCGGATGAGCCCTCTCCTTGCAGGGTTGGACATGGCGCAATATGAAGTTCACTGCCACCACCACTCCACTCATATTCATGCCCCTCATTAGCTCAAGGACCTCCTTCACCTGTTCCATATCGGCATTGGTCGGTTTCTCTAACCAGCTCCTTTGATTCTCCAGAATCTGGTCGATATCACATCGGACGACAGAATTAGTTTGCTTCATATAGAACCACTTGACATTCCATCCCTCCAGTGAGGTATTCAGCGGTAAAGGAATGTATTCACTCACCATCCCATCGTGGAGCTGTAGATACACACCACCAACAACTTTGGAAGCGCACCTCCTTTCTTTTTTAGCTAGAAAAAGTGGCGGAAGAGATTGAAATGGGGAAGAATGCCAAGATAAACCTCGTAGAAGTGGATAAACACAGAAATGTGCAAAATAGTGTTCTGATGAAGATTACATAAGCTCACTCCCCAATACTCCAATAGATCCCACAAGAAAGGATGTACCAGAAGCCCTAATCCATGCCAGAAGTAATCTTCGAATATAATGAGTTCGTCGGTGTGTGGCATCGGATAGGGCTCACCGTCGGCCGGACACCATCCAACGGTGACATGATCAGGAAGAACGCCTGCATCCACCATCTCATTGAGCTCTGTCTCCCCCATGAGTGATGGTACCCATTCCTTGTCATGGCTCGCCCTGGTGGCAGCCTTCTTCATGTTACCACCTCCCCTCTTCGGCGCCATCCCTTAGATCTGGATCGAAACTAGTCCCTTTACGTAAGCTTTTTAGCCCTAGCGGCGGAGCATGTGTGAATGCGAATGGGGGAGCGCAAGGGCGAGGAGGAAGACGAAGTGACGGAGTGGCAAAGGTGGGAGCGCGGAGTGTGGCGATGCAATTATAAAGACACCCTCCTGACTTTTCGCATTCAAGGGTTTTTGGGAAAATGCACCATGCTGATTTGCGCCTTTCCAAATTCCCCAAAGCGGCGTGCTGAGCCGTTATCTGGGTTTCCACGCAATTATGGCCCATATCGCCCATTTTTTGACACAACTCGGTACTGCACATAGAATATTCGTCGACCTCTCTGCAATACCATCAAGGCTTAGTAATTTCTACTATACAGTCATTACTCTAATTTTTTCACCATGATTTGAGTAATCGGCACTTGATTTATCTGAGAATTTCACTTGTGGCTCATGGACTACATCATCATTATGATTCGGTTTCTCACCATACTGGGGATTTTTTTTTCTGGTTACTGTTGTTTCTGACCCTGGCACCACGTGACCACGTCACCTACTATCAGGCTCAGGGACTAAGTGGGCACACTTCACCTTGCGGTGAATGTGCACTTTTCATTTCAGGGCTCATCCCATGGACTGGTTGCCTGTTCGGCTGGTTTTCTATCTTTCTTCTACTTTCTAGACCCTAGCACCACGTGACCACATCACCTATTGTTAGGCTTAGGGACTAAGTGGGCACACTTCACCTTGTGGTGAGTGTGTTTTTCTTTAATCTGTTCATTGGAAGACTCCGTGTCTTTCGAAGTTGAAGAAGATTATCTCCCTTTCTCGTGGTCGGACTCTAAGTGGGCACACTTGGTTCACAGCGAGGAAATTTTCGATTTTGAACTTGAGCTCCTTACATCCTTCTGGCAAGCCTTACTTGGGTAAGCCCGGGCTTGGCCAGACAGTTAAGCTGGTCGGTTACGGTCCACAACTGCTCGGTGACTCATTAGAGTAATCGGATTATGAGTCTGACTGCTCAGCTTTGTTTACACCTGCTCGGATAAGCTCAAGATGACATTGCACAACGGATACAAGGCGCTCGGGGACTAGCTGTGGGGGTATGACCCTGGATACCCATGATAGACTACATGGGCTATGCCGCCAGGGGTGGTCTAGCCCACAAGACGAAGACTTACGATGCACGGTACTGCTCGGCGTGTACCGCAAAACATCAAGGGCGATATCCTGAAGATGCTACAAGATTTGTTAGGATATGCTCGATCCCGTGATTCCTATAACCTGTTATTACTTACCGGTTATCTCCTAGATCTAATTGACTTGTAACCCTACCCCCCGGCTATATAAGGCAGGTAGGGGACCCCCTCAAAACACACGCAATATCATACGATAGCCAATACAAACCAATAGACCATAGGAGTAGGGTATAACGTCATGCTGACGGCCTAAACCTGTCGAACTCTTGTGTCTCTATTGCCTTCTTGTTCTTGATTACACACACACCTCCGCTGATCAATCTACCTTCATGGGATACCCCTCAGAGGACTGCCGACAATATTCTATCGATAATAGGTGGTTCCTGGGTGTTTCCTAATTTATCAGCGCCAAACCAACCACACTTCACTATATAAGAAGAGGAGGAGCTCACCATTCAACACACACCATTTGGAGCTACACCTCACCTCTCTCTACTTGTACTCTCTTAGTTTTAGTAGTAGTTTTTGTGAGCAAGGCAAGAGCTATCAAGGATGGCTTGGCTCCTTGGAAGAAGAGTGATATCTTGGTATGAATAATATTATGAAGATTTCTTCTAAAGTCATGCTCTCATATCATTTATATAGTAGTGCATATGAACTAGAGTATAGTTGTCTTGTTATAATTATGATATATGAACTAGCATATAGTTTGTGTGTTATGATCTTAACATGTTAAGCTTCATGCTTCATCATTCATATGATTTGTATGAGTAGAAGTAGGGTTAAGTTGAGGTGGCGATTCGTCGTTCCTTTAGGTTTGCCTATATCCTTTACCTGTCGATCCGTAGGGTTGGGGACCCGAGGGAATATGGGTACTTTCTTTGTACATGGGCATGGTGCTCAGGTGCATGGGAACCTTTGGATATGATGGTGCCCCATGGTTGAAGGGTAGGCGGCAGGTGGTGACAGTGTCCATCCCTTGTAATCCCCCATGTTCGGGTATTGTATAGGAGTTTTAAAGTCTCTCGCGCTTGTTGATAGACCAGTGCTCGGAGATCTCCCCGTCCATCTTAAACTTAGTTCGAACTCTAATCATATAACTTGTATGATCATTAACTGTTCTTTGCATGGCTATATTTGACCATGCTGGCTCCATGTAGGAATATTATTTTATTATTTGTTTTCCTTTTATCCTTGAGGTTGGCTTAGATGTGTGTCCACTATCCTTGATATACCATTTTTACCCCTGTCATGAACTATGGTCCACTATTCAAGTATATAATCTTGTTCATGCTCATGCTAGACTCTCATACCTTGCCCTCCTTTAGGAAATATAAATAACGATACCCTGAATACTTTCGGGTGAAATGCTACAATGATAGATCCGTGTGCTTGCGGATATTTCTATAATCGTTAAGAACTATCGTAGTTGATGTTTCTTGGCGGTGTCACTAAGGTTAACTCAATCTTAGTGATGGTGCTAAGAAATACCAACAGGCATTTCTGGCGCCGTTACTGAGGATGGACTTAAAACCCCACACTTGGTGATTGCGCTAAGAAATGCCAACAAGCATTTCTAGCGCCGTTGCCGTGGATGGACTTAAAACCTCCACACTTTGTGATTGTGCTAAGAAATGCCAACAAGCATTTCTAGCGCCATTGCCGGGAAGGGCATGGGTTAAAGACTCTAGTAGGACATGATCATGAGCACATGCATGTAATGGTAGCCATAGTTTGTGTAGGCCTATTGTGGATGAAAATAGGATAGTGTATGAGTGGTTTTGATCTATCGAACAACTACACCGATAATCCGGAGGCACTCCTAAGAAAGAGCCAGTCTTGTACCGCTTCTTCTTCTGCTACTCCATCGGTAGTTGAACCAGGCACCCCCATACCATCTGCTACTACCGAAATGGCCAAGTCACTCCACGATTACTCCACCCCCGCTGTTGCCAACGTGCCCGTTGGCCCCGCTGTTAACATGGTACTAGAAACTTTGAGCTGCGCACTGGCCTCATCACGATGGTACATGCAAACCAATTCTATGGTTTGCCCAGCGAGGATGCAAGTGCACACTTGCAACACTTCCTTGAGCTGCGTGACACAATTTTCATCAAATACGTCGCACCAGCGAGCATTAGGCTGCGTTTGTTTCCCGTCTCCCTCGCGGGGAAGGTGAAATAGTGGTTCTATAAGGAAAATGAAGCTGTCAGTACATGGGACAAATGTTTCGCGGTGTTCCTCACGAAGTTTTTCCTGATGGGCAAAACCAATGCCCTAAGGGAGAAAATTTCAAACTTCCAGCAATCATCACTCGAATCCATCCCCGAGGCATGGGAAAAGCTCCAGGAATACATCCAAGCCTGCCCGCACCACTGAATGGAGAACTGGCTCGTGCTCCAGAACTTCTATGAGGGGCTTATGCCCATGTCGAAGGGGCATGTAGATGTCATTGTTGGAGGAGCATTCCTTTCCCTGAGCATCACTAATGCCACAACCCTCATCGAGAAGATGGTGGCAAACCAAAGCTAAGGAGAGGAACACAAACAACAAAAAGGCATGCATACCATGAAGGAGACGGATATGCTTGTCGCAAAAATAGACTTATTGTTAGTAAGACTGAACGAGAGGGCCCACGAGAAGGAAGCAATGAAGGTCACTATTTAGGCCACAGACTAGTAAATGACCTGCAAAGTCTGTGGTGAGGTCGGACACTCAGGAACAACTGCCCCAAAACCCGTGAAGAAGCATCGTACATAAACAACGGGTTCCAACAAGGTAACAATAATGAGTGGAACAATTAGTCCCCCCCACAAGGAGGTAATTCGAACTTCAACTCAAATTTCAATTCAAATCAATCTTCCTTGAAAGACTTGGTCCTAGGCCAAGTAAAAATAAATGAAAATCTCACTAAAAAGCTAACTTATAATGAAAAAATGATAGAAACAAAAATGATAGAAAATATTAACTTTAAAATAGAAGGTTTATCTTCCGCTGTTAAAAATCAATTGAGCTTTAATAAAATGATAGAAACAAAATTAGTTCAAATTGCTACTGCTGTTCCTATTAATAATGAAGGGAAGATCCTGAGGCAACCCGAGAATTTCCTTGAAAAAGTTAATGCAGTGACCACGGGGGGCGGTAAGTCCACTCGTGATCCACCAAATCCTAACAATAAAGCAGGCAAAGCACAAGGGCAACAGGAAGAAAGACCTTCACCATCAAAAACACAAAAAAGATCAAGAAGAAGATGAGGAAACGACACCACAAGCCTTTGTTGATACAAGCTACTTGTTGTTTCTAAGTTGTTGTGAGTTATGATATGGTACAAATAGAATTTGCTATGATTTTGTTCTAAGAGAAACTTGGTATCCAGAGATTTTACTTTCAAAAATGCTGAAATCTAAAGTTCCTCAATGATTATGACTATCTACCAAGGGCATAAGACATGATATTTAAATTCAAAACCTTAGTCATATGCTACTTGTTATTGCATTGAGCTTTGTCAAATTGTTGTGACCCTTGTTGAGATTCTCATCATGCACCCATGATCAAGACACACATACACCCACAATTCAACTGCTGACTCTTACACTAAGAGTTACACAAAAAACATGCTTTTTTCGTCCACCAAATAATTACTCCATTCATTTATCATGTGTCTCTCTCTCAAAGATTTTCATATGCCAAAAAGAATAGTATGGGCTATGCTAAAAAAGAAGAAAAAGAAAAAAATATCCATGCCAAAAGGCATGAGAGAAAAAAATATGCATACCAAAGAGCATGAAGAAAAAAACAGAAAAGAAATAAAGATAACCTATACTTTCAAATAAAATGCATTCATTCAAAAAGAAAGAGATTCATGAATCAAAGGAGTACCAAAAAATATTTAGAATTAGGACTTTATGAAAAATTTCACACACTTGCACTTCTTGATCAAAGTGTTTGACTTGCATCTCCTTGAGGTCCGGTTTTTGACTTAGCAAAATATGTGATGCAAGTATGCCCCACTTTCATACCTACCGAAAACTCCACTCAAAAGCCTTAGTGGTAGGATATGAAAAAGAAGGCAAATATCAAATGCCTTGTTGAGGTTTCATACACATTGAGCGATCGAGAGAATCATTTGAGGAACTTATATTTGTTTTACAAAACTCATAAAACTTTTGGATAGATGGTTCATCAAAGAATGAATGATTGGTGATTCTATTATAACCGTTCTATCTTACAACCACCCAAGAACTTAGAAAAGCTATATGCCCCACAGGGATCAAGGTAAAGGGTGGATAAAATGCCAACTTATTTAAATTATGGAAGAATACTTTGTTATAGGCATGACACTTGTGAATTGTATCGGCATAATAGCAACTCCTGATCAACAACCAAGTACTTAGCTATTTGCTCGGGACGAGCAAAGGTTAAGCTTGGGGGATTTGTTGACGGTCACTAACGATCAAATCCAACCGCCAAATAAAGTCCAAAACAGGAGAAATGAACAATCTTTTGACACATATACCTTTACTATTTACCTAGTTCCACTTGTATTGCAGAAAATATGTTTTATAGGACTCATATTCGAATACAAGTGTAAAACCTAGCAAAAGACGCAGAACAAAAAGCGTAAAGCAGAAATGCGCGAAGAGAATAAACGGAAAAGCCCACCTACACGCCAAACTTGGGCCGAGCACCACCATGAGAGGGGTCCAGGCCTAGCCAAGAGCCCATAGGAGTAAGGCAGTGGCGAGCGGGGCTAGCTAGGGTGCAGCCGCACCCTAGGTGCGCCCACACCCCCCTCTTAGGCCCATGCTTCTCTGGTAGTTGCATGCCGCCATGCATAGGCGGTTCCCGGGTGTTTCCTAATTTATTAGCGCCAAACCAACCACACTTCACTATATAAGAAGAGGAGGAGCTCACCATTCAACACACACCATTTGGAGTTACACCTCACCTCTCTCTACTTGTACTCTCTTAGTTTTAGTAGCATCCCATGTCTAATATAACCATAAAGGTCCATAATCCAGTTACTACGTTACTAGGACTAGTCGAGTTTCTCACTATCTATGAGAGACAGCGATTCAAATCGGTTGCAACTAGCTAGGCAGTTATTCCTAACACAAACCCACACTTCCCCCGTCGGGGTCACGTCGGGTCACCTTTGGTACAACTCAGGTCCATATTTCATGGGTTCGATCAGCGCCGCACAACTAGGGACAACCAGCTGATAGGACATTTAGGCCCGGCCTACCCTTGGGCTCACGTCTAGCTCCCTTCACATCCTTACTACCATCCAGAGTGCGCACTCTAACAGAATGAGGCACAACATGAGTTGAGCTACTCGGCTTCACGGTCGGAATGAGTTATCCGGTCAGCTAAGTGAGAGGCATGCGTTCAATCTTGATAGAAGCGCCAACAATGGTACGGTCCTTAATCGACATAGACGGGATCAACATAGCCAACCCACACCATCTGCATATAAGATCCCACCCGGTCTCCACTTATATAACATCCCATGGTTATTGTCTATGATAGCAAATATAGCCAATCGTGCTCCGATATCCACCTATATCTCATAGGTGATAGGAAATCACCCGACTTCTACCGGTCTAAGCATGGCTAAGCATATATCCTATCCTAGACCTACATAGGGTTTAAGGTGTATATAACTGGACAAGGTAGTTCTATGCATCAAGTGTTTCCAAATCAACTCTTATAACCTAATGCATCAAATATAAAGGACTCAAGTGATATTTTATAAAACATAGGAGGCTTAGAATGCTCCGGGGCTTGCCTTTCAGGAACAAAGTGGGTCGGTGATCAGGGCACTCTAGAAGTTTGTCAGTGGCTGGCTCCTCTCCTTCGGGAGCTATGGTTTGGGGTGTCCCTTGATTGTCCTCTGCCTCTTCTTCGAATTCCAGTAGGGCTACTCCTTCGGGCGATCCTATATGCATGAGCACGAATAAGATATCATGGATGCATAGGTACTGACATGGATGATATGATATGATGAAATGCATAACCATGAGTGTTCTTAATAGCAAGGTATTAGGGTGATAACAAGATTAACTTCTTTCACTGAGTAGGTGCATAACTCCTCTATAATAATTAAACAAACACGTATTTAAACATTTTCTAGGCTGCAAGACAACAGCCACTCGTTTTGACCATAACTGGAGTTATACACATCCTAAAAATATGGTAGTGGACTTTCTGGAAATCTTATGAAATTGTATACAACTTTCTTTTAATCATCTTAAGGTGATTTAGTAGCTATCTTGGTAAAAAAAGTCAATCTTTCAGATCTGTCCAGAGGACAAGCAAATCTGATAGCAGACTTCTAACAGCTATAACTCTTAAACCATTAGACTTATGACCATGAAATTTTAGGACAAGCAAGATGAGTAAGTTATCTACAATTTTGTTATTAACAAGTTTCACAGAAAAGGTCACTATCATCATGAATTTGTCAACACAACAGAAACAACTCATGCAGCCATTTTGTTGAATTATAAAGCAATAATTAACTAGCTTCCTATAACCAATTACTTCTAAGCACAACTAATAACATCAATGGATCATATGAATCACAAGCACCATAGAAAACCTCATGGTTAAGCCCAAGTTATCTATTTATATTCATTTATTAATTTCCTTATATAATAAGGTGATTTAAAGGATAAATATTTCCAATGCTTAATAAATTCTAAAAAAATTACAGTAGCTTACATATGACCCAAAAGTCTACTGTATAATTTTCATGCCAATTTGATAAGTATAACTATCTCTATAAAAATGACAAGTTTCAAATGCTTATTTTAGCAAAAATAGTTTAGCCTAGTGAAAAGTGTCAACCAACAGATTTCATATTTTTCTTACTTTCATCCTAGCATCAGAACACTGTGTAAAAATTTGCATGATCATATGTTATATATTTTTACCCCATTTTTTTACTAGAAACTAGCAATTGTTTAAGATTAAATAGGAAGACCATATTCCAAGTATGTCTACTATAGGTTTAGTATTTTTCCTAGCTAGAGCATGCCAACACAAGACCATAAAAATTAGAATCACAATTTTGGCACTTCCTTAGCTCAAGATGTGCATTTTACAAGATGGAAACAAATTTAAAAGCACTTATCTAGCCCAATTTAATTCCCCTAGAAAAATATCCAAAATAGTAGGTTTCATATTTTTATCAAATAGTACACTTCATGATGAATACAACAAAATTTGGATCATCGAAATTGGACACTCCTAACTCAAGATATAAATTTTTGAAGTTTGCATTCAAATCTATGAAAATAAATAAAGAAAATCAATTTCAAATCGACCTCAGCTGCTAGGTGCACCCGGTCCAGTGCACCCACTACGACTGACAGTGGGGGCCCATAGGTCAACGTGTCCCACCTGTTAGCGACACAGGAGCAGAGGACGGCGCTGACCGGCCGGAGCTTGCCGACTATAGCGTCTTCACCATCGTGACCTACTCGTCATCCCGCGTCGACTGGTGCCCTTGGTTGGCTCAGCGATTCACCGAAGCTATCATGCCAGCGAGCATGGCGGCTCGGTGATGGCGCATTGTGGTGGACTCGCTGTCTCCTGTGATGACACATTAAAGTAAGCATGGCTACGGCTTCCATGGACTCTAGCGGAGCCCTCGGGTTAGGTCTAAGCCATGGCAGAGCGACAGTGAGGTCCGGCCGCATGTGCGGAGCTAGGCGGTGCCCGGTGCACGGTGGCGACTCTTGCCGTTCTGACAAGGGGGCTATCGGCGAGCTGCCTCCATCGTAGGCTATGGATCTAGAGCTCAAGGCGACTCAGTAATGGGCACCAGAGGGAACTAAGGGTCACCAGTTGGGGTTGGCCGTGGCGAGCTCATGCTCGTGGCCATGGCGGGCGCGCACGGTGCGGAGATGTGTTCCATCACCGACGAGGCAGTAGCGGTTAAATGGACAGTGGCTCTAGCTTCTTAGACCTACGGTGAAGACCAGATGAGGGAGAGAGAGAGAGCGAAGATGCACGGGTTGTGGCTGGCCACGAGCGAGCTCGTGCTCGGCGGTGCACCACGGCCATGGCAGCGATGGTGGCACGACAATGTGGCCTTACCTATGCTCGTCTAGTGGCGCTAGCTGCTCGGGAGGGTGGAGTGGCTCACGGCAGAGCTATGTGCAAGGTGGACTGGGTGACGATGCGGTGGTGGTGACCTGCTTGGCCGGCGACAAAGCGGTGGCGGTGGTGGTGCTGCGCTTTGTTCTACTCTGGAGCCATGTGCGAGCGAGATGGAGAGGGCGAGAGAGTGAATAAGCGTGTGAGAGTGAGGGCGACCGAGTGCTCGCCTTTATGGCACGGCAGGGTGGGCTGGCGCCGGCGTACAACCGCTACACGGTGTGCGCGGCCTTTCCACGGTCGGCCACCACGGCGCGGCAATGGGCCGATTCAGGCCAACTAACGGGCCGACTTTACGCCTAATTACCTCCTAATCCATTTTGACTTTTTGAAAACTATATTAGTAGAAGTTATAGAGCTACATGGGTAATACAAGATTACTTAAAGGAGTTTTGCCTAATTCACAATGGTTTTCAAACTACAATGCTCCAAAGTAGGCTACATTGAAACTGAAAACCAGCCTTAGCAAAATTTCTAAGTTTGAAAACAGCATTTCATTGCTACTTGTAGGCTCTATTTGACCATGCTAGGCACTGAATTAGCTCATGACCCTTAAATAAAGTTTGTTCCCCATGTCATGGACTACAACTTTTATTAAGGGTGCACTGCCATGCAAATAGTCTAAGCTACTATTCAACTTTGGTCAAACTAGCATTGTGTAAAAGGCATTTCAAAGTAAACCAACACTTAGAAGCAAAATTGGCCCATGTCATCAATACAAACAATGTTCCATTTACCATCCTAGATGTGTCTAAGGTGTTTTTGTGATCTCACAACCATCTCTTGCATTTGTCACACATTGTCACAATCATATGCATGTATATAATCAACATCACATGTGATAATATGTAAGAATAAGATGAAATTCCATATGCTCATGCCCATGAATGCTTGGATGATGCTTGTGCTCATGAAATGCAAATGCCAAATGTAATGCTTAACACTAGGGTGTTACAAAGGATGCCCCCCTATAGGAGTAGATTATGTACCTCTTTGTGAAAGAAGGTGTAATAAAGTTTAGGCTTTGCATGGTTATTGTGTGTGATAGTATGTAGCCCCCGAACGCTCGGGTGGGTTGGCATGGTGCAGCCGAGGGTTGGAGTCACATCACAATCGTCATGAACCCGTAGGGTAGTTGATGTCCCAAGACCGTCTTTTGATGCTGTGACAAGTATTGTCGTGCACATATAGCCCCTGAGCGATTCACTCAGTCGTCATTCGACAAGTTATTGTCGAACTTCAAACGGTGTGCTGATCGGTTAGCATAGCTATGTCGAATTGGCATTGTGACCCATAGGTATCTCATGGTATTCTTAGGGTTGAGATGCTTGAAGGAGTTTTTCACTTAGGACCAAGGCTTTACTCAATCCAGGGAGAGAGCGTGAAGCTTTAGTTTATAGTGAGTTTCGATCAAATTCGGGTGGTTCACCTGACTTGTTTGGTCCGGAACAATATTGCCTGGAGCAAGTTCTTGTTCGGCATAGACTGCATGCCTTTTTATTTTCCATCTTCCTTCGTCTTTAGTGTTTGATGCTGGTTTAAGCTTTTTAGACTGACTACCTGGGGATTATTTGACCCGAACAAAATTTCTAGGTTTAGTCCACGTAAGGTCTTGTTAAGTCACTTATACCATTTCAAGGCCTATAAGACTTTGATCGATGGAAGAAAAGGGGAATAGGTGTGTGGTCCGTAGGACTTCCTGTGTAGTTCCATGATCGTAACAGTAGGTTAGTGTAACCTTTGATCATAACAACTATAGATGTTTATTACTAGATCAGTCTGATACAGCCAGCCCCTGAGTGGTTCAAGGATATCATCCTCGGGGTGCTCGGGAGGTATCGATATACATTTGCATCAAATGGATATATGTGAGTTCTTGTAGAATGTAGTGCCACAAGAAAAAGACATAAACCAATAAAGGTGAATTAGACATAACCGATAGTTGTTGACGGTTGTCCAAATGCTTGATGAGTTCTTACTGCTAGGCTGTGTCCTCGGGAGTAGGAGTCGCCATTGGACCCATCCTTGTGGCCCTTCACTGTCTGTCTCGCTCGAGGGTAGCCTCTTTATCGATGAGGGGAGATGCATTTAGGTTCCCTACCTTGAAGAACGGATGAGTCAAGAATGATTAGATCCTTCGACTAGCAAGAACATAACAAGATGACTGGTGCCGCCATGTAGTTATGCGTGTAGGCCGACTCATAGAGCCTTCAACCTTGCTTGACTTTGGGGGTGCTGCTGGGTGATTCTGCTTGATGACCTATCGCCTAATGGGGGTTCCCTTCTTGTCAAGGGAGGGACGATAGCCCCCTCTTACCCATGGTCATCGGCCGCCAGATGCGAGTGTGCAGCTTGAGTTGGGAGTATCCCAAAGTAGGGTCGCCGCCTGAGTAGTCAGCCGCGCTACCCTATTACCCTTCCTAGCTATGGGAAAGGTCTTACCCTTTCATCGATGGGGACTGTCCGGGTCTCAGTTGCTTGTCTAGTGATGATTCGGTATTGATGTCCGACGTACATGGGATGGCTTCATCATCATCGCCGTCAGAGTCTGAGTTCTCGAGTAGCTAGTCGCAGCCATATAGAAAACGGCGAAAGGCCTCTGGATCAATGAGTTCGGAGATGTCGGCATCATCCCACCAATCTTATTGATCGGGGTGTCTTCACTGTTGTCATGGTCCATCGGTCCCTGCGGTTGGTGTTCCTCCGTGGGAGGTTCGGTGGGTTCCACCGCCGCCTACGAGATTGTCTCGCCATGGGTTATCATTGTGCGCCTCGATCTTGTCGAAGATTGGGGGCCATCGTGGTGAGGTGTAGGTATCAGATCTGATGTGGAGTCAAGATCCGTGGTTTTGTTGATGTGAAAATTTGGGACGACCTCACCTTCTCGTCTATCTTTGATGAAAAGATGAGCATAACACTTCAGGTATACCACGAGGACATTCAGTATGACATCCATAGCCTCCTCTAGCCCGATGATGAAAGCGCAGATTTGGAGGGACTGCTCTCCTTTGGTTGCCTCGGGTTCCTAAAGGCACAGGTCCCTAAACCGATCGGCAATGAAGTTGAGCTTGCCAAAGGTGATCCTCTTGCCTGGCTGCTCCTACTCTGGTTCATCGCCAATGTTGAAGATGACTCCCATCGGAAACACAAAATTAGTCTTAATGCAAAAGGCCCCTATCTGGCGCACCAACTGTCCGATTGTTTTGCTCTAGCAATATCTAGCAACATAATTGGGTAGATGAAATCAGATGGTAACACATGAGACACAGAGATTTATACTGGTTTGGGGCATGGTACACGCTAATCCCTACTCCAGTGGTGCGGTAGCTCTTATATTCATATACTCAATTACAGGGTCTGTTGCTCCTAGCTACGAGGTAGATGGAATTGGTGGAAGATTGGATCCTGAGGCCAAGGTCCCTACCCTCCTTTAAATAGGCAGGAGAGGTAGTGTTACAGAGAGGGCGATCGGGCTAACATATTGTTTCTTAGTTTGTTACAACAGATTGATCCTTGTTATCGTCCAGATACACCCGCCTTGGTTTGCCTTGATCTCCACGTTGGTTGATCACGTCAGCCCTTATGGGCCTCCTCCTTGATGGCTACTGGGCTGATAGCTTGGTGGTAGTCATATATACGGGCAGTGCAGGTACCCCTAGCCCATATCTCTGATAAAATGATTGTGAAGGGGTTTGGAATCAAGATGTTGAGTTTTGGAAAAATTGGACATCGCTCGTAAATACCGGACATGTCCGGTAGGCGCGAGGGGATAAAGTCCCGTACCCCTTCAGTCTAGGTCCGCGGTCCTTTCTTTCTCTCCCAGCCGCAACCGCCAGTGCCGCTGTTCCACGCCGTGCCTCCATGGCTCACGTTGATGATCAAGCCCCTCCAGCCATCTCCTTGTCGCCGGCGATGTGCTCTATGCCTCCATCTCCTTGCCCGCATGCTACTCCTTCTCCGTAGCACCTGGCCACATCCACCGTAAGCCATAGCCACCACCACATTGCCCTCTATGCCACTCACTGTGTAAAGAGAAGGAGGGAGAGGAGAAAGGAGGAGGATTGGATTGTCTTCTCCATCAGAAATTGAAGGCCTCCTTGTTGGATTTGAAATCGGTCTCATCTTCTTCAACCTAGGTATTTCAAATCCTAGAACTTGTCCGATCTATTGGATGTGGCTTCATTTGTTGATTCCGTTGGTCAAGTTGCTGCTTTAGACATCTAGAAGCAATGTACAAAGTTTGGATTTAATTGGTTGAGATTAAACCAAAGGCCCTAGGTTAGGGCTGTTGCGCGCTGTATGGGTACCAGACGTGTCTGATATTGGCTAGCAGAGCATGTTTTCTGCTCCAATATTTTCAAATTTTCCAGTGGTTGATCTCTAGGCTAAGATTATTTGTCTACGGTGTTTTGTGAACCTTGTGACCTTGGTGTGGTTGAGGTGCTTGCAGAACATTGGATAATTGATCTTATTTCTATATTTCAACTAAAGAGAGATATCTATTGAGCATGCTTCTAAGATTCATTGCAAAATTATTTGGATACAGGGCAACAACTATGAGACATGGTCAGATGGAGCCTCGGTCTAAGGCCAAGCATGATCACCATGCTTTTGAGAGGCAAAAGAAAGTGAAGTAGAACCTTCACCCTAGATTTAGTGAGGAGGAGAGCGGCAGGAGGCCCACTAGAGCAGCTACTAGAGCTCGATAGTACAGAGATGATGGTGACAGTAGTCCTTCCTCTAACACTGACACTGACACAAATGACTTCAGAGTAGAGCCAAGAAAGAGGAAGAGCACTAATAGAGGTTCTGATGTGAGCTTAGATGATGAGATAGTGGATGATGAGGTTCCTCCAGTTCATCACCCACCTTAGGGAGGATAGCCAACATAGGGTATGCACCTTAGACTTCTTTAGACACAATATGCTTAGGTACCCACATATGCTGCTAGAGTGAACTATTGTGGTAAGGGTATGATTGAGAGAGCTAGAGAGCAGAGGAGGATTGATCCAAGAGGATTGCCATACACTTGTCCATATTGTAAGGAAAATGGACCCTAGGTTCATTTACTTTGGATTTTGGTGTTTGATGACCAACACAACCAAATTGGACTAATGAATTTGCTAGTAATTGTTTTGTAGTTCAATAGGGTACAAGACGTGACTTGGACGAATGCGACATGATGATCCCATGATCAACACCATAAGCAAGACCCTAAAAGCACAAGAGAAGACCCAAGGTATCAAGCAAAGTCCAAGCACGAAGATGGGAACCAAGCCGGACGCAAGATCATGAAGAAATGAGCTCGGCAGAGGTGATCGGATGTGGCCCTAGGAGGAGCGGATGCGTCTGATCAGTTGCTTGGCAACAACAGGCATTGGCAGCTATGACCAGACACTGAGCGAAGCAGTGACCGGACGTTGAGCGAGGTAGTGACCGGATGCACGGACTTCACTGTTCATTGTCGCGGCAATAGCTCAGTGAGGACCAGACACAGCGGCATTGGATGACCGGAATCACAAAGTGGAGCATTCGATCATGTCCAGAGAGGTTCTAGAGCGGCGCGAATGCGACCGGACGTGTCCGGTCGATGATGATCGGACTCGGCAGTGCGTCCGATCTCTATGCACGCACTCAATGGTTAGGACGACCAGACACGTTTGGTCAAGATGACAGTAGTGTCCGGTCAGTAGCAGAAAGCTGGGTTTCGCCCCCAATGGCTACTTTCTCTATGGGGCTTATAAATAGACCCCCAACCAGCCATTTGAGATGTGGAGAGCTGAGGAAACATACCAAGGGTGTTGATACACCATTTTAGTGATCTCCACTTGCATAGTGGTTAGTGATTCATTTGGTGATTAGCGTAGGTGCTTTGCGAAGTGCTTAGGTTGATTAGACCACCGCTTATGCACTTGCTCTAGGTTTAGGCCTAGTGTTTAGTGAGGTTTGCACACCTCTTATCACTTGGTGCTTGCGTGCACCATTGTTGTACATCGGAGGGGCTTGTAGTCTTGTGAGATCACACCAACCGTGTTTGTGGTGTGGCCGCCACCGTGTACCGAAGGGAACAAGGCCTACGGTAGTTCCGCCAGAAGCTTGATAGTGAAGACAACGAGGAGCTGTTCGGGAGAGGCTTGCCTGAAGGCACACCGGAGACCCACTTGCGCATGGGGAAGGCCTAGGGCTATCCACAGAGTTACCCGACCGGGAGCTTGGCCCTTGCGAGGGATTCCTTGTTAGGGGCTCCAACGAAGACTAGGAGGAAGCTTACGCACTTCTCGATACCTCGGTAAAAATACTAGGGTCATCGATGGGAGTTTGCATATCTCTACCTTACTCTTTAGCTTCTGCATTTACATTGCAATCTTGGTTTGTGCTTTACTTTCCTAGCTTAGTGATAGGCTAGTTGATAGATTTGGAACCTAGGTTGCATAACTCCTTTTTGCGGTAGAGATAGCAAGACACTAGCAAAACCGTAGTTGCACATTTAGATAGTTTATCTTTTGCATAGGTTTTTGCTAAGGATAGAAAAAGTGGCCATAGTTTAGAGTTAGAGTTTTAAGTTGCCTAATTCACTCCCCTCTTAGGCATCATGGTCCCTAACACATCTGATTATCGCTTTTGCACTATGTTTCACTTAGATTTCTATACTAGTGAGATACTCTCCAAAAACCCTGTTGTGGCAAAGTCTTAGTGGATAGATTGGGTGTCGTAGAATCGACCAATTTATAAGAGCACAAGTACAATGTCAACCACTGTAGCGGTCGCACTGTCATACTTGAGCCCATATAAACCCGGTAGTTAGTCGAGTGTCGCGAAGGACCTCGAAACATAACCAACATACAAACAAAGATTGTACATGATTCAACATACATGTCACATGTTACATAAAGTTCACAAGTAGTTCAACATACATCAGAGTACAAATAAAGTTATTACAACCCAAAGTTCAAATTTAGTAGCGGAAGCAACATAGTTTTGAAACCATCACACACACGGTTTAGATACATGCCAGTTTCATGATTATTTCCAACAAAAGCACATAGAGAAACTACTAGAAAAGGCCTTGCCCGTTAGCCTCATTCCTCGTCCATGGCAGGAGAGAAACCAGTCTTGCAATAACCATGATACATTGTACCATCTACAACAAGTGGGAATACACCCTGAGTACGAGGATGTACTCAGCTAGACTTACCCATCATAAATCAAGAATAAAGAGACACCAAGGATTACGCAAGGCTATGAAAGGTAGAGTTGGCTTGACAACATTTTGCCTAAAAGCTAAAGTAATACATGTATTGATCCATTTAGTTATTCTAGCAACAAGTTATACTTATTTAAAATTTAGCATGTCTAGGTTGGCATCTGTACTAGAGCAATCACTTGATTTAAGCTAAAGCAAACAATAGTGAAGACGGCGAGGAGCGGTCCAGGAGAGGCTTGCCGAAAGGCACATCGGAGACCCACTTGCACGTGGGGAAGGCCCGGGGCTATCCACAGAGTTACCCGACTAAGAGCTTGGCCCTTGAGAGGGATTCCTTATGAGAGGCTCCAATAAGGACTAGGGGGAAGCTTGCGTGCTTCTCGATACCACGGTAAAAATACCGGAGTCATCAACGGGAGTTTGCATATCTCTACCTTACCCTTTAGCTTCTGCATTTACATTGAAATCTTGGTTTGTGCTTTACTTTCCTAGCTTAGTGATAGTTTAGTTGATAGGTTTGGAATCTAGGTTGCATAACTCCTTTTTGCGATAGAGATAGCAACACACTAGCAAAACCATAGTTGCACATTTAGATAGTTTATCTTTTGCATAGGCTTTTGCTAAGGATAGAAAAAGAGGCCATAGTTTAGAGTTAGAGTTTTAAGTTGCCTAATTCACCCCCTCTTAGGCGTCATGGTCCCTTACAAGTGGTATTAGAGCCGGTTGGCTCAATTTGGACCTTTGGCTTCACCGTCGTTGAGCCGACGCTATTTAGAGAGGTTGGGATGGATACCTCTAGGCCTCCACACTTTGACGGCACTAACTTCCCCTACTATAAAGCTAGAATGGCTTGTCACCTTGAGGCAGTAGATTTGGGTGTTTGGAGAGTCACTCATGATGGGATTAAACCCATTAAGAATCCCGATAAACCCACAAAGAGTGAAGAAAAAGAAATTCATTTCAATGGTAGAGCTAAAAATTGCTTGTTTGAATCTTTTAGCATGGATGTGTTTAACCAAGTGTTCACTTTAAATATGGCACATAAAATTTGGTTAAAACTCCAAGAGCTCCATGATGGCACAACTAATGTCCATGAACAAAAACATTGTCTAGCTAAACAAAATTATGATTCCTTTAAAATGAATGATGATGAGCTTGTTCGTGATATGCATTCTCGTTTGAATCTAATTATCAATGAGCTCCATTCAATAGGATTAATGAAGCTAGATGATACGGACATCATGAGGAAGATCATCTCTGTGCTACCACAAAAGAAATATACAAGCATCATCACCATCCTTCAAAACACGGAGGACTTGAGCACCATGACCCCGACCATAGTCATTGGCAAGATAGTGGCATTTGAAATGTCATGAAAGATGGGTCAAGAAGAAGCCTCATCATCAAGCAAAAGCAAAGCTCTCGCATGTAGTGAGAAAAAGAAGATGAAGGGCAAGCAAGTTGAGACAAGCTCAAGCTCAAGCTCCTCAAGTGAAGATGAAGAAGAAGATGAGGAAGATGATGATGACGATGATGATGATTCAAGTGATGGCGATCAATCTTCCTCCTCCACCTACGACCTTGATAAAGAATCAATCAAACTTATCAATAAGGTGGAGAAGATGATCCAAAGGCTCAATGTCAATGGTGTGCCCATCCAAATTCAAGATCTCATCTTCACCAATCAAAGAAATGAGCAAAGAAAGAAAGGATGCTATGGATGCGGCGAGTTGGGGCACTTTGTGGAAGTTTGTCCAAACAAGCTCACACCTAAGACAAAGAAGAAGACATGCAAGGACAAAGCCCTCACATCAATAAGGTCATGGGATGATTCTTCAAGTGAAGAAGACGACCATCACAAGAGGCGAGGCCACAAGCACTCATCATCAAGCTCTTCTCATGTGTGCCTTATGGCATGAGGTAACGAAAGCTCATCCTCTAGTGAGAGTGATAGTGATGATGAAATACCTTCTCTTAATGAACTTGTGCAAGAAAATCTTAAATATGCTAAGGCTTGCACTAGCCAACAAAAGAAGCTAAAAATGTTGCAAGAAAAGCTAGATAGTTCACAAGAAGCATATAAAACCTTGCTTGAATAATATGAGACATTTGCTAATCTCAATATTGAACTATCTATTAAAATTGAGCAACTTGAGGCTAGTGCAACAACAAATGCATGCACAATCAATGATGAGCAACTTGTAAAGAAAAATGAAAAATTAAAAGAAAAGTTAGCTAGCTCACAAGATGCTTATAAAAGTTTGCTTGCTAAAATGGAAACCATGTGCAAACATTGTGATGAGCTAACTAATAAAGTTGCTAATCTTGAAGCCATCGGTACAACCCTCACCAAGGCACCTAAAAAGAAAAGTTCTATCTTTGACATGCCTAAAAAGGATGCTTCTACTTCTTGTAATGATTTATGTTTAGACTTATCCTTGGGCAACCAAGTTTGTGTTGAGAAAGTTGTTGTAGAAACATGCACACAAGAAGTCGCATTGGAGAATGAGCAACTCAAGCAAGAAGTGGCTCGCCTCACCAAGGACTTGACTCAAGTGAAAGGCAAGAAGGAGCAAGCCCAACTTCATCAAAATAACACCATCAAGGGGAGTGAAGAAGCTTGATGAAGGACAAACCGTGGTTTGCTACATATGCCACAAGGAAGGCCACAAGTCCTATGAGTGCAAGGTGAAAAATGGGGGAGGAGCTAAGAAGAAAGAGAAAAACAAAAAGGAAACAAGCAAGCTCTCCAACACCTACACCAACAAGGTGGACAAAAAGGCCTCCACACCTTATCTCTTGAAGAAGAAGAAAAATAACAAGGTGGTGGCCATCAAGGTGAACATGCAAGCCAACAATGGGGCCAAATGCATTTGAGTGCCAAAGGAGATCATTTCCAACATGAAGAGCACTAATAAGGTTTGGATCCTGAAAGGGAAGTGAGAAGTCCAATGGACTTTGGGGAATTTGGAGACTTGGTATAGTTTTGGGTGCATTTCATGGGGTGCATCACATTGGATCATGTCAATTGCCAAGTGGGTTAGTGAACACTATGGACCCAAATTCCCCTCCGCATGTTAGGTAACTAGATTTAATTTCTTGCAATTTCAATTAGCATCTAGTTCCTTTTCATGCCTAGGTTTGCATTTGCATGTTTAATCTTTTGTCTTGCATACACTAGGTATATCTAATGGTAGGCTTTCTCGGTTTCACTCTTAACCCTTGGAGCAAAGCTACATGGTTTAAAGTGTTTAGGAGCATGACACATAGCTTGTTTTACAATTGTTCATCTAATATGTGCCAAAGTCCAAATTGTAGATAATTTCTCCTGAATATCACTTTCGAAAATGATTCTCACATTCATGTGATGTCATCTTTCAAGTGGTATTTTTTATTCTAAAATCAATGTGCATGTCTCCTACAAGTATTCCATACTTGTGTGCACAAATTTAGGGGGAGGTTACTCTACAAGTTGGATGCTTTGAGACTAGCACCTTTTCATGTGTGTAGTAGTCCCATTGCAAGGAAAATGGAGTCCTCGGAGTTAAGCATCATACTTCAAATATCCACCACTTATTGCAAGTGGTATAAATCAAATTGGTTTCCACATGTGGTATTTCTAAACCGATATCATCATGTTGATTTCACTTTGGTATTCATATGCTTTCTCCAAGCATTATATAGATTAAACTCCCTTGAGCATTAATTTGCCAATTATGCATAAACTACATTCTCCATCATATGTATGCATATATTTAGGGGGAGATTAGTCTATATAATGTGAGAGTCAAATTTTGTGACCTATTCGACTCCACATACAAAGGATCACAAAGTTTGACCCTCCCTTGTGCTACTAATGTCTTCCTTTTCGGTGTTTGATTCCAAAGGGGGAGAATTTGTAGGAGCAAAAGCAAGCCCGATCATAATAATTTACAAGTGGTAATGGTCCGAGAAAGGGAGGATAGTGGATTATGGAGTTAGGGGGAGGCTTAAATCCATAATGCCACATGGGGACATCTACAAGGTCAAGATAAGTTTCCAAAGATGTTTACATGTGGTATCTTTTAGCTTTACATGTGGTATCTTTTAGCATCATATAACCTTGACCTTTGCATTGCATCCTAGCAAGTAAATAGTTTTTTAAAATTCCAAATTTTTATTATTTGCTTGCTTTGGTCGTGTTGTCATCAATCACCAAAAAGGGGGGGGGGGAGATTCTAAGAAAAATAGACCCTAGGCCCATTTACTTTGGATTTTGGTGTTTGATGACCAACCCAACCAAATTGGACTAATGAATTTGCAAGTAATTGTTTTGTAGTTCAATAGGGTGCAAGACGTGACTTAGACAAAGGCGACATGATGATCCCATGATCAACACCATAAGCAAGACCCTAGAAGCACAAGAGAAGACCCAAGATATCAAGCAAAGTCTAAGCACAAAGATGGGAACCAAGCCAGACGTAAGATCGCGAAGAAATGAGCTCGACAGAGGTGACCAGACGCGGCCCTAGGAGGACTGGACGTGTCTGATCAGTTGCTCGGTAATAGCAGGCGTCAGTAGCTATGACCGAACGCTAAGTGAAGCAGTGACTGGACGCTGAGCGAGGCAGTGACCGGATGCATGGACTTCACTGTTCATCATCATGGCAACAACTTAGTGAGGACCGAACGCAGCGACACTAGATGACCAGACTCACTGTTCATCGTCACGACAACAACTCAGTGAGGACTGAGCTCGATAGAGTTAACTGACTAGGAGCTTGGCCCTTGTGAGGGATTCCTTGTTAGGGGCTCCAACGAGGACTAGGAGGAAGCTTGCGCGCTTCTCGATACCTCGATAAAAATATCAGAGTCATCGATGGGAGTTTGCATATCTCTACCATACTCTTTAGCTTCCGCATTTACATTGCAATCTTGGTTTGTGCTTTACTTTTCTAGCTTAGTGATAGGCTAGTTGATAGGTTTGGAACCTAGGTTGCATAACTCCTTTTTGCGGTAGAGATAGCAAGACACTAGCAAAACCGTAGTTGCACATTTAGATAGTTTATCTTTTGCATAGGTTTTCGCTAAGGATAGAAAAAGAGGCCATAGTTTAGAGTTAGAGTTTTAAGTTGCCTAATTTACCCCCCTCTTAGGCGTCATGGTCCCTTACACATCTGATCATCACTTTTGCACTATGTTTCACTTAGATTTCTATACCAGTGTGATACTCTCCAGAAACCCCGTTGTGGCAAAGTCTCAGTGGATAGATTGGGTGTCACTGAACCAACCAATTTATAAGAGCACAAGTACAATGTCAACCACTGGAGTGGTCGCGCTGTCATACTTGAGCCCATATAAACCCGGTAGTCCGTCGAGTGTCGCGAAGGACCTCGAAACATAACCAACATACAAACAAAGATTGTATATGATTCAACATACATGTCACATATTACATAAAGTTCACAAGTAGTTCAACATACATCGGAGTATGAATAAAGTTATTACAACCCAAAGTTCAAATTTAGTAGCGGAAGCAACATAGTTTTGAAACCATCACACACACGGTTTAGATACATGCCAATTTCATGATTATTTCCAACAAAAGCACATAGAGAAACTACTAGAAAAGGCCTTGCCCGTCAGCCTCATTCCTTGTCCACGGCGGGAGAGAAACAAGTCTTGCAATAACCATGATACACTGTACCATCTACAACAAGTGGGAATAAACCCTAAGTACAAGGCTATACTCAGCTAGACTTACCCATCATAAATCAAGAATAAAGAGACTCCAAGGATTATGCAAGGCTATGAAAGGTAGAGTTGGCTTGGCAACATTTTGCATAAAAGCTAAAGTAATACATGTATTGATCCTTTTAGTTATTCTAGCAACAAGTTATACTTATTTAAAATTGAGCATGTCTAGGTTGGCACCTGTACTAGAGCAACCACTTGATTTAAGCTAAAGCAAACAATAGTAACCATATCCAGTATAGTATTTTCATATTCATCATAACCATCACATTTCATCAAGTTACTATGATGAAGAAGCTCAGTCAAGTTTCTCACTATCCGGGAGAGACGACGATTCGAATCAATTATAACTAGCCGGGCAAAAATCCTAATACAAACCCACACTTCCCCTGTCGGGGTCGTGTTGGGTCACCTTCGGTACAACTCAGGACTCAACTTCGCGGGTTCGATCAGTGCCACACCCACAGGGATTGACCAGTTACCAAGATGCTCAGGCACAGCCTACCCTTGGGCTCATGTCTGTCTCCCCGCACATCCCTACTACCTCTAGTGTGTGCACTTGGACATAGCGACTCCTGGCTTGAGTTGAGCTACTCGGCTTCGCAGTCAAAACGAGTTATCTGGCCAGATAAGTGAGAGGCTGCATTCAAAATGACAAGAGGGCCTCCAACGATGCGGTCCTTAATCGGCACAGATGGAATCACATGAATCAAGCTACCACATAGACTCCGTCCGGCCTCCATTTACATCATCACATGGTTCTTTTTCATGATAGCAAATATAGCCAACCGTGATATGGTATCCACCTATATCTCATAGGTGATAGGAAATCACCTGACTTCTACCGAGCTAAGCATGGCCATGCATATATTCGATCCTAGACCTACACAGGGTTCAAGGTATATATTTCTGGACAAGGAGATTATATGCATCAAGTGTTTCCAAACAACTCCTACAACTTAATGCATAAAACATAAAGGACTCAAGTGGATATTTATAAAACATAGGGGCTTGCCTTTCAAGTAGGCTGAGGGTTGGTGGTCAGAGCACTCGGGCAACTCCTCCTGATCTTGTCCTCCTTCGAGAACCTCCTGCTACGGGATTTCCTACGAGGTCTCCTCTCCTTCGAGCTTGAACTCCAGCAGGGTCATTCCCTCTATCGATCCTATATGCATGAGCACATAGATAAATATATAGAATGCACAAGGGATGATATGAATGATATGGTGCAATGCATATATATATATATATTCTTAACAACATGATGACAATGTGATAATATGATTAACTTAATTTAACCGAGTAGGTGCATATCTCTTTTCTAGTACAAGAAACATACACTCACCACTTTCTAGCAACCTAAGGTAAAGTTGTTCATCATCAGTAAGAGGCCTAAAACCTGCATCTAACAACTTGTCTTAATTAGCCTAAGCATCTAAATACAAGCACCAAGCTCATACAAAGCAGTCAAGTCAAGAAACTAGATGCAAGTGAATTATAGAGCAATAAATAACTAAGTGCATACAAACAATCAAAACTAGGCATAACCAACTGTACCAGCAGGTTATATATATCACCAACATGCTAAAAAGTATAATGGTTGGACCCAAATCAATTTTATGTAAGCCTTTATTAATTTATCAATTAATTTAGATGAAAATTGGAACTGCTACTTCCAGTGCTCAATAAATTCTGGCAAAATTACTGCAGCCCATACATGCTCCCAAGAGCCTACTATTAAAGTTTCATGCCATTTGAGCAAGTACAACAACCTCTACAAAAATGACAATTTGCTTGGGCTTATAACAACTTAAATAGGTTTAGCATAGTGAAAAGTGTCAAGCAACAAATTTACTATTTTTCTTACATTCCTCGTAATGCAAGAATGTTGTGAAAATAATTTTATGCCCATAAGTTACATAAATCTACTGCAATTAATTTCACAAGAAGCTAGCATTTAATCAAGCTAAATTACAAAGTCATACTCAAGCATGCCTACTCAAGGTTTAATATTTTTCTTAGCTACAACATGTCAAAACAAGTTTAGCAAAATTGGAATCACATTTTTAGCATCTCCAAACTCAAGTTATGTATTTTACAAGTTTAATAAGTAATAAACAAGATAAATTCAAACAAGGTATAAAACTATAGCACATACCAAGTTTCATATTTTTAACAGATAGTACTCATCAATATGACGCTAACAAAATTTGGTTCACTCAATTTGGACACTCTAAGAATTAGTTATGAATTTTACATGTTTGCATCAAATTCTGGAAAAACAATTAAAGAAAATAAGCAAAACCCTAGAAATTGCTAAGCACACCTGAGCTCAGTGCACCTAGAGGCGTTGACGTCTGGCCCCGCGGTCAACATGACCCCACGTGTCATACACGCAGAACAGGGGCGCCCGTGGACTGGTGAAAAGCTTATCGACGGTGAGGTCTCCGACGACACGGTCACCACCGTTAGCTTTGCCTCGACATTCCGCATCTAGTGGTGTAGGCGGTTGGAGCTATTATGGCCTCTAGCTAGGGCAGTGGCGCTCATGGCGGTTCAGCGGCGCTGCACGGTAGGGTGCTCGCCTGGCTTGCCATCTCTGGCGGCGAAATCGGCTGCTACGGCCTAAGGTTAGGTTCCTAGGTGCTGGCAGAGCTCTAGGGTTAGGGTTCAGGCGTGCGGAGATGCCGGTGAGGCATGGCCACGTGCATGGTGGCACAGAGGTGTGGGCATGACCACGGCACCGCGGCGTTCCGGTGAACTGGGTGACGGCATTGCTCAACCAAACCCGTTCTAGTTTCCCCATCCTATGGCTAAGCTCTAACGCCTAAAAGCAAGAGAGGAAGAGGACTAGGTGAGCATGGCCATGGTGGCGTGCATGGCGGCGGCGCAGCTGGTTTACGGCGGTGCAGTTCATGTCCTATCTTTGGCAAGGCCGGCATTGGCCAAAGTCCAGCGGCTATAGCATCCACTAGACCTAGTGACTATAGAACAGAAGAGAGAGGGAGCAGTGTAGGCACGAGGTGGCTTGGCCACGGTGAGCTCAAGCTCGGTAGTGCACTATGGCCATGGCGACGGGGCGAATGCCCTAGGGGCTTTACTTGTGCTCAAATGGCATTGCTAGCAGGTCAATGCGATAGAGGGCGACACGGCGGAGCTATGGGCAAGATGAATTGGGTGGTGGTGCAGCATGGGTGGCTAGCTTGGCCGGCGAAGGCACGACGGTGGCGCGGCGTCGCCTTTCTCCGCTTCAGCAAGCGCGGGAGTGAGAGAAGGAGGGAGAGCGAGGGTGAGCGCAAGAGTGAGTGGGCGCCCACATTCTCCTCCTTTAGTCTCAATGGCAGGGGCTGGCGCCGGCGTATGGCCACGATGCGGCATGCGCAACCTGACGCGATCGGCCATGTCTAAAACGGCGGGGGCCGGTTTCAGGCCTGATGAAAGCTGCCTAAAACACAATTTTCTCCCCACTATATCTCCTAATCCGTGTAGTGATTTGATCAACCAACTTCACCAAATTGTAGAGCTACAAGAGTACTACAACTTTGCCTAAAGAAATTTTGTCAAATTCGAATTGGTTTGCAAACTAAAATTCACCAAAAATTCAAATTCGAATTGTAGAGCTACATGGAGTTCCAAAACAGCATGAAATTGATTTTTGGGAGACCCATTTGACTAACTTATGCACTAATTCAGATCTTGACCCTTAACCAAAGTTTGTTCTACATGAGCTAGACTACAACTTTTATTTAGGGTCCACTATCATGCAAGCTCTCTAAGTAGTTAGCCAAGATAGGTCAAACAACTAACATGATAATGGCAATTTTAGCAATACCAACACTTAGAAGCAATTTTGGACCTAGTCATGAATATAAACTAGGTTTCATTTTTCATCCTAGGTGACCAAACAACACCCACTTGCATTATCAAGCATGATCACTAAGCATTCACAAGGCAATTTAAGCATTTTATGAAAGTAATTACAATTAGAAAGTGTATCATTTCATGCTCATGAAAGCAAATGTATGAATGATGCTTATGCTCATGCAATGCAAGTGCAAGAATGCCATCTTAAACACTGGGGTGTTACAATGGGAGTATGTCCGAGGTCTTTAGAATCCCTCCATCAATGAGGCTATTGCTATTTGTGAGCGCATAGGGGTATATAGGGTCATGGAGTTTGAGGAGGACTAGAACTCTAAAGCAATTGCCTAGTTCTATGCTACTCTACTCGTTGAGGAGGATGAGAGGTGAATGCATTGGTTGCTAGAGGGATAGTGGTATAGTGTTGACTACGACGCCTTTGCAGCTCTGCTTGGCTTTTTAGATGAGGATCTTCAGAAGGATAGGATACACACTAAGGGGATTGTTGACGGTAGTTAATGTTAATCACAAACCATCAATATACCTTGCATAAATAATTAAAATGGATCACCAACATAGACTTAGAGGTTTAAACAAATAAATTCCATGAGTTTTAGTGAATCTATGTTTTTAGTAGGATTCAATCAGAAAACCATTAAGGAGGACCTATTTATCAGAGGAAATCCTGTTTATCCGCGATGATACCTACGTGGGAAGACTCCAGAAGATAAATCACCGAAGCAGACCCTGAGCCACTAACATGTGGGGCCAACCAGCCCCACCTGCAAGCCGGCTGGCCTATGGGCCCCCATGTCAGCCTCCCGTTGCTACATTGGTTCTCCACCGCCTCAAGGATCACATCTACGCCGTCCTTTTAAGTTGATTTGATCCAAGGGTCCAGGATGCTTGAAGGTCCCTCTATATACCTGCCTGCACCCCCCTCTCTAGGAGGGAGGCAATGATCCTAAGAGCTTGAAGCCCAAAAACCCTAATTCATATGTCCATCAGGATTAGAGCTAGCAATTAAGAGAAGATTAGTCCTCAATAGGATCTAGTCTTGTATTAGAGATAGAAACATAGAGTGTGAGGGAAGAGTTTTGGAGGAGTCCCGGCCTGTTGGTGCTCTCTCTATGGCTTATACCCTAGCGGGATCAAGTTCTTCTCAAGCTTGCTTCTGAGATTTCTCTGGTAATCGACTTCTAATTCTAGTAAGCATCATTGTTCATATTGTTCTTCAGCTATGTGTCTCTCTTTTGAGTACTTTAATCCTTATAGCTCCTAGGTTAAAATAGTATTCGTAGTGTAAGCGTGGTGGTTAGACTAGGTTACTCGTGGATGTACCCTATATTCCGGATCATTGGTAGCTTGTGAGGGTGACTCTTATAGCCTCATTGAATCCTCTATAGTCCACCTCCTGTTTGTAGGCCTAGCAGGACCTTGCTACTATAGGAAACATACTTTGCCTGTGTTTTCTTTAGTAATATCCCTAGAATTGAACAATAGAAGACATAGCTTACCAAAGTTAGAACTAGAAGACCTTTGCGATCTCCTTTATACTCTTGTTATCTGAGCCTTGTTGTGAAGTTGGGTTAAGTTAGATTTAGTTATTCTCACATATGTTTCCTTGAGTTCGATATAAAACTAGGATACTTTCGGTGAAGTGCTACATTGGTATAATATCCATGCACTTGCGGATTATTCTGTGTGTGTTAATATATACCAACAAGTATTTCTAGCACCGTTGCCAAGAAAATGGTTGTTGAGTTAACTTCGAACCTAGCTTAACCTTGTATAATTATTCTTTTATCTTTTACTTTTCTTTTTTTCACTATGGATTTAGAATCTATCCCTATCCACCAATATGCCACACCTACGAGCGCACGCCTAGAGCCACCAGAATCTTCAAAGCCTATCCTAACACCTAGTTATGAGTTGCGCCCATGTTTAATCAACATGGTCTAGGATCAATCTTTTTTGGGCGAAGATGATGAAAATCCATACTCCCACCTAAATGAGTTTGAGCAGACTTGTGCATGCCTACACATTGAGGGCATATCAGATGAAACCTTATGATGAATGCTTTTTTCCTTTCTCTTTTAAGCGAAGAGCCAAACATTGGTATAAGAAAACCATAGGGAGTATACAAGGAGATTGGGAAGCTCTGTGTTCTAGCTTTTGCTTGCAATTCTTTCCTATCTCTAGAGTAGTCAGCCTTCATTTAGAGGTTCTAACTTTTTAAACAAGAAGAACAAGAATCTCTAGGCATGACATGGGATCATTTTATTGCTCTCACTAATACTGGCCCTGATCTTGCCATCAAGACCCTATTCTTCTTCAACACTTTTATATGGGTCTTGATAGAAAAACCTTGAAGAATCTTGATATAGCTTCAGGAGGATCGTTTTTACATGTCTCCGCTAATTTGGGGAGAAGCATTCTTACTAAAATCCTAGAGAACACCCCTGAAGAAGTAGAAAAGAAGCCATTAGAGGAGGAACCCTAGATAGCTGAACCTGAACTTTTTTCCTAACCCATCACCAACTTCAGCTATCCTAAATCCCGAACCACCGGAAAAGGAGGAAACTCTAATTTCAGATTTTATGCTTGAATTTGAGGATGAACTTTTTGATGAATACAGAAATACCTTGAATTACCATACTATGAGGAGACCTAGAAGCCTAGGAAATCATCATCTCATGAAGAAATCGTAGACCATTCTAAGGAAGCTTTCCTTAAAAAGACTACGAAGGAGCTAGTGTCTATTATAAGCAATGAATAGTTAGAAGAATCAGAGCTTTTCTCTTATGTGATTTGTCTAGATTGACCTTCTATATCCATTCACTGCCAAATTAATAAAGCTCCTTTTGATGCTCTTTATAACCCAGTTGTGGGTGTAAATATCATGTCTGCATCTTTTGCTCATGATTTATTAAAAGATATGCCATTAACCCCAACAACAAAGTTGTTGAAATGTCTTTTAGGACACATTCTCCCTAGTTTGGGGATACTTTATGTCCTCCCTATCCAGGTACAAGGAACCATGGTTCATTTGAGCTTTTATATCTATGATATCATAGAGTTTGATCTGTTGATAGGACAACCAATTGAAAGACTCATTTAAGAAGGACAAATAGGGAAGTTGAAAATAAGCCTTGGGAAAAATTTTAAACTTTCTATACCCATTACTCATTCTCTAAATGCTAAGACTGAGTCAATTCCCGAGGAAACCCAATGGAAGATGTTAAGGTTGCATCTCTTGATGACTTGATCGAACCCAACCTTGAAGATGATACACAGTTCTTCATCGAAGAGGAAGATGAAAATCCTACAGAGCCTAAACCTCTAGATAAATTGCTGGAACCACCTAAGCCTACCATTGAACTTAAACCCCTACCTTCTAGTCTTAGGTATGCTTTTCTCAATAATGATAAGGATTCTCCTATGATCATAAGTGATAAACTCTCTCAGAAAGAATCCCTCTGCTCGATAACTATCTTAGAAAAGCATCGCTCTGCTTTTGGCTACTCGCTCCAAGACCTTAAGGGAATTAGCCCTGCTCTTTACATGCATCGCATCCCTACAGATCTCGATTCTATACCTTCTAGGGAGCCTAAGCGTAGGCTTAATAATGTGATGAGAGAGGTTGTTAAGAAAGAGATTTTGAAACTCCTACACGCTAGGATCATTTACCCCATTTCGTACAATGAGTGGGTAAGCCCTGTGCAAGTTGTGCCTAAAAAGGGGGCACCACTGTTGTTAAAATTGAAAAGAATGAACTAATCCCCCAAAGAACCATCATTGGATGGCGGATGTGCATTGATTACCAAAAACTAATACGGCAACAAAGAAAGATCATTTTTCGTTGCCCTTCATTGATGAAATGTTGGAGCAACTAGCAAATCACTCTTTCTTCTATTTCCTTGATGGGTATTTGGGTTATCATCAGATACTGATCCATCCTGATGACCAAAGCAAAACCACTTTTACATGTCCATATGAAACTTATGCTTATCCTAGAATGTCATTTCATGTTTAGAGAAGCCATAGTGCTAGGACATTTGGTGTCCGAACGAGGGATTAAGGTAGATAGAGCTAAAATTGAAGTAATTGAACAGTTACCTTCTCCCATAAATATCAGAGGGATCCTTAGTTTTCTTGGTCATGCAGGGTTTTACCGCCGCTTTATAAAAGATTTTTCACATATTGCTAGACCACTTACAAATCTTTTGGCCAAGGATGTTCCCTTTGAATTTGATGATGCATGCTTAAAATCTTTTGAAATTCTTAAGAAAGCACTCATCTCTGCACGAATCATTAAATGCCCTGATTGGTCACTAGTTTTTGAAATTATGTGTGATGCTAGTGATTATGCTGTGGGGGTAGCTTTGGGTCAAACAAAAGATAAGAAGCATTTTGCAATTGCTTATGCTAGCAAAACTCTGATAGGACCTCAACTTAATTATGCAGCAACTGAAAAAGAACTCCTGGCTGTTGTTTTTGCTATTGATAAGTTTAGATCTTACTTAGTAGGAGCTAAGGTGATTGTTTACACTGATCATGCTACTGTTTACACCAAAATTTGGAAAGAAAAACGTGGGAACTCGAAGCTTCTAAGATTGTATCATCAAGAAATTGATCAGATGTGAATCGATATCGGCTGGTTTTGATTGTAGTGTTGGAATTAGCTATTTTATAGATGACGTCAGCAGACAACGTCTGTGTACTACATACGGATGGCATCGGGGGGAAATATGTCGGACTCTATAGAAAGGAAAAGATTAGGGTCCAAGTTATTTTAAGTTAGGAATGTTTTCTTTTATTCCAAGAATTGTAATGAGTCGTATTTGAGTAGGATTCATGTTTAGGTTCTAGGTATAAATATTGGACCCTAGTTATTGTATAGGGACATGAACAATCAATCAATATAATTACTTTTCTGGCTTCACGCCAACCCATAGGAGTAGGAGTACTGTAGAAACTCGGCGAGTTCTTCAGGCTGCATCAACTGATCGACCTCCGGCTTGTCTGTGAGTACCATCACGACATGTATTATGCTTGTAAAGCTACATCAGCTGATTGACCTTTTATGAGTTATAATATAAGTTAGTTATCGATTCATATTGTTGCTTATAAGGCTGCATCAGCTGGTTGATCTCTTATGAGCCATAATATAGATCAAAGTTATCGATCTTCTGTTAAATAACTTGTTGTTTAACACAATATCACTAGTTATCTAATCTACTAAGATTAGTAATATTTTCCTTGCTATTTTGGTTGATTCTCCAGTCATCAATCTTATTATAATTAATGTTTTATTAATTATAACAAATCACCTGATTGAGATAGAGATAGAATCAGCATCACATCATCTTAATTGGTCGTCTTCTAGTATGGTCATACTTTGAATCTTATAATTGATGGCTTAATTCTGCTAAATCGGTTGTTTTATCTCTATCCCGATCAAGCATAGTATGCATTCAAAGACATGTTCTAATCTTGAGTAAGTTTACTAGTTAATAAGATCTAATCTAATGACACAACTATAGCTGCATCGACCCGGTCGAACCTCACTAGTAAGACTTTGGATTAGAGATTATTAATTAGTGGTTTTGTTCATGATCAAGATATGTACTCTGTTTGTTTGCTATGCATGCATCGACTATTTTAGCTGATTCGCCAGTGCTTTCATGCATATAGCATGTTTTTCATGAACCTATCGATATATAGATGGTTTTATAGATTCTTTGGCTTTAGTTTGTTATTATTATCATAGCTGTATCGATCCTATCAAACCTCACTATTGATGGTAACAAATTAGATTCAGAGCGTTTGTAGATTCATTTATATTAGATAGTCGATTTGTTCGTATGTTACATCCTTTCTCGTTGAACTTATCAACTCAATGCTTTACACTGGTTATATCCATCTAGCTGATGATGTTTCTTTATATTACTTATATTTGGGTGTATTGTACTTGTTCTGTCTGGATTAATCAATCATAATAAAATCGCTATGGCCCATGAGTATCGGTTATTTGAATTTGTACCACCATCATTGATATTAGCCGATAATCTTCAATCTAGCGATCCTTGCTTGACTGATATGTTGGATATCGACTATTTAGTCGATAGCCCTATCGAATCGGCTGTTTAGCCACATATTTGGAACTCTCTGGTGCAACACCGACATGTTTCGCCTTAAACTACTGATAAGATTTTCTCTCCTTATCAATTGCAGGTCAAATTGACTGGCACGCCATTGGGTTTTCAGAATTGACTAATCTTGTGTTGAAGCCAAGCAAATCTCCAATCTCATTCCGTTTAGATTGTCCGGCTTGCTGTGTGTTGACTGCATCACCACTTTTTTGTGCCAACGCACTTTTTGGCACGCCTGGTGGGACCACAATCGTCATGGCATCTCACAACAACAGGGACATTCTTATGGTGTCTTATGAAGACTTACCTGATGAGGATAAAGATGTCATTGGTAAAGCTATAGAGGAGTTTCAGAACAAGTGTTTGTTGTCCTACACCAAGACATGTGACAATAAAGTTGTTCAGAAATATCCACTACCAAGAGTTTTGATACATGGGCAATTAGATACAGATAAAGCTGATGATAGGCGTTTTTTGTGGATGCTGTCCACAAATCTGATCATGATGCCATATTGAATCATAATATAGCTTTCCTGAACACATTCCACAATATCATAAAGGAGGTGTTTCATGGAAATCCAATTGATTAGATTGGACCGGCTTATTACAATATTCCACATCTGTCGACTCAGAGGACTAATCAAGTTGGTACTAGCCATCAAGAAGCAGCACTAGCTGGCAATGATGATGTCTAGGTAGTTCAGAGCTCATCTAAGCAAGTTCAGGGTACTACTACTAATCAAATACAGTATAATCCTAGATCATCAGTGCAGCATGTGCTACAGCCTACGGGACAAGTTCAGAATCAAATGGTTAATTTTGGTACATCAGGCCAAATACCGCCGTGGGCTTAAAAAATAGCACTATCAGTTCAAAGGATTCATAGAGATACAGATCCCAACATTTACAATCAGAGACTTCAAGCAGCAAATCAGCAAAGGACTCAATAGATAGAGATTCCACAAGGATATCATTATGGCACAGATTATAATACCCTTTATATGATTCCAAATCCAGGGTATCAAGGTACCCAAAATTTTAATCCGCAGATAGGTCAGCAATTGCAAAGAAATTCAAATTCAAATGCTGATGAGTTGTTGCTCAGAGTAACTGAAATGATAAAGAATCAGTTCGGTTTAAAACCAAAAGGGTTGACCTTTTCGTACAAACGTCCATATCAAGAGTGGTATGATTTGGTTGCTCTTCCTACAAATTACAGGCTTCCAGAATTTGCTAAGTTCACTGGTCAAAATAGTATAAGTACAATAGAACATGTCAGTCGGTATCTTACTCAGTTGGGTGAAGCATCCATTGAAGAAGCTCAGAGAGTTCATTTCTTCTCTTTGTCCCTATTAGGACTAGCTTTCACCTGATTTTCATCGTTACCAATTAATTCTATTACCAATTGGGCTGACCTAGAGAAAAAATTTCATACATATTTCTATATTGGGATAGGAGAAAGAAAAATCACAAATTTGACGACCATAAGGCAAAAAACTAATGAATCGGGTGCTGAGTTTCTTCAGAGGTTCCGAGAAACAAGAAATTTATGCTTCTCATTGAATCTAACTGATGATCAGCTAGCTGCTTTGGCTATTCAAGGAATGTTGCCAACATGGAGAGAAAAACTGCTTGGGCAAGAGTTTGACAATTTAGGTCAGTTGGCTCAATGGGTGGCAGCACTTAATAGCCAATTCTAGAATATGCGCAGAGATACCCGATTCTAGAAGAGTGCCGTAATTGCTGAAGCTTATAATCCATATTTAGTTGATGATGATAGTGAGGATGAAGAAGAAGAGGAGATTGATGTAGCTAAATGGAATTGGGGAAAGAAGATAGTGATGGTTCCAAATCCTTGGGGAAAAGGAGTTGAAGAAAGTTATGATTTTGACGTCACAAAATTAGACAAGCTCTTTGCTTTCTTGCTTGAGAAAGGACAGATCAAATTGCCCGCCAATCATGTTATATTACCTCTTGATCAATTGAAGAATAAGAAGTTCTGTAAATTTCATAACACTACTTCTCATTCTGCTAATGAGTGTAGACTTTTCCGGCAACATATACAAAGGGCTATTTAGCAAGGGAAGCTTAAATTTGATACACCTCAGAAGATGAAAGTTGAAGATAATCCTTTCTCAAAAGATCAGAATATGCTTGATTCTAAGTTGCCCAAAGGGAAGACTAAAGTTCTAACATCAACTAGGGCAAAAGAAACTAGAACAGTTGATCCAAAGATGCAAATACCGGCTGATGAATATAGAGAAATTAAAAGGCATCGTGACCAACAGAAGAGCCAATATGAGCATGGAGAGATATCAAGAACCAAGACGATGAGACCACGTGTTACATCTTGAATTTTGTTGAATAAATGGCAACGACAAAAAGAAAAGGATTATCAGCGTTGGTTAGAAGAGAAAGAATATCAGCGTCAACAAAAAGAGGAGAGGTATGAAAGAGAACAAGCCTAATCACATTAGAATTGTCCTTTTTTTAGATATTGTTGGAATAAAGGTTTGAAATTGCCTACTAGAAATAATTGCCAAAAGTGTAGTGAATAATATTGGGAGTTTAGGCAATCTCAAACCAACCGCCGGTCTATTCATGCTCGAATTGAGTATCATCATGATAATATGGATCGACGCTTAAAAAATAGAAGTGTTCATGATTAGCTTGGGAAGCAAGTTGTTGATCAAAATTGGGCTGATTATGAAGAAGAAGGTGACGAGGAAGAGTATGTTTGACAGGAAGGGCAGTGGTGTCCAGGAGGTTTAACAAGAAGTCAGAAAAGAAGGGTACAATGCCTAAGGAATAGAGAGTTAGAACAGGTTTAGAAATCTGGTAAACCTCAAATATGGCGTGCTAAACAAACAACCAATAAGGGTCAACCATCGGCTAATATTCAAATAGTTTTTCTTTTGCCGTCAGAATTTAGAGCTCCAGCAGATCAAGAAGTCTATTCAGATTTTGATGAATCGGAATATGAGGAGATGGTTGCCAAATTGACAGTGATACAGCAAGCTGTATTTGATAAGCCAGTCAAGCATCGGCACTTGAAGGCTTTATATATGAAAGGTTTTGTTGATGGGAAGTCGATGAGCAAAATGTTGGTGGATGGAGGTGCTTCTGTTAATCTTATGCCTTATACTACTTTTCGCAAGCTTGGTAAGGGACAAGGAGATTTGATTGAAACTGACATGATGCTTAAGGATTTTGTGGGTAATGCATCCAAGACTAGGGGGGCAATAAACATTGAATTGACAATTGGAAGTAAGACTTTGCTCACTACATTCTTTGTCATAGATGGAAAAGATTCATACAGTTTACTCCTTGGTCGTGATTGGATTCATGCAAATTGTTGTGTACCATCGACTATGCATCAATGCTTGATTCAGTGGCATGGAGATGATGTTGAGCTGGTTCATGCTGATGATTCTATGAGTATAGCAACAGATGACCCAATGTATTGGGAACTAGAAGATTTCAAATGTTTTTCTGGCAAGCGATGGGAAGGAGGCTTCATTAAGATCAATGATGAAAGCCAACAACCGATCCAAGCAGTCGACTTTGAGAGTTTGTTTTAATGGATAATCCAATAGATGGTACAGATGGTAAACTAGGACATGGCTTTATGTCGGCTGATGAATTAGAGAAGATAGATATTAGTCCTAGAGATAGGCCTAGGCCGACGTATGTAAGTGCTAAGTTGGATCCTGAGTATAAGTGAGAGTTGATAGATTTATTAAAGGAATTTAAGGATTGTTTTGCTTGGGAATATTATGAGATGCCTGGTCTAGATCGATCAATTATTGAACATCGATTGCCAATCAAACCTGGATATCGGCCATTTAAACAAGCTCTGAGGAGATTTAACCCAAATGTTCTTGATGATATCAAAAAAGAGACTGAAAGATTACTAGAAGCAAAATTTATCCGACCGTGCCATTATGTAGAGT